>OY744518.1:195831337-195836337 GCA_963556195.1 Sepiola atlantica | reverse complement strand
AAGGGAAAGAGAACCAGCGTAGGATTCCTTTAGAAAATAAACACCTTCATTTACGTAATGGTAGCCATGAAAATTGGTTACACAAAAAAACAAAACTAACGTCCAATAAATCTGCGCGCTTAGGTAGGTGTATATATTTATATTAAGTTAAGTAGGTGTATATATTTATATAAAGTTAAGTAGGTATATATATTTATATTAAGTTAGGTAGGTGTATATATTTATATAAAGTTAAGTAGGTTATATATGTATATAAAGTTAGTTAGGTGTATATATTTATATTAAGTAATTTATTAATATAAAGTTAGGTATGTGTATATATTTATATAAAGTTAAGTAGGTGTATATATTTATATAAAGTTAGGTAGGTGTATATATTCATATAAAGTTAAGTAAGTGTATATATTTATTTAAAGTTAGGTATGTGTATATATTTATAAAACGTTAGGTAGGTGTATATATTTATATGAAAGTTAGATAAGTGTATATATTTATATAAAGTTAGGTAAGTGTATATAGTTATATAAAAGTAATGAAGATGTATATATTTTTATGAAGTTAGTTATTTATATGAAGGTAGGTATGTGTATATATTTATATAAAGTTTGGTCGGTGTATATATTTATATAAAGTAAAGTAAGTGTATATATTTTTAAAAAGTTATTTATTTATATAAAGTGTTTTTTGTGTATATATTTATATAAAGTTAGGTTTGTTTATATATTAATATAAAGTTTGGTATGTGTATACATTTAGATAAAGTTATTTAGGTGTATATATTTATATAAAGTTAGTTAGGTGTATATATTTTTATAAAGTTAGTTATCTATATGAAAGTAGATATGTGTATATATTTATATAAAGTTAGGTATGTGTATACATTTATATAAAGTTAGGTAAGTGTATATATTATACAAAGTTAGGTAGATGTATATAGTTATATAAAGTTATGAAGGTGTATATATTTATATAAAGTTAGGTACGTGAATCTATTTATATGAATTTAGTTAGGTGTATATATTTATATAAAGTTATTGAAGGTGTATATATTTATATAACGTTAGTAAGGTATACATACTAATATAAAGTTAGCTATGTGTATATATTTATATGAAGTTATGTAGGTGTATATATTTATATAAAGTTAGGTAGGTGTATATAATTAAAGGTAGTTAGGCGTATATATTTATATAAAGTTAGTTGTGTGTATATATTTATATAAAGTTATGTACGTGTATATATTTATATAAAGTTAGGTAGGTGTATATAATTAAAGGTAGTTAGGCGTATATATTTATATAAAGTTAGTTGTGTGTATATATTTATATGAAGTTATGTACGTGTATATATTTATATAAAGTTAGGTAGGTGTATATAATTAAAGGTAGTTAGGCGTATATATTTATATAAAGTTAGTTGTGTGTATATATTTATATAAAGTTATGTACGTGTATATATTTATATAAAGTTAGGTAGGTGTATATATGTATATAAAGTTAGTTAGGTGTATACATTCATATAGAGTAAGTTTGGTGTATATATTTATATAAAGTTAGGTAAGTGTATATATTTATATAAAGTTAGGTGTATATATTTATATAAAGTTAGGTATGTGTATATATTTATATAAAGTTTTGAAGGTGTATATATTTATATAAAGTTAGGTGAATATAGTTATATAAAGTTAGTCAGGTGTATATAGTTATATAAAGTTAGGTATGTGTATATATCTATATAAAGTTATTTAGCTGTATATATTTATATAAATTTAGGTGTGTGTATATATCTATATAGAGTTAGGCAGGTGTATATAGTTATATAAAATTAGGTAGATGTATATATTTATATAAATTATATTTATATAAAGTTAGGTAGGTGTATATAGTTATATCAAGTTAGGTATGTGTATATATTTATATAAAGTTTGGTAAGTGTATATATTTATATATTTGTTTGGTAGGATTAACTCGTAAACTAATGAAACGATCTTTATGAATTTTGGCACACGGATACTAGACGTAACGTTCGGTAAAGTTGGTTATATTTAATTTTGTTTTATGCAAAAGGGAGCAATGAGCAGATATCTCCGATTTTTGTAAACTTTTAACAATAGGTATTAGACATCAATTAATAAATATTCCCTAGATTTCAGTATTTTTTTGTGGGGAGAGGATTTTAAAGGGGTTTACGGAGCATAATTTGGGCACATCCTTCTATTTAAAAATTAAAATATTTGAGATTTGCATTAAATGTTATCAATAGTCATAACTCACCAATTAATCAAGATTCCGTAAATTTTAAGTTTGCTTAGAACTGCTTCAGAAGGTCGAGGCGTGTACTAGGACGTTTTGGTTTGGACACGCGGTGTGAGACTAGTGACTGACGTTTGAGCTTTGCTCCTAGTCATCACAAATATTCGCCTCCAGCAACCACGTAGGTATCTAGTGACATAGCGCTGGAATGACAGCGGAGCATCTAATCAAATAGTGTATGTCATGGTCCGTGCAAGATGGGCCAGGTCCGTTATCAACTCTCGGGCATATCGGGCCGGATATGTATAGCTAGTATTTATTTACTCCTCTCCAGAAGTTAGGCACAAGGCCAGTTTATTTTGTTTTTATCTTACTCCCACAAATAAGATGTGACCCAAGGTCGGGTCGGGAAAGTGGGGTTTGAAAAGCCAGCGCCCGAGAGGTGAGCACTCTGGCCATTAAAAATTGCCTGGGCAGCTCCGTCGGCAGTAAGCAATAAACTTACTCCTCCCCAAAGAGGGGAGGCGAAGCCTGAGAGGGTGGACCTCCTAGAACTGCACAGAACAGACCCATAGACAGGCGTAAATCAAGCCCCGAAGGCCAAGACAATACCAGTTTATGGGGTGTATTATCCATCGGAACAGATACTACACTTTGATCTTAGCCAAAAGGCCACATTTGCTAGAATCAACATCATCTCATGAATAAAGTTAGAATAAGGATTATAGACATAAGGTTTAGTATGATTTATATGTTGATTTTAATCTTCGTAAGGTGACATAAACATTGGTGCAAAACTGATCGGTGAAGAGAAATAATTTTACCAGTCCTGGGACGGGTTTTTTTCTCGTACTATATAAAAGTCTAATACGTCCTAAGGTATAGTATCGCTGTCACATCTGAGAAGGTGCCGCTCTTCCTTATCTTCGCAATCTTGTGGGTGACGAGCTCTTCTTGTTTTCTACGGCCCCTTTCTCACAAAAAAGACATTGCTAGTCTTTCTCTGCTCTATCGTTTTTTAATCCATGGAAAGTGCTCAAGCTAGCTTTAGTTCCTCCTAGTAAAACTCTCACAATAAAAACTCGTCTTACTACTGTTATACTTTCAACGTTTAAATTTCTACATGTACTGGCCTGTCGTATTATTTTCCATTCAATTATTGGTGAGCGTCCATTTTCCTTGAGTTCCCAATAGTGAATTAAATATTGAAAATTGATACATAAAAAAATGATATCTCCTTATAACATTTTATGTGGATACATAAAATACTGATTATATATATATATATATATATATATATATATATATATATATATATACAGGGTGATTCATAAGTCAGCTAGCTATTTATTTTTGAAATTCTAAAGTTAAAAAATACGGTAATACAAAACAGAAAGTTTATTCAACAAATTCATTTATGGGAGTTTAAAATTACAGCAAATTGTCAAAATTTTCCCTTTCGTTCTGCATGCATAGCTCCATTCTTTTTTGCACGGAATTTACGACTCTTTGTAGCATATTTGATTGATTATGGTGTTGTGCGAAGGAGGTTTTCTGTTCACATCACGTTTCCATTGCCTAAAAAATAGCAGTAATTAGAGAGTAAGATAACGATTATCAAAAGTTCATAGTATGTTTGTGCTTCATGTGGTAATCATTTTAAATAGCTAAGTTAAGTGACTTATGAATCACCCTGTGTATATATATATATATATATATATATATATATATATGTGTGTGGGGGGGGGTGTATGTGTGTGTGTGTGTGTGTGAAGTACCTATTTCTAACTGTTATGTATCTGGTTAAAAGAATACAAACTAATCCTATCGATAAACAATGGTAGAGAAAATTGTTTTATAAAAATTATATTACCAAAAATGTAAAAATTATTAAAAAAAAATCCCCCCGACCCAAAATGGAAGACATTTTAAATCCTATTTCTCATTCAAATATAATGGCGACCTTTGTGTCGATCGCAAATAATTATTTTATACTTCCTCCGTTGTTGGCTAACTCTTTCTTTGTTATGAGTTCGCCTGTTTTATGGCCGATCTATTACTTATCTCTATCTGCGACCTTTTCTTCCCCCATTTTCTCCTTGTTCCATCTTCATAAGCATCTATCAGCTTTAGTTGCGAGTTATTCCATTCGATTCTGATGAGATTGTGTTTTTACGGCTTTTGTCGGCTGAATGACGACGAGCGGTCATAGTTTGAAGCGGGCCTAATGTTACGCTTTTATGGATCCGGATCGAGTGGTTTGTGCGAGGCGAAATAGATCGAGACGTTTAGGTTAATTATGGGCGATAACCTCTGATGCCAGTCCGATTTATTTGTGATCATTTTCTTTCATTTATCTCCCTTCGTTTCCACCTTATCCCTAATCTCCCTCACTCTCTCTCTCCACACACGCACACACACACACGCGCGTGCGCGCACACACACACACACACATATATATATGTATATATATATATATATATATATATATATATATATATATATATATATATATATAATATTAAAGAATCGAAACGTTTGTGAAACCTATGGAACATTTATTAATTTCTTTGATGACCATCAGAAAAACTGACAAAAAATTTTTAAAAAGTTATAATTAAACGTACGAATTCTGTTATTTTTGACAATGTTTGCATAAATGGGAAAATGATGCCTAAATACACACAATATATATATATATATATGTATTAGTATAAGTTTTTATTTATACAAAATTATTGTTTACAT
>OY744518.1:195798837-195823837 GCA_963556195.1 Sepiola atlantica | reverse complement strand
AAAGTTTCGTCTTCATTATAAGACTTCTTCAGGATGATTGTCTGAAGAAAACATCACACAACATGTTGTACTTGTGACATGTCTTCTTCAAAAAATCATCCTGAGGCGAAACGTTGATGTATACATAAACAATATTTTTTTGTTTTCATATATATATATATATATATATATATATATATATACATATATACATATATGAGTGTGTGTGTGTTTGCGTGTGTGAAACGAATTATATATATTTATATATATAATAAATATGTGTTGTTACTTATTATCTATGTACGTTTGCGCTTCGTCCTTAATAATCGGAACTCATCAGCGTAGAGATATGACTATTCACTACTGGTCATGCGATTCGAAACCCCGGATTACGAGTATCTTGCAACTCACATCCGACGCCTTAACCACTCGACCAAGTTTAACAGCGAATAAACGGGGATAATTTAAACACTTTATACGGCGGCTTTACGTCTACAGCGTTCGACTTTTTTAATGAAAGGAACAATGCATTTAAAGCTAGCGACGTCATGATGTGTTAATACTACACTTACAGTGCACTACTAGACAGGTTTTTCTAGGAGCTACATATATATATATATATATATATATATATATATATATATATATATATATATATATATATATCAAATATTTGTAAACTTTTTAAATTAAAAAATAATTATTAAATAGGGAGGTGGTGTCTGATCAACACTGCTGGGATGCCATGATAAAGAAATACTGTTTTGTTTTTAAAATCCCGAAACAGTTTTCATGGTAAACAACTGACGATCCCTTATATATAAAAACATATATACAAATATATTTATATTAGAGTATATTCTTGGAAGTATACTAAAATAGTGATTGCAGTAGATTGATTGACTTACTAGACTAAAATCTTTCAACAAAATTTTTTTTTTTTCCCAGTTTTGAAGGTTAAAAGAACTTCCGAGACTATATATATATATATATATATATATATATATATATATATATATATATAAATCGAAGAAAATCCGTGGCAGAACGGTTAAAACTAATTCCGTGAACAAAAATAATTTTGCACTATGTTTCCTTACGAAGATTAAAATCGACCCATAACGGAACTTAACTTTTCGGTCTAGAATACTTATTAAAATGTAGATCAAAATTGGTCACAAGAGTTTGATTCTGGAAAATGGCTTTAGGCTTTAGCTTAACATGGACGGCTGCACCGGGGGGGAGGGGCTCAAGCCCCCCCCTCCCACACACTTTTTGACTTGTGCCTCCCCCACTTTACGGTCATCAATAATGAAGTTATATATGCATGTTTTTAACCGCCCCCCCCCCACTTTTTAGGAGAGCCCTCCCCACTTTTATAACTGTCCCGCCGGTCCTGCTTAAGGTGTTGTAAGAAGAAATTGAAATTCAGAAAATCATGCTTAATATTTTCAAATCTGATGAATTTAGAATTTTCGAATCGGAGGTTGTGCTGATATTATACCCCTTATAACCCTGAAAAATACTCGAGAAAAACTTACATTTGGGGAATATTCATTAACTGATGTGTAATAACTATGGATAAAATTCAACACAAATAGGAGATATTTGAATTTTGCCTGAAGGGTCTCATCCTCCTTTTATCACCTTAACTAAATTAAACTAAATATAGAACACCTTTTGACCTCTTACGCTCATCAGCCATGTTCCAATACTCATAATAACCGGTTAATTAGTTTACATGTTAATCATGTACACACAATATATAAACATATAAACATACCTATCTTAATATAGGTAGAGATTAGTGGATCAGCATGTAACTAGATAAGTTAAAATGGAACTAGATTAGTTAAAATTAAAACACAAACGATGTTTCAGTCATGTAACCGTCCTCCATTATTCCACCACAGATTATGGTCGGTTTCATGACCGAAATATCGGTTGGATTTATAGATATGTTTGTAATATTATTTTTATTTGCATATCACATCCTTATCCACTAATTTCATACATTAACCGTTTTAATTTTGTCTGAAATTTCATTACATGTTTTAAAACTCATCAAATCTTAATGTGAAAGTTTTTTTAATTTGTCACTACTATATTACTATAAAAACGGGTTACTGTTATTTTAATCAATAATACAACATGATATTTTGAAATACTGTATATAGAGTACAGACGAAAGATCTAAAAAAAACCATTTAAATACGTAATCTGCATAACTATGTTTTATATAGTTCATAATAAATTAATGTTTTGTGTTATTCATTTGTAGTTGTATTGTATTATTTTACCTATATATATGCATTAGTTTCGTCGATATTAAGAGTAACTAATTAAAGTGATTCAATCAATAAGGATACACTACTAAAAGTTTTTGTTTTAAATTAAACTAACATCACGCGCTGGAAAGAAAGATGCCGACGAGGCATAATCGAAGAATAGAAAGAAAAAGAAAGAAAGAAAAAGAAAGAAAGAAAAAAGAAAAAGAAAGAAAAAAGGAAAAGAAAGAACAAAAGAAAAAAGAAAGAAAAAAAAGAAAAAAGAAAAACGAATAAAGAAAAAAAGAAAAAGAAAGAAAGAAAGATACTGACGAGGCATAATCGAAGAAGAAGAGAGAGAGAGAGAGAGAGATAGAGAGAAAGAGAGAGATAGAAAGTGTGATTAACTGACTGATTGCTTTCTTGCTTGCTCTATTTCTCTCTCTTCTCTCTGTCTCTCTCTTTCTCTCCCCCACCTTTTGCTGTTTCCGACGCCACATTTTTTCATGTTTTTTTTAAATATAATTATTGTTTTGATCTTGTAGACAAAACGTTTCGCTTTTGTACTTAGATGTTCCTTTTTGCCATTTAGAGGCGACTGATTAGATTTTAGTCCATTTCTAAATGGTGAGAATCAGTTACATCCATTTTTAATTAATTTTTCTGTTTTTTTTTTCATATAAAAATGATTGCATAAGAGATTTTGCGTATATATATATGTGTATATATATATATATTTGTTATTGTTTATTTTATCTATGGACGTATACGTTTCGTCTCTTTTCAATCAAGACTCATCAGCATAGAAGTACGACTATTCGCCACCAGTCACACGAATCGAAACCCTGGATTACAAGTATTTTTCAACCCCAATTCAACGTCGCTAACCGATAGGCCAGTTCTTAACAGCTTATAAACATTGATAATTTTAACACTTTTAGAGGCGGCGAAACGTACAGGCATTCAACTTCTATAAGTGAAGGAATGATGCATATAAAGCAAGTGACGTCACGCTGTGTTATTACTACCATTTACAGTGCTCTACTTTTTAACGAAGAGCTTCAAATATAAATATTTGTTATTGTTTATTTTATCTATGGACGTATACGTTTCGTCTCTTTTCAATCAAGACTCATCAGCATAGAAGTACGACTATTCACCACCGGTCACACGATTCGAAACCCTGGATTACAAGTAGTTTTCAACCCCAATCCAACGTCGCTATATATATATATATGCAGAGTTCGAATACAAAACGCAATAAACGCCATTTACAAAATTAAGAAGCTAGCACTATAAAAGGTGTTACATTTCAACACTCGACCACACACTCAAATTATGTTTTACATAATATGATACTGGAGTAATTAATGTTTGCTTTCAATTAAAATAAGCTTATATTCGAAGTCTATATTAAATGTATTCGTTCTTGTATTGATTAAGATCTCAATTTAAACACATTGGATTTATCGCGTTTTCCATTCGAACATTTCATATATATATATATATATATATATACATCAATATATATATATATATATATATATATATATATATATATATATATATATATATATACATCAATATATATAGTATTCATGTGTTTTTATGAATGGTATATATTTTAACGTATAGCCTTATAATATAACGTATATCCCTCAGATATATACATATATATATATATATATAAATATATATATATATATATATATATATATATATATATATATATATATTCCATGATAAATGTCGGTATACTGAAATCATATGCCGTTAATAAGGTTAAGATGAAAATTCATATACACTAAATGTACAAAAGCAAGTAAGTTCCCAAATTCTTACACTTTTATTGTCATTAAGGGTATGACTACATATCAACCAAGCCATTTCATTATCACATCACTACAGTATAAATCTCTATGCATGAGTGGATGAAGTATGTGAGGTGCGCTGAAGAAAAATTCCTACAAGTAAAATACATAGCCCTGTTGTGCTCGTATACCCTTAATTACAATTTTTCATGGAATGTCACTACTTTTGTAAAGGCTATGCCTCAATACAATGGTCATTTTTCAGGTTTTTTGGAATTTTCTGAAAAACTAAGGTATATGGTAAACTGAAATTAAAATGCCATCAACTAGACCCTAGAACCTCTATCTCTACCTAAAATCAGCTGAATCTATCAAATAGTTGATGAGATACAGGGTTTCACATACGTACGTACGTTCGTACGTACGTACGTACACACAGATAACATGATTTCATGATTGAACTTTCTGGATCTCTGGGTATCCTTGACTAATGATGCTGAAATTCTACACACTTATAGAACCTATCAAATAAAAATGTTGTGCAAAGTTTTAACTAATTTGGTTTATTGGTTTTTTAGTTATGATTGATCAAAGAAATGAGATTTCCAGCATAGGCCATTCGTGGGTCTATTAAGGGATAGAGCGCTGTCGCGCCTCCCTTGATATATATATATATATATATATATATATATATATATATATATATATATATATATATATATATATATATGGTAAAAACAACTGCGAGCAAGAAATAATCAAAAACGAAAAAGTTCCCAGTTTCGTTCGGATCAATGAACGCTTTCAAATAAGTGAAGATTTTACATTGATGGAATAACGACTAAACTGTTGTTTTCTTTTTTTTGCGTTAGTCCATACATTTAAAATCTTCACTTTTTTTGAAGACATTTGTTGATTCAAACGAAACTGGTGAATCTCTCGTTTTTAATGATTTCTTCTTGTGTTTAATTTTTTTGTTATTTTCAGACATCTTGTTTTCACGGCATTTGATTTTATGATATTTCGTCTATGTTATACTCATGTATATATATATATATATATATATATATATATATATATATATATATATATATATATATAGGATAAAATATAAACCAAAGTAAAACTTTTAGTAGATGGAGTCTATTGTGAAGAGGATTAGCTCAATATACGATATATATATATATATATATATATATATATATATATATATATATTATAAATATTTGTTATTGTTTATTATCTCTGTACGTATACTTTTCGTCCTTTTTAAATATCGGGACTTATCAGCATAGAGATATGACTATTCACTACCGGGCTACAAGTATTGTGCAACTCCGACGCCTTAACAACACGACACATTTAAATAGCGAATAAACAGTGATAATTGTAACACTTAATTGGCGGTTTAACGTCTAGAGCGGTCTACTTCTTTTAGTGTGAAGAACGATGCATTAAAAGCTAGTGACGTCATGCTGTGTTAATACTACACATACAGTGCTCTACTTTTAGGAGGAGCGACACATAATAATAAATATTTGTTATTGTTTATTATCTATGTACGTATACGTTTCGCCCTTTTTAATAATCGGGACTCTTCAGCATACAGAGATATGACTATTCACTACCGGTCATATATATATATATATATAGTAGAGAATAGTAATTTGCTTGAAGCATTGCTGGGTATAGTAGTAGAATGTTTTTAAAGGATGTGGACAATGCAAATTCCGGGTGAGATGTAAGTAGGAAGGAACAAAAACAATAAATCGAAAATGAAATAGGACTTACTATTTATTTTTCCTAAAATCTTACATAACAGCAAAAGTGTTGTTAGCTGTTTATGTGATGTCCGGATGATTAAAAAATCATTATTTAATATTTCGGGAAAAGAAACTTCCCTTTGTCAAAAATAATCAAACCAGAAGAAATTTCTCCGACTATGCAGAGAATCTGACAAAATAAAATGGCTGCAGCCACAGCCTTTAAAAAGATTCTACTAATTTATATATATATATATATATATATATATATATATATATATATATATATATATTTATATATATATGTATATATATGATTCAGCAAAAAATCGAAAACGTTCGTGAAACATGTGAAACCTATGGAACATTTATCATTTTTTTATTTTAATGCAATAAAAACCATCAGAAAAATCAAAAAAATCAAAATGGCATAGTTAAACAGACGAATTCTGTGATTTTTAGCAATGTTTGCATATATATATATATATATATATATATATATATATATATATATATATATATATATATATATATATATATATGTGTGTGTGTGTGTGTGTGCGTGTTCTGTTTTTCTATGTCCGTTAATGTCATGTGTAAATATTTATATTTTTAAAATTTTATTTCAGTGTAAGTTCTCAGAAATCAAGGCCCCCTCCTTTGCGCTAAAAATTGATCTTCATATGAGATACATATATGTCCGAGTGTTCAATTTCCTTTACCTCTCAAACGTTGAGTTAGCAAAGTAGTGAATAATTTTAATTTTTCTCTCCCCAATTGACCACTTGATTATATCATAGTATATCTTTGTGTTGGTCTAATAGGCTTTAGCGGATACCAGGACAATAATTCAGTTAGTCTAGGGGAGTATCGAGGTAAGTGCCGTTACTAAGAGCAACAACACTTGGAGAAAGGGGAACTATTCTTTGTATAAGCCAGCATGTAGCCATACCGAAGAGATCTTATTTGGGCTTCAAATACTTTTATTTTTAATATTTTGTCAGGGTTTATTTGTCGCGTGAAATATCCTTATATCAAGTTGTCTGGACAAACCTCTATGCAGAGAGATTTTAGACACTTGGAGACAGTGTCTAGTAGGCATTCAAATTCTCTCCAGTAGGCATTGCAATTCTCTCCTGTAGGCATTCAAATTCTCTCCAGTAGGCATTCAAATTCTCTCCTGTACGCATTCTAATTGTATCCAGTAAGCATTCAAATTCTCTTTTGTAGGCATTCAAATTGTATCTAGTAGGCATTCAAATTCTCTCTTGAAGACATTCAAATTGTATCCAGTAGGCATTCAAATTCTCTCTAGTTGGTATTCAAAGTCTCTCTTGTATGCATTGAAATTCTTTCCTGTATGCATTCAAATTCTCTCTAGTAAGCATTGAAATTCTCTCCTGTAGGCATTAACATTCTCTCCAGTAGGCATTCACATTCACTCCTGTAAGCATTCAAATTCTCCCCAGTAGGCATTCACATTCTCTCCAGTAGGCATTAACATTCTCTCCTGTAGGCATTCAAATTCTCTTCACTAGTCATTCAAATCCTCTCCTGTACGCATTTAAATTCTCTCCAATTGGTATTCAAATTCTCTCCTGTAGGCATTTAAATTCTTTCATGTAGGCATTCAAATTCTCTCCTGTAGGCATTTAAATTTTCTTCTGTAAGCATTCAAATTCTCTCTTGTAGGCATTCAAATTGTATCCAGTAGGCATTCAAATTGTATCCAGTAGGACTTCAAATTCTTTCCTGTAGGCATTCAATATTCTCTCCAGTTTGTATTCAAATTCTCTCTTATAGGCAATCTAAATTGTTTACAGTAGGCATTCAAATACTTACCTGTAAGCATTCAAAGTATCGCCAGTGTATGTGTATGAGCGTGTGATGTGTATACTACTCGTTGCACATATATTTATGATGTGAGTATGTGTGATCTGTCTATATATGTGTGTAATATGAGTGTTGGATTCGTTTACATATATTTAATGTGCTTATGTGTTTTTGTGTGTTTGTATGTTCCTATGTGTGTTTTTATCTGTGTGGGAGTGCGTGCTTCTGTGTGCGTGTGTGTTTCATCTGCGTTTGGTATGTACTTAATGCGTGTTTTCGTGTGTGTGTGTGTGTGTGTGTGTGTTTGTACGTGTTTACGTATGTGTGAATATTTGAATAGTAGACAACCATTAATCCTCATTTTGATTAATAACCAAATAAATCGTTTGCCCCCGTCGACGTTTGTCCACGTTCTCTCACCCCTAGCCCTCACTCCCTGTGAAGCGGAGATTAGCGTCGAAGATTTTCCGCGGACAAACGTAGAGGATTTTCACCGTCATAAACATTCCTTTGTAGCAACGACAGGTGTGGGGTGGAGAATAGGATCACCCCCACACGCAAGCTAGAGAAGCTCCACCCGAAATAAAGATATATATATATATATATATATATATATATATATATATATATATATATATATATATATATATATATATATATATATATATATGATTGTGACTAATGGAAACAAATCCGGATTAAAATCGGATTATTTAAACAAACAAATACCACCCCCCTCATTCCCCAATGTCATGTACAATGCACTTTCTGACCACAAGCTAAAGTTATTTTTTTCATAGTCCACCCGGATTAGACTGGGGTACACATTTGTGTATCAGATCCTGTTTTGCACTCAATGCAACTCTATAGGAGTGTTTCAAACATTTGGTTGGCGGATATGCCACGTTATTGTGATATTATTACAATCGACTGTAAATCTATCAACCTGACCCCCAGCTAAATGCTACGTTTCAATGAATCAAACGATAACTAGATATGTTGCTTTACTTAACAGTTTTCTACGGGTGATCCCTTTTACATCGGGGAAAATAGTCGCCTTCATGGGTTCTGTTACTATTCAGTCACCAGCAGGTTAAAGGTTAACATGATTGATGGATTGGCAGTTGAATGATTATTAATATTATGAGAGGATTCAAAATAATTAATAGAATGAATAACATTTTATGACTTATAAGGACGATTTATGACAAGTGTATATTGACATTAGAGTTTAAGATGACTATGTAACAGCCCTCAGGGAAGCGTCTTGCGGCAACGTGTTCTAGAGATGAGATTTTTCGGGGAATAAAAGCTGTTCTTAGGAAGTACGTTTGATGTTACGAAAACGGAGAAAAAAATGAAAATTATTTGCAGTAGTGTTAGCAACTCGGGTCTCGTCTATGAAAAACACGACTGAGTGGATAAAGACTAGCAACGCATCTTTTGTGAAAAAGAGGCTGTGGATGCTTACGGTTGTGAGACATTTGTGACTAGCAATTTGATCAGGTCTTCAATTGAACCGGAGGTTTTCACTTAAGACGAAGATATTTTTTTTTAAATTAAGGGAAATGAATATTATTCTCTTGTGGACAGATTAGTTTTCATTTTCTCTAGTTTCATGGGAGACTATTTGAGCTACAAAACTGTCCTAACTATCTGTGACCCCCGACCTTCTTCAGGTGTACCTTGCGAACTTGGGAATCTTTCAGTCGAACTCGGGAATCTGGACGGAATTTCGAACAGAACCCTTTATTAAATCCACGGGGATAGCATGCTCTCGTTCCATCTGCCATTACTGTTTTCCTGAGTTTAATCTATTCTAGCCTTAATGTTGTTAGTTTTAATCGAATTTCTTTATATTTATTAAAAACATATCCAGTTCAAAAAACATTTTGGACTTACGACAAATACGAAAAACCTTGTTCCTTAGTAATGTGTACTCTGTCTATTCCTTTTTTTATCAACTAATGATATCATTCTATTTTTGTACGAACAAACTTCAAAAACACTAAACATTTTAATGTATTTTTATATAATTATTTTTATTGGTGATTGTAACGTTCGTTGATATTTTGCTTACTATTATTTTAATTGTCTCACTTCCTAAGTGATTAAGATGCAGAAAATTGAATTATTAGTCACCCTTAACTTCATAGGACGTATTTTTCGTTAATATATATATATTTATTTATTTTATACGTACATAAAAGTAATCCATGGACATGGACGTGTTTCTGGCTCACAGCCGTCATCAGGATGGCTAACTTAGACAGAGATCGAACCTTCGATATTGATGTCTATAGTCCAGCGTTCTACCACTGGACCAAGACGCTCTGTCTAGAAATATGTACGATTTTTATCACCTAAATATTTAATGTATTTTTATGTAATTATTTTTTACATTAAATATTTAGGTAGATTGATTATTATTAGCGGGAACTAGTGGGAGTATTACGTTGCTTTCTACATACAGATTGCTGTATAAATTACTTTTAATGATAATATTTCTTTTAAAATAATAAATGTCTGTCAATGTCAATACTATCAGGAAAATAAATGAGCCCTTTCTTAAAAAGTAATTGCCATTTTTAGCTAAATCTTCATGAAATAAATCAAAAGGAATATGTCTCTTCTTTGTTGATTTAAAATCAAATTCAATCAGTAAACGATACATATTATTTGTTATCTGACCGTAAAAATAATTGCCAGTTAAATATTATTCTAATCAACAAAACGAATGTCACTTTTTGAAATGTATTTTTTAATTTATTTTTTATTTTTTATATTTTATTTTTTTATTTTTTTATTTTTTTATTCTTTTATTCTTTTATCTTTTATTTATTTATTTATTTTTTTTATATTTTTTTTTTATTCGACGGAAGTAAACATAATTCGATTTTGGAACAATTCATTTTAAAATGGGTAAAGTCGGCATTGTTTACCTTAGCGACATCAGATTAATCACCAATCACTATCGTTGCTGATCGGGCGTTCTCGTTTTTTTATGTGTGTGACAAGTGATAACGTACGTTAGCGTATTATTATATAGGTTATTATGTATTCGCTACGAGTTTTCAGACAGGTCATCATCAATGATTGCTCACTGATACTTACTGGTGACGTTCCTTGAAGTCTGAGTGACAACAAGTCTCCCCAGATTTCCGGTACTCTGTACTTCCGTTGATAACCATTGCGAATGATTTTGCGTTATCGCAACAGCCGCTTATCATCGATTTCTCGCTGGCGGCGACCATTAGTTTTCTCTATGATTTGGGTAGAAATAAGCCCAACAAAGATACCAGTACTCTCCGTACCCTTCCAGTGGAAAGCTTGTTTGTGCTCTGTCTCATCCGTTTTGCCATCCTCCTTGACCCTTCATGACCATTTTGTGTGGTATCAGCCGAGGCTGGTGTAATCACATTTTGGGAGGTAGGTGGGGTGTCAGTTTATAAGATTTCTTAGAGTTTGAGTTCCATTGGATTCACCTGTTCTTGTATTATTTCTATTGCAACTTCCATGTAGCTGGTTTCCGCATTCGAAGATTTTCTTTAAGATTCCAGCTGATTTAATTATTGCCGTCCGTTGTATAGTCTCAGTCGTCCCTTTTATTTCGATTTCTCTTTGTTTTTTTGTTATTTTTAGGGTTTTTTTCGGTATTATTATTTGTACTCACTAAGAGTTCTCACACAAGTAATCGTCAGTGATTGCTCACCGACAACAACCAGTGGTATTTTTTGGAGTGACAACAAGCCTCCCCAGATTTCCAGTATTCTTCACCTCTTTTCGATAACCACCGTTAATAATCTTGTGGTATCGCAATAGATTCTTACCATTGATTTCTCGCTGGTAAGGACCATTGGTCTTCTCTGGGATGTGGGTGGCAATAAGCTTCCCCAAGGTCCCAGCATTCTCCGCACTCTTCCAGTGGAGGTCTGGTTTGTACTGCTGCTATTATTATTCTGTACTCACTAGGAGTTCTCACACAGCTCATCGACAACCGATGGTATTCCCTGGAGTCTGAGTGACAACAAGTCTCCCCAGATTTCCAGTATTCTCCACCTCTTTTCGATAGATACCGCAAATAAACTTGCAGTATTATAACAGCCGTTTACCATTGATTTCTCTCTGGTAAGGACCATTGGTATTCTCTGGGATTTGGGTGGCAATAAGCCTCCCTAAGGTCCCAGAACTCTCTGCACTTCCAGTGGAGGTCTGGTCTGTGCTGTCCCTCCTCGGTCTTCTCATCCTCCTTGATTATTATTATTATTATTATTACTACTACTACTACTACTAACAAAAGTAATAATACCACAAAATAAAATTATTTGAATTCCCTTTCCATATAACTTGATTATATATTCCATTCGATTATGCCTTTCAATAAAATAGTCTTTCAGGACAGGTGGTAGTTTGGGGCAAATGGGGTTTGGACATCGGTCACTCAAAATGACGAAACCGGAACCTTATAAATAAAAAAATGACTAACCCCTAAATTCTATTCCTCCTCCTTCTTCTCGTGACAATTTCAGTCCGGCCAGACTATCCATTATTGACCAGTCAAGCGGTGTCTTCTCAAACTCGCCAACTCTACTAATATTTACAGCTTGAAGCCAGCCGCTGACACTATGAAGAGCTACAATTGAAACCGCCAAAAATGACGCGATGAAGTATCAAAATCTAAGGACCCGTATTCGTTAATAAGTTGACCTTTTTCTCGCACGGACTGTCTACTGGGTCCAGCCAGTCGACCACCGACGTGCTAGCCTAAGCCCACGCCTGAAACACCCTCCCAGCTCTTAAAAACCATAAACTAACCGTCACCTTCGGACTAGTCACCATGTTTCGTCCTCCTAAATCTGACCTCGACTGGCTGTACTAGGACAGTTCCTACCACAGTCCTTCAGACTGGCCAGTTGATGGCCATTATTAATGTATTTCGGTTTGAGACGGGAAATGGCGAAAGGTGTGGAACTTGAGCGATTACAGCCGTTTTTAATTAGCGGGTCTGGGCGCGACTTGCCGGATTATGACGAATCTAGGATGTCAGCCTGGTTGAGATTAGGGATACGGAATTAGGGGTGGGGCGAGAGTTACCACTAGTCACTTGATATTAATTTTCGCTTATTTGGTTTTATACCTGGGCCACACCCAAAAGGGCGGGAATATGCATTTCACTTTATTTATGTATTTTGGTCGCTTTCTTCTCTGTCATTCATTCTTCTTTTCTGTCTTCCTGTGACCTTTTTTTCTGCCTTTCTTTTTCTTTCTTTGTATCTTTCTATGATTTTCATTGTTTTCTCTATTACTTTTTGCTTTCTTTAATGACTGTCTTTCTTTCTCTCTCTCTTTTTTCTCGTTCTTTTTTATTCGTTGTGCGTTTGCCTTTTTCTTTCGCTCAGTCTTTTATTTATCTCTATGAGTCTTTCTCTTTTTCTTTCTTTCTCTCTTTATTTCTCTTTCTCTCTTTCTTTCTCTTTCTCACTTTCTTTCTCTTTCTTTCTCTTTCTCGCTCTTTCTTTCTCCCTTTCTCTCTTTCTTTCTTTCTTTCTTTCTCTCTTTCTTTCTCTCTTTCTGTCTCCCTTTCTCGCTCTTTCTTTCCCCTTTTCTCTCTTTCTTTCTTCCTCTCTTTATTTCGCTCTTTTTTCTCCCTTTCTCTCTTTCTCGCTCTTTCTTTCTCTCTTTCTGTCTCCCTTTCTCTCGCTTTCTTTCCCCCTTTTCTCACTTTGTTTCCTCCCATCTTTCTTCCACTCTTTCTTTCCCTCTTTCTTCCTCTCTTTCTTTCTCTCTTTCTCTCTCTTTCTTTCTCTCTTTCTCTCTTCCTTTCTCTCTCTTTCTTTCTTCCTCTCTTTCTTTCTCCCCTTCTCTCTTTCTTTCTTTCTCTCTTTCTTTCAGATTGTTCTTATTCATCTTTTCTTTCTTTCTGGCTATCAGGCTTTCCTCCTTCTGCCACCGTATTTTTCCCCATCTTCCTCTCTTTCTTTTTTTCTCTGTGTCGTATTTTGTGTTTTTCTTTCTTTTCTTTTTCTTTTTGTCTTCATTTCTGTCTCTGTGAGTTTCGAGACTTCTTTTCTCTCTGTCTTTATGTCTGTTTGTTTGTCTGTATGTCTACTTTTTTCCTTCTTTCTTACTGGCTTTCGTTTTTTCTTTGTCTTTTTTTCTGTATCCTTTTCTATTTCTTTGTTGTTTCTTTGAATTTTCATGTAAATCTCCCTGTTTTTCTTTCTTTCTTTCTTTCTTTCTAGCGTTCTTCTTTTATTTATTTCACTTTGTTTGTCTTTTTTTCTTTCCTTTTCTATTTCTTTCTCGTTTCTTTGAATTTTCATGTAAATCTCCCTGTTTCTCTTTCTTTCTTTCACCCTATCTTTCTTTCTTTCTAGCGTTCTTCCTTTCTTTATTTCACTTTGTTTTTCTTTTTTTCTTTCCTTTTTTCTTATTCTTCCTTTCTTTCGTTCTTTCTCTTTTATTTTTCTCCTCTTTACCCCTGTATGTTTTATATGTCTTTCTTTTTTTCTTTTCATTCTTTCTTTCTTTCTGTCGATTTTCCCGGTCATTATTTCTCTCTTTCTTTGTATATTTCTGTTGTAAGTCTGTCACTTCCTTCTTTCTTTCGTTTCTTTTTTGCTTTTGTTTTGTTTCTCTATTATTATATAAACTTCCTTTCGTCATTCTTTACGCCATTCTTTCGTTCCTTATTTGTATTTTTTTTTTCATTAAGTATTTCTATAATCTTTCTTTCTTTCTTTATTAGCTATATCTACTCGCCTTTGCCCGGGAGTAAAACCGAAAATTACTGACTTCTAAACGAAGAACATGTAAAATGATTTTTATGACAATAATTTTGCTTGCAAATTGTGTTGTTTTTTTAATATTTATTTTTTGGAAAAGTCAGTGAAACAACTAATGACATAATTGCTTACCTATGATGTTTAATAATATTTGGAGAGTAAGAGAAAATATATTCAATCAAAAAGGTTTCGTAGCCGGAATAAATATTTTCTGAAAGAAACTAATGCGAAATAAGATATATTCATGTGATTTTTTTGTAAATGTAGAAGAAGAAGCAGAAGAAGTTTCACAAATTCAATGCTGTTTAGAGTAAAATATATACGTACTTATTTGATTAGTTTTTGTTATATTAATTTTGTAAGCAAATTATTTTTTAAAATAGAAATTTTGTTGTATTTCTGTGTTTCCTTCCTTTCTTTCATTCTTTGTGTGACTTTTCTGTCCTTAGTTATTTGTATTTGTTTCTTTTGTTGTGCATTTTTAGAATTCTTTTTTCTTTGTTTACTATTTACTAATACTCGGAACAGACTTAATAAGAACTGACATTCTCTGAATGCTAATTGCATACAAGTACAACATTTATTTAAAATTGAGTGCTAAATAAATTAATTTAAAAAAGAACGGACATTGTGTCCGACCAAGTTAATACTATTCACTGACGCTGTGGACTTCAACAAACACCTTAAACATGCTCATGTGGAAATTTATGCTCGGATATGATCGCTCACCGGGCGTGATTATTTCCGGCCCATATGATTGGTGAATTGTATCTAAAGGGTCCACTGTCAATTCTGGGTCGTGAGCAATTGGTCTTACGAGTTAGGGACACGGGCGAAATTTATTATTTACGCTGGACTCTGGTCAAGTAACGGTTTAATTAGTGAACGATTTCACAGCTCCGACCAGTTATTCGACGACACGGCACTTCAGACTAATACCGATTCTCGTTCTGGACGTGAATAACGTTGTGCGAAGTCAAATGTCTTCCGGGATGCGAGATTTCATTCGCCAATCAATATGGTGCAACTAGGAGACGACCAGGTAGCAATAAAGACTTATGAGTTACAATCTTTTGAGATTTCATTTCTTTCTTTCTTTCTTTCTTTTCTTTCCTTTTTTCTTTCATTTCTTCCTAACTTTCTAACTTTCTTCTTTCCTTTTTGTTTTTTGTTTTTTTTTCTTTTTCGTTTGTTGTCTCTTTCCTCTTTCATTCCTTTCTTTATAAACTCTCTATGAATTTTCTTATTCCTTTCCTTTCCCTTATATTTTCTTCTTTTTGTCTTTCTTTAATTATTTCTCTTCTTTCTTAGCTTTTTCTTTTCTATTTTCATTCTTTTTCTCTTCTTTGTTTTTTTTTCTTCGTTTTTCTTTTCTTCTTTTTTCTTTCTTCCTCCCTGTCTTCTTTTCCTTTAAGTGTCCTTTATTTTTTATGATTTTGCATTTCTCTCTTTCACCTTTATTTATTTATTTCATTACATATGTTCATTCTTGTTTTTATTTTTACTTTCTCTCCTTCATTTCATTTTTACTTAAATTTCTATGCATTTTCTTTCTTCTTTTCTTTCCCTATTCTTTCTTCGCTCCTTTCCTCCTTTAGGTAATTTTTTTCTGTTTTTCTCTTTCTTTCTTTCTTTTCTTTTTCTTTATTTACAAATCTTTTAATTACGTTTTCGTTCTTTTTTTTCTTTTCTTCTTTCTTCTTATTTTCTTTCTTTCCTCTTTTCGGCTTTTCTTTCTTTATTCTTTTCTTTATTCTTTTCTATTTAATTATTTTTGTTCTATCTTTTTTCATTCCCCTCTTCATCTTTTCATCGTTTATTTGTTTTTCTCTCTTTTCAGCATTGGAAGCGCCAACCGTAGAGTAAACACCGGCAGAAACTGGTGATACGGCGTTCCATCTATGCGTCACCACGTTCACAATTGATTCTAACAACCTTCACGTGGTCCCTTCTATGAGCACTTGATTCCAAAAAGAATGTTGAATACAAATGCCAAAAACAGAATTAAGCATCTCAACATGTCGTTAAATTCAGATTTACACGGATTCCTTGCATTTTTTAAATTTCAATTTATTTTTTAATTTCAGTGTTTTCATTTGATCCTGTCAACTATTTAAAGTAGACAAGCTAGACTTTTTTAAACTTTTGGTCACGTCAAACAAGACGTATTGTCACTGAAGCGTAAGAGGCTACTGTGAGAGGGGCCAGATTTATAGGGAGGTAACCTGGGTTGTGAGTTAGTCAGCGAAATATTTGTTCACATTACATTTAAATATCTGCACTTTTTAACAGTCGGGAAAACAAGGAGCAAGGAGGTAATTACAAAGCAAGCGGACCAAGCTATTAGAGTAGAAAATAGTCCGGAACCTTGGGGCATCTGCAGAGAAGGGATGTGATTTCGTTGCTAGGAGGTGGGTCGGGAGTATTTACGTTTAGGGGGTACAAGTGCAATCAATTCATCAAAGTATTGATTTACTTCTCTCCAGGAGTTAGGCACAAGGCCAGTTTTTATCTTACTCCCACAAGTAAGATGTGACCCACGGTCGGGTCGGGAAAGTGGGGTTTAAAAATTGCCTGGGCAGCCCTGTCGGCATTCCCCGGTAGGGGCGCCTCAGGCAGTAAGCAATAAACTTACTCCTCCCCAAAGGGCGAACCTCCGAGAACTGAACAGGACAGACCCATAGACCGGCGTAAATTAAGCCCCGAAGGCCAAGACAATACCAGTTTATGGAGTGCAGTATCCATCAGAACAGATTCTACACTTTGATCTTAGCCAAAAGGCCTTGTTCTGGGCCTTTTGGCTAAGATCAAAGTGTAGTATCTGTTCCGATGGATACTGCACTTCATAGATCGGTATTGTCTTGGCCTTCGGGGCTTGATTTCCGCCGGTCTATGGGTCTGATCTGTCCTGTGCAGTTCTAGGAGGTCCACCCTCCCAGACTTTACCTCGCCTCTTTGGGGAGGAGTAAGTTAATTGCTTACTACCTGAGGCGCCCCTACCGGGGAATGCCAACGGGGCTGCCCAGGCAATTTTTAATGGCCAGAGTGCTCACCTTCTCGAGCGATGGCTTTTCAAATCCCACTTTCCGACCTTGTGTCACATATTCCTATTGTGGGTAGGGGGTAAATAAAAAAAATTTAAAAAATTAAAAATAAAAAATAAAAAATAAATTCATTAGAGTACATCACGTGGAAATATTTGTAAAATAAGCACAGGGGTACAACACTGCGGCGATGCGATAGGGGCTTGAGATTTGCAGACAGTGCGGTTCCTATTATTTTTTGCAGCCTGTCCAAGACGGGGGGGGGTCAAATATTTAGTGCACTAACCCAAAACAGATCGTAACACTAGGATATTTTTTGGAACATATCATGAATCTAGAAAGTCACGAGAAGTGCTGATAATTTTCACGAGAATATGAACAAACGGAAAAGTAAAAAAAAAAGTCAAGTTTCAACACTCAATAATAGCCGGGCGGACAATGGGACAATTAGAATCTGGAAATAGTCGGATAAATAAGCTATTAGAAAATAGATAAACTATTTAAAGATATAAGTTAAAACAAAATTCGGTAAGGTTAGATAAAACACGCAAATAGTTCAATTCAGTTCATATTTCTATGGTACAACAATTATTACTAAAAATTGGGGAGACAGAATCAAATATAGATTGCTATTTAATTCTAGCTTGAAAAATCCGACCAGCATAATTTGATAAATCAGGTGTTTCTATGTGTGTGTTTGTTAGTGCTTTTACTGAGATGAAACATCCTAATGGTCTGCCCTTCTTATTTTCTCCATTCGACGTGTCGAGGAATAAAAGTCAGTCCAATGATCATGCTTTCCAAGTGACGGACAGCAGACCTTTTATTTTGTTGGTCAGTCTGCGTTACTGACCCCCCATCAACTTCATGAGTTGAACTTTTACACGTCATATTCCGGGCTGGCGTCAGAGACCGACTTGATCACACTCTTGTCTTGGTGTCATGCTCCGGACAAATCCACTAAAATGGTCAGTTTTTAAGTGGCAAATGACCGTCATTAGAACCTCATGTCTAACCACATATTTGCATTCTTTGATTGGTCCGGCCACTCTCCGGCCATATTTGTCCATTAAATGCCCGTTACCCCCCCCCCCCCCTCTGCTCTTCATCCACTTCTTTCGTTCTAACCCAGTGAATTGACAGTCGATCAAAACGGATTTGTAAGAGACTATAATATTATGTAAGTTATAACAATTTTTATAGCATTCTTTCTGCCGACAAACAATGAAAATGAGAATATTCCCTTCACACACAACCACACCCTTCACACACACCGGGAAATTTCAATGTCCGGATTTTCAATCGTATGTGTGACCCTTTCCTTCATGAGATTTTCATGAACGGCTCTGTTCTTGAGAAGAAATCGACGCTGAAACTTCTTGGTCTTTCTTTCTCATCAAAACGTTCTTGGAGTTCATAAATCTTTTTCTTTCGTGTGAATCAGATGATTCTGGTGTTGGCATTAGTTTTCCCGATATTTTTCTAGTTAGAAATCTTTCTGGAAAGACATCTGGTACTTACGGGAAGGACCACGAGAAGGTTGCCAACATCCCTAAGTGAAAGTGGTACTGTGGAACCGACTGGATTCGAACTTGGAACACCCAGGTCTTCAGTCCGGAGTTCATAGATTAGATCCATTGCTCTTTCTGCTTCTCGTAAAGTCGGTTTTCTCTATCATTCCAAACACTTTCTAAGAATTCTTCATCTCTACGAATTCGCTGTCAAACTTTGTATGCAGTACTGTTGTCATATTTTTGCTAGTTAATCTCTGTTCCATTTGATGGTCCTTGATAATATTTAGAAGCGTATTCGTTAATTGGTTGGCCTTACCCTTTCTTCTTCTTCTCTGTATCCTTTCTTTACCAAACATGATGCTGCTAGTCTCAGTCTTTTTGTTACGTACTATTATGGAATGTGATTTTTCGGATTTTCTTATTTATCTCTTGCTTCTTTTGTTTCAGCTCGTTTGATTCTTGGTCTAGTGGTCTTCATCGATTCAATGTTTAAGTACCTCGTTATAATTCACCTTCCGATTCCAGTAGCTTCTTTCTAAGAACTACAGGCTTGTGGAACTCTCTTCAAGCTGACTGTTGTCCTGCCTTTGCAAGACTAAGTTCAATAAGCATCTCTTTTAATTTGCGTTAAAAATCTTTCGTTTTTTTTTCGCTTCACATGAAGTAATCCCAAGCTTCGTCTGGAGCGATTTCCATAAAAATATCGAATATATTTGTTTTAAAAATAAACAACAGAAAAAATTTCGATTACAAATTTTAGTTAATCAATTATAATAATATAAATCAAATGTTTGTTATATCATAATTTAAAAGTGAAAATCTAAAAAAAAATAGAATAATAATCGCAGAAAAATATTAACGACTAATATTAGTAAACTACATTTTGAAATGAACTACGAAACATATTCTAATTATAAACTTTAGTCAAAGAATATTAATTATGATGTTTGCTTATTAAGAGAATTTGAAATTAGATCCAGGCTAGCTAGTTTGCACTAATTTTAATTCTGGCGTCTATGTTTCGTTAAACAAAAGAAGATTATTTTCACGTCATAGCGATATTACGTTTTTTTTTCAAATAGTAACTTCTATTGTTTTCTACAAATCATCATCTTGAGAATATCTTAAAATAAAGACGAAACCTTGACAAATATTTAAAAACAATTATTGGTTTTCATTTTCTTATTTTCAATTATGTTGGATTAATATTTCTATAATTGTTATATATATATATATATATATGTATATATATATGTATATATATATATCAGCAAGTAAAGGATTAAAATAAAAATTGTACAAAATACAATATCTATATGTCGTTAGTTGTTCAAGATAAAGATGTTTAAGCTAAATAAATGTTATTATTTCTTCCTTAAACCATGGCTTTTCATAGAATGATATATTATCGTCAGAGGAGAGCAAACAGATAAGTTGGTAAGGGGAAATTATCAAACGTCAAAATTTGAAAAAATATAAAAATAAATATAATATAAAATTTAAACAGAAAAGGTAAGAATAGTTGAACATTTAGGATAAAAATCAAATAACATTAAAAAAAAAGTACCATGAGAGTTTGTAGAAGCTTATTTACTTCGAACCTGTTTCTACGAACTCTTATGGTACTTTTAACGGTAAATTCTTATTATACCGTTCATTATATATATATATATATATATATATATATATATATATATATATATATATATATTAGTATTCCATGTATCCACATACAATTTTATAAAGAGATATAACTTTTTATGTATCAATTTTCAGTATTTACTTCAACAGTGAGCTAGGTAGTAAGCTATGAAAATATATACTTCTGATGCTTTAATAAATATTGTATCTATACAATTTTTTATTCTCATCTTTCATCTCTTGAAATCATTGATCTATTCAATATATTGTGCTTTATATTATAACGATAGATTATCATTAAACGATACATCGCTTATCTTTTATCTAATAATAATACTACTACTACTACTACTACTAATAATAATAATAATATATATATATATATATATATATATATATATATATATAGTAAACTATGTAAATATATTTATGGCAATCAAGCTACACAGAGGCTCCCCGAGGGGAATCTTCAGGCTAAAATTTTAGCTTGAAGATTCCTTCCTGGGATGAAACGCGGGAGCCTCTGTGTAGCTTGATTGCCATACATATATTTTCATAGCTTACTATATATATATATATATACATATATATATATATATATATATATTATTATTATTATTATTATTATTATTATTAATATTAAATAAAAGATAAGATATGTATCGTTTAATAATAATCTATCGTTATAATATAAAGCTCAATATATTGAATAGATCAATGAATTGAAGAGATGAAAGATGAGAATAAAAACTCTATGGATAAAATAGTTATTAAAACATCAGTACAAAGCAAGGAGTTTCATATCCTTAATCCATGGATTTTAAAAGACAAACCCTTTTCATTTGATGAAAAGCGTTTGTCTCTGAGGGGAAGCCGTCACGTTGAAAGATACTAAATGTTGATTTGTATTTCATTCATTAAAGTTCATTTACTGTTTCATTGTTAGAATGTAGTTTTTGTTGTTTAGAAAGCTAGATATAAAGACACGTATCAATGTTATTTCAATCATTCTTTGTCACAAATCATGTTCCACCCGTGTTTATTACACTTTCTACTTGCTCCAATTCATGTTACCTGTAAATGGTTGGCTGAAGAGTTTGAACATTGGACTCTCGGGTAGGGTGTTATTTGCCATGGCAATCGGTTGTTTAAGATTTATTTTGCAGTTGTTGAAATAAAGGAGCTTTGTCTTAGCAGCATTAAATGTTACTATCTATTTATGACCCTATTCTACTTCAGACTAGGGGTAACCTTTTAACGATTCCGCCATTGCCTCGGATATGTGCGCGTCTGTTTTACTCACATGGCGAGAGTAGAGCGTGGTGCCGTCAGCAAATATACCCATCTCAGACACAATGGCATCAGGGGGGCCGTTTATGTAAATTAAGAACAATAAAGGTCCAATGATCGATTCCTGGTGCACACCTGATTATGTCACGTTGTTTGGATCAATGGCAATCGAGGACAACCTGGATTTTTCTATTGGATAGGAAGGATCTACTTATATTAAATATTGATCCAGTACACCATATAAATTATTTTTTATGAGAAGAATGCATGCGAGACCCTATCAAAGGCTTTGGATATATCAAGCGCTACCGTCCGAGCTTCACCTGCCTTGTCCAGTGCTTGGTATCTGCGCTCAGAGATGACCGTTAGAATATCTGCAGTAGATCGTGCTTTCCTTAATCTATACTGATGGTTAGAAATATGTTTAGCATTCACAAAATGACCAATAATCGCTAGATTTATTAAGGATTCAAAGATTTTAGCGAAGAGTGGGAGTAAACTGATGGGGGTAATTCTGAGGGTCAGTTCTATCTCCAGAATTCTTCAAGACTGGTACCACAGAGGCAATTTTCCAGCTATCAGGGAAGCAAGATTTGTTATTTTAGAGTTTCGAGAGGCCATAAACCAGTTCAGTAAAGCATTTCTTTATTACTATTACTGCTATAAAATCAGGCCCAAATGCTTTGGAGGTGTCAAAGTTTTTTGATGATGTCACGGACATGAGACGAGGTGATGGTAATTATTTACTTCAACAGTGCTCATTATGTGAGTAGAGCTTAGCAGTAGTATAAAAATATATCTACGGCAAAAAAATCTACAAAGAGGCCTCATTAAACATGGACATCTCTGTGTAGCTGACATGCCGTAGATATATTTGTATATATATATATATATATATATATATATATGAATAGATGAAAGGATAAAATAATCCGACGGTATGAAATTAAAATGGAATAAGCGGAAGACCTAAAAAGCTCAACGTTTCGCCCAAATGTTATATGGGTTTTTTCAAGAGCGAACGAAAAATTGCTCCGACATAATGGAAATTGAAAAAAAGAAAACCAAAACGATATTATGTATGTAACGTCTTTTGTCATTTTTTGCATTTTTCGTTCGCTCTTGACAAAGCCCATATAACATTTGGGCGAAACGTTGAGCTTTTTAGGTCTTCCGCTTATTCCATTTTAATTTCATTTATATATATATATATATATATATATATATATATATATATATATATATATATATATATATATATATATGTGTGTGTGGGGGGGGTGTAGGTGTATGTGTGTGCGTGTTTAGCTTTCTAATTCGTATCATTGGTGAGTGTCATTTTGTGAGTTCAGTCGGAACTCTTCTTATCTGCCCGGGGGGATTTGGGATGATCATTTTGATTTCTTTTGCAAAGTCAGAGATAATCTCCCTTCCCTTGCTCTATCCGACTTGCTATAATGACTTCTTCAGTTTCATCCGTTTTCTACAATATTAGTAAACGTCAAATTACAAAAAATAAAAAAACGCCTCGCAATAATAACGTCAACCTGACGAAGGGTAATTGAATAAAGTCGAAAGCTCACCGATTGAAAACGCAGCATTCATGTGCGCACCTTTAAGATAAGGGGAGTCTGAACCCTCGCCTCCTTCTTCACCCTTCTCCCTCAATCTCTATCTGTTTCCTTACTCTTTATATATATATATATATATATATATATATATATATATATATATATATATATATATATATATATATATATATATATATACCCTTTTTGTGTTATTTTTTTACATTAAAAAGAGTGGTGGTTGGGTGTTCTCTCCAACACAGAAAACAGAATTGGGTTTGCAGGATTTAGACCCGTTTCGATCGAGAGAATAGTAAAACAAATGAAATATCGTGAAAGAATGGGGGGGGGGGGTAAAGAGATAGATGGAGTGAGGAGAAAAAAGTCTTAAAGAAAAGAATAGAGAGAAGAGAGAGAGCGAGAGAAAAAAAAGAGAATAAGGCGAATGAAAGAATAAGGAGAACGAAATGGAAAAAGGAGAAAGAAAGACTAAGGAAGTGAAACAAGAGAAAAGAGAGAGAAAGAGAGTAATGCGAATGAAGGAGTAAGGAGAAACAAGAACAGTTAGAAGAAACAAGAAAGACGAAGAAGAAAAGAGAGAGAGAAACAAAAAGAGAATAAGGCGAGTGAAAGAGTAAAGAGAAAAAAGGGAAAACATAAGAAAGAAGGACTAAGGAAGTGAAACAAGAGAAACGAGAGAGAAAGAGAGTAAGACGAATGAAAGAGTAAAAAGAAGAGGAGTAAGGCGACAGAAAGAGTAATAAGAAGAATAGAAAGAAAAGAGAGAGAAAGAGAGTAAGGCGAATGAAGGGGTAAGGATGAATAAGAAGAGTAAAAAAGGAGATAGAGAGAAAAGAGAGAATAAGGCGAATGAAAGAGTCAGGGGAATGAAAGGGAAAAACGAGAAAGATGGAGAAAGATGAAAAAAGAGAAATGAGAAGGAAAGAGGATAAGGTTAACGAAGGAGTACAAACAAGAGGATAAAAAAAAGTTTATAAACATTGCATTAGGGTATAAATATAATTAAAGGTATATATGAGGGAATATGTAAGGGCATACATCAGGGTATATATAAAAATATAATTAAGGGTATACATAAGGGTATATATAAAAGTATAATTAAGGGTATACACAAGGATATATAAACAAGGGTAGAAACAAGCTTTGCATTAGGGTATAAATATGATTAAAGGTATATATTAGGGAATAGGTAAGGGCATACATAAGGGTATATATAAAAATATAATTACGGGTATACATAAGGGTATATTTAAAAATATAATTAAGGGTATACATAAGGATATATATATAAACAAGGGTATGAACAAGCCTTGTATTAGGGTATAAATATAATTAAAGTTATATATGAGGGAATATATAAGGGTATACATAAGGGTATATATAAAAATATAATTAAGGGTATACATAAGGATATATATAAACAAGGGTATAAACAAGACTTCCATAAGGGTATAAATAAAATTAAAGGTATATATAAGGGGATA
>OY744518.1:195723837-195793837 GCA_963556195.1 Sepiola atlantica | reverse complement strand
CAAATACACAGACACGCATATATACACATACATATAAATAAGTCAGAACCATGGTTTTTATTTGTTACTTTTTATTTTTATTTATTTACATTTTCAAAAAACATAACATTCTTGTGAGATGTATATTTACGACTCCTTTCTCTTGAGGTGGGCCAACCAACATTAGTATGTCAATAACAGCTCTGCACACCTCAAGTCATCAGAAAAAAAACACAAAGAGGAAAAGTTCTCAAATTGAAAAGTCTTATACACATTATATATATATATATATATATATATATATATATATATATATATATATATATAGTTTAAAGAAGTTTTGAGTCATTTTAAACAAAAGAAAACAAAAAGAAAATGCAGTTTAAATTCCAAAAGAAGCTAACTAAATCCAATATATCGCAGATATAGCATTTGTAGGAAAATTCATAAAAAAAGAGGATTTAAGTATCTAACAGTGAAACAAAAACAGGGAACCTTAACTTAAGCGGGAAATATAAAAACGGAGATCATCAGCTGTTTACCATGTAACTGTTTCGGAGATTTAAAAACAGGACAGTTATAATATTCATAGCTCTCCAATGATACTGATCAAACTACCATCTCCCCAATAATCAAGTGTTGAAATAATTCAGCTTAAATTTCACTAATATATACATAAATAAATAATAACAATAATAATAATAATGCTAATATATTTCCCTTAAGACTACCGTGATATATATATATATATATATATATATATATATATATATATATATATATATATATATATATATATATATATAGCATAACATTGAGGCAAACGCTTACAAGCACAGAGGATGCAGAATATAATAACAAAAATACAAATTAAGACAGATTTTTTTTCATTTTAACTTTCATGTATTTACTTCTCCGTTTTGTAATCATTTCGCTAGAAATCTAGCTTTGTCAAGCAGAGAGATTTTGTAGAAGTAATAGTAGTAGTACTTGTTGTAGTTGTCCGTCAGAATGGAAATGGGACGACGCTTTTTTTAAATTTTTCATTTAATGGTCTCTTGTTTTTCAATATGGGTAACGCTGTGCAGCGCAAGACAGATTTCTGAAAATATGCTTTAAAAGAATATAGACGCTTGGTGGGTACAGCTAATTATATATAAATACTAGAAAAGTACCCGTCCCAGGGCGGGCTAAAAATATTTCCGAACAGAACAGTTTTGCACCAATTGTATATCTATTTGCGAAAATTAAAATCAAGATAAAATGCTCTTTAATCTAGAATCTTTATTCTATTTTTTTTTTATCTAAATACATTATATAAAATTAATTTTAGAAAATTTCTAAAATTAAAGCTTAATCTTTAGATGGGAATTGAAATTCAGAGAATTTTTAGTTTACTGACTATGGATCAAATTCTATGAAAATCTGAAATATTTGATTTTTGAAATGGGAGATTATGTCCATATTGTTCTCCCGAAAAAAATATTAAAATACTCCACAGAAATTGACATTTGGAGAATATTTATTAATTGATGCCTAATTCCTAAAGTTAAAATTTCACAAACATGGAAGGTATTTAAATCCGGACAGAACTTATGGGATGACCAAATACATCAATATGACTAAGACATTTGGCTATTCAGGAAAGGGGCGCGGGCGATTGACAGCTAATATGCGGTATCCTTCGAACTGTGTAGCTGTGCTGTTGAACAAGATCGGGTTGGGACTGGACGCATATGTCGGGATACAGGAGTTAATCGGACGATGGTTACGGGCAGGGATGCCATCACCGGCTCAGCAAGCAATTGTGGTCGAGGATGAAGTAGTTTGATATGTTTGGGGGTGGCGGGAGAGAAATTATTAAGGGGGGAAACGAATGCGCTAATGATTGGCCAAGTTAATGAATGAGAATTAAAATTTCAAATGAGAGTGTGTGGTTTGGTCGGGAAGATTTTTTTGCTTCTTCTGAGATTGTATATGAATTGATCTGAAGTGGAGTGGGAGTTGGTTGAGATGGTGTCGATTGTGGTGTTATCGGTGGCTGGTTGGTGCGGAGAGCGCGGCTAGCGACACCAATAATACCTTGATTTATTTTTAATGCAATACATTGTCTGACTCATCGCGCGTCCAGCAGTGTCATCTCCGGCGGCACAAGCGGCGGCATTGACCATCTTTGTTAAATTATATCTCCTCAAACGATCTTTGCTGTAAATCTCTGCTTGCAAATGTTGCTTTACTACTAAGCCAGAAAAGAATAGCTATTAAACAATACTCCGTTCTCACAAGAGAGGCGTTGCTAGTCTCTCTCTACTCTATCGTGATTTACATAGATGAAATAAATTGTCATCCTGGCCAGCGTGGGAAGAGCTCTCTAGTAAAAATTGATAATTGTTTGCGGTCGCTTTGTGTAAAGTAGCAATAAATGACCGTTAACGTGAACCTAATTTTGATGAGGATAAGGGAAATACATTTTATAGTGACATTAAACATTCGCATATATTTTCAATGTATGATTTATCTATTTGAAAAATGTAACATTGCTCTCCTCCATTTTAATCGAGCAATTATTCTAGCATATATATATATATATATATATATATATATATATATATATATATATGTATATATATGTGTGTGTGTGTGTGTGTGTATCTTGGCAGCATCTTTTCTTTTATACAAGTATCATTCAAAATAACGGACATCTTGTGTCTGGATATTTTTTCTATGATCTTTTCCGTTTTTCTGATTAGGTTCTTAGTTTCAGACAGAAACTGGCTGATAAAATTGCCAAAGCTTCCCAAAGCGCTTTCGGACCCTTCCAGGTCCATCGTCAGTGGAGTAATGTTAACCAGGCATAGACCTAGGAGTGAATATATATTCTATTTTTCTGCTTGATCGTTGCCGACGCGAACTCACGGAAATCTGGCGCGTCAGCTATAAGAGTACCGCTTATTCAAGTATATTAGATTATAAACGAATATTTTTTTATAAGTAATCATTAATAAGTTTCTAATACGATAAATGTATGCTCTATATTAGACGAATGAGAGTTAATATACTCATACATATATATATTTTTTCATATATATATATATATATATATTTTGGTACAGAAAAATTAGAACAACATTCGTACCGTCGGTTTCAAGCTCGGAAAGTCTTAGCCATCCGGCTCTCTTCAGCTTCTGTTGTAATCTATTAATAAATATTATGCTCTTAATTTTTAACTCTGCTGAAGTTATATATATATATACATATATATATATATATATATTTATATATATATATATATATATATATATATATATGTATATATATATATATATATGTATATATATATTTATTTATTTATTTTCATACGTTCTTAACATTCAACAAAAGAACAGTAGCGAGTCCATATAAGCCCTTGAAATCTAGGATTTTTCAAAGAAAATATTCTTCTCATCAGAAGGAAAAAGAAAGTAGGAAAAATTATTTGTTTAACATATCGTAATACGATAAAAAGCTATATAAAAAGCTATACCAAAATGAAGCTTAAAATTATTTTTAAAGTGTCTAATACGATAAATGTATGCTTAGTACTTAGCGTTATGATGATTGAAACTATTATTTTTTCAAAATCTTGGATTTAAAGGGACTTCTTCTGTTTATTAGTTTAATGTAAAAAAATATGAATATATATATATATATATATATATATATATATAAACAATAATATTTTTTATAAATATTAAATATTTAAAATATACCTAGAGACATCGATGTTTCATGCTAACGCAATCTTCAGTCTAGGAACCAGTTCCCAACGGTCAGCGGGCGCGAACCCCGAACACAAATCGCCACTGATTCGCAGTCGAAGATCTTACCCGAAGGCCACTGGAAACTAATTAGTAAATAAAGGGGAATTTTAACTGTAAATAGTAGAATTACTACTATCCACCAAGTAGCTAAGAGTGATCTACGAGTCGGATCATTGCATATAGCTATTTGTACTACTTGTTATTAAAGCTCCTCGAAAAGTGCCCAGCCTCTGTGGGAGGGGGCTGATAAACAATAATATTTTTTATAAATATTAAATATTTAAAATATACCTAGAGACATCGATGTTTCATGCTAACGCAATCTTCAGTCTAGGAACCAGTTCCCAACGGTCAGCGGGCGCGAACCCCGAACACAAATCGCCACTGATTCGCAGTCGAAGATCTTACCCGAAGGCCACTGGAAACTAATTAGTAAATAAAGGGGAATTTTAACTGTAAATAGTAGAATTACTACTATCCACCAAGTAGCTAAGAGTGATCTACGAGTCGGATCATTGCATATAGCTATTTGTACTACTTGTTATTAAAGCTCCTCGAAAAGTGCCCAGCCTCTGTGGGAGGGGGCTGATAAACAATAATATTTTTTATAAATATTAAATATTTAAAATATACCTAGAGACATCGATGTTTCATGCTAACGCAATCTTCAGTCTAGGAACCAGTTCCCAACGGTCAGCGGGCGCGAACCCCGAACACAAATCGCCACTGATTCGCAGTCGAAGATCTTACCCGAAGGCCACTGGAAACTAATTAGTAAATAAAGGGGAATTTTAACTGTAAATAGTAGAATTACTACTATCCACCAAGTAGCTAAGAGTGATCTACGAGTCGGATCATTGCATATAGCTATTTGTACTACTTGTTATTAAAGCTCCTCGAAAAGTGCCCAGCCTCTGTGGGAGGGGGCTGATAAACAATAATATTTTTTATAAATATTAAATATTTAAAATATACCTAGAGACATCGATGTTTCATGCTAACGCAATCTTCAGTCTAGGAACCAGTTCCCAACGGTCAGCGGGCGCGAACCCCGAACACAAATCGCCACTGATTCGCAGTCGAAGATCTTACCCGAAGGCCACTGGAAACTAATTAGTAAATAAAGGGGAATTTTAACTGTAAATAGTAGAATTACTACTATCCACCAAGTAGCTAAGAGTGATCTACGAGTCGGATCATTGCATATAGCTATTTGTACTACTTGTTATTAAAGCTCCTCGAAAAGTGCCCAGCCTCTGTGGGAGGGGGCTGATAAACAATAATATTTTTTATAAATATTAAATATTTAAAATATACCTAGAGACATCGATGTTTCATGCTAACGCAATCTTCAGTCTAGGAACCAGTTCCCAACGGTCAGCGGGCGCGAACCCCGAACACAAATCGCCACTGATTCGCAGTCGAAGATCTTACCCGAAGGCCACTGGAAACTAATTAGTAAATAAAGGGGAATTTTAACTGTGTGTGTAAAAATAAAAATGGAATAAAGGATAAGCAAATTAAAAACTAGCAAAAATAAACTCAAAAACACATATTGAATAGTTCTACCAAAATATTTCAATTGTTAAAATACAATCATCATCAGTTGGTAGCAGAACTTTAATTAAAACAGAAAAATTTTCAAATTTATGCGAATAACAATTTGGAAAAAATAGGCACGTGTAATAAACAGTAGAAAGGGAGAAAGAAAGAAAGAAATGTTAAAAAAGAAAAGGAAAGAAAGAAAAAAAACAGCAGTTAGCATATAAAAACCGATCGGAAACGTTGTAAGTTAATAAAGTGGGGAAGGAAGATTAGTAGTAATTTTAAATTAATGACAGCAGGGAATTAAACAAATAAGGAAGAGGAGGTGGAGGAGGAGGAGGAGGAGGAAGACGGACTCAAAATTGTAGAAGTTATATATATATATATAAATATATAGTTATATATTATAGTTATTGAACTAAAATTTTCTGTAAATTAAATACTGCCTCTATATTACAACACGGAACACGTCGTCGTTGGGGAGTTTGCTCCTTAACAGTTGGCGTAGTGAAATATATATATATATATATATATATATATATATATATATATATATATATATATATATATATATATATATAAATGTCAGATTCTTATTTTCATTGATGGTGGACGGATATGGATGTTTGAAATATTTGATTTATTGTATATAAAAAAAAACATTAATCTTTGCATCTTATCGATTACTTAAACAAAGTTTTATTTCATTTAAAAATATGCCTCTTAATATGTGAAAATCCTGAGTTCGGATATGTGTGTGGTATCGTTCAAGTTTCAAAGTATTGCATCGAAAGTTAATAAAATTGAAATATAAGCCAAATTAGCAATACAAGATTAATTAATTATTATTTTTTTTTTTTTACATTAATCCTATCGATTACGGAATAAAATTCCTTCTTCAGGGGTGACCAGTATTGAGTCATTTTTTTTTTTTTTCATCAAAAGACAAGAATAAAGAAACTTATTTTTTTGTTAATTTGATAAACGTCCTTGGTGGTACGACGTCATCGCCGTGCTGTTAAAAATTGGCGGTTAGGATTCAAAACCGGTGTCGAACGAGAAATGCGCTTGAAAAAAAAAATGACTCAATACTGGTCACCCCTGAAGAAGGAATTTTATTCCGTAATCGATAGGACTAATGTAAAAAAAAAAAAATAATAATAAATTAATCTTGTATTGCTAATTTGGCTTATATTTCAATTTTATATATATATATATATATATATATATATATATATATATATATATATATATATATATATATATATATATATATATATATTAGTATTTGATGTATCTACATAAAATTTTATAAGGAGATATCATTTGTTTACGTATCAATTTTCAGTATTTACTTCAACAGCGCTCGATACGTAAGTAGAGCTAGGTAGTAAGCTATGAAACTATATTCATGGCAATTAAGCTACACATATATATATTTTACTATAGCTTGCTATATATATATATATATATATATATATATATATATATATATATATATATATATCATCTTACATTAAAAAATCTAATATATATATATATATATATATATATGTATATATATATATATATATATATATATAAACATCCCTGTAAAAGAATTGTGATTTTTAGCGAAAATTCACTAAAATTACTTCAATTTAAATAAAGAAATCATTCATATTTTGGGTCCATTTTATGATTTTCTTTTATAGTTTTGTGTCAAAGAGCAAAACAAAACAAAAAACAAAAAACAAAACAACAAGCAAAAAAGAGAGAATGCGAATCTAAAAGGTTTCATCTCCCCCCCCCCCAAGCCCAACGAGCTAATTTTTTTACACCTACCCTGCTACCATTCACACACGCGCGCGCTTCCACAAAAGAAACAAAAAATTCCATCTATCCCCTGCGGGTGATGAAGCGAAGATTAGAGCATGCAGAAATTAGAGGGTTTAGGGAACTATCGTGAGGCTCCTTGGTAGGAGCCATCCAATTTACAACACTTGATGAAGGCGTGATACGTGGCACATAGTTTTCCCTGCCTAAAAACAGCCTTCCCGCCAAAAAAAAAAAAAAAAAAAATATATATAAAATATAAAAAAAAAAAATGGCAAATGATTTAAAAAGAAGAATGGAGGAGACAAAAAGAGGGACAGTTCTTTTCTCTTTTTGACGAAATATCTGCAGTTATAGAACGCAATTTCGCTTGCTTTCTGTCGGGCATCCGTCACTTAATTGTAACCTGGAAGAAAGTCGAATTCCAACTTAATCTTAGATCGAGTCGAATTTCTGATCATCTCCGGCTTGCAATCATTTATATAATTAAGCGAAAGTTTTCCCATCGTTGATTATAACCAAGAGAAATACTATTGGCGGGAATTCTTTTATTTGGAGGTGTCGATCCAGCAGGAGTTACGTGCCCTTTGGGGGGGGGGGCGGTTACACTGCAGAAGTTGTTCGCCTCTGTCTTATTTGTCAACCAACTATATGTGAGAAGCTGCAATATTCGTTTTGATTTATAAAATATTCTTATTATAAACTACAGGAATACCCGTCCCAGGACGGGTAAATTTAGTTCGCTGGACAGAAAAATGTCGCACACTTTTTTTGTGTACCCTTGTTGCTGCCAATAATAATAATAATAATAATAATAATAATAATAATAATAATAATAATAATAATAATAATATGAAGAATAGAAGAAGAAAAACAAGAAGAAAAATAATGATAAGAAAAAGGCAAATAATAATGAGAAGAAAAGAAGATGAAAAAATAATAAAAGAAGAAGAAGAAGAAGAAGAAGAAGAAGAAGAAGAGTGAGAACCCATGATGAATGCGCGATTGCTTTCTTCATTAAAAGTAACTTTCTGGGAGGACTCAGCTATGAAATATAACCGATTTTTATGATAATTTCATGTTAACATAAACGATTCATATTTAGCGTTACTTTGAATTCTAACCATTTTTTCCTAAAAAAAAAAATCAATTCGTCATTCCAACCTATTGGTTCTCCTATTTTTGTTGAATGTTTCATCAAATAGAATTCCTTTTTTTCTAAGCGAATTTTCTTTGAGAAGTACCCTTACACAATGCAATGTGTTTTGCTTGACTAATACAGTAATTAACATAGCCGGGCTTTATCGCCTACAAATAGCCGGCAGCCGATGGTCGCGTATTGCAACCTACTTGAACAACTTACTTTCAACATCATAACACACATTATTAAGTAACAATAGTTAAGTAATAAATAAAATATTTGAGTTTTATAAAAAAAAATCAGAAGAATACCCGAACCAGGACTGGTAAAATAAATTCCAAGAACAGACCAATTTTGCACCACTTTTATGTCCCCTTTCGAAGATTGAAATCGACATGAAATGCTATTTAACCTAATGTCTAGAATATTTATTCTTGTTTTGATCAAAATTGTATACATAATATTTATTCTAGAAAACATCTAAAATTTAAGACTTAGATTTAAGGGGATTTAAGAATAGAATTAAAATTCAGGGATACTCCTTAATTAATGCCCACTGACTATGGATCAAATTCAATACAAATCTGAAATATTTGAATTTTCAGATCGAATGTTGTTCCCTATATTTCTCCCCGCAAACCCCTTAAAATACTCCAAAGAGATTTGAAGTTTGGGGAATATTTATTGATGTGTAATGCCTATCGTTAAAGATTCACAAAAAAACTGAGGTATCTGAATTTTCACAAAGAACTTCCTCGTTCTAATTTTGATCAAAATACATTACACTATTTTGATTCTAGAAAATGTATGGAGTTTAATGAGGAACAGAAGCGATACTACACTCTGATCCTTTTTATATAGTAGGTCAAGTAACAAACGGTGATCGATTAACAATTTCGAACTACTAAATTTTCAAGAAATTAAAAAAAAATTAAATTAATGTGGCTATCTTAATTTGAGAAATAGATTAAAAGCATTGAAAAGTATCGCTATATCAGTTTCAAATACTAATATTACTTCTATTACCAATCAATTACAAATAGAGATGAAGTATCTGTCTGTCTGAAGCCGAAACTAAACTATTACTTCGATTAGTAATGAAGATATTATATCTGTCTGTCTGAATCCTAAACTATACTATTACTATATTTTAATCCTTAATTTAGTTTAATATACTATTTCAAACTAGAGTACTATCTTTCAATGCTCGATTCAGAGGGTAGTGTAGTACCTGTTCTATTATCATGATACCATCCTCCTAAGCATTACCTCCTCTTTTTTAGGGGGAATTTAGTATATGTTCTGTGTTCATGATAACATCCTATCAGAGAATACCTTCCCCATTTTGGGGAAGTTGGGTCAGTGTAGTATTTGTCCTGTTGTTATGATACCATCCTCCCAGGCATTACCTCCTTCTTTTTTGACGAGGATAGTTTAGTATCTGTTCTGTTATCATGAGAGCATCATCATGGTTATTACTTTTTCTATTGAGTGTGTAGTGTAGTATGTGTTTGTTTGTCATGATACCATCCTCCCAGGTATTACCTCCTTCTTTTTTACGAGGATAGTTTAGTATCTGTTCTGTTATCATGAGAGCATCATCATGGTTATTACTTTTTCTATTGAGTGTGTAGTGTAGTATGTGTTTGTTTGTCATGATACCATCCTCCCAGGTATTACCTCCTTCTTTTTTACGAGGATAGTTTAGTATCTGTTCTGTTATCATGAGAGCATCATCATGGTTATTACTTTTTCTATTGAGTGTGTAGTGTAGTATGTGTTTGTTTGTCATGATACCATCCTCCCAGGTATTACCTCCTTCTTTTTTACGAGGATAGTTTAGTATCTGTTCTGTTATCATGAGAGCATCATCATGGTTATTACTTTTTCTATTGAGTGTGTAGTGTAGTGTATGTTCGTTCGTCATGATACCATCCTCCCAGGTATTATCGCCTCATTTTGGGGTAGGGGTAGTGCAGTATATGTAAGTTCGTCATATAAACTTGCAAAACTATGTGACCAGAGGAAACAATTTTTATTTTAATAATAATAATAATAATAATAACTACCCGGACCCCATGAAAAGTCCACGGTGCTTTCTGCATCCATATGTAAAACTTACTGTTAAGAATAATATTCCCTTTGAATTAATAAATGTCTCTCAGGGTGAATACTATTAAGAAAAAAATACTCTATTTTTTCTTTCGTGAATTAATTGGCGTTGTAATCTAAATAATCTTTGAAGAAATAAAACGAGCATGTCATTATCCTTTCTGATGACCTGAAGTAAAAACCACTTATCGTTAACTTTTTATTATAGAGTGAATGATTGTTTTCCGAATTCATTTTAGGTGGCAGAGTTAGTCTGAGATGGTTGTCTGACTTGCTGTTTGCATTCTCTTTTCACCACCCCCACCCCCCACAAATCAAATGGTTTCCTCCGGAACTATAAAAGGGTCTAGAGAGAAAAAGGGCACTATTTTTAGGGATGGAAGTACACACACACACACACACAGACACACATATATATATATATATATATATATTAAATTATGTTTTAATATTTTACCTACGTACGACGTCGTTTGGAGCTTATGGCTTTCATCAGCACAGCAAAATAACAATCTCAGACAATCGTAAGGCGCGAACTCTGTTCACAAATACATCGTTCACCTAGTCCCAATAGGCCACGAGGGATTGTCACGTAATTACGGAGAAATTAAGTGATGTTTACCCAGAAAGCGGCGAGTGTAGGCACCTAAACATTCGATAGCACTCAACGACAGGATCGAAGCATTGCACTGAAGTTTTTAGGTGAATGTGTATTTATTAATTTTTCCGACAGTGCTCAACTTTCAATTTTACTTGGAAGGGGCTTATAATAATATTAAATTATTTTTTAAATATCTTAACTACGTACGACGTCGACATGGTATCATGACAAACCACACACACACATATATATATATATATATATAGAGAGAGAGAGAGAGAGAGAAAGAGAGAGAGAGAGAGAGAGAGAAATAATAAAATAAGGTGCTAATCAAATTCTATTAGAATTCAATGTTCAGGCAAAGTACCTTAAAGTCCTTAACTCATGAGTTTTCAAAGGAAATTCTTCTCCTCAGAGGACCATTACCGCAATGACATTGATGCAGGTAATAAAATTAAACTTTGAAAATATATTAAAATATATATAAAAATACATAAAAGGATATAAAACATCAAATATATCAGCCTCAAAATACCTTTTTTTAAGCTATACAGTTCATCCAAGTCATAAAATTAAAAACAAATTCAGGAAAGATATCAAGTACGTTGATTATATATATATATATATATATATATATATATATATATATATATATATATATATAACATATATAAATATATATATATATATACAATATATATATATATGTATGTATACATACATATATATATAATATATATATACATATATATATATATGTAAATACACATTGATCTTTATTATACAGCATTCCCCCATCTCATTTATTTCGTTCACTTTTGTCTCTCTCTTTCTCTCTCTCTTTCTTTTTCTTTTTTTTTCTTTCTTACCTTTAGTTGTTTTATTATTTTAATTTTATTTTATGCCTAATAACATTTTTCAGATTATTTCCAATTGTATTTCTTTCTTTCTTAATTTTTATTCAATTTTTCATTTCTCTCATTTCTATTGACAATTTTCTTGCATTTTTGAAAACGTTTCGACATCTTCGTTGCCTTCCTCCATTTTTCTCTCGTCTTAACCTCTTGTACGACCCACCTCCCCCAAATTTCTGCAGATTTTTTTCAACCATTAACTCGAGGTTCACGGGTACCAATTTGTAAAACACTAGCGATAACAATCGCGAATGATTAAAAAAGAGAAAATAAAAGAAGAGCGAATGATTTCTTAAAAAAATATCAACAATGAAAAAAAAAGATATGAAAAAAAACACGTTTAAAAATGTCAGTTATTAGTTTGACAATCGGTCGTCTGCTATTAAATTCCTGCCGCCATCTTGTTTTGCCTTTTCTATTGTCAAAAAATGTGTTGATGACGTGTCGAGATATGATTGGATAATTATCGTTTGGATCTGGATTTCTCACCCGGATTGCCTTTTTCCCCCCGCGTTTTTCATATTTTACTTTAAGTCTTTTATTTTTGTATTCCTTTCTTATTTTTAATGGCGTCTCCAATTTTATAATCCATATGACTTTAAGCTATATTAAAAAAAAAAATTTACAACGATTTTGGTTAATCTTCTGTATGTTTACTTGCTTATGTCTGCAACAGGAACTACGTTCAAGTTTTGAATTTATTCCTTTATTTTAACACTGCTGAAAAATGTAGGATCGATTCCATTCAAAGTCTACAATTATACCAGACTAGCATGACTACCAGGCGTTGCCCGGGGTTGATGCACGAACAACAAAATAGAAGAGTTAAAATGTTTGCGTGTCACATCTCTCTCTCACTCTCCCCGTCTTTACTTCTATTTACCCCCTCTTTCTCTGTGTGTGTGTGTCTCTCTCTCTCTCTCTATATATATATATATACACACACCTCCCTTATGACAATAGCATCATTACATATTAATACTACTACTGACATTATTAGGTATTAATACTATGATACTTCACGCTATGACATTACTACGTATTAATACTATGACTATTAAAACAATGACATACTTACGTGTAAATACTATGACTGTTCCGACAATGGGATTCTTACATATTAATACTATGACTATTCACCCTATGTCATTACTACGTATTAATACTATGACTATTCAGGCAATAGTATTATGGTGTATTAATACTATGACCATTAAGACAATTCCATTATTACATATAAATACTATGACTATCCACTCTATGGCATTACTACGTTAATACTATGACTATTTGAACAATAGTATTACGCCGTATAAATTCTTACTATTAAACAATGGTATTACTACGAATTAATGCTAAACCAAACACGTAATTACACAACAAAATAATCGACTATGGGCCGATTTGCATTCTCAAGTAGTTGGCGGAGATCTCCTGTGTATACACATGGATGCATGCATGGGTAGATGGATATATATATATATATATATATATATATATATATATATATATATTAATTTCAAGTAAATAATATTAAATTATTTTTACTTACGTACGCTAGCGTTTCAAGCTTTCGCTCTCATCAGTGTAGGGAATTATAATTTGAGACAGTCGCACAGTTCGAACCCCTGCCACAGAATCAACCTAGACGCCGCAAGCAAGCATCATAATAATTAGACCACGAAAAATCACCACGTTTGAAGGGAATTTAAGTTCTATCTATGCGAAGGACTGCATATCTAGAAATGCTGACTAGAGAGGTTGTCTGAATATGCTTTATAGTCACGAAATATTCATTATAATATGGTAGAAAGACGTTTCAGTTGTTATCACAAGACATGGTATTAATTTGTTTTGCTATTATGACTATTCGCACCGTGACATGAACAACTGTTAATACTATGACTATTGATACAGATGGTTTAAAGCAATAATTTTAGCTATTTTTCATTTTTAAAATTCTATTTTCAGTATTCGGGAATATTTTTTTCAAACATTTCCTGTGTTTACTTTTTTTCCTGTTTACTATTCTTTGATTTGTGTTTTTCCTCGTTGTTGTCTTCTTCCTTTCTTATTTTTGCTTTAACAATTTTTTTTTTTTAACATAGTTCACCCCAAACAAGGCAGGCCGCCACTGTAGACGTAAGGAGCTACTGAGAAATAAAAAAGGGGAGAAGGTAGGGGGCGGTCAACCTAGATTAGGATCTGCGCAGCGAGGTGTCTGTTTACATTAGTTTTACATTTCTGCATGTCTGTACTGTTGGGGAAACAGGGGGCAGGAAGGGAGTTTCAGAGGCCAGCAGTACGAGGAAAGAAGCTATTTGAGTAGAAGGCTCTCCGACATCTGGGGACCTCCAGAGTGAATGTATGAGATTTAGTTGAATGTCGAGTTAGTCTAGTGAATTTACGTCGAGGGGGCACCAGAGTAGCCAATTCATCGGAGCATAATCCATTGAAGTATTTTTAAAACAAGCACAAGGATGCTACATTGCGGCGATGGGACAGAGGCTGGAGCTTGCTTGACAGTTAGGGACCTATTAGGTTGGCGATTCTTTTTTGGACCTTGTCAAGGAGGGAGAGACTAGTAGATGATGCACCAGCCCAGATGTAACAACAATACTCCATGCAGTCTCGTCTTTTTTCCTCCTTTCTTTTTCTGTCTTTCATTCATTCTCTATTTGTCTTTCTTTTCCTTTAATCTTTTCACATTCCGAATTTCGATCTTTCTTAATTATTTCATTATTTCTTTCCCTTTCCTCTTCGATCTTTTTTTCTTTCTATTGCCCTTTCTTTTTCTTTTCTTTTCCCTATGCCATTTTTTCCTACGAAATAATCACGTTGATACACCGGTTCCTGTTAGATCACCGAAGTTAAGCAACGTTGAGTCTGGTCAGTACTAAAATGGGTGACCATTTGAGAACGCTAGGTGCTGTATGTGTTCTCCGTTTATCGTGACATTGTTTCCAGTCGTTCTGGACTTCTCTTTGTCACTAGAATCAAACAGTGTCGATTCAGGAGAGGTGTAGTTGGTATTGCGCAACCCTTGCTTCACAATTACGCGCGCAGCTACCCTTACAATTGTCTCCCAAAACTGAATGGAGGTCATGATTTCCATTCCTTTCTTTTGTTTCTTATCTTTTTCCTCTTTATTTATTTATTTATTTCAAATTAAGAATTTTTTTTTCTGAATTCATTCTTTATCTTCTTTCGTTCCATCTTTGACTTCTTTTTTCTTTCTTTTTTTTCTTTCTTTTTTTCTTTCTTTTTTTCTTTCTTTTTTTTCTTCCTTTTTTTCTTTTTTTTTTCTTTCTTTTTTTTCTTTCTTTTTTTTTTTTTTTTTCTTTCTTTTTTTTCTTTCTTTTTTTCTTTCTTTGTTTTCTATTTCCTTTTCCGGCTTCGTTTTCTTTTCTTTTTACAATTTTTTTTTCGTTTTCCTTTCTTTAAAAAAAAAACTTCTATCCTCCTTCTCGTTTCTTTTCCCATTTTCCGATATTTTTCTTTATCAAATGTGTTTTTCATTTACCATTTCTTCCTTTATTTGAAAATGCTCGTTCGGACTTTAACGACCTATCAATCCAATTTCAATTTTGCATTATTTCTCCCAGGAGAACTTATATTAAAGGAATGCTTGATTCTTTCAAATTGGAATGACACGAACAACAAATGTGACGGTGTGCATTTCCCACGTGAATTCAGCTCGAACAAAACAGGCATCAATATAGAATATAAAAGTGGTTACGTTTCAACAACCACGCAGCCATGAAAAGAGCGCCAAATTAGTATTTTAACAGGCAACATTTGGGAGTGGATAATCAAATAACAATATATCCTTACGTAGAATGTAGGTACATTTTGATAATATACTAGTAATTCTTATTTTGTTCTTTAGAGATAGACATTTTTTGTCAGCCAACCTTTTAAATCCTACCTTCCTTATTAAGCCCTTGAAGGGCTTACCTTTTAACTAGCCTGTTTAGAGTCCATGGGATTGGTCCCTCGTGGTGGATTCTCTTTCAGGCTTCGTTTGTCTGATAACTGTTACTTAAGGTAGTTAAGTACCCTTGGTAGAGGGCGAGATATAGTTATTTAATGGTCGGCACTTTCCCGGTACAGAGGACCGAACTCACAGGTAGCTCTTTAAGGGGCTTCTTCACCGGCACTTGCTAAATGTCGGAGTATTATCAAGTTGCCTGCTGTGCTTTGATGTGTATGTCTTGATGTATTTCCGGCGTGGATGACTGAGTATGTCACTGCCTTGATAATATTTCGGCTTTAGGTTCGATTATGTTATCTCTGAATTATTCACCGTCAATTAAAAGACTACCCTATTTTAAACCGATTCTACCTTCCTCTCCCTTTTTGTTATTATGTAACTTAATCATTTTTCGTTCTTTTTAGCTTCTGACAGCAAGTGGCTTCGTGCGTTGTCTGGAACGACTTCCATAAAAACAAACTAATCTTGTACATATTACATGTGCAACCATCTTGCTTACATACAGGAATTGGACAAAATACTTCTAACAGTGTTATTGTACTCCAATATTTCATCATTCATATATTATATCAAGAATATTGAGACAAGTTTAAATGTGGACATTTGTAGTAGTAATATAGCATGTAGGACTGTGTAAGATTCCGTAAAAAAGGGAAATTTCCACGTCGAAATGAGTTTAACATGGGAAATTTCCACTAGAGATTAAAGTTATGATTTAAGATGACGTGATCGATAAAGTGACGTCACGAATAATGTTTATTCGATTCTAGAATAATTTATAATGTAATGGGTTGAGTCCGAATTTTTTACCCACATCGACCGGATATGTTTCTAAACTCATTGTTTTCATTAAAATTAGTGTGAAAAGTTATATTGCAGGTAGAAGCGTATATATATATATATATATATATATATATATATATATATATATATATATATATATATATATATATATTTGGTTTTGTTTATTATCTATGTACGTATACGTTTTGTCCTTTTTTAATCGGGACTCATCAGCATGGAGAGAGAACTATTCACTACTGGTCGTGTGATTCGTACATATATAATACCGTATATGTATATCAAGGGCTAACACTTGATCTCTATATGAGATACATAGATATTCAAATATTCTATTAAAGTTCTCCTTTATTTCTCAAACGTTGAGTTAGTAAAGAAGTTAAGAACATTATTTTTCTCTCCTCAATTGACCAGTTAACTGTTACAGTATATCTTTCTTATGGTATCTTGGTCTTACCGGATTCCAGAACAACAATTAATCTAGTCTGGTGGAATATCCAGCTAAGTGCTGTTACTTGAGGTAACATGACTAGGAAAAGGTGCACAATTCCGCGTATGAGTAAGTATATGACTGTTCTAAGGAGATCTTATTAGTGATGTCAATACTATGTTATTTTGAATCAAATATTCAGGGTTTATTTGTAGCATGAAGTATCCTCATGCCAGGTTGTCCTGACGCACCCTTGTACAGAGAGACCGAAAACACTCGAAGATGGCGTCTAGTCAGTAATTCAAACTCCCCTGTGCACACACACACACACACATATATATATATATATATATATATATATATATATATATATATATATATATATATATATATATATAACAAATCTTTCTACTTAACATCGATATTTGAAAACAAACAAGCAAAAACACAAAAAACGCAATAATTCCACTTCATAAACGCACCACATATTTGAGAGATTGTGTTTGGGTGGGAGTAGCCTTTAAATGGTAAAGTTTACATAATGCACCCATGTTACTCACCGTATTGTCGAGAATATATATTCCAAAATTCAGAATAATCCGTTTATTAGTTTCGGAGATTATCCTGTACATAGAAATAAATAAATAAATAATAATAATAATAATAATAATAATAATAATAATAATAATAATAATAATAATAATAATAATAATAATAGATAGATAGATAGATAGATAGATAGATAGATATATTACATCATGGCTTTTTTCAATAGGGTTACAGGTCCTTTAATAAACGCTCCTAGAAACACGAAATTGTAGAAATAACACGAAAGTTCTCGGAATAATACGAAAGATTTTCGGAAGCGCCGGCCAAGGCTCGTCTCATAAAATCGATACAAACTTATTAATATCTTTCACAGATGCATGAATAATTACTAGTTTTTAACAACGTCTACACATTTTACGCTTTCATAATCGTTTTTAACTTTTTTCTCGTAATTATATAAATGTATATAACCTTTATATTTGTCGCTGTTCATTTGTCGCTGTTCATCAAACACTTTTCTTTTTAAACAACTTATTTTAAACACTTTACTTTCTTTCTTTTACTGTCACAGATTTTCTTTTCACTTTATCAAATTAGGACCCGAAAATGTTCAATTGCACACAAACAGTTACTTTATAGTTTTTTCTTCGTCTACTATTCGCCTTCGTTATTTGTGCCGTGGTTCCATTACGTCTCTGGCCGTGATCGATTCTGGTGGTCCCTGTTCTATGGACAAACTTTGTTTTCATGCAGGAGACAAAACTCGGAGACAGGTTTTTCTTAGAGAGAGATTCGATTCTTTTATTCATCTGTCTTGTGCTGTGGAGGGGTTTCCATCCATTCGTCTCACTCAATTCTTCACTCATTCATACCTTTCGTTGTGGGGTGCGACGGATGCATGGGGATATATGTCGGATCTCATTCGAGATCCAGACCATAACTTTTTAGCCCATTTTCTCATGAGTACGCTTGCTTTCAGGATGAGCCGCTACATGATTGATGTTATCGCTGTGAGCTCCCAAAGCATTCTCTTTTAAAAAACTCCAGTACTTTAGAAAAACAAATGGCGTAACAGACACTTGCCTCGCGTCGGCCAATCAGATACGACATTCAACAATCTTTCTATATCTGACCTTCTCCGACCCGAGATTCCCTGTGTCGGTGCCGAATTTGTCACTTTGTTATGGTTTGACAAAATGATTCACTGACAACAATCCTCTCCAGTGCATGTCAGCTTAACCCGCACTTATTGTCTCAACATACCCCAGCCGTAATTCATACTAGCTAACTTAATCGTTTCCAAAAATATGGGGCCCACTCATAATATAACACATAGATAGATAGATATATTAAGCTCTTGCTAGATGGAGCACTTTAAGTAATTTTACGACAAGCAGTCATCTATAGCGTAATGCAATACTCTACGCTCCGCCTACTGAGTTTTGTTTAACATCTTGTAAACATGCCCGCAATATTTGGCATCTCGACGTTAATGTACTCTCCTATTACCACGGCAATGCCTGTTAGCCGCAACGATTAGCGCGCCGACTACAGAGTCAAGAATAACTTTCGTATTGGTGTTCGAATTGTGCGACCGGCAGGAAGTGTCTTCTCCCATACTGCTGATTGCAGGTTTAGCATGAAGCACATGTGTATTTGTGTCAATTTGTAAATAATATTTATTTATAGATAATTGTTCGAAGCTCTCGCTAGATGGAGCACTTTAAGTAAGTTGACGACAAGCAGTTATTTATAACGTAATGTAATATTCTAGGCCCCACTTATTGAGTTCTGTTGGCCAGCTTGCTAATATGCCCACTGAATTTGGAATTTAGATGTTAGTTTACTGTCCTATCTATACGGCAATGCGTGCTGGCCGCAACGATTAGAGCTCCGACTACTGAGTCAATAATGACTCTGGTATTGGTGTTCGAACCGTGCGACCTACAGAGACTGTCTCCTCCCATACTGATGATTGCATGGTTTGGTATGTAACACATGTGTATATGGGTCAATTTAAAAATAATATTTATTTATTCATAAATAATTATATATATATATATATATATATATATATATATATATATATATATGCACTCACACATATACACATATCTCATTTACATAAAAAGAAAAAATACATATATATAAACTAAGGTATGTGCATATCTTTATATGTTTGTATGTACACGATTCACTCTTAAACTTATTAACCGATCATTTTGTCTTTTAGTACACAGCTGCTATGCGTCAGGGGTGAAAATGTTGGTTATATTTAGTTTAATGTAGTTTTATGCAAACGGAGTGAAATGGGGCGAAAGTCCTTCGCGAGAATTCAGATACCCCCGATTTTTATGAAATTTAACAATAGGTATTAGACATCTATTTATAAATATTCCACAAATTCCAGCTCTTCCGGAGTAATTTAAAAAACATTTTTAGGGCATAATGGTGACACAACCTCTAATCTAAAAATTTAGACATTTCAGATTTTTATATAAATTTTATCCATCGTCATTAAGCAAGATTCTATGAAATTAAATTTATTTTTAAGCCCCCTGTAAAACTTTAGAACTTTTCTCGAATGAAAATCATGTAATTGATTTTGATCAAAATTAGAATAAGGATTCTAAACTTAAGATTTAGTCGCATTATATCTTGATTTTAATATTTATGAAGCGATATAAAACTGGAGTAAAACTGTTCTGTTGAGTGAATTATTTTTCCCATCCAGTTATTCTTATATATATATATATATATATATATATATATATATATATAGAGAGAGAGAGAGAGAGAGAGAGAGAGAAATAGAGACAGATAGATAGATAGATAGATAGATAGATAGATAGATAGATAGATAGATAGATAGATAGATAGAATAAAGAAGAGTGATAACCATGTACGAATATCCAGATTTATTTCAAACTTCGATTGTTCAATGCAAGGTATATTCCGTAATAAAATTATGTTTATTATTCTTTCCTTAAGCAAAAGCTTTTCAAAGATTGAAATCTTATCATCAGAGGAATTAAATAGATAGATAAGTTGGCAGTGGAAATGCCAAAATTCAACATTTAAAAAAATATTATTAACTATTGGAGTTACTTCATTTTTTAACGCTTTTGCATGCTGCCTCTACGAAAAACTTTTTCTTCTCCATCTAAATCTCCTTTCATTGGACACCTTATCAACGGACAATTACCATCTGGACAAACCCCATATCTTTTTTGCACGAACTTTTTTTCACTCTCCATTTTTTGATAATATTTTTTCAAATGTTGAATTTTGGCTTTTCCAATGCCAACTTATCTATCTGTATAATTCCTCTGATGATAAGATTTCGATCTTTGAAAAGCCTTGGATTAAAGAAAAAATAATAAACATAATTTTATTACAGAATATACCTTGCATTGAACAATCGAAGTTTGAAATAAATCTGGACATTCGTACATGTTTATCACTCTTCTTTCTTCTATCCTTATAATTGCTCTATCTCGTGTATTCAGCTTAAACTATTTGACTATAGGTTCTATCTACTAAAAGTTTACTTTAAGTTTCATATTTTAATCCATATATATATATATATATATATATATATATATAAAGAAATATATATATATATATATATATATATATATATATATGTATGATGACCGAGTAGCACTTCTTCATTCAGAAAAGTGCCATTGTATGAAAGAGTATCTGTACACAGATTGTAAATAAAGAGATCTAGCTTTGTACGATAGCTAGATAATTCTCTAGGTTAAAAATGTTGAGAACAGCAACAAGTGAAAGCAGGAGAGCCAGCAACAAGTTGAAACTGCAGACCAACATGATGTGGTCTTCCACTGTTTTTTTTTAAATAAACCGAGCTCCGCACACATTGAAAAGTCGAACGAAAATAAATTTTTTCCTAATAATGCATATATATTAATACCGTTGGAACAAATTCGGTTAAAACACAAGAAATCAAATTAATTAGTATATATATATATATATATATATATATATATATATATAAATTCCCGAAACAGTTTTTCATGGTAAACAACTGATGATCCCTTAAAATAGTGTTAGAAACTAACTAATATAATAACTGAAAAAAATAAATTGACTTACATGAGTGATTTTCCACTGAAAGACTTGGGACTATAAGTTTTTCTTTTAGTTTTTTTTAAATATAGTTGTAAAGGTTGAGAAACTTCCGAGACTATATATATATATATATATATATATATATATATATATATATATATAGAGAGAGAGAGAGAGAGAGAGAGAGAGAGAAAGAGAGTAAGATAAAACTTTAAAGATATAAATAATATCTTTAGCCAGTATGATATAGAGTTAAAAACAAAGCTCAATATAGTGTATAGAGCAATAATACTAATTGAATGACATAATAAAATGAGAAATTAATCAGATTTTATTAAAGTTAAAAAACAATGAGTGATCACTCCTTGTTTTTGAACTTTAATAAAATATTTCTCATTTTACTATGTCATTCAATTAATATATATATACGAATTAATTTAACTATATATACGAATTAAATTAATTATATATATATATGTATACACGAATTTATTTGAATATATATACGACTTAATTTAATCATATATATATACACAAATTAATTTGATTATATATATATATATATATATATATATATATATATACAGAATTAATTTGATTGTATATATATATATATATATATATATATATATATATATATATATATATATATACATATACATACTAAAATGACTTTATCTTCAAAAAAAGAACAGATAAACGATGGGCGGTAATTTGATTGAAGAGCCGTGACGTCTATATTTGTCAAGGCGTCCATCTTCTAAGCCCGGGTATTGGGCGTTAGCGTCTCTTTGGTGCCAATCAAACCGTTTTTAAGTTTTATTTTCATTTTTATTTTCCACCCAACTCCAGTCCGGGTATAGTCAGGTCAGTTAATCAAACGGGTTGTCTTAAAAAAAGAAAAGAAAAAAGAGCAAATCTTTCACACAAAATCCACCATAATTAGAAAAGAAAATGAGATACCTTGAAGCATTTATCTTCTATTCACCTAGTATTATACTGAAGTTCAGTAAATATTAGATGAATTCATGTGTTTTTATTCATTTTAATTGTTTTGATTAACCGTATTTTTTTATTAATTTTAATTTTTCTCATTAACGCAATTTTCAATTAAGTTCTGATTCATTGTAATTTGCAGTTAATTTTAATTGTTCTGATTAACCTTGATTTTTTATTAATTTTAATTATTCTCGTCAACTGTAATTTTCAATTAATATTATTTGTTTTGATTATACGCAATTTTCAATTAATTTTAATTTCCTGGTATACCGTAATTTTTAAATTATTTAAATTGTTCTTATTGACGGTAATTTTCAATTAATTTTAAATTGTTCGCATAAACCCTAATTTTTAATTAATTTTAATTGTTCTGATTAACTTTTATCTACAATTAACCGATTGACCAATGTCTTCCGAAACTTCTCTCGATAACTAATACCACCAATGTATTTTGTTTGACCCTCCGATCTCATTTTATACAATACCAATTACACTCGCTTCCATCGAACAAACCCTAAGCCTAACCCTTACCTTAACACTAACCCTTGCAATAACTCTAACCCTAAGCCTAACCCTTACTCGAACCCTAACCCTAACCCTAACCCTAACCCTAACCTTAAGCCTAACCCTTACCCTAACACTAACACTAACACTAACACTAACACTAACTCGAACCCTAACTCTAACCCTAATCCTAACCTTAAGCCTAACCCTTACCCTAACACTAACACTAACACTAACACTAACACTAACTCTAACCCTAACTCTAACCCTTACGTTAACCCTAACCCTAACCCTAAACCATACCCTAACACTAACCCTAAGCCTAAGCCTAACACTAACCCTAACCCTAAACCTAAGCCTAAGCCTAAGCCTAACCCTAACCCTAACCCTAACCCTAAACCTAAGCCTAAGCCTAACCCTAACCCTAATCTTAAGCCTAACCCTAACCCTAACACTAACACTAACTCTAACCCTAATCCTAACCCTAACCCTAACCCTAACCCTAAACCATACCCTAACCCTAACCCTAACCCTAACCTTAATCTCTTTCCGCTCTTTGCGTATTAAGAAACAAACGCAATGAAACAAACTATAAACTAAAACAGTCTAACAGAAACAAACGGAAATATCAAAACAAGTAGTAATACTACTTAAGCGGTAGCTGAAAATAGTAACACCGATAAAGAGCGAGAAAACTGAAAGAGATAGCGAGCAGAAAGTGACTATTTTATTTCAGAATTTATATTCAATTGGTTTTGTAAACTCATTTTTCTTTATTCAAACAATCTCAATTGGGTTTAATTTTTTCAAGTTTATTCAGATGTTTCTTCATTATCATTATCTTTTAATTTTCTCCAGCTCTCCGGATTACTAGTACTGTCTAATAATACAAAACCAGCAGTTATAATGGTATACTCTAAATGCCATATTCTTGTCCTTTTTACTCGTTTGTTTCGCATTGTCTTCCTCTCCGTTCCTTCCGCTCTTGGCGTATATCTATCTAACGAATTTACTCTCTATCTTCACGGCACTCATTAAAATTTATATTTATTTATACTATAAACCTATAACACGATTGTTGCTATGCAATGTGTAGGTCCACATGTGAAAGTCAGATGAATAAAAGGAGAAAATAAGTCCGATTTTATAAATTAAAAATGGAAAATCGGACGACCATATAACTCAACGTTTCGCCCAGCTGTTGTGTAGGCTTTATCAAGAGCGAAAAAGCTACAAGTGGCAAAGAGCGAGAAGATCTGTAATGTTCCACAAATTACAGATCTTCTTGCTCCTTGCTACTTTTAGCTTTTTCGCTCTTGAAAAAGCCCACGCAACAGCTGGGCGAAACGTTGAGTTCTACAGGGTGAGTCATAAGTCACTTAGCTATTTATTTTTGAAATGTTTGGCCATGAAAATTCTTAAGCCCAACAGCTTGAAGGGTTCGTTGAACGCAGCTATATGATGTCGATAACACTTGAGCAGCCTGGCGAATTGATGTTGCAGGTTTTGTTTCAAACAAGGTTTGGATTTCTTCTTCTTTTGCATCATTAAGTTTCGGAGCACCTGCTTTTTGAGCATCTTGGACGCTTCCAGTTTCCTTGATTTTTTAAAATCTTGCGCGCATGGTGTTGTGCGAAGGAGGTTTTCTGTTCACATCACGTTTCCATTGCCTTTCAACAAGTGTGGGAGATTCATCAAATTTGGCCATATGAATAACAATAAAAATTCGCTCTTCAATTGTAAATGACATACTGCCTGAAAAAAAAGCACACATGATGATTTACACAAATTTAAATGAATAAAAATAAGTATATATAGAAATAAATATATAAACGAACAAATTTAAAATAACAAATAGCAGTAATTAGAGAGTAAGATAACAATTATCAAAAGTTCATAGTATGTTTGTGCTTCATATGGTAATCATTTTAAATAGCTAAGTGACTTGTGAATCACCCTGTAGGTCTTCCACTTTTCCTTTTTAATTCATAGGAAACTAAACTAAGAATGTCAAATTTCTCAAATGGTTAAGCGTGACGTCTTCTTGTAATTATGTTTCACGAAATCAATATCTTCGTTAAAGACGCCACGTCACATGAGATTAAACAAGTAAAGACACGAAAACACATAACAGATTTTATACTGGTTATTTTTATTACTGGTATATGTCGATCCTCACACTCGTTTCTTTATTCGCCGGGGGAATCATCAGGCTAATTGCCTATATGATTTCCCTCGAGAATGAAGCAAACGTTTCAGCGTTGCTTACTTGAGAAGAATATATTTTTGTACTATATATATATATATATATATATATATATATATATATAGTGCATGTATTGTATTAGTTTCTGTAGATGTAAATCCGTTGAAACTCAAGTGTTTATAAAAACTGCTCAATAACAAGTTGAGCTGTTTATAAGTATACATTTTTATTTATACAAACATTATTGGTTACATATGTGCATACACGTGCAACCGAAACATGTATGCACATATGTAACCAATAATGTTTGTATAAATAAAAATGTATACTTATATATATATATATATATATATATATATATATATATATATATATATATATATATATATATATATATATAATATGAAACTAAATGTGTACTTTTAGAGAATTGAACCTATAGTGAAATCATTTAAGCTCAATATACGAGATAGAGCAATTATAAAGATCAATGAAGGAAGAGAGATAAAGATGTACGGATGACAAATCTATTTCATCTTCGATTGTTCAATGCGATAAAAACATGTTCATTTTTCTTTCCTTAAGTCAGGCTTTTCAAAGATTCAAATCTTATCATCAGAGGAGTTACATAGATAGATTAATTGGCAGTGGAATAGCCAAAATTCAAAATTTGAAAAAATATAAAGTGATGGAGAGTTAGAGTGTGCGCGTAAAAAGGTTCATCAAAATATGAGGTCTGTCCAGTTGGTGAATGTCCGTTGATAAAGTGTCCGGTGAAGAAAGATTTGAAGATGGAAAAGAGGATTTCGTGGAGACAGCGTTAAAAATGTTAAAAATGTTAAAAATGAAGTAAATCCAATAGAAAGATGATTAGTTCAATCGTAGATTTGTCATGCGTACATCTTTATCTCTCTTCCTACATTTACCGTTATATATATATACATATATATATATATATATATATATATATATATATATATATAATAATGGTAATAATCCAGGTAAAAACATCCACAGGGTGGTAATCCAAAGAATTTCAACCGGGTTTATAAAGAGTGCTCAATATCCAAATAGAGCTTTATATATGATAATTTTTATTTACACAGACATGTACAAAATCTGCGACACTGGCATGTCGATGTTATCGATCAACAGTTACTATAAACTGAGATCTCATCAGGGAGAGTTAGAATACGATCTTAACCTCAGATCATATTTGGAGAATATATATATATATATATATATATATATATATATATATATATATATATATAGTCATCCACATACAGCCTGTTTCGCTGTTTCACAGCTCATCAGTGCGGCTAGACCAGTTAGTGTCTCAAGCCGGGATCGAAACGCAACCGTCGAGCTGACAGTCGGCGATGTTAACCCCTACGCCATCATGCGACACTGACTGAATGTAAGTGATATCTCAATGAAACGAAATGTAAACATTGCAAATGACCGGAGCTCGAAATTAGTTTTACCTAATGAGCATTGCCTTAAAGCTAATGGCCCTTGACGATACCCTTACAAAAATAAGCTCTACCCGGAGGGAGCTTTTATAGTCATCCACATACAGCCTGTTTCGCTGTTTCACAGCTTATCAGTGCGGCTAGACCAGTTAGTGTCTCAAGCCGGGATCGAAACGCAACCGTCGAGCTGACATTGTGTGTGTGTGTGAGAGAGAAAGACAAATATACGTACATATATACACAGATACATATGCACATATACATAGATACACATACATACATAGATACCTCAAGTAACAGTACTTAGCCGGTTACTCCACTAGACTATATTAATTCTTGTCCTGGGATCCAGTAAGACCAGAAGCCCACAAAAATATATACTATATTAGAGTTAACTGGTCATTTGAAGCGAGGAAAAATGTTTTTTTTTAATTTGTTTACTAACTCAACGTTTAAGAGGTATCGGAGAACTTTAATGGAACACTCAGATATCCATGTACCTCATATGGAAATTAATTGTTAGCCCCAGGACGGGCCCCTTGGATTCTGAGAATTTACACTGAAGTAGAACTGGACAAAAATGTGAATACATATACATGAATACATACTTAAGCACATACATTTACAGATATACACATGTTACTGAACAGGTAAATGTACAGATGTCTTTGTTATTGTATATAATACGTCCATATCAGTATACATCGGAAGCCTCAGTGTAGCTTAATTGCCATAAATATATTTTCATAGCTTACTATATATATGTATTTCTATGTAATTGTTTTTGCTTACTACTACTATTTCGATTGTTTCACTCCCTGAGTGATTAAGATGCAGAAAATTGCATTATTTGTTGCCCTTAACTTTATAGGACGTATTTTTCATTAATATATATATATATATATATATACATTTATTAATTTTACACGTTTTTGCCTTTTTAACTTCGACAAGGATTGAACCTTCGATATTGATCTCTATAGTGCTGCGTCTTTCCAATGGACTACAACACCTGCCTGGAAATATGTACGATTTTTATCATTTAAATATTGAATGTATTTTTATGTAATTGTTTATATTTATTTATTAGGTACGTGCAAAAATGGCCGTGGCTTATACATACTATAGGTATTAAAATGGGCTTACTATAATGATTTTAATTAGTTTCTATTTAAATTTTGATTGTGTTTGAAAGATTAAAGCCTAAAGTTAATCTTTAAAAGGTAAAATGTAATTTTACGCGTGAAAATAATTTAAATAAAAACATTTCCAACGTCGGCTAAAAAATACAAAAAAATCAGTTAAATTAAAACTTAACGAAATTCATAAAAAAATATATTTTAAAGATAAATATCAATTTTTTAAACTATTTCAAAGGTAACTAGTGAATTAAAGTCTTAAGTCCATAAAGTCTAAAATATATAGATACCTTTTACTAAAAATTGCATAATTATCCAAAAATGTCAGAGTAATGATCAAATCTGTAAGTACTAATAAAAAGACGCATGAATTAAAAAAATAATGAAAATAAATAGAATTTTAATATCACATTGGGAAATAAAATCTTATTGAGCTCAATGAAATATTAAATTGCATTAATAAGTAAACATTAAAGAAAATATTGTATAATAATTATACAATTCATATAAACAATTAAAAAAAACATATTTTCTTTAAAACAAAATTAAAAATATAAAATATTATAGCGATTATGACCTTCCATACAATCTTTGAATGTCGCTAACAATCTTGCTTGCATTTCATCGCTTGTAAATCTCAAAGAACAAACCGCTGCAGTTCCAGAATGACGTTGACAATTTAAATCTCGTGACGTCAGAATTAGAATTACGGGATAAATTGTATTTACATTAAACATTTTAAAGTCTATCGTAGGTTGATGGGTTGTAATAAATATAGCTTTTAATATTTTCAATTTTTAAATTTTTGTTTAAATTAATTGCGGAATGTAATATTTTCGTGTTTCATCAGAGACGAAAGATGTTATGTTTTTTTTTTGGGGGGGGGATGCTGGTACATTAAAGAAGCATTTTTTAAAGTCTTATTTAAAAAAGATTATTAGAAAAAGAATTAAAAATGATGTTACGTTTAACAATGTTTGCTTCCATTAAAAAATGCTGCCTCAAATCACACACATTATATATATATATATGTATATATATATATATATATATATATATATATATATATATATATATATATATATATATATATGAATTGAAATCTGTATGTTATACAAACTAGAACAACGCAGAAATACATTTTAAATAAACATTTCTTAAAAATAAATATGTACTTTATATATATATATATATTGAATCACAATCTGGTAGTTTTAGAAGACAGAACAACGCAGGAATATATATATATATATATATATATATATATATATATATGTATATATATATATATATATATATATATATATATATATATATATATATATATATATATATATATATATATATATATATATATATATATATATATATATATATATATATATATATACGAATAGGCTATATTGCCGGTCCCGGCAAAATAACGATTCCTGCGTTATTTTGCCGTGACCGGCAATATAACGATTCCTGCGTTATTTTGCCGGTTCATGTATATTTAACTAAATTGTTAAACATACAGTGACGCCCGGCACAATAATGAGTCTTACGTTATTTTACCGGCTCGTGTTTATTTAACTATAAATTACTTTTTTTTATTATTTAAATTATTTTTTTTGTATTATTTAAAACTTTATCAAACGAAATTTTATTTATAATTTAAAACTTTCCCTGATTGTTTTTTTTTTTTTTTTTTTATTTAAAACTTTGCCTGTTTGATTTTTTTTGTTTGTTTTTAATTAATCTTTGCCTGATTGATTTTTTGTATAATTTAAAACTTTATTAAGCGACAATATATTTTAAAATAACGATAAAATTAATTTTTACTTCCGGTTGATTCGATTAGGAGTGAACTCTTCAAAATTACGACTTATTTTATGATTTCATTGAAGGAACATTTAAAAATAGAAACTGTTTAAATCCAGTGATTTTCTGTATATTTTAACATTATCGAAGTTTTTCTTCATAAAGAAAATCAGAATTTCACATCCCTTTGTAAAGCACATTTTTAACAAGTAAATGTTACCAAAGGCAACATAAATTATTCTTCTACCTGTATAAGTTTATTTGTTTATTTGATTTTTTATTTTTATTAAAAAAAAAAATTTATCAAAATAAATAATAAAATAAACAAATAAACTTATACAGGTAGGTAGAATAATAATTTATGTTGCCTTTGGTAACATTTATTTGTTGCTTATTTTTTTCTTTATATATAACTTATATATAACTTAAGGAAAATTTCAATTACTTAAATCGAGAGCAGACTTAGTAATGTTGGGAAAATTCATCAACATTAATTCTATTATGAAAAGTAAGCAGATATTTCTTTAACCGACACAATAGGGCAGGTCGATTTTTTTTTTCTTTAACCGACACAACTGATGATGAAAACAAATTGTTTTTAAATATTTGCCCTTATTTATTTAATTACCTTTTCTTTCGCAAGGCCATAACAATTAGGTTTTTAAAAATAATGAACCGGCATAATAACGATCCCTTTACATTAGTAAATAATTATTGTGCCGGGCGTCACCGTATGTTTAACAATTTAGTTAAATATACATGAACCGGCAAAATAACGCAGGAATCGTTATTTTGCCGGGACCGGCAATATAGCCTCTTCCATATATATATATATATATATATATATATATATATATATATATATATATATATATTCCTGCGTTGTTCTGTCTTCTAAAACTACCAGATTGCGATTCAAATTCACAGAACGCTTACGTCGAGAAAATATCTCTAATATATATATATATATATATATATATAGATATATATATATATATATATATATATAGAGAGAGAGAGAGAGAGAGTAAGATGATACTTTAAAGATATAAATAATATATTTAACTACTAGACTATCAAGATAAAAAAACAAAGTCAATATAGTGTATAGAGCAATAATATTATTAATATATATCTATATATATATATATATATATGTATATATATATGTGTGTATTATTGTTTGTCCTTTGAAAAAAATTAGTATTGCCACATTCATAATTCATAACCAATGAATATGGACAAGATTACTAAAGTATATTTATATATATTTATATATAATATATACATATAAATGTGTATGCTAATTCTACATATATATATATATATATATATATATATATATATTTCACGGCATAAAATATTCTCTCTCTTCTTCTCTCTCTATTTCTCTTTCTCCCCCCCTCTCTCTCTCTCTCTCCATGTATATATATATATATATATATGTGTGTGTGTGTGTGTGTGTGTGTCCTTTGAAGAAAATGACATCAATGTTGTCAAAAATATATTCGGATGTAAGACATTTATAATGTTTTTGTTATGAGTAGATATCTGCATTTGTTTGAAATCAGTGAATATCTTCTGTACTTGGGTGGGGATCACATACAAGTATGGTTCTGTTGGTGGAGTGCACGGAGGGGAGGGGTCAGGGTTTCGTGGAAAGGATTGACAGGAAAACAAGTTGATATTATATTTTTACTTTGATTATTGTTATTGCTTTATTCATATGTTTTGCTGGAGAAATTACAGTTTTTTTTTCCGGGCGGGTAAGTGAGGGGGCGGGGGAGACACAACTTTGAAAGTTTTATCATGACATTGCAGATACCACTTTAGTCAGAGAGCGGCAACCATTCGAATTTTATCCAAATTCGAAAGAAGATAAAGGTTTATGAATATTTGCGTTGACAGAAACACACGTACATGCGTGTGTTTGTGTGTGTGTGTTCCTGTGTGTGTGTGTGTGTGTGAGCGTGTATTATCATATTTATCAGAAAAGAATTTGTTTTCGTAAATGATTCACTCACAAATAACTTTTTGTAAAAACAATTCATTGATGTTCGACTAGTGGGCGCCCATTCATATATATATATATATATATATATATATATATATATATATATATATATATATATATATATATATATATATATATATATATGTATATATATATATACAGGGTGGGCAAAAATAAGGGTCCTATTTTTAAAAATTCATAACTTTTTTATTTATTGATTTAAAAAAAAATTTTTTTTTAGAATAAGTAAAGGACCCCTTCCGAAGCAAGCATGAGCCGTATTAGCCCTAAGGAACGTACCCTCATTTAGAAAACATTATTTTTGCTTAAAAAACTCAAAACAGTGTAAAAAACAATACTTTAGTTTTTGTAAGTTTTAAGAAGTGTTTTTCGGCTAAAATTTGTTTTGTTTATTTCAAAAAATCTCGGAAGGGTCAGTCTACACACACATAAAGTTTGGTGAGTTTAACTTTTATTTTGTGGAAGTTATTCAAATTCAAGTTATTCAAATTTAAAGATAGGACCCTTATTTTGGCCCACCCTGTATATGTACATATATATATATATATATATATATATATATATATATATATATATATATATTTAAGTTCTTATGAAAGATATATATTTAGGAATGTACTCCTTATAATTTCCAAAGTATTTCCAATTGCAAGCTGGGTTAAGTTTTATTACAAGATTCAGAGCATATTGTTGGATAATGGCCCTATGGGAATGGACGTATCTGTTGGGAATCGTTGGTTTGACTTGCGCGAATTAACGCGGGTGCAGTCGAGTTCAGATTAGGGCCTGTTCTCACAGTCAGAGCTAACAGACGTGACAAGGTTACCGTGTGATGAGACCTCAGATCAAGGGTCAGTCTGCACCTGCGAGAGGCTCTGTAACGTCGCGGGCCTTGCGTGGGAAACAGAGGAACCCTGACGTCACTCGTTCTCGTGAGAAGCGAGTTTTTTTCAGTCTGATTCTGAAGGCGAACCGAGCAAGACGTGCGATTCAGGATGTGAAAATATGGGATATTTCCCTTAAAGGAATACAAGCGCGAAAAATCCTCCCACTCTCTATGAATGGTTAAGAAAATAATTGTTAACTAACTACGATAAAGTAGTGATTTGCTCTCTCCCTCTCTCTCGACGTAGTGAATGACTCCCAGTTGAAATAACAACGCTTGTAATAAGATGAAGTAAATTTAAAAGAAGAGTTTGTCTTCGGAGTGCGTCATGAGGCTTTTGTTGCAGACACGGACGGCGTGGTTCACGGCAGGAAGGAAAGAACAAAGAATTCATCCATTAGACGACACTCCACCCTCTACAACAGATGAGGGAGAAATCTAAGGTATGCAACAATATATACTTTATAGTGGCATTCCAATGAACACTAAAAAATCAGTTCCAAATCATAATGTTCATATTCACTTCAATTGCCTTTATTTACATATTTCGGCAAACACTTGTATTTCTTCTTAATGCTTTTAGCAAACAAAACCGCTTTATTTCTTTTTCATTTTTTCCTCCATTTTATTTTTTCAAAATTAAAACATTTTCTTATGCGCGTTTCACAGCAAGGTCAAGGAAAAGTATACAGACTTCAGTGCAACTTTGCTGATCATTAGAACCAAGAGTTATAGAAAAATAAATTATTCCAAAAATACGGGAACGAAAAAGCGTAAAACTCGAAGAAAAGAATTTAACTAAAAAATGCGCGTAGCCGAAATACATAAGAAAAACTCACATGAAGAATGGTGACAAATCCAATAACCTCTCCACTCAAAACGAAACAACACCCGAAATTTGAAACGGCTCTTCAACCGGTAGCATATATATATATATATATATATATATATATATATATATATATATATATATATATATATATATATTTATATATATATACATATATTTAATTAAGACTCCCATATTACCATCAAAACGAGTTACTGTTAGTTAAATAATTAATACAATACGATATTTATGAACACTGGTTATGGGCTCATGAAAATGGTGGGAGACATTACAATAACTGTGGAAGTTGTCGGGAAAAACATTGGTAGATGGCGGAGTTATTGCAACCATGAAGGAGGAGTGGGAGACATGAGTTATGTTTATTGAAAATGTTAAAGTTTGTATCGAGGTAGAACAGTGGGAGGGTTAAACACCAAGGTATCATTATGGGCCCGTGTTAGAGAGAGCGGGAATAGGGAAGGGGGAGAAGACGATAACAAGATGTAGCGAGATGAAGGTGATGTATTATTATTTAATAGTTACATATATATATATATACATATAAGCGTAGACACATACATACAATTAAATATATACATATATATGCACACATACATACACAACACGCACATAAAACATAACTATATGCATGGAAAATACAAAGGAGATTAATATTATTTATTTCATGACGTGTTAGGGGATATATATATATATATATATAAATATATATATATATATATATATATATATATCGGCTTCTCTGTTTTCTTTAGTCTGAAGAGGTTGACTCGCTGTGAAAAGTACAACCGAAACATGTATGCACATATGTAACCAATAATGTTTGTATAAATAAAAATTTATAGTTACAAACAGCTCTACTAGTTATTGGGCACTTTTTTATAAACACTTGAGTTGCAACGGATTTACATATACAGAAACTAATACAATACGTGCTCTCTCTCTCTCTCTCTCTCTCTCTGTCTCTCTCTCTCTCTCTCTCTCTCTCTCTATATATATATATATATATATATATATATATATATATATATATATATTTCGGTACAGAATAATTAGTACAACATTCCTACCGTCAGTTTCAAGCACAGAAGGACTTAGCGATCCGGCTCTCATCAGCTTCTGTTTGCCTTGGCTTAAGGAAAGAAAAATAAACATGTTTTTACCGAATACACCTTGCATTGAACAATCGAAGTTGAAATAGATTTTGTCATTCGCACATATTTATCTCTCTTCTTTCATTTATCTTTATAATTACTCTATCTCGTATACATGAGCTTAAACTATATCACTATAGGTTAATCATCTAAAAGTATACTTTTAGTTTCATATTTTATATATCTATATCTATATCTATCTCTCTCTCTCTATATATATATATATATCTATATATATATATATATATATATATATATATATATATATATATATATATATATATATATATATATATGATCAAATATAAACCAAAAGTAAAACTTTTAGTATATGGAACCTATTGTGAAGAGGTTTAGCTCAATATACGCGATAGAGCAATTGTAGAGATAGAAGAAAAAAGAGTGATAAATATGCGACGATTGTCCAAATTTATTTCAAATTTCAATTGTTCAATGCAAGGTGTATTCAGTAACAAACTAGTGTTTATTATTCTTTCCTTAAGCCAAGGCTTTTCAAAGATCGAAATCTTATCATCAGAGGAGAAATGCAGATAGATAAGTTGGCTTTCGTTTGGATTTACTTATAATTTTGAACACTTTCTCCACACTGCTCCTACATAAAGATTTTTTCGCGTTCTACAATTCATCGGACTTCTTTTCAACGGAAATTTACCACCCGGACAAACCACATATCTTTTTTACGGAACTTTTCTTTTCTTTCACTGCATTTTTAATAATATTTTTCATATTTTTCAAATATTTGAACTTTGGTTTTTTCTAAAGCCAACTTATCTATCTGCATTTCTCCTCTGATGATAAGATCTCGATCTTTTAAAAGCCTTGGCTTAAGGAAAGAATAATAAACACTAGTTTATTACTGAATACACCTTGCATTGAACAATTGAAATTTGAAATAAATTTGGACAATCGTCGTATATTTATCACTCTTTTTTCTTCTATCTCTCTATCTCTCTCTCTCTCTCTCTCTCTCTCTCTCTCTCTCTCTCTCTATATATATATATATATATATATATATATATATATATATATATATATATATATACATATATATATATATATTACTGTGTGTATTTTCGTGTTTTATAAATTCCTTTCAATTCATACAAATATTAGGGTAATAGCCCAATAGTGTATACATAACTAGAGCTCAAATTATAATATCATAATTTAATAAATGTTCCGAACTTTGTTTAATTTGCTTTTTAAATTAATATGTTTTTTCCATATTTTAAAACATACATGCTCGTGATAATAAACACAAGATGTTTTCAAAATGCTTTTTCAGTGATTTTTTTTCCGTAAATATACATAATCGTTAACATTCAAAAGTGTTCTCTTCTGGTTAAAAACTAAAATAACTTTTGCCATATCAGGTCAAGTAATAAAACACTTAAAACATCGTATGTACAGACTGCTGTAAAATGGCAAATTGTTTATTTTAAAAAATAGCAGATATTTTAAATCTTCAAAATACAAACAAAAATAATTATTTAAATGTTTTGTTAAAATTCAGTCTTGATTGAGATATTGTTTTTTTTGTTATATGTATCGAAAAAATCTATTTTAAATAAATTTCGTTTCTTTTTCGTGTTTATATATTACACATCTAATACAAGAATAGGTTTAAGTCTGTTAAATATTATACTAGAATTGTCACAAGGACCTGTGGCGCAACGGATAAAAGTGATAGTCATAATCAGTTCTAAGTGACAGTCTTCTAGAGGTTGAAGTTTAAATCTTCAGTGTGGGTGATACTAAAAATAAAATTACGAATTACTTCTACCTGGTCATGGCTGACGGAACGAGAGTAAACTACCGCCGTGGAGAAAATAAAGTGTTCCGTTCGAAATTCCGTACAGATTTCCGAGTTCATCAGAAAGATTCCCGAGTTCGACAAAAAGCACCTGAAGCAGGTCGGATGTTGAATTGACCGAGAACAGAACAGAAGCTTAAGAGAACCGGATGGCTAAGTCCTTCCGTGCTTGAAACCGACGGTACGAATGTTGTACTAATTTTTCTGTACCAAAATAGATAAATACACACACACACACACACACACACACATATATATATATATATATATATATATATATATATATATATATATATATGATATACAGTTATTCACGGACACCTGTTCTGCTGTTATTGCGAATCGTCGGCGTGGGTGACTATAACGAAATTCAAAACAACAACCACAAGATATTTTTATCGCTGATAAATGTTAAGCATTTATATAATGACAACTTTTATATCAGCAATCTTACGGTGATACGCTTTTTAAGTATACATTATGTCGCCTCCTATATTTGTATGGGCGGATATATTTTTTATTAATATGTAAAATATAGTTTTCCACGGATACGCATTTCGCCGTTTCTGCGGCTCGTCAGAATGGCTGAATATAGATTTGAAATCAAGACTACAGATATCGGACATTACAAAAAATTATCTTCAATAACACCCGAAGAAATCGCTGATCTTCGGTTACACCGTAAGACCTCGACGATAAGGAAAAAAAGAAAAGTAAAAAAAAAAGAAAAATATTGTCTGTATTACCATGATTAGGGTTTTTAAACCTAAAATAGAAATACAAGAAAGCACGCGTTGACATGAGGTCACTCATTATTTCGACACAACAAAGAAACAGGGATGGGCGACCTTATAGGAAATAGAACAATATAATAGGAAATAGGAAGTAAAATCAACCGAAGATTTGTTTGTAAGAAGCTCAACGATTGGCTGAGAGAATAACAAAGAAACTGACTGGTTAACTAGCTAGATTAAACACAATGTATATATATATATATATATATATATATATATATATATATATATATATATATATATATATATATATATATACATATATATATATATATATATATATATATATATATATATATATATATATATATATATATATATATAAACATCCGGCAAATATACTCCATGCATTTTAGTCTGACAACTCCCTACGTGGATGAAACGCAGAAGCCTTTGTGAAGCTTAATTCCCATAAATATTTTTTCATAACTTAATATATATATATATATATATATATATATATATATATATATACATATATATATATATATATATATATATATATACATATATATATATATATATATATATATATATATATATATATATATATATATATATATATATATATATAGGCAGCATTATCTCTTTTGCAGGTAGGTATTATAAGAGACAACTCATATCTAGATATCCTTTGGTAGATTCTTTCAATAGTCCGAATTAGGATCTTAGTTTCGGAGGGGAATTGGCTGATGAATTTGCCATAGTTTGGATTTGTCTCCCAAGTACTTTCGGACCCATCTTGGTCCATCTTCAGGAGAATGAAGTTAATTAGGTATAGACAATGTGTTAGTATTTATAGGTTTTTGGCGGGAATTATGTAATAAGTACGAAACTATATTTGGAACTAGAAACAGTTTAGAATATTATTACTGATATTAAAGTTTATTTTATTAATTAGTGTTTCTTTGATGTTTATATATAGGGCTTCTAATATATGGAGTTTTTGTTTGTTAGTACTAAAATCTAAGATTTTGCTATTTTCTACTAAGAGTTTTGTGAATTCCGATCGGGGACAAAAGTGGTCGTAAGTTAAGTGTTGAGCTATGGCGCTAGTATCAGACAAATATATATGTATATATATATATATAATTTATTATTGTTTATTATCTATGTACGTATACGTTTCGTACTTTTTAATAATCGGGACTCATTAGCATAGAGATATGACTATTCACTACCGGTCATGCGATTCGAAACCCCGGATTACAAGTATTTTTCAAGACAAATCCGACACCTTAACCACCAAGAATTGCTGTTTTCTGGGTCGGAATCTATCTATTTAACCCTTATTGTGGGCTAGTTTTGACCTTGAAGTGGTAATTAATTTTTAGCTCTTCATACTAAGTGGCTTCATACCTTTTTTGCAGCGTTTTCAATAAAAATGTAGTCTTCATCCCAAATCTGTTACTCACCAGAGTATCATCATGAAGCGTATATACTTAAATATATATATTTTTATAAAAACCTATATATATATATATATATATATATATATATATATATATATGTTCTATTAAAAGCCACGGGATAAGGACGGAAAACTACATTTATTTTATTTGAAAAACTTGGTTTTGAGAAACTAATGACGTAATAGATATTCTACTTTCACAATCTTTATTCCCATATTTCACTTGTCTGTCTGTATGTATCTCTCTCTCCCTCTCTCTCTCTCTCTCTCTCTCTCTCTCTCTCTCTCTTTATATATATATATATATATATATATATATTACTGTGTGTATTTTCGTGTTTTATAAATTCCTTTCAATTCATACAAATATTAGGGTAATAGCCCAATAGTGTATACATAACTAGAGCTCAAATTATAATATCATAATTTAATAAATGTTCCGAACTTTGTTTAATTTGCTTTTTAAATTAATATGTTTTTTCCATATTTTAAAACATACATGCTCGTGATAATAAACACAAGATGTTTTCAAAATGCTTTTTCAGTGATTTTTTTTCCGTAAATATACATAATCGTTAACATTCAAAAGTGTTCTCTTCTTGTTAAAAACTAAAATAACTTTTGCAATATCAGGTCAAGTAATAAAACACTTTTAGCAACGTGGCGTTACTTAAAAAATCGTATGTACAGACTGCTGTAAAATGTCAAATTGTTTATTTTTAAAAATAGCAGATATTTTAAATCTTCAAAATACAAACAAAAATAATTATTTAAATGTTTTGTTAAAATTCACTCTTGATTGAGATATTGTTTTTTTTGTTATATGTATCGAAAAAAATCTATTTTTAAAATATATTTCGTTTTTTTTTCGTTTTTATATATTACACATCTAATACAAGAATAGGTTTAAGTCTGTTAAATATTATACTAGAATTGTCACAAGGACCTGTGGCCCAACGGATAAAAGTGCTAGTCATAATCAGTTCTAAGTGACAGTCATCTAGAGGTTGAAGTTTAAATCTTTAGTGTGGGGGATACTAAAAATAAAATTACGAATTACTTCTACCTGGTAATGGCTGACGGAACGAGAGTAAACTACCGCCGTGGAGAAAACAAAGGGTTCCGTTCGAAATTCCGTACAGATTTCCGAGTTCAACAGAAAGATTCCCGAGTTCGACAAAAAGCACCTGAAGCAGGTCGGATGTTGAATTGACCGAGAACAGAACAGAAGCTTAAGAGAACCGGATGGCTAAGTCCTTCCGTGCTTGAAACCGACGGTACGAATGTTGTACTAATTTTTCTGTACCAAAATAGATAAATACACACACACACACACCCATATATATATATATATATATATATATATATATAATATACAGTTATTCACGGACACCTGTTTCGCCGTTATTGCGAATCGTTGGCGTGGGTGACTATAACGAAATTCGAAACAACAACCACAAGATATTTTTATCGCTGATAAATGTTAAGCATTCATATAATGACAACTTTTATATCAGCAATCTTACGGTGATACGCTTTTTAAGTATACATTATGTCGCCTCCTATCTTTGTATGGGCGGATATATTTTTTATTAATATGTAAAATATAGTTTTCCACGGATACGCATTTCGCCGTTTCTGCGGCTCGTCAGAATGGCTGAATATAGATTTGAAATCAAGAAATCAAGACTACAGATATCGGACATTACAAAAAAATATCTTCAACAACACCCGAAGAAATCGCTGATCTTCGGTTACACCGTAAGACCTCGACGATAAGGAAAAAAAGAAAAGTAAAAAAAAAAGAAAAATATTGTCTGTATTACCATGATTAGGGTTTTTAAACCTAAAATAGAAATACAAGAAAGCACGCGTTGACATGAGGTCACTCATTATTTCGACACAACAAAGAAACAGGGATGGGCCACCTTATAGGAAATAGAACAATATAATAGGAAATAGGAAGTAAAATCAACGGAAGATTTGTTTGTAAGAAGCTCAACGATTGGCTAAGAGAATAACAAAGAAACTGACTGGTTAACTAGCTAGACTAAACAAAATGTATATATATATATATATATATATATATATATATATATATATATATATATATATATATATATATATAAACACCCGGCAAATATACTCCATGCATTTTAGTCTGACAACTCCCTACGTGGATGAAACGCAGAAGCCTTTGTGAAGCTTAATTCCCATAAATATTTTTCATAACTTATTATATATATATATATATATATATATATATATATATATATATATATATAGGCAGCATCTTCTCTTGCAGGTAGGTATTATAAGAGACAACTCATGTCTAGATATCCTTTGGTAGATTCTTTCAATAGTCCGAATTAGGATCTTAGTTTCGGAGGGGAATTGGCTGATGAATTTGCCATAGTTTGGATTTGTCTCCCAAGTACTTTCGGACCCATCTTGGTCCATCTTCAGGGGAATGAAGTTAGTCAGGTATAGATAATGTGTTAGTATTTATAGAAGGTTTTTGGCGGGAATTAAGTACTAAGTACGAAACTATATTTGGAACTAGAAACAGTTTAGAATATTATTACTGATATTAAAGTTTATTTTACAAATTAGTGTTTCTTTGATGTTTATATATAGGGCTTCTAATATATGGAGTTTTTGTTTGTTAGTACTAAATTCTAAGATTTTGCTATTTTCTACTAAGAGTTTTGTGAATTCCGATCGGGGACAAAAGTGGTCGTTAGTTAAGTGTTGAGCTATGGCGCTAGTATCAGACAAATATATATGTATATATATATATATATATGTGTATATATATATATATATATATATATATATATATATATATATATATATATAAAATTTGTTATTGTTTATTATCTATGTACGTATATGTTTCGTACTTTTTAATAATCGGGACTCATTAGCATAGAGATATGACTATTCACTACCGGTCATGCGATTCGAAACCCCGGATTACAAGTATTTTTCAAGACAAATCCGACACCTTAACCACCAAGAATTGCTGTTTTCTGGGTCGGAATCTATCCATCTAACACTTATTGTGGGCTTGTTTTGACATTGAAGTGGTAATTTCTTTTTAGCTCTTCATACTAAGTGGTTTCATACCTTTTTGCAGCGATTTCAATAAAAATGTACAGTCTTCATCCCAAATCTGTTACTCACCAGAGTACTATCATGAAGCGTATATACTTAAATATATATATTTTTATAAACCCCATATATATATATATATATATATATATATATATATATATATATATATATATATATATGTTCTATTAAAAGCCATGGGATAAGGACGGAAAAATAGATTTATTTTATTTGAAAAACTTGGTTTTGAGAAACTAATGACGTAATAGATATTCTACTTTCACAATCTTTATTCCCATATTTCACTTGTCTGACTGTATCTCTCTCTCTCTCTCTCTCTCTATCTATATATCTATATATATATATATATATATATATATATATATATATATATATATATATATATATATATATATATTTATATATATATATATATATATATATATATATATATATATATATTAAAAAGAACGGGATATACAAAAGTTATGACGTAATTACTATTTTGTAACCAGTATTGAAAAAAACACAACATCAATATTTACTTGTTTCAGAAATTCACATTTGCTATCACTCTCAAAAAAGGGTACAAATATCGGCAATTTTATGATATCCTCTTTAGACATAGCAATTTTTTTCTTCATCAAATCCGATACATGTAATATCATTTGTAGCCTACTCGCCATAGTTATATGTTCATACTACAACTACTACTACTAAACTGTCTTCACATAATAAGAACTGTTGAAGTAAATACTGAAAATCTATACACAATATACCTTATTATACAATATATTTTACAATATCACCTTATAATATTTTACGTGCATATGCATGAAATTATAATTATATATATATATATATATTTATTTATCAATGTATTACAGAAAATTATAACAACATCGGTACCGTCGGTTTCAAATCCAAACTATGGGGACCTATACTTGAAAAGAGTCCGGCATAAGAGACCAACTATTAACCCCCTTTGTTTTTAATTTGAAACCGACGGTACCGATGTTGTTCTGATTTTCTGTAATCTGTATATTAACAAATACTACGCTGTTATTTTTTTATTTACTTAATAATTGAGCACTCTGCTGGGGTTCTCTCCAACTAATCTTATACATACATATATATATATATATATATATATATATATATATATATATATATATATATATGCACCGATTATATTTTTCAAACATTTTAGCGTCTTTCGACACTTGTTATGTCTCGTATATCTTTGTTTGAATTTCCAAAATATTTTTTTTAAAACAAATAAAAAAACGCGAAGACCAGGATCCCTCCCCATCCCTTTCTCGTCGCATTTTTAGGGGTCTTAGCTTCCAAACCTCGTTACTTTATCTTCGGCGTATCTGAAGAGTCGGTTCTTATTGTCGTACGTGTATCTCCGCGTACAATTGCTATCGCGAAATGTATCTTTGAAACACCACTTGTCACGACACGGCGACAGAAAACGAAGCCATCCCTCTTCTAATTAACCAACTCTTTCTCTCGTTCTCACACTCTTTCTTATTTTTTACTCTGTTGTACTCCTCCCTCTATCATTTTTTACAATGTTTTCCCTTATCCCTTTTTTTATTTGACGTAGTCTCTTCTCTTTTTTTTTTTTTTTCATTTTTATCTGTTATTATTTTTTAATCTATGGAAGCCCGTGAGCGAAGCAATCATTGTCGCTATTCCTTATCTCAGATGGAGTTGATTTTTGGTAATTCCTTCAGCAAATGACTGTCTTTAAGATACTCTGCGACAATTTCTATTAACATTTCTTGCGTAACTTGTTTTTTGTTTTATGTTTGCTTGTCTTTTTTTGTGTTTTTCAAATTTACAAATGCACGTCTTTATGTAGAATCTATTCTTTTTTATAAAAAAAAAAATCAGAACATTTTTTTCTTTGTAGATGCCGGTGTTGGACGTGGTTATTTCTTCTTCTTCTTCTTCTTCTTCTTCTTCTTCTTCTTCTTCTTCTTCTTCTTCTTCTTCTTCCTATTCTTCTTCTTCTTCTTCTTCTTCTTCTTCTTCCATTCTCGTGTCTTTTATCGTATCTTGATTTTAATCACGGTATCCCTTTATAATATATATATAAAGGGATACCGTGATTAAAATCATATTTATATATATATATATATATATATATATATATATACTATAAATATTTTTTAATTAAATATTATCGCTGTTTCGCAATTACGTCCTCATCAATGCAGGAAGTGGTGGTTTCAGGCTGTAAGACGAGTTCGAACGCAGTTCGTACATTCAGAAGAGAGTATAGTATAACTTTTTATCTAAAGATTTATACTAAAATAAGCGGTACTTTCACATATTAAGACCCACACTAACTTTGATCCTGACCCTAACCCTAACCCTTACCCTAAATACGGTGTCAAAATTTGCGTGGGTCCTAATCTGTGAAAGCACCAAAACAGCTCTACTTGTTATTGAACACTGTTTATAAACACTGGAGTTTCATTGGATGTAAATGTAGGAACAAAAATAATACATGTATATATATATATATATATATATGTATATATATATATATATATATATATGTATATATATATATATATATATATATATATATATGTATATATATATATATATATATGGGGTAAGGTACACGATAATTCATGAAAATGAAGTGTTTTGATGGACAAAATGTGTGAAAAGATGACAGACGGAAAACAAGTCAAAGTACAAGAGAAAACAAAAACAAGAGATTTTTTGACCGGTTTCTTCATTTTCTGAAGACGTTCCCCACGAACGAAACCGGTCACAGAATCTCTTGTTTTTGTTTTCTCCTGCACTTTGACTTGTTTTCCGTCTTTTCACACACACACACACACACGCACACACACACACACACACACACACACACATATATATATATATATTGTTATTTTATAATTTTATAATTTTATATGACGCGTTTCACGCGTTGTGCGCTTTCATCAGATATGTAAATCCATTTGAAGAAATGTCTTTCGATTTGAAAGGGTGTTGTTACATTTGAGAAAATGTGTTATTGTTTGGCGTTTCTGCGCATGTGTGGGTTTGCGCGTGTGTGGGTATGTGTTTTTAGATTTTTATACTTTTTATTTTTTATAATTGTTTGCTTCTCTGGGTCAAAGTCGTGTGTGTTTGTTAAGTACGTGTGATTTTGACCTTTATTTTATCGGTCATCTTCATTTCTTCAAGTGTTTCGGGTTTTATTTTGAAATTTCTTATTTTTATGGCCCTGACGCTGCATTGGCTGTTGTGCTCGTGTGGGTGTATATTTCTTTTCTACCTTATATTCACTTTGTTTTCCTTTTTCTTTTTAAAGTTTTTATTATATAAGCTAAAACTTTTTACCCTTGATATCATCGGAGCACGGGTTTGAGGAGGTGTTAGTGTGATTGCATTAGTTTTGAATAGAGCAGTAAGTTAAGAAAACTTATGCTATTACTTACCAGCAAGAGAGGAGTTTATCCGGCATGTGTACGCTGTGTGATGATGTATGGAAGTTAAACCTGGCCAGTGAGGTGTCCTGCTAAGAAAGTGGGCTCCCTCTACCGTGCTAGAAAACTTATCATACCTGACAGTATCCCATATCTCTACAAAGCAACAACCCACATATACATAGCGTATTTTTGTCACATCTGCGCCGATGAACCATCCACTAGTCTCTCACTTTTAAACAATTGTCAAAAAAGAGTGTATAATCTAATAGGTACCTCACTATCCATCAAGCCTCAGCCCCTGTCTCATCACCGCAATGTTGCATCCCTGTGCTTATTTTACAAGTACGTCAATGGAATGTGCTCCGATGAACTTGATAGCTTCTTTCATCGAGCTACCGACCGCGTGAACTCGCTCCCCGCTCTCTGTTTCACCGGCTGTACCAACATGCAGAAATTTAAAGCTTATGTGAACAAGCATCTTGCTGCACAGCTCCCAATTTATGATGACCTCCTCAACTTTAACCCTAATTCTCAGTAGCCCCTTACGTCTACAGTGACAACTTACCTTGTTTGGGGTGAACTTAGTTAATAAAAAAGACATGTGCTACATGGAGGAGAGTGATATGAAAATGATACGATCAATGTGAAATATGAGTCTTAAAGACAGGCGTATGTTATAATACAATAGTACATTTGCAATATGGTATACGCTTGATGGAAGAGGGGAGCAAAAGAAACACAGCGTTTCAGGTGAATACATTAAAAACAAATATAGGTTGCATTATATTGTTAAGGGGGGCCAGAAACTCGGTGTTGCCCTGGAGCAATACATTTACAACTGGAAGCTCGAGTGAATTTCTTACATTTTTGTTATTATTTTCAATACATTAAAACAACGGAGATGAATGGGAAGGGTGGAGGAAAGAGAAGGAGTTGTGAGAGGGAGGGAGAAAAAGAGGAAATGGGCAGAAAGAGAAAGGGGTAGAAGGAGAGAAATAAAGTTATAGATAGGGATAGAGAGAGGAAAAGAAATAGAAGCTTCAAATAAAGATGTTACACACACTTACATTTTAACCTCGCCGGGTAGTCTTCCTAGTTATATAGAAAAGGTTCCACTCCCCAGATCTCAGCTAAGCCATTTCCAAGATAGTTCTTAAAAATAGCAACGCTAAACTGCCAACCACCGTGACGGCGTGACAGACGGAGTTTTGTTAAAGAATAAAAGTAGACAAGGGAGACTAATTCGCGAAAATAATGTAGTTGTCGCTTTATACCAGCTGTATTCACCCGGCGTTGATATATTGCTACTCGGACGGTTTCTTAGGTAAAAATAATTTTAAATATAGTCATCTTTACAATTGTTGCACTGACTTGGCCTTTTGGCTAAGATCAAAGTGTAGTATCTGTTCCGATGGATACTACACCCTATAGACCGGTATTGTCTTGGCCTTCGGGGCTTGATTTACGCCGGTCTATGGGATTGTCCTGTGCAGTTCTAGGAGGTCCACCCTCCCAGGCTTTGCCTCCCCTCTTTGGGGAGGAGTAAGTTAATTGCTTACTGCTTGAGGCGCCCCTACCGGGGAATGCCGACGGGGCTGCCCAGACAATTTTTGATGGTCAGAGTGCTCACCGCTCGAGCGCTGGCTTTTCAACCCCCACTTTCCGACCCGACCTTGGGTCACATCTTACTTGTGGGAGTAGGATAAAACTGGCCTTGTGCCTAACTCCTGGAGAGGAGTAAATAATACTGAAAGAAAACTACTTAATAAATAATATTTGTAATATGAGGTCAAGTAAAAAAAAAAGAATGTTACGGTCGTGGTGTCCGAAAAAGAACTACTTAAAAATAACATTTGTAATATGAGGTGAATTTTTTTTTAAAACTTTAACGCGGTCGTGTTCTTAACAATACTTAATAATACCATTAGTAATATTAAGTAAAGTAATAAAATACTTTTAGCGCGGTGGTGTTCTTAAAAAAAACTACTAAAATAATATTTGTAATTTGAGGTCAAGTAATAACAACACTGTTCGCGTGGTAGTGTGCTTCAACAACTATTTAAAATAACATTTGTAATATCAGGTCAAGTAATAAACAAAAATGTTAAATCGGCGGTGTTATTAAAAAAACTACTACGAAAATTACATTTTCAATATAAGGTCAAGTAATAAGAAAAATGTTTACGGGGTGGGGTTCTTTAAAAAAACTACTTGAAAAATAACATTAGTAATATTAAGTCAAGTAATAAAAAAAAATGTTAACGCGGTGGTGTTCTTAAAAATACTAAATAATACCATTTCTAATATCAAGTAAAGTAATAAAACACTTTTAGCGCGGTGGTGTTCTTAAAAAACTTCTAAAATAATATTTGTAATTTGGGGTTAAATAATAACAAAATGTTTGCGGGGTAGGGTTCTTTAAAAAACTACTTGAAATAACATTTGTAATATTATGTCAAGTAATACAAATCTTGTAACGCTGTGGTGTTCCTAAATAAACATTTAAAAATAAAATTTTGTAATATGAGGGGAAGTAATAAAAAAAACTGTTAAAGTGGTGGTGTTCTTTAAAACTATTTAAAAATAACATTTGCAATATGAGGTCAAGTAATAAAAATCTGCTAGTGCGGTGGTCTGCCTAAAAAACTACGTTTCTCACAGCAAATGGCTTTAAACTCCAATAAAAAATAATTATTTAAGTGTTTAAACCATTTTTAATTTCATTGTTTACTTATATATTCTTTGATTAATGTTATCCTTGTTTTATGAACAGAAGAAAAACTATCTTTTTAAATTAATTTTGTTTCTTAACTATATATTTAATATATTTCAGTTATTTTATGGACCTAACCGATAATTTCCCCTAGTGACTCCAGATAAAATTGAGGGATGATTTCAATTGCATCTTTAGATCCATTAAAACTGTTTACTCTTATTAAAACTAATTTGAATATTCTGCTTACATATTTATTTTTATAACACAAACAGACACACATTGACTAATATATATTCTTTTCTATTAATGCATTTTTTAATTATTTTATTTATTTTTTGTTTTACTTTTATTCCTGAAATTGTTTTTTTTTTTATTATACATATTTTCTTTCTTTCTCCTTTCATTTAGTTTTTCTTTTTATTTATTTCTTTTATTTATTCATTTATTTTCCTATTTTCTTTCTTTACTTATTTTCATCTGTTATCCATTTATCACTTCTGTCTTTTTTCTTTCTTTTTATCAATCTTTTGTTTGTTTTAGTCTGTTTTTAATTTTCTTCCTTTATTTCTTTAATTTTCTGGGTTTTTTTCTTTCCTTTCGCCGTTATTTCCCTTTTCCTATTTTTTTTTTCTTTCTTTTTTTTTCTTTTTATCTATTTTCTCTTGTGTCGGTCTTACTTTCCCTTCTTTAGCTTTCTCTTTATATTCATTCTTTTTCCTTTCACCTGTTGATATTTACTTTTTTTCTTTTCTTTTTGTATTTCGATTCTTTCTTTTTCCTTTCACTTGTTAATATTGACTTTTTTTCTTTTCTTTTTGTATTTCTATTCTTTCTTTTTGCTTTAATCTGTTTATATTTACTTTTTCTTTTCTTTTTGTATTTCTATTCTTTCTTTTTCCTTTCACCTGTTAATCTTTACTTTTTTCTTTTCTTTTTGTATTTCTATCTGTATTTCTATTTTTTCTATCTTTTTTCTGTATTTTCTTTCTATTTAATTTTTTTCTTTTCTTTCTTTTCTTTTATTTTTGTCTTTTTTTCCTTTCAACGGTTTTTCTTTCTTATTTCTTTTGTTTTTGTTATCTCTATTGATCTTTTTTCTGTTCTTTTCTTCTTTCCTTTTTCTTTTCTTTCTCTTTTTAAAAATCTGTTTTCCCCTTGTTCTGGTCTTACTTTCTTTTCTTTTTCTTTCTTTTTAAATCCATCCTTCTTTTTCTTTTAACCTGGTAATCTCTTCTTTCTTTTTTCTTTTCTTTCTGTATTTTCAACCATCTTTTATTATTCCCGGTCTTATTTCTTTTTTCTTTCTTTTTCTTTTTTTTTTCATTTTTTGTTCCTTTTTTTTCTACTTTATCTCATTTAACTTATTCTTGTTTTCTTTATTTTTTCTTTTCATTCAATTTTTTTTCATCTTTGTGGCCTTCCTTCTTATCGTTATTTTTTTCCTTTTCGTCTTTTTTCTTTTACATCTGTTTTTCAATCATTTCGTCTTATTTCTATTTTTCTGTTTTCATTCTTTCATTCATTTTTTCCGTATAAGTTCCAACAAGTGTACCTTTCTCTCTTTTATTTCTTCTTTTTGTTTATTCTCATACCATATAACTCATACATTAGTTTTGTTTCATAATTTCTATTTTCTATCATAAAATAACGTCAATTCTCCTTTGCAATAATGATCATCTTATTATTCTCTCATATTTCTATTTTTCTTTTTGTTATGTTTTTTAATTATTAACTTTTGCATTTTTTATTTTATTTTATTTATTTTCGATTATGATGTGTTTATACCAGGTTGTATTGTCTCTTGGGGAGGAGGCCATTTTCTTTTTCTTTTTCTGTTTATTTCCTCTAAAAAACCTTTTCCCGCCCATAAAGTGCTAAGCGCCAATCCATGCACTTCTCTCCTCGCAACTCCATATCTTCGTAAAAGAGACACTCGCAGCTACATATCATTCCACGACACTGAACGCCGCCACGTAGCATTTGGTGGGCCTCCATTTTGGGCGGGTTCCATGACTCAACGTTTATTTTTCCCGCTTTTTTCTTGTTTATTCTTCGTCTTTTTAATTTCGATTGTTCACTTGTTTGCCTTTTTGGGAAAAAATGTGTCATTTGCTTAACATGTGCAACTTCGACTTTTTAATTTTCTCCTTATTTTTTTACTACGATCTTAGTTTTTTTTTCGTTGATGTTCTTCTTCTTCTTCTTCTCTTCTTCTTCATATTCTTCGTATTCTTCTTTGTATTCTTCTTCTCTTCCTCTTCCGCCATCTTCATATTTTCCTCTTTCATCTTCTTCTTCTTCATCATCATCATCATTTTCTTCTTCTTTCTCTTTTTCCTCCACTTCTTCTTCACCTAAGCTAGAACACACACACACACACACATATAATATATATATATATATATATATATATATATATATATATATATATATATATATATATATATATATATATATATATATATATATATATATATATATATATATATATATATTATATTATATTATATGAATTTCTTTTTACTTAACACAAAGGTTACATCTTAGTTATTCAGAGAAGAATATTCCATATATCCTTCAAGAATACCTTTATTTTCAAACAATTGTTTCTCTCCATTTAAATACATTTATTACTATACAAAATATCGCCGACGTTGATGAGGAGGCTTCATCAGAATAGACACATTTTTCCCAGTAAAGCTAAAAAAAAATGAAATGCATCCAACATTCATTGAACTTATGACTATTTGCGATTCACTCACAATTCTTCAAATAATTATTTAATTCTTTCTTTTTTTTCAAATAACGGAGTCAGGTTGTATTACGTTTATTAGTTGTACTTTCTTATCTTGTTTGCAGTGTTCATATTCAATCGATAAAAATATACTTAATAGTTTAAATATAATTAATAATTATATATATAAATATATAGTCATGCACATACTGACTGTCTCGCTGTATCATAGCTCTTCAGTGCGGCTAGACAAGCTGGTGTTCAACTGTCGAACTGACAATCGGAGCTTGTACCCCTATGCTATCATGCAACACAGACTGAATCTACGTGACATCTAGATATAAACATTGTCAAGTGCCGGGAGCTCGAAATGGTTTTACTCAATGAGCTATGTCTTAAAACTAGTGGCAGTTGGTGATTTGCTTACGAAAAGCTCTACCAAAGAAGAGGTGACTGTGTCGCTGTATCACAGCTCTTCAGTGTGGCTAGACCAGCAAGTGCCTCAAGCTGAGATCGAAACTCAACCGTCGAGCTGAAAGTTGGCACTTCTACCCCTGCGCTATCACGCGACACTGGCTGAATTTAAGTATAATCTCAATGTAAAATTGGCAAGTGCCGGGAGCTCGAATAGGTTTTACTCAATGAGCTATGCTTTAAAGCTAGTGGCAGTTGGTGATTTACTTACGAAACGCTCCCCCAAAGAAAATGAGACTGTTTCGCTGTACCACAGATTGTAATAGCGGGAAAGATCGTATCTGGACAACAAAACGGATACTAAACGCCTGAATTGAGCATTGAAATAGTATAGTAAACTGAAGTAAGCATTACAAAATAGTACAATAGTATAATTAATGGAGGTAATAGTATACTTACGACTTCAGACAGACAGATACCAAATCTCAATCATTACTAGAAGTATAAATAGTTTCGGCTACAAGTATACCGATAAAAAATGTCAATAATATATATATATATATATATATATATATATATATATATAATTATTTCCACAATCAGACAACGCCGCAACCACAACCTATGAAAGAAACAAACCGGAAGTCCTAGACTCGAGTTTCGCCCTCCTTTGGGCTCATCAGTAGAACACATCCGAAATCAGGATTCGAAACCCGAGTCACTTGGCAGTGGCAGAGTACTCGCTCACCATGCAAGTGACTCGGGTTTCGAATCCTGAGTTCGGATGTGTTCTACTGATGAGCCCAAAGGAGGGCGAAACTCGAGTCTAGGACTTCCGGTTTGTTTCTTTCATAGGTTGTGGGTTGCGGCGTTGTCTGATTGTGGAAATAATTATATATATCATCTCACATTCAAGAAATCTAATATATATATATATATATATATATATATATATAGCACTGGATAAAGTGAAAGAAATAAGGTGCAAATCAAATTTTATTAGAATTCAATGTTCAAGCAAAGTACTTTAAAGTCCTTAACTCATGAGTTTTCAAAGAAAATCTTTTCCTCAGAGGACCATTACCGCAATGACATTACTGCAGGTAATAAAATTAAACTTTGAAAATATATAAAAAAATATATATTTAATCAACCTCTTTGATATCTTTCTTGAAGCTGTTTTAAACGTTATGACTTGGATGAACTGTATTTTTTATATATTTTTTTATATATTTTCAAAGTTTAATTCTATTACCTGCAGTAATGTCATTGCGGTAATAGTCCTCTGAGGAAAAGATTTTCTTTGAAAACTGATGAGTTAAGGACTTGAAAGCACTTTGCTTGAACATTGAATTCTAATAACATTTGATTTGCACCTTATTTTATTCTTTCACCTCATCCAGTGCTATTAATGCTCTATCCAGTATATTGAGCTTCAGTTTTATCCGGATTTTTACTAATTAAAGATATTAGTTGCCTCTTATATCTGTTGTTGTATTACCTTATATATATATATATATATATATATATATATATATATATATATATATATATATATATATATATAGAGAGAGAGAGAGAGAGAGAGAGAGAGAGAGAGAGAGAGAGAAAGAGAATTGTCCGGTGAATGAGATTTTTTCTTATTGCTTTTTGAAAATATTTGTAGGGTTTTTTCTTTGCAGTCAATATGAAGTATGTGGGGTATTGCACTGTTTTCAATAAATTTATGATATATTTGAATTCTTCGTCTAGATATTTTGGACTACCTCTTTTAGAAGAACATAGGAATAACACACTTATCATGCCTGCTTTTTATTTAGTTGTTAGGGTGTTAATAAAAATGTATATAATCGTTTCTATGAGTGGTTTTGCGATGCGCTATAAATCATAGGTTATTGTTGGATTTTGTTATAAGTGTGTCTAACAATACTATCTAGTTATTTTCTTTGTTTTATAGGTACATTTTGTGGAGGGTTCGACTGTGTTTGATTTGTTTTTGAGATTTTCAATTTGTGTATCTTCGGGTAGAAAAATTAGAATGTCATCAATGTATCTAAAGTAGTCAGTGTTTAGATGTAATCAAAACTTGAAAAGGCAAACATCTAGCATTCTAAGAATAGACAAGCTAGTACTCCACTCAGAGGGTTGTCCACATAAAGGACTATATACATGTTTTATTCACAGCACAACAATAAAATTGAAACCAGGTATGATTATTGTTTTTCTCTACGTTCTTTCAGAATCTGCAGTCCACAATATCTAGAGGAATAATTCAAATACATCACAAATTCATTGAAAACATCGCAATACCCCACATATTTCATATTGAATGCAAAGAAAATAGTCCTAAAACTGTTTTGTTCTGTCATATATAGACATATTCTCTCATATATATATATATATGTAAATGAATAAATGCGAAAGTGTGTTCAATCTATCCTCACTATATTAACATCACAACAGGTGGTGCTTATATAGTTCTATGGTACGACATTTTAATACTGTATATATAATAGACTACAAATACCCACAAACACCGTTTGGTTTTCTTTATTTGTATATTCATTTTATAAACACCGTCTAATAAATTTATATTCTGTAATATACAGTTGTAATTTTGCATTGTCATATTTTCTTATGTATACGCAATATTTTCGAATAACATAGTAGAATATTTGAAAATAGTTGGTCTACTTGTATGTTATTTCTTCAAATCAATCATCCTGGGGAAGTCTTGAAATCAAGACGAAACGTTTATGAATATATTAATAGATTTGTTTTTTGTTTTTTCATTTTTATCAAGTGTAAATATTATTTCTATAATTTTCATCATATATATATATATATATATATATATATATATATATATATATATATATATATATATATATGGGAAAATGAAAAAGGAAAACCAAAAAATGGATGTTTTTTATGTGTACATCAACGTTTCGTCTTTATTTATTAGACTTCATCAGGATGATAAAATAGAGAAAAAATGTCATGCAAGTACAAATACATGTAGGGTAGACATATTGGGAGGAAAAATAAAATAAAATTGCATGACATTTTTTCTCTATTTTTTCATCCTGGTGAAGTCTTATAAATAAAGACGAAACATTGATGTACACATAAAAAACATCCATTTTTTGGTTTTCCTTTTTCATTTTCCCATCACGTCGGATTACCTTCATCCTTCTCTTCCCATATATATATATATATATATATATATATATATATATATATATATATATATATATATATATATCGAAACAGGCAGTTGTTTACCATCGATCCATTAACGATTCCATAAATAGCATGTTGTTTTTCGGGGGTCACCCTATATTCCACCGATATCCTGAAAGTATATAGCTATTGGAGTATGTACTCCAAATTCGGCTTATTTAAATATTCTATCGTGCCATTTGGATGGCTGTATGATATTAATAATATTACAAGTCCTTGTTCTATTCTTCCACAGAGTACACCTGTCCTATTTTGGAGAGATCAATCCATGCTCATAAATTAAACATTGAACTATGCCCGCCGCTTAATTACTGGTTGCATGAAGCCTACACACCTCAACAACCTACAATTCCTCGCTGGAATTGCCCCTTCAGATGTCAGACGGGATATAGCTAGCCGGGTAGAGATAACACATCTACCAGTGATAAACGTTCCCCCCTACATGGACGTGAACGAACCATTCAACGACTGAATTCAAGAAGCCTTTTCAGCTATGCCGAGTCCCTAAAACATCTCAGGAAGAGACAAGACCATAATTGTGAACTAGAGGGATAAAAAATGCCCCCTCTGATACTTACATGCCCCCACTTTCTTAAACATTTTCTCTTGACTCAGAAGCACCGTGGGTTCTATGGAAGACAGTGAACCGCCGCAGAACGGGAATGGGGCGATCAAAAGCTACTATGGCCAGATGAGGCTACAAACCCGACCTAACCATATAAATATACGGCAAATAGGACCATCCGATGCAGCACTGCCTTATCTACCTTCTACTATTAAATAAGTGCAACAGGAAAGATGTCGAAAAGTTCAATAATTTTGCAAAACACTGCGTGAAAAAGTGTGGAACTGTCGTATGAGAACATGCTTCAAAAACACGCAAAATAGAAGAATTACAAGAGAAATTCACGTGTTATTTCTCTCGACTATGTGATTTAGCGTAAGTTCTATAGTATAAAGTAAAGCGAATTTTAAAGAAAAATCCTATTTAAAGAATGAGAAGTAAAGTGTGGTTGTCACATCTGGGTTGGCAGGGTCCCAAAAAGAGTCTCAAATCTAATAGGTCCAATACTTTCTAACAATCCCCAGTCTCTGTCCCATCCCCGTAATATTGCATCCCCGTGCTTGTTTTACAATTACTTTAATGAAATGTGCTCCGACGAGTGTGCCGCACGGTTCCACCTCTATATAAATACCCCTGATTTATTCGTCAGTGAGCAAGATCCCACCCCCTCAATGTAGAGGTCCCCAGATGCCAGAGGGTTTTTTTAATCTAATACAGGGTGACCCCAAAAAAAACGGGCCCTAACTCTAATTAAGCCCCGTTTCTTAATGTTTCGTCCGAATTAAATGAATTTTTGGTCATAACTTGTTTATTATATTAAAAACATCACATCAAAACACTAAAGTCTTTGCCCTTCTTTTCTCCGTTCTACAGCATGTGTTCTAGATGGCCTCAATTTAGCTCCGTGCATTTCTTGAGGCGCAGAACGAAGTTGTCCATGACGTTCTTACAGACTGAATTAGGAATGGCTCTCATCTCCTCCCTGATGGCTTCCTTGAGTTCCGTGATGGTTCTGGGTTTCCCTGCATACACTCTGTCCTTAAGATAGCCCCAAAGGAAAAAAATCTGGTGGATTAGGTCCGGGCTATGGGATGGCCACTCAAAATTAGTCTTGAGACTGATCACTCGGCCTCCGAAGTTCTCTTTCAGGTTTGAGGTGTGAGAACTTGCTCCGTCTTGCTGGAACCAGAACTTGCTCATGAGCGACGGGCAGAGGGTCTGGAGCTCACTCTTGAAGGTTTTGAGGAGCTTCACATACCGCTCCTTGGTGACTGTCACTGCTGCGCCAGATTCTTCGATGAAGATTGGTCCGATGATGCCTCTGACCGATATTGCAACCCACACCGTGCACTTAGGAGAGTGCAGGGACTTGATGGCTACTTCATTGGGTCTGGAGGACCCTCAGAAGACATTTGTCTTGGAGTTCGCTATTCCGTCAAGATGGAAGTGGGCTTCATCTGAGGTCCAAAGGAGGTTAAGGAAACCTGGTGTCTCCTGGATCTTATCGAGTATCTTGACTGCCATAGCGCTCCTCTGCTTCTTGTCTGAGGCTGTAAGGGTCTGCAGCGTCTGTATTCTGTATGGGTAAGCTTTGATATCGTTTACTAGCAATCTCCTGCAAGTCTCACGGAAGATACCGAGGGACTGACTTCGCTTACGCACAGAGCGTTTCGGACTCTCCTGGAGAGACTCTCTCACACTTTCGACCAGCTCGGCTGTCCGCTTCTTGGGACGTCCCGAGTAGCTTGGACGGTTCTCACTGGCAGCGTTGAGGTTCTCCACCGTCCCATACTTCTCGAAGTGGTCCACCCAGTTCTGAATTCTGCTTTTGGGTGGAGCCTTTTCACATTCCAACTGATGCATGAAACTGTCCTGGGTTTTTTTAAACGAGCCTTTCTTGTAGTAAAATTTAACACCGTGTATTCTTTGTCCCAGCTCCCACTGAGGTTTTGGTGTACTCACGGTCGTTGATTCTGCCATGTCCTGTAAAATAAGGGCAATCGGTGAATAAATAAAGGAGATATCACATAAAGTGTACACGGGGCCCCTTTTTTGGGGGTCACCCCTGTAGCTTCTTTCCTCGAACGGCTAGTCTTTGGAATTTCCTTCTTGCTTCCTGTTTCTCTGACCGTGTCAACATGCAGAGGTTTAAATGCAATTTACACAAGCATCTTGCAACTTAAGATACTCCTAATTAACAGTAGTCCCTTATGTGTGAGTTACGTTGTGCCTTGTTTGGTGTGAACGTAAGAACAAAAATATAATAATGCTTCAATTATAAAAATTAAATCCCCAAAGATTTATTTCGGTTTCTTCGTGACAAGTCAGCCATTTTAATTTTTCGATAGCAGTTCAAAATATAGAATTGATGATATCGTGGGCTTCAAGATTTTAAAAGAATTAGAAGCATTTAAACTGTCGAATAGAAAGTCATTAAACTGACTTTAATATTCTGAGCAAATCCTCATGTCTTAAAACATTGAAAGTTTTCGAAACTGTTTACGCCCAATAATCTCCCTCTCCCTCTCTCTCTCCCCCCCTCTCTCTCTCTCTCTCTCTCTCTCTACCTTCTCTGTTTCTATCTCTTGGCCCTCTTTTTTTCTTTTTCTCTCGCACTTCCTCTTCCCACTCTCTGTATTGGCCTTCTCTTTTTCTCTCTTCCCCGCTCTATCTCTCTTCGCGCCTTCTCTCCCTTTCTCTATCTCCTCTCCACTCCCCTGTTTTCCTCTTCCTCTTCCATCTCTTTTTTTTAATGAGTTAAGGCATCCGCAACTTCTATCAATCGCATTTTATTCGTATTTTTGTGGCGCAATCCAGTGTGCAAGACTCCTTTTGTGATATCCAATATTCATGTATACAAACAAACATGGTCCTCGGCGTTTTATATAGTAACGGTATTATAATGGCTTATTGAGTATCCATAACTATTATAATTAAAGTTTTAGTTGAGATCGATGCTCCTTCTGCCTCCATGTTCGAAACAGTTAGATGAAATGTTCCTCCGATTCAGAAACGAAAGAGTAGACGCCGACATTGTTATTTAACCGAAAACACCCTTTATTTATTTAACCGAAAAACACCCTTTATTTTTGCAGTAATGGGAAAGGAATTACAAACTATTGATAGAAATATTAACAAAAGTGAGCGTAAAGCTTTATTTACTTCCTTCGCACGACAGGAAGTTGTGTCACAAGGCCGGAAGGTGGGAGAAAAAAGCCAGCGCTTCAGCGGAAGAGACAGGCTGACCTCTAAAAATAGCCCGGGCAGCATCGTCGGAATTCCCCAGGAGAGGCGCCTCAGGCAATTGGCAAAAACACAACACTTTCCCAAAGAGGGCAGTCAAGGCCTGGGAAGGTGGATATACTAGGACTACCCAAGACATAATACCTTAATCCGGCAGTTGGACTGATTGTCGAGAACGTATTCGTGACTGGTATTTAGGCGGTACAATCATCAATTAACTTTCATAGACTGAATCATTTTGAAATCCGTTTCATGCAAGACCTCAAAAGACTCTATTTTTAAGTATTTTGCAAATTCAATTCTAGGCAGGTGATTTGAACGTTTGATTCCTTGTGCGGTTTGATTTTAACTGCTTTGAAAGCGGAGGAAATGCCAGACTATGTAAGCGCTGCAAGTAGTTCTACAAATCCCTACGCCAAGACATCCGATTGGTCGATAGGCCAATTACTCAACAAGAAACCTTGTCTATTTACAGCAAAATAAAATTATACATCAAAATAGGTTACAGTATAAATTCGTATGAACCAGCATGGTACGACTGTAGGTCGACTTGTTTCTGTTGTTGGTATTGGTTTTGCCAGTTCTTTCTTGAATCAGGTACTTACGAGAGGAAGCACATGAATGTTGCGAACATCCATAGTGAAATTGATACTATGGAACAAACAGGAATCGAACCTGCTACGACCGGGTCGTCGGTTGACCTCGATATCCACATCATCACCGCCACCTTCCTATCTACACAAAAATGCAGGAAGTAAATTGAAACCCCACGAAAAGAAAATCATACACGTTTCAAGTTTCTGCTTCCTTCGTTGACAGCCAGCACTCAGAGCCGTACAAAGAAGCAGTAAAAGATTGAAACCTCAATATTTTATAGCAATTGAGAGTCTTTGTTTATTAGATATCAATATATCAATAATGTATCACCATTTAAGTATGACACAAGGCCAAAGACGCATTGGAATTATCAGTTTAAGAAGAGATACACTATAGGTTAATATGAAGGTAAACTTAATCAGCGTCAACTCAATGCAAACCTCGGGATTCCAGTTTCCGATTTTGTTGTTTATGGAAATCGCTCTATACAAGACATTAAGTCAGTTGATGTAAAGAGCTAAAAAAAGAAAATACTAGTTCACGGTCAAAACCTAACCAACAATAAATGAAAGATAGCTAGATTCTGACCCGGAAAACAGCAATTATTTCCTCTTTGTCAGAAACACCACTTATGGAATGTGAGAACTAAAGGACAAAATAAGGGAAGCGAGAGTTACGAGGCGTCCGAATGTAAACCTAAAGTCTACTTTTTACACTCTTTGTACTGTTAAATGAGTAATTGTTTAATTCATCAGCGAGGGAAAATAATCAATATTATCCTGCATAGGTCTATCAGGACCTTTTGAAAGCAATCTTCATTATTAATGATAATAAGTGGATCTATTTTTTTTATTGCAGGTTTGTGTAGATATAGACTTATTAGCGAAAGTGACTTTTATAATTTTGATTGAAATTGAACGCTAAGGGCAAAGTGTAGTATCTGTTCTGATAGTGCACTTCATTTTTTATGTCCTGGGTCACAGTAGAGGAGAAATCTTTATAGACTGAGGCAATTTAAATTTGTGTTTTAATTCAGATTGCTTCTTTTTGGGGAGTTGGATTTTCCCCACATTAAAAATCGTCTTTGTGTGTAACTCAGCCCTTGTAGGGAGGCAAGTAAATAAAAACAATTGTACTCACTAAAATAGAGGAATGACATTTTTTTTAAATACGCGGAAATTCAAGCCAGACAAAAATAGAACACGAACATTTTCCCAGAATTAAATAAAACAACCCTAACTCGCAAACGAATTTCTTCTCGAAATGCAAAGGTCAAAGACTTCATTAATCCAGTCATTGTTTATTTCCGGTCCAGGATGAGGCGAGGAGGATGAAGATTCGCCATGTTTATCGACGCTAGAATCAACTTTCCGCCCTATCTTTAGAAGGTGATGAAGACCGATTTATGTGAAAGGGGCGTTGCAGGGCGGGGGTCACCCACAACGAGATACAAGGTGCACAACACGTGGACAACGACGCTACGCGGGGGCATAGTTGTGGGCGAAGTGAAGGTGGTAATGTCGGCGAGGAAAAGGTTGTTTATTTTTGTGCTCAATCTGGTGTCACTTGCAGGAAATGTTGAATAATTCTTCTTTTGAATGTCCCCTTTCCCTGTCGAGATTACGTACATTATTTATATATATATATATATATATATATATATATATATATATATATATATATATATATATATATATATGGCGTGTGTGTTTGTTTTGATGTGAGTACTTGCACCTAATGGGTAGCAATATAAGCATTCTTTCTCATCCTCACTCTCTCTCTCTCTCACGTGATATATATATATATACAGGGTCGGGCAGCTAAATTGGTACTTTTTTTATTTTTACAAAATTCATAATTTAAAGGATTAAATATGGATATATATCATTTTAACATTTATTTATTTAATTATTACAGTCTATTGAACAAAATTATTCAATATGAGCACCCGTTGCATCAATTATTTTGGAGATTCTTTGACGAAACCGTGAACAGCTCCTCTTTATTTTACTGGGATCTAGATTGTGAAATGCTCGTTGAATGGCTGTCTTCAATAAGTTTATATTTGGGTGTGGATTCACATTAGTCTGTCCCTCGACGACGCCGAATAGATAATAGTCGCAAACATTTAGATCTGGAGAGCTGCTGGGCCAAATATCCTTCGGAACAAACAAGGGAAGATTCTCCTTCATGAAATCTTGAACTTTCTTTGATCCATGCGCTGGTGCCGAGTCTTGGATGAGCATGACTTTCGTAGGATCGTAGTTTCTACGGATCCAAGGCAATAACACATTATTAAGAATGTTCAAATACTCCGCTGTGTTGATTTTAAGACCCGCTTCGATGAAATGAGGAGGCATTACCTTTCCATCACTTGCCACGGCTGCAAAAACCATCACAGAAGCAGGATTTTTGCTCTGCATCACAGGAGGAACTTCCGAAGGGTCACAGGCAATAACTCGAGTGTTCTGGCGATTTGGAACCTCATCCACGATGAACTTTTTCTCATCAACAAAAATACGCACATGTCCTTCTTTGTGTTTAAGATGGTTGATAAACTTGGGGCATCTTTCAACTCTGATAGCTTTTGAACGGGCAGTGAGGAGATTACGGCGTCTCCTAACGTAGGACTTCATCCCAAGATCTTCGTTGATTGCTCTGCTGATAGTTCTGCGACTCACATTGCGCTTTTTTGCCAGTTTCGACATCGACTGACTTGGGTCTGCCATAATCGACCTTTTTAGTCTCACCAGGAAAGTTTTTGTGCGCTTTCGATCACTACGAGTACTGTGCCGACTTCTCTCAACCTTACACTCGGTATCGAAATTAGCCACAACCCGATAGACAGTCGTTTTTGCATAGCCAGTGCTCTTAACAATGTCTGAAGGAGAACTCCCGGCGCGTCTCATTTCGCATATAGTTATTCTTCGTGCTAATTCCGCCATATTAAAACAAATTTGAGTAAATATAATTATGCTATCTTGCAATAAAGTGTTTAAGGATCCTTAGTAAAAAAAACAGTAATCATATGATCAAAAATAAAAAAGATATTAGCATTTTGAATTAGTTCCAATTTATCTGCCCGACCCTGTATATATTAGTAGTAAGTTTTTGAAAGGCTGTGGGCAATGCAATTCCGGGTAAGATGCAAGATGAAAGGAAAGGAACAAAAACAATAAAAATAAATCGAATACGATATAAGACTTACTATTTATTTTTCCTTTTTTTTTCCTTTTTTCTTTTTTTTTTTTCTTACATAACAGCAAGAGTGTTTTAGCTGTCCGGGTGATTAAAAATCACTATTTGATATTTCGGGAAAAGACATCCCTTTTTCAAAAATAATTAGACCAGAAGAAGAATAATATTTTATTCTTCTCCGACTGTGTAGAGAATAATACAAAACAAAATGGCTGCCAGATATAGACCTTTTTAGAGTAACTCCCCTTTATCTTATAATATATATATCAAGTTAATAAGTTAATTCGTTAATCTAATTTGACGAAACTCACAATTAGTAATTAATAACACTTCTTTAATAGATGATAATCGAAATCGATAAGTAGATAGATCTAGAATATTTAAAATATGAGACTAATTACTTTAATTTATATTAAAATTCTTAAATTACGATAGAAAGATAAACAAATTAAAAATACGAAGATAAAACAAAGTAAATATTCAAATATAAAAAAAAAAAAAAAAATAAATAAAATAAAAAAATGATATATATATTATCAAAAATAACAGTTTATCGAACACCATACACCTAACCAACATTACACTAATATTCTAAACACCAATCATATATTTAACATAATATTAAAATAAAACTTAACTTAATTTATATTCCCTGTGAAACTGTTTTTTGCTGCGGTCTATATCTGGCAGCCATTTTGTTTTGTATTATTCTCTACACAGTCGGAGAAGAATAAAATATTATTCTTCTTCTGGTCTAATTATTTTTGAAAAAGGGATGTCTTTTCCCGAAATATCAAATAGTGATTTTTAATCACCCGGACAGCTAAAACACTCTTGCTGTTATGTAAGAAAAAAAAAAAAAAAAAAGGAAAAAAAAAGGAAAAATAAATAGTAAGTCTTATATCGTATTCGATTTATTTTTATTGTTTTTGTTCCTTTCCTTTCATCTTGCATCTTACCCGGAATTGCATTGCCCACAGCCTTTCAAAAACTTACTACTACTATACCCAGCAATGCTTCAAGCAAACTACCATTCTCTACTATATATATATATATATATATATATATATATATATATACATATATATATATATATATATTTATATATATAATGGGAATCGCTCCAGACAAGGCATGAAGCCACTTGATGGAATGAGCTAAAAATGCTACTTTAAAGTTAAAAACTGGCCAGCGATAAGTGCTAGATGGATAGATTCCGACCCAGAAAACAGCAATTCTTCCCTCTTTGTCAGAAACACTGTTTATGGAATGTGAGGACTAAAAGAAAAAATTATATATATATATATATATATATATATATATATATATATATATATATATATATATATATATAATGATAATAATAATTCAGGCAAGGAAAACATTAACAGGATAGGAATTCAAAGAATTTATAACGGGCTTATAAAAAGTGCTCAATGTCAAATAGATCTTTTTATATGATAATTTGTTTATTTACACAGACATGTACAAAATCTGCGACACCGGCAAGTCGATGTGATCGATCAACATTATGAACTGAGATCTCATCAGGTAGAGTTAAAATCCATCGTAATTACCATATTTTATTATTATTATTATTATTATTATTATTATTATTATTATTATTATTATTATTATTATTATTATTATTATTATTATTGTTGTTGTTGAATTTTAATATTTTCTTCTTATTTTTTAAAATATATTATTATTATTATTATTATTATTATTATTATTATTATTATTACTATTATTATTATTATTATTATTATTATTATCATTATTATTATTATCATTATTATTATTATTATTATTATTATTATTATTATTATTATTATTATTATTATCATCGTTATTATTATTAATATTTATAACCATCATTGTAGTAAGTACCATTCTTCTTATTATTACTTTTTATTTCTGCACTATTGCAACTATTATTATTATCATTATTATTAGGGTTTTTTACTATTATTATTATTATTATTATTATTATTATTATTATTATTATTATTATTATTATTAGTTTTTTTACTATTATTATTATTATTATTATTATTATTATTATTATTATTATTATTATTATTATTATTATTATTATTATTGTTGTTGTTGTTGTTGTTGTTTGTAGTAGCAGTAGTGGCAGTATTACCATTATTATTATTTTCATTATTATTAACATTATTATTACTATTATCATTGTTATCACTCAAAATAACGGTGTTCTTTGTCATCGACAATTGAGCGTTTTAAAAAGTTGAGCATGTTAAGTTTTGATGAGGGTTCCATATTCCTAGGCATTGAGTTTTCGTGTTTTTTTTTCATCACGAACAACATTTTTTATGGAGATCGGAGAACCGCAGACAACATTAAAATAAAAATGTATGAATCCTCGGGAAATAGGAGCTAAATGGTTTGATATGCTGTAAAAAAAACGAACCGTCATAATTCTACCCATTAAAGAATCACTACTGCCCTTACGGGGGCAAAGAGTAGTATATGTTTTTCTTCTTTTCGTGTGAATCAGATGATTCTGGTGTTGAATTAGTTTCTCCGATGTTTTCCTAGTTAGAAATCTTTCTAGAAAGACATCGGTTACTTACGGGAAGGACCACGTGAAGGTTGCCAACATACCTAAGTTACAGTGGTACTGTGGAACCGACTGGATTCGAACTTGAAACACCCAGGTCTTCAGTCCGTGTCGATATCAACTTAACCACCGTCACCTCCCAGTATATCTACTGATGTTGCACTTCATCTTTTCTGTCATCGGTCAATGCAAGAGAAGTCCTTCTAGACTGAGTCAATTTTTATTTTGTCGTAATCCAGAGTGCCCTTTTTGAGGAAGCTTAATTTTCCTTACATTAAAAACCGACCTTGTGTTTAACTCTGCCCTCGTAGGGAGGCAAGTACATCGGGTCATTATTTCCCTCTCTCTGTTCTAACAGTCTATCTCTTTTCCCCCTCTTTCTCTATCTCTCTCTCTCCCTCTCTCTCTCTCTATCTATCTATCTATATCTTTCTATCCATATCTTTCTTTCTCCCCCTCTTACTCTCTATCTATATCTATCTCATTATCTCTCTCTCTATCAACCTATCACTCTATATCTTTTTATGTATATCTGTCTCTCTCCCCCTCTTTTTCTCTATCTATCTCTATCGCATTATCTCTCTCTCTCTCTTTCTCTCTATCTACCTATCACTCTATATCTTTCTCTCTCTCCCTCTTTCTCTCTCCCCCTCTTTCTCTCCCTGTGGGTTTCACTAGAACTCATCTGAATCAAGGAGTCTGTTACGAGAAATTAAAGAACAAACAAACATAAAAGAACAGAAACCCCCATTCACCAACTGATTACTCGTCCGAGTAACCCGTGTTTGTTTTGGGCAGACCTTAAAGTTGGATCCTCGTTCGCCCTGTTTTTACACAAATACGCAATTCGCTTTGATATCGTTGCCGTACAGGGCGCACAAACAGACCTGCCTTAATGGGAAACACATCTGAGTGGCCTTCGTCATCCGCATCGCCTTACACAAATCTGGATACATTTCGATCAGATTCATACGCCAAAAGCTCTTAACACTCGAGCTTCGTTCTCACAACAAGCAATAATACTCCGACACAACGCGAACGTTTTTTTTTCTTATACGCAATCATATAAATGAATATTGATTTACTCCTCTCCAGAAGGTTAGGCACAAGGCCAGTTTTTATCTTACTCCCACAAGTAAGATGTGACCCAAGGTCGGGTCGGGAAAGTGGGGTTTAAAAATTGCCTGGGCAGCCCCGTCGGCATTTCCCGGTAGGGGCGCCTCAGGCAGTAAGCAATAAATTTACTCCTCCGCAAAGAGGGGAGGCGAAGCCTGGGAGGGTGGACCTCCTAGAACTGCACAGGACAGACCCATAGACTGGTGTAAATCAAGCCCCGAAGGCCAAGACAATACCAGTCTATGGGGTGCAGTATCCATCGGAACAGATACTACACTTTGATCTTAGCCAAAAGGCCAAGTGGACAGTTTTATTTATCTACCTTCCACAAGGTAAGATGTGACACAAGATCGGGAAAGTGGGATTAGATAAGCCAGCGCCCGAGAAGGTGAGCACTCTGACCATTTAAAAATTGCCTGGGCAGCCTAGTCGGCATTCCCCGGTACGGGCGCCTCAGGCCAAAAGGCCAAGTGGACTGTTTTACCATCAAAACGGCTCATCAGTAACTAAAAGTGCGTATAAGAGTGAAAACGTGCTAACATACAAATAGGTGCTCGTATAGATGACGCGCCTGATTTCCGTGACTTCGCGTCGGCAACGTTCGGGCAGGTCGCGGAAGCGCCCGAGAGTTGCCGAGACGAAAACGCTAAGCGTTAATAGAAGACTTGCAGGCGATAATATAAGAGGAATAAATTCAAAGAAAAAATACATAGATTAAAAGATAAAAAAAACGAACAAACTGTAGGGTGGGGGGGGGGCATTTGAACCCCCACCTTACAGTTTGTCCGAACAACAATAATACAACAGATATATACCTTCCTCTCCCAGCGGGAAGATGGGTGTGAAAGGTCAACGAACAAGAGGTAGCGTACTCTGGCCTCACAGAAAAATGCCTGAGTTGCCCCGTCAGTATTCCCCCGTAAAGGCGCTTCAGTCGATTGGCAATAAACCAACCCTTTCTCAGAGAGAGGTGGTAAAGCCTGTGAAGGGTAGGCTTCATAGTACTAGCCAGAACAAATACCCCAACCCGACAGAGCAGGGCCAGAAGAAACCACACCGACCCACCTTCTGTTAGACTGATCGTCGAAAACGTAACTTGTATCAATGTATCTCAATAAAACTTCAATGAGACAATATTACCTATTGAAATACAATTATATGTATTAATTATTTTTTTACGTACATAAAATAAAATAACTTTTATGTACATTAAAAAATAATTAATACATATATATATATATATATATATATATATATATATATATAATAGAAATAATGACTTAATGCAATATTCTCAATATTCTTAACCGCTTAGGAAGTGGAAAATATTTAAGAGCAACGCTGCTTTATCGACAGTTAAAACGATAACAAAAATTACGTATATATATATATATATATATATATATATGTATATATATATAACATTTTAAGAGATTATATATATGTAATATGTAAAAAAAAATTGTTTTATGTTTCATTTTTTTAGACTAAGCCTCCGCTTCTATGCTCATAAAATTAAATTTGCATCAGTTATTATTGAAGCGAGCCGCACACACGTACATTTACTTTTATTTTATATTTTAAAAAAAAGCGCTCCTAGAATAAAATAAGTGTCTGTGTATATTTATTTGCAATATATGGGGTGTATAAACAAAGTGATTTTCCCAGAACGAAAAAATCACTTTAAGTGTTAGAAAATGGCGACATAGATAACCAGTTAAAATAAAATAACAATATGAAGAAAGAGAGGCGATACAGGGATAGAAATAATATTTGGTTTACGCCACCATAGAATGCATCTGTAAAAACAAATAGTAGTAAATTATTCCGGGAACTAACAAATAAACGTTACGCTGGCTCCAGCTTACTGCACAATATTATTAATCAAATATGGCTTTAAAGTCAGCCGCTGTCTCGCATTGTTTTTAGATGAAGATTAAAAATTTGTATTATTTGGATTATTTAGACTACTCCTCTCATCTGAGAAGTTAAAACGGTACTTTATTAGAGGTAGCATGATAAAGTGTTAAAATTAACACAGTTTATTCGCTATTTAAAATTTGCCGTGTGGTTAAGGCGTCGGATTTGAGTTGCAAAATACTCTTAATCCGGGGTTTCGAATCGCATGACCAATGAGTCCCGATTTAAAAAAAAAAAACGAAACGTATACGTACAAAGATAATAAACAATAACAAATATTTATCATATATATATATATATATATATATATATATATATGTGTGTGTGTGTGTGTGTGTGTGTGTATCTAGGCAGCATCTTCTCATGCAGGCAAGTATTGTTGAATATAAGAGACAACTCATGTCTAGATATCCTTTGGTAGATCCTTTCAATAGTCCGAATCAGGATCTTAGTTTCGCTGATGAATTTGCCATAGTTTGGATTTGTCTCCCAAGTACTTTCAGACACATCCGGGTCCATCTTAAGTTGAATGAAGTTAATCAGATATATATATATATATATATATATATATATAATCATGGCAATTATAATTTTGGCTCTCCAGACGGTTTAGCGATCCCGCTTACTTCCGGGTTATCCTGCAGTAAATTTCAAGTACGGGTGATCATAAATGATAAAATAAACTTTTTTTTAACGGAAAATTTAGAATTGGATTTTTAGTATAATAAAATACGTTGCGAGCAAAACAAATTATAAAATATGTTTGTTTTTTTATATTTTTGTGAAAATATAACAAATTTTTAATTTTAAAAAATCCGTTTTTTTTTTAAATTTATATAAATAAAGTTTTGAAATGTCTAGCGCTGACAACTTCAACAGCTACTTTCAAGAATTTCTTTGGCGGCGCGAAAAAAAACAAAATTATTTTAGCAATATTCTTGATTGTATACGCTTTTATTATTCTTTTTAAATACTTTAAATTATGTTGCTGTTTCACAAAATACAAAAGATATTTGCTTAAAAATTAATATTAAAATACTAAGCTATATTATTATATTTTCATAAAAAATCAAAACATATATTATGTTGCTGTTTCACAAAATACAAGACATTTCAAAACTTTATTCATATCAATAAAAAGACATGTCAACATATTTGATTCATAAAAACAGATTTATTAAAGATTTGATATTTTTTCATAAAACAAACAAACAAAAGACATTTCAACATATTTGATTCATAAAAAACAGATTTATAAAAAAATTGTTATATTTTCATAAAACAAACAACTTATTTTATTATACTAAAAATACAATTCAAAATTTTCTATAAAAAAAAAAGTTTCGTTTATCATTTATGATCATCCGTACTGGAAATTTACTGCAGGGTAACCCGGAAGTACGCGGGATCGCGAACCCTTCTGGAAATCCATAATTTTTTAATGGAATTTCCTCCACACAAGGCATTCAGCCATTTAATGTAATGAGCTAAAAAATACTACCACAAGGTAAAAAATAATAAGTTTTAGATTCGACCCCAAAAACAGAAATTCTTCCCCCTTTGTCAGAAACATCACTCATGGAATGTGATGATTAAAGGGCAACATAAGGGAAGCGAGAGTTACGAAGTTGCCGAATGTAAACCCAAGATCAACTTTTTACTCTCCTTAATTCGAACGAAACGAGACTCACTTGTCATATGAAAGAACTCATAAAGTATGTTCATTTATGTAGCGCCCCTAATATATAAAAGAACTCATATTAATGCGCCTCTGTCTTATCAAAGAATCCATACGGTCATTTGTTTCCTGAACCAAAATCATGTTATTTATGTAGCGTTCCGATCATATGAAAGAATTCATAAAGTATGTTCATTTATGTAGCGCCCCTACTATATAAAAGAACTCATCTTAATGCGTCTCTGTCGTATCTATGAAGCCATATGCTTTATTAGTGCCCCTTGGACCAAAATCATGTTCATTTATGTAGCGTCCTTGTCATATGAAACAACTCATAAAGCATGTTCATCTATGTAGCGCCCCGAGCCACATTCATGAAACGATCATTGTGAGAAGACATAATATAAGGTGGGGCATAAAGATCTCTAACATTTTTAATAGATCGAAAAAGAACACGACTATCTAGAAACAAAAATAGATTATATTTGTAAATTATGTAAATAAAAATAGTTTTATTTTTTTTCGAAATTTTTTAGATGATG
>OY744518.1:195708837-195721337 GCA_963556195.1 Sepiola atlantica | reverse complement strand
GCGTGTGATATAGCCAGCCTCGTTCTGCAAATATATGAGGGTTCGTCGGGCGGGGAGTGGGGAGGTTGCGATAACATTTGGCTGTGAATGAACAAGAACATGCTAGTTCTCCCCCGAGTGGTATCGTTATCGTTGCTTGATACGTTTCATTTCATGCCATTCCATATTTTATATTTACCCACGTGTGAAACGTCTTTCCTTCTCCTGGTAACGTCGATTGTTTTTGTTGCTCCTGTTTATACTAAAAAAACGCGTTATATATATATATATATATATATATATATATATATATATATATATATATATATATATATATATATATATATATATACGTCTATATTTTCTGTCAACAACATATATAAAATGTATACGTATAAGTATATATGCATATACACTCAAACACACACACATATGTATATGCTTAAATATAAAAGTTTAAATGACTTTTATTAACTAGCATGGCCCGTGTCCTGGCATTGCCCAAGGGAATAGAAAAACATTGTTTAACTTGAAAAAAAAAGTAAATATCGGAATATCAAGCTAACTTGTTATTTTCATTTATATTTTTACTTTTTCAATCCAATATAGATTCATATATTTTGTTATTTAAACATGTTTTTAAGTCTATAAAGATTACTACTTCTCTAACAAAAGACATTCTCTTTATAGACCTATTAACGACTTTCCTTATATTGCATTCTATTTCAGTTAATTTCGCAATATCCTTCATATAACTTGTAAGATAGTTTATCTGTCTAAATGTTCTTAACTGACGCTGAACAAGTCATGCGCATTATATAAAATATGATAATCAACAAGCAGATATACACATAATATTTTGGAATCTTGCGTATTATATCTGTTACACCGGCCGTTCTTACACAGGAGAAACTACACCGGTTGTCACTATAAATAGTGCGAGTCACCAGAGACACAGTGAAGACAAAGCACAGTCTTGTAACTATCTAGCCAAGTGCTAGTCACTTTCTTACTTTGTTAATACACTTGTTAAACCAACCCTCGACTTGACTTCCTTTATTTATTATTTACTGTGGGACAACTTCACAACAATATCAAGGAAGATAATAAACGGACATAGTAAATAGTGTTTACAATCCTGCGTTAACACCAAGGAAGATAATTAACAAACGCACGTGTAAATACTATTCATAATCATGCGCATAATATCAAGGAAGGTAATTAATCAAAACTGTTCTTCTTTAGATTTTGCGCAGCAAACTAAACATTTATTAATTTAATTTTAACGTGACAATGTTAATTTTTCAATAATGAGTCACAATTTATGAAGGCCAGCAGCCGCTCGATTATAATTGTTAATTAGATGGATTGATAATCAGCTGAATTATTAAGAATATGATGAGAGGATTGAAAACGATAGAATAGGATGAATACAATTTGATTACTTATGATGACAGTTTATGACAAATATTTGTTGGCATTCGATTCTCAGAAGACCATGTTGTAGTCTGCAGGAAAGCAGGCAAGAAGTATTGTATTTTACAGAAAGGGAAGTCCTTGTCAATATGAAGTTTATGAGTCTAAGGTAAACATTTATAAACTTTCCAAAGATACATTTTCCTCGATTCTGCTAGCCCCTTTAACTCTTACTTTAACCCTAACACTAACCCTAACCTTTATCCTAACCTTTATCCTAACTCTAACCCTAACTCTAACCTTAACTCTAACTCTAACTAAAACTCAAAACCTAAAAATATGACTTCAAGAAACTTTTAAAAATACATTTTTACCTCAGCAAACATGAAATTAAAAAAAATATATAAACATTTATATATTTTTCTTCGGAATTTAACTTTAACCCTAACACTAACCCTAACACTAACCCTAACCCTAACCTTTATCCTAACCCTACTCCTAACTCCAACCCTAAATCTAACCTTAACTCTAACTCTAACTCAAACCCTAACCCTAACCTTCACCCTTACACTACTTCTAACCCTAACCCTAACTCCAAACATAAATCTAATCCTAACTCTAACCCTACCCCTAACTCTAAGCCTAACTCTAATATTAACCCTAATCCTAATTTTAACACTCACTGTAACCCTAACCCTAACCATAACCATAACCCTAATCCAAACTCTAACCCTAACACTAACCCTTACACTAACCATTATCCTTACCCTACTCCTAACTCAAACCCTAACTCTGACCTTAACTTTAACACTAACCCTAACCCTAACCCTAACCCTAACTCCATACATAACCCTAACCCCAACTCTAACTCTAACTCTAACCCTACCCCTAACTCTAAGCCTAACTCTAACTTTAACCCTAATCTTAACTTTAACACTCACTCTTACCGTAACCCTAACCATAACCCTAACCTTAACCGTAATACTTACTCTAACTTTAACCCTAATCCTAACTTTTACACTAACTCTAACCCTAACCGTTACGCTAACTCCAAACATAACCCTAACCCCAACTCTAACCCTAACACTAACCCTACCCCTAACTCTAAGCCTAACTCTAACTTTAACGTTAATCCTAACTTCGACACTCACTGTAACCTTAACCCTAACCATAACCCTAACCCTAACCTTAATCCTAACCCTAAACCCAACCCTAACCCTAACTCTAAGACTAACTCTAACTTTAACCCTAATCTTAACTTCAGCACTAACTCTAACCCTTACTCTAACCCTAACCCTAACCCTAACCCCTTACCTTTTTCCTACAGCAAATCAATGCTGACTTAAAATGTGTTTTATTACAAATCAAATTCTTCTTCTTCTTCCCTCCCATTTTCTTACCCCTTAACCCGAAGAGGACAACATTTTATGGTTCTTTATCCATTGAAGTATTGGAAAAGATCTATGACACCCCTACTCTGCTGACCCTTTTAAGTGTGATGATTCAAGGAGAAGGTCAGAAATATGTGGATAGGCACAAACATGGCAAATGTAAGCATCTCTTCATCACATTGACTATTCTCTATTTTTTTCCTACAACCATCCACACACACACACACATCTTATTACACTGAAGATGGTCGTAAGATCCGATGGAAAAATATGACTTTAAGAAACTTTTAAAAATACATTTTTACCTCAGCAAATATGAAATTTTAAAAAATATATAAGCATTAATATATTTTTCTTCGGAATTTTTTAGATGAGGGTTGATAATTCGTAGAATTTTGTATATTCGGACTACTGTTCTCATCTTGGGTGTTTTACCACAACGTTTCGGCCGATGTATCCCCCGACTTTCTTCAGGTGTACTTTGTCGAACTTGGGAATCTTTCTGTCGAACTCGGGAATTATTCCGTCCAGATTCCCGAGTTCAACAGAAAGATTCCCGAGTGCAACAAAGTACTCCTGAAGAAGGTCGGAGGTTACATCGGCCGAAACGTTGAGCTAAAAACACACAAGATGAGAACAGTAGTTCAAATATACCAAATTCTACGATTTGCATATGTTCACATTAATGTGTTATCTCTTTATACACACACACACATATATTTATATATATATATATATATATATATATATATATATATATATATATATATATATTATTTGGTACAGAAAAATTAGTACAACATTCGTACCGTCGGTTTCAAGCACAGAAGGACTTCAGCTTCTGTTGTCATCTCTCCCAGGGTTTTGGTGGTAAATCCCTGTTTAACTGTTTTTTGCTGTGGTGTTGGTATCTTTCCCGAGAGTGCTCGACTACAAGGCTAAAAGGGTTTAACTGTAATTCCCGGTAAGGGCTGTGTAACTTTGTAATATAGCAGGAAAAATACCAGCAGAGTGCTCGATTAATAAAGAATTAAAGTTAAAAAAAAAAATTAAGAGCGTAATATTTATTTATTTTGGTACAGAAAAATTAGTACAACATAAATATATATATATATATATATATATATATATATATATAAATATATATATATATATGTGTGTGTGTGTGTGTGTATGGGTGTGTGTGTGAGTCTGTGTACATTTAAAATATAAAAATTAATAAAGGAATATATATATATATATATATATATATATATATATATATATATATATATATATATATATATATATATATTGGTATAGAAAAATTAGTACAACATTCGTACCGTCGATTTCAAGCACAGAGGGACTTAGCCATCCGGCTCTCTTCAGCTTCTGTTGTCATCATATATATATATATATATATATATATATATATATATATATGGAAAATGAAAAAACGGAAAACAAAAATATGATTTATATATGCATCAACGTTTCGTTTTTATTTCAAGATTTCCTCGGGATGATTGACTTGAAGAAATAACAGACAAGTACAAATATTTGAAAAAGTGTTGTTTGTTTGTGACGTGAAAAATATGTTTTTATGTTTTTGTTTGACTGAAACATAGCTGTTAGAATTTAATATATGTACTACGTCTATGAAATAGAATGAGTGTTTTTTTGTTTTGCTTTTTTTTTTAAACTAAAACATAGTAAAAAATGTTGTTGACATATGACGTAAAATCAATGGTTTTGTTGTTTTATTCGAACAAACCATAGCCGTTAGACTTTGAAATGTGTAATATGTTATGAAATTAAATTCATGTTATTTATTTTATTTTTTCATATTTTTGTTTCTTATTTATTTTATTATCGATATTATGTGCAAAGTTACGTTTGGAATGTAGTGTAAAATAGCTAGTCTTGATCTAAATTACACTTCTGTTCGGATAGAATAAGTTTGTTGATTAAAGGAGATACATTGTAAAAGCCATTAGGTCGTTTAATTGAGTTCATAATGAGTGCTGATTCAATAAGTCTCATCTGATATGTATGTAAGATGAATTTAAAGAGTATAACCCGTTTAAAGTTAAAAGAATGATCGTTTTGTCATGAATGGGAGAGAATTGTAATTTTTATATCTCTTTTATGTTCAAAAGCCATTTCTTTAGTTCCCGTTTAGTTTTCTCCGGATGATGATAATTATTGCATGGAGCAGTATGAATATATACAGTCATCTACAGACAGACTGTTTCGCTGTATAACAGCTCTTCAGTGTGGCTAGACCATTGTTTAATGTCGGAAGCTCTATTTGTTTACAAAAACAGGATTACGTTTATACGCAAGTGGCAGTTTTTTTATTTCACTTACCAGTATGCTCAACCAAATAAAGGGAGCAGGAGTATATATATATATATATATATATATATATATATATATATATATATATATATATATATATATATATATATATATATTGAGATAGATAGATAGATAGATAGATAGATAGATAGAAATATATATCTAAGAAATATTGGCCCTTTTGTTATAAGTATCGTATTTGAGTATTAAGTTTTGAGAAAGTCAAAAACGATATATGTTTTTTCTTTAAAATAAACATTTATTTACGTTAAAGTATTCATGCAACCTTTCAGTTTTACAAAACATTTTCAAGCAATTTTTTTATATAAATCATTGGTTTTTCCCTTGGAGATGTAGAAATCTCTCGTTTATGTCCGTTGAGGTGTTGACTGGACGATATGGAAATCTCTAGTGCTGCAGGTGGCTCGCGTGAAAATGCTATACGATATATTGGCACTTTTTTAATAAGTATTTTTTCGTATTTGAATATTAAATTTGGAGAAAGCCAAAAAAGATATATGCTTTTTTTTTCTTTAAAATAAACATTTAATCACCTTAAAGTATCCATGCAAGCGTTCGGCTTAAAAAAACAACTTTTTTAAGCAACATTTTTAATATTGTTAATATGACTTCTCGGATCTGTGAACATTCGACGTTTAATTAACGAAAATTGGTTTTCATAATAAAGATAAATAAGACCTAACTAAGTGAAAAAATTGGTTTCAATAAAGAAGATAAATTAGACGTAACTAAGTGAAAAAAACAAAACACAAAAGAAGCAGAAGAAGCAGCAGCAGAAGAAGAAGAAGGAGAAGAAGAAGAAGAAGAAGAAGAAGAAGAAGAAATATTAAAAATAAACCAAAAAATATTTAACCAACTTATTACATTTTCTGAAGAAAGATTTCCTGAGCGTAAAATCGCGCGAGAACAAAAAAGGCACATCGATAACCACGATCAAGTCGAATGACCAATGGTTCGTTCGTTTGACCTTCGGTGAGAATTGCTTGACCCTTGCCGCACAAGGCCATAGAAAATGCAAAGCCGTCCTACATTAGACGCGCCGGGTGATCATTAACCTTCTTGAACTTCTTGAAGGTTGACTTGGATTATTCACCCGTCCCCATTATTTTTTGCTTGTTTCTTTTTTTTTTCTCCCGTTTTCCTTGTATGTGTCTCTGTCACGACTATGCATCATGGATTGTCTGTTGTCAGAGTTGAGAGCTTTTCTGTTCTGACCCGGCTTAAGAGCGGGTTGGGCTCAATGGCGCTTGGCAAGAGAGTGTGGGATCATGGTCGACTGGCCGAAGTTAAATGTTTCGCCAGGTCGAATTTTGGTTCAATGAATGACTCTGGCCGCCATTTTGTATTCTGCCTTTGGTTTGTATTTTCTGTAGAAATTTTAGATATTTTGTTTTTCTTCTTTACTTTTCTCCTATACGTCTTTACAAAACGACAAATCTACATTTTTGGCAACTTATTATTTATTTATTTTCTTATATTTAGTCTCTATTTTCTTCCTATATATATATATATATATATATATATATATATATATATATATATATATATATATATATATATATATATAAAACTAGCAAGACCAGTGTCCAGGCGTTATCCGGGGATATAAAAGAATGATTTAATTATCAAAAATATCTGCAAAAAAAAGGAATTAAATATTTGAGCTTTTAGAATAGAGGATCACTGTGTGTGGATTTTTTTGGGGGGTGGGGTATATTGTTTCGGGTGCTTTTTAGGAATTGGTATCCAAAGATTTGCAGTCGTGGCGTAAACAGTTTTGACTTTCTGGAGAAAGCGGAATACAGTTCCGATGCTCTTACACAATATGAACCGAACTAAACCGAATTACAGACTAAAACTAAAACTTAGTCTACGGTTAGATTTCCCCCCCTCAATTTTCTTTATGTGTGGATTGGGACGGGGTTAATGTTTAAGTGCTGTTTAGGAACAGGTATCCAGAAATTTGCAGCCCTGACGTAAGCCGTTTTGATATTCCGGAGAAAGCCGAATCAAGTTTTGATGCTTCAATATAATACGAACCGAACTAAACCGACTTTGCAAACTAAAACTACAACTTAGTTAAAGAGTAGGTTAGGATTAGATGTTGGTTCGGTTAGGGTTAGGGTTAGGGTTAGGGTTAGTTTAAGGTAAAAAAAAATTAAAAGAAAAAGCGTTCGGTTCGTATTGTGTAGATTGTTCAGTAATTTTTTTTTAGGTTCGTTTACGTCAATCACGGATATTTTCCATTATGGTCAATTTTTTTTACCAAGTGGTCGCTAATTAATGAATAAAAAACGCTCCCCTCAATCTAGGAAATTGAATTAAAAAAAAATTAAATTCAGTTTTCGAAGAAATACCACTGTTTATTTTGTTGCAAGAGCATGTATTTTGAGGTATTTGTCTGATTTAATTGCGAAATAATCAAGAACAATATATATGGAAAAAGTCACCGTAAACCATGTACGTTCCTGTTATCGGAAACATTACCGGTGTCGATGTGGTTGTTAAAACGAAATGTGGTTACCCAGAAATTATGAGTATTAAGTATTGGGAGTAACAGAATATAATTCCCTGAATCTGAATGTCGCATCTATAAACAAACAGCACGGTGTAGAAGAGTGACGTAAGAATAGAGAATGTGTATGGAGGAATATGGTTGCGATCTGTTTTTGAATACGTATTTGGGAGAAGCAGATATCTCGGAATAAATGTTATAATTTTTGTAAGTATAGAAAATGAAGGAATATTTTAGTGTAGGAAGTGCTGTAGGATACGAATTGAAAATATTTAGATATGAAGTGTTGTAAGTGGTGAGTGAAAAAGATTTGCATAAGGAGTGGTAAGCTATTTACCTATTGTTACTGAGGTTCCAAGGGAAAAATCGACTTTTCTTTATTATATAGGAGAGTATATGTTTCTAAAATGTCTAACCACACAGATACACACACGCACGCATATATATATATATATATATATACATATATATATATAATTTTTTAGAAGGGCGGGCTAGTTTATGAAATTTCTTGCAGTTTCTATTCCTTGGGTTATTTTGGTAATCTTTATGTCATTTTGTTTTATTTCTATTGCACCGTGCATGTGATTGGTTAGTCTTCGTAGCTTATGTAGAAATGTTTCTGCATTCAAAAAGTTTCCTTAATATGTCAGCTGTTTATGTCATTGCCTTCTGCTGTATGGTTTCAGTCTTCCCATTGACATTTCCTTAATTATTATTATTATTATTATTATCATTATTATTATTTGTACTCACTAGAAGTTATCATACAGGTAATCATCAGTGATTCCTCACTGACAAAAACCAGTGGTATTCCCTGGAGTCTGAGTGACAACAAGCCTCCCCTGATTTCCAGTACTCTTCACCTCTTTTCGATAATCACCGCAAATGACCTTGCGGTATCGAAACAGCCGATTACCATTGATTTCTCGCTGGTAAGGACCATTAGTCTTCTCTGAAATTTTGAGTGGCAATAAGCCACCTTCAGGTCCCAGCACTTTTCGTACTCTTCCGGTGGAGGTTTAGGTTGTGCTGTCCCCCCTCGGTCTTCTCATCCTCCTTGACCCTCTCAAAATATATGGTGTGGTGTCAGCACATTTTTTTTTGGGGGGGGGGGGCGCTTATGATAATACTTGCAGTTTGTGTTCATGCGGTGGTGTTTTATCTTTGGTTTTGTTTTCTTCTTCTACTTCCATGCGACTTGTTTCCATGTGCAGCTTATGTGGGTTGGTTTCCGCATTCGAGGTGTTTCCTAAAGATTGCAGCTGTTTTGATGATTGCCGTCCTTTGATATGTTTCAGTGATGCTTTTGATTCCAATTTCTCCCAGTCTTTTCTCTAGTTTTGTTTTCAGGACAGTTCCTAGTGCTCATACGATTATTGGTATTATACGGATTTTCTTCATGCTCAATATTATTTTCAGTTCTCTGGCAAGTTCCGTGTATTTTCTTCGTTTTTCCGTCCGTTTGATGTTCACTCTATTGCCTGCTGGAACGGCGAAGTCTATGATTTTGCAAGATTTTTCCTTTCTTTTCGATTATTATTTCCTTTCTCCTTTCTTGTGTGGGTTTATTATTATTATTATTATTATTATTATTATTATTATTATTATTATTATTATTATTATTATTATTATTATTATTTAGTTTTAATCATTATTATTATTTTTAATTATTATTTATATTAATTTCAATTAGATTATTATTATTATTACTATTTTAATAATTAGTATCATTTTTTACTTATTATTTATATACATTTTTATTTTATTATTATTATTACTATTTTAGTCATTATTTTTATTTTTTAATTATTATCTATATAAATTTTAATTTTATTATTATTATTATTACTATTTTAATCATTATTAATATTATTTTTAATTATCATTTATATTAATTCTATTATTATTATTATTATTATTACATGAGAATTTTATTTTTTACGTTTCTTATATAGAAAGTGCAAAGAGATTAATGATTTTGTGATGTAATTGTGATGTAACATAACGTGAGAGAACGAGAGGAATTCATAGGACGTATTGTTTGAATAACTTCGTTGTGCACATAGAAAAAGAAAAAGAAATATAAGAAGAAGAAGAAGAAGAAGAAGAAGAAGAAGAAGAAGAAGAAGAAGAAGAAGAAGAAGAAGAAGAAGAAGAAGAAGAAGAAGAAAAAGAATTAAGATAAGAAAAAGATTCCGAATGGAGATCTATTTAGAGAAAAATATTAAGTAGCACAAGTACAATTTACACATCGTTATAAAGGAAAGAGACAGTTATATTCCCAACTTAGCTATAGATAGATAGCCAGATAGATGAATAAATGGCAAGACAGACAGATTATTCGTCCATAAGCATTTTTAAACAATTGTTCGCTTCGAGTTTCAACAACAGTCTGATTTGAAAATATAATCATTCTCTCTCGCTCTTGTCCCACGTGACTTGATATCTGTGGGTCACTCTTGTCATATTGCTCTGAGATACTGACTTAGTCGTCAAAACTTACAATAGTGTCAGATCAATCCAGAATACACTGGGAACGTTGTTTGTTTTACGCACGGGCAGGTCATTATGACCGTAGTCATTTACAGGTGTCTTAATCTATACTAGTGTACTTACCATCCATAATCTAACACTTGTTGAAAACACAACTTGAATAGCAAACCAATAAACAGCGATTATCGATCCTTGTCAGCAACACACATTGAACATTAAAGTAATAAAATGCGACAACAGGTCCTTCTCGATAAGACAACGTTAATATCAAAATAATAAACTGCGATTACAGATCCTTGTCGACAACACAAATTGAATACCAAAATAATAAACATTGATTACAGATTCATGTCGACACCACAACTTTAATATCAAAATAATAAAAATTGATTACATATTCTTGTCGACACCACAACTTGAATATCAAAATAATAAACTGCGATTACAGATTCTTGTCGACACCACAACTTTAATATAAATAATAAACATTGATTACAGATTCTTGTCGACACCACAACTTTAATATCAAAATAATTAACTGCGATTACAGATTCTTGTCGACACCACAACTTTAATATCAAAATAATAAACTGCAATTATAGATTCTTTTCGACACCACAACTTTAATATCAAAATAGTAAACTGCGATTACAGATTCTTGTCGACACCACAACTTGAATATCAAACTAAAAACTGCGATTACAGATTCTTGTCGACACCACAACTTTAATATCAAAATAATAAACATTGATTACAGATTCTTGTCGACGCCACAACTTGAATATCAAAATAATAAACATTGATTACAGATTCTTGTCGATACCACAACTTGAATATCAAAATAATAAACTGCGATTACGGATTCTTGTCGACGCCACAACTTGAATATCAAAATAATAAACATTGATTACAGATTCTTGTCGACACCACAACTTGAATATCAAAATAATAAAAATTGATTACAGATTCTTGTCGATACCACAACTTGAATATCAAAATAATAAACTGCGATTACAGATTCTTGTCGACACCACAACTTAGATATCAAAATAATAAATTGCGATTACAGATTCTTGTCGACACCACAACTTTAATATCAAAATAATTAACATTGATTACAGATTCTTGTCGACACCACAACTTTAATATCAAAATAATAAACATTGATTACAGATTCTTGTCGATACCACAACTTGAATATCAAAATAATAAACATTGATTACAGATTCTTGTCGACACCACAACTTGAATATCAAAATAATAAACATTGATTACAGATTCTTGTCAACACCACAACTTGAATATCAAAATAATAAACATTGATTACAGATTCTTGTCGACACCACAACTTTAATATCAAAATAATAAACTGCAATTATAGATTCTTGTTGACACCACAACTTAATATCTCAATAATAAACTGCGATTACAGATTCTTGTCGACACCACAACTTTAATATCAAAATAATAAACTGAGATTACAGATTCTTGTCGACACCACAACTTTAATATCAAAATAATAAACTGAGATTACAGATTCTTGTCGACACCACAACTTTAATATCAAAATAATAAACTGCGATTACAGATTCTTGTCGACACCACAACTTTAATATAAAAATAATAAAATACAACTACAGATCTTTTTCGACAACACAACTGGAATATTAAAATAAACAACAGAGACTACAGGTCCTTGAAGCTTTAAAACTAAAAAGTTGTGACTCATAGGAAAGTATAGGAAAAAGTTTCAAAAATATAAAACTTTACAAATGTTTAACGTAACGTTATTTGAATTCGAACCTATTTATATATGATATCCCAAATACAGAAGAAAATAAGTTTCAATGCTTAGTTTCCATTTTGCTATAATATATTTGGGAAATAATATAAGTAGAGTTTATGCAGAAGAAGTGTAAAACAATGGAGATAGATAAGAACTCAGATGTGGACAAAGTATATCTGGACAGCGTAACTATTGAAGATGTCGAGAGGTTTTGCTACCTTCCTGATACCCTGCGAGTACAGGGTGGAGCATGTGCTAGTGTTATTGCAAGAGTTAGGAGTGAATGAAGTAAGTTTAGAGAACTTCTACAATTACTAACCAGCACAGCGTTACCACTGTTAACCCAGCAAAACGTGTCTATTGGGCATGTGTGCGCAGTCTGATGATGGAAGTGAAACCTGATCATGGAGGTTTGAGGACATGCATTGAATGGAAAGAAATTATATGAGAATTATAGACAGATGTGTAATATGAGTCTTATAGACAGACGTAGTTCTTGATGACCTCAGAGGAAGATTAAATCTGGACAGTATAGGGAGATGTATGCGGAACA
>OY744518.1:195686337-195698837 GCA_963556195.1 Sepiola atlantica | reverse complement strand
ATATATATATATATATATATATATATATATATATATATCCATATATATATATATATATTATTATATTCATATATATATATCCGTATATATCTGTATATATATCATATATATGTATATATATATATATATATACATATATATATATATATCCATATATATGTATATATATATCATATATATGTATATATATATATATATATACATATATATATATCCATATATATGTATATATATACATATATATGTATATATATATATACATATATATACATATATATATATATATATATATATATATATACATATATATACAGGGTGGGCAAAAATAAGGGTCCTATTTTTAAAAATTCATAACTTTTTTATTTATTGATTTTTTAATTTTTTTTTTTTAGAATAAGTAAAGGACCCCTTCCGAAGCAAGCATGAGCCGTATTAGCCCTAAGGAACGTACCCTCATTTAGAAAACATTATTTTTGCTTAAAAAACTCAAAACAGTGTAAAAAACAATACTTTAGTTTTTGTAAGTTTTAAGAAGTGTTTTTCGGCTAAAATTTGTTTTGTTTATTTCAAAAAATCTCGGAAGGGTCAGTCTACACACACATAAAGTTTGGTGAGTTTAACTTTTATTTTGTGGAAGTTATTCAAATTCAAGTTATTCAAATTTAAAGATAGGACCCTTATTTTGGCCCACCCTATATATATCCATATATATGTATATATATACATATATATATATGTATATATACATACGTATATATATGTATATATACATATATATATATATATATATATATATATATATACATATATATACATATATATATACATATATACATATATATATATACATATATATATGTATATATATATGTATATATATGAACAGAATTTTGGTGGTACAGAATTTTATCAAGCTTTTAAATAGGATGAACGGAGTCATAGCGAGTCAAGGACAATATCACATGAAGAAAAAAAAAGAGAGGAAAGATATAGTAATATATTTAACCGTCGGAAGACATTCGATTAAAAACTTTAAAAGAATAAAAAAGATCGACTAAAATTAACAAACTAAATCCCAAGGTACCTTTCAACCGACACATTTTCAAGGTTTACGTCGGCAAATATCGCTTAAAAACGTGGAGAGAAAAAAAACAGGGAGATTGAATATCGCCATTATGAACCGAAAAGGAATATATGGACGTAATAGGCAAAGTATTTCTTTGTGTTTTAGAAGTCTCTAAATAAATCCAATTTGTGAGACAACTCTTTTTACCTACAGAGCGATGGCTTTCGCATTGTTACACTCACGGCCTCCAAAACCTTGAGATGGTGTTTGGAACGGGCCTTGTGTACAACACGAAAACATCCATTTATATTATCATACAAGTGATGTCCAATGGATGACGCCCCGATGTTCTTTGTAGAGACCCGGATGCGTCCGTCGATATACTCCTCTTTACCACAGGTGATATATATATATATATGTATTTATTTATTTTTTGTGTACATAAAATTTGTACAACATCAGTACCATTGGTTTCAAGCTCATGAAGGCGTTAACCATCCGGCCCTCTTCAGCTTATGTTGTCACCTGGTAAAGAAATGGGAACTCACGTATCACTCTCGGTTGGATACGTTATTTGCTTTAGAGTGTTAAATATAGTTGTTTAAAATTTGGTGTTAGGGAAAGAAATGCGAGGTTAAAAAGTTTAATAAAGTTCGAAAAAAAAAGGGGGGGTAAACATAACAAATAAGTTTTTTTTTTAATTAAATATTTCAAAATATGTTTATACAAGTCCCGTGATTCTATGTTTATTAGGAGCGTATATTCGACCGTTATTGTTTGGAAAAGTTAAATTAGTATCGTCTAGAAAGTGCTCAGGAGAGAATGTGAGTTTAATAATTAAACTTTCCAGAGAGTATCACAATATCAAATTTAAATTCAAAGCCTGAATTAAAAAGACTTTAAATGTTTAATCACCCCAAAATAAGATTTCAAATTAAAATTAAAATTGAAACAAAATCGAAACTCGTAAGCTGGCAATCAATCTAACGGAAGTAACTACGAAATTCTTAATGATTCTGTATTCGAAATCTAACATTTATAACTAAGGTTTAATGAACATGTGAACTTATAATGAAAATAATAATAATGTTATATTGATTAAGTCTTATGTAGAGATAATAACAAGGATTAGGTCATGGATTGATACTATTTAGGAGATTTTTAAACTCTGCTATTTTATTATCATAGGATGGGGGTATTTTTCTCTTGATAACTAGAAAAATTATTTTTCATATTTCCGTAGTGTAATTTACTGGTTTTAAGTTTTGGAATAGAGATGAGCCAATTTATATATTTATGGGGAATGGTAGTTGGGAGAATTTTCCAGGGTAGAAGTAGGTATTTTGTGGGACTATTATGGAGTTATGTATTAGGAAGAGGGGTATTATTGGTAGTCCTTTATGTGTACCGGTAAGTCAGGTGTATAAGCAGTGCGTGTCTCCTATGGATGCATCCTTTAGTCTCTAACATTTTTGTCTCTAACATTTAAACAGTTTGTGTTTGGGTCAATGATGGCCGTTGATATGTGATATTTTTCTGCATCACACAGAGGACATCTATTCATGGCTGCAGAGGAAGATGGTTTTCTCTCTATTACTTTCCATTTGATGGTAAAGGATGTCCCTACATCTTTTAGTAACGCCTTCTGAGCTTGAAATTAATGGTACTGACGCACTAATTTCCGTACAAAAACAAATAAATGAATAGTACGCTCTTAATTTTGATTCAGGCACTCTGCTAGTATTTTGACCACCATCTTACGTGTCAATCTCTCGACGAGCAATTCTGCAGTTCTGAGGTGTTAACCGGTGGAGTATGGCCCCCAGCTCTTAGTAACGATAGGACACAACCTCCGGAAGACGGTCGAGAAACCGAAAGCACTCGAGGAATGGCTCACAACACAACGCTAGGTGCCATACCTGAGAACCGCAGAATTGCTCACCGCGTCGAGAGATTGACACGTAAGATCGTAAAAATAAAAGAGAGAGAGCTCCGTAGTCTTTAATGAAGCTTGCATAAACAACGACTTGCTGCCGAACTATACACACACACACACACACACGCATATATATATATATATATATATATATATATATATATATATATATATATATATATATATATAGAGAGAGAGAGAGAGAGAGAGAGAGAGGATCAAACCCCTAGCGAGCAAGACACTTGCGTCAAAATATGACAAGGCCATGCTTTTTTTCTTCTTTTCGTTTTTACTTTTGTTCGTCACAAACTAAGAATATTGCCATTGAGATGTAAGGATTATTGTGATAGAGGCCAGATTTATAGCGGGGAACAATCTAAGCATTGGGGTTTGGCAACAAGATGTTAGTTCACATTACATTTATGCATATTGATACGGAAAACAGGGAGCAGGGAGAGAATTCCAAATGAAAAAGGATCCAGATATATAACTAATAATAAAACTATAAATACGGCTCTTAGTAACAATAAGACACAGCCTCCTGAATACAGTCGAGAGATCGAAAGCGCTAGAGGAAGGGCCAACGATACAAAGTTAGATGCCATACTCCACCAATTAACACCAGAGAACCGACAAATCGCTCGCCGCGTCGAAAGATTAACAAAAAAGATAGTGAAGAGAGAAAACTCCGTGGTCTTTAACGATACTTGTATATATATATATATATATATATATATATATATATATATATATATATATATATATATAAAGTTAATCCAACAAAATATATAAGGGGCAACTAATATCTTTAATTAGTGAACATCCGGATAAAACTGAAGCTCAATATACTGGATAGAACATTAATAGCATAATATGAAATGAAATAATAAAATAAGGTGTGAATCAAATTTTATTAGAATTCAATTTTCAAGCAAAGTACCTTAAAGTCCTTAACTTATGAGTTTTAAAGGATAATTCTTCTCCTCAGATGACCATGACCGCAGTGACATCACTGCAAGTAATGAAATTAAACTTTGAAAATATATAAAAATATATATAAAAATAAATAAAAGTATATAACACATCAAATATATCAGCCCAAAATATACTTTTTTGTTAAAGCTATACAGTTCATCCAAGTCATACAATTTAAAACAAATTCAGGAAAAATATCCAAGAGGTTGATTGAAAATTGATCCAGGCGGTGCGTGGCAATCCAAAAACGAAGAAATTATCCAGGCAGGAAACCCGTCCGCAATCGATACAGTAAATGACAGTGAAAAGTGTATCCAAAGTTTATGCTAATTAATAAAACGAAAGTTCAGAAAACTCACTTGGTGTTGAATATCATAATGTTCAAAATTCAGGGTTCTTATGAGTTGTCGGAGTAGTGCAAACTCGCTGGTTAAATGAAAGCTCAGCTGAATCCAATTCGGATAAAATTAAATTGACCTGATGTATTCGGACATTTTTTCTTCCGGGTCCGATAAAAATTATTATAAAGTTACATTTGAAGGTAATCACTCTCCCGCAAGTCAAATAAACAGAACCTGTTCTCCCCGATAAAATTTGATTCGCACCTTATTTTATTATTTCATTTATATATATATATATATATATATATATATATATATATATATATATATATATATATATGATAAAGAATGGAAAAAGTGTTCCGACGTAATGGAAATTGGAAAAGGAAAGCCTAAAAAATATTTATGTATTCGTCAACGTTTCGTTTTTATTATGAGACTTCCTAGAGATGATTGTCTGGAGAAAAGACATAATAGAAGTACTAAATGTTCTCACACCCCGTGTTGTAAACATCTGGTACTTTTATTTTGTCTTTTCTTCAGATAATCATCCTGAGTTAGTCTTATAGTAAAGACAAAACGTTGAAGAATACATCAATAATATTTTTTGGTTTCTCTTTTTCAATTCATATATATATATATATATATATATATATATATATATATATATATATATATATATATATATATATATATAGTTAAAGTAAATATCAACACAATAAAATCACAAGAATTAAAAATTAAAACCAGGGTTATATAATAGTACTCAATGGTTAACCGAGCCATTTATATTAATATTTTATTTATACATAAAACGCTACACTGGCATGTCGATGTTATCGATCTTTAGTTATTAGAAACTATGATCTCCCCAGGGGGAAAATATTATCTTTCACTTTGGTGTTTATATTTTCAAGAAAATTCAAAATTAAGAGTGTAATATTTATTTATATATGTATTACAGAAGATCAGAACAACATATGAACAGTCAGTTTCAAATTAAAACAAATTGGTCCTCATTTACTGGACTCTCTTCAGCCTCTGTTTATGTCAGCCTCCTTTGACAAAAGTACCAAGTAAAAGAGTCCAATTGTAGGTCAGCTTTATTTGAATTTGAAACCGACGGTGTCGATGTTGTTCTGATCTTCTAAATATATATATTTATATATTGTGTGTATTTAGGCAGCATATTTTCATTTAGGCAAACATTATTAAATAACATGGAGTGATTTGCTTGATAAGACCTTTTTTTATATTTTTTCAATTTTCCGAAATGTCTATTTAGTTTTTAGGTCAAATTGCTGTATGTAAGTTCCATGTGTTTCTTGTTCGATTGTATTTCCTTTTTTGGGAGTATTTTCAATTTGATTCGTCAAATCATCTTCAGGCGGTGTTAATTTTGGTTTCTTAAAAAATATGTTTTTACTACTGAGTTTTTTATTATTATAACGGCTAGTAATTTACAACTTAAAAATACTTGTTAACAATACTAAAATAATACACCACGATACCAACACCAAAAAATTAAAATATCTTGAAGCCCTCTACATAAAAACTAGACATCACACAATCAATAATGGGAATTACGAAACAAGTCATACCATTCTAAAGTAACTAGCATAGTAATAAACGTTACCAAATTCTTAGCCATTAAGCAATTATACGTTTGAATCTTGAATGCGCTCAGAACGTAATCAAATTCTTAACGGTGAAGCAATCAAACTTTTGAATCTTGCACGCTCTTAGAAAGTAATCACGCTCTCATGTAACATCTCAATATTATAGACGCTCACTTTAATTTAATTTAAACACTAAATGCACCATTCGGAAAATTAAAAAAATAAAAGTCTTATCAAGAAAAACACTCCGTATTATTTAATATTTTTTGCCTATATATATATATATATATATATATATATATATATATATATATACTAGCTGGTTTTTCTTGCTCGCAATCGCTTCGCTACTTTACAGACTTAAACATTAATTTGAAATAGTAAACATTATGATTATGAAAAATGATATAATAATCACCACTTCTATCTACCTTCGCTGATTAAATAAGAAATAAAGTTCGAAATTATGTACGGATTCCGCGAATTTGACATGTAGATTTCACAGTAAGAAAAGATGCATTTGAAGAAGGTCAGAAGTTACATCGGCCGAAACGTTGTGAAAATAAAAACTAAGATGAGAATAGTAGTCCGAATAATCCAAATAGTCCAGCATATATCATTCTTTGTTTATCATTATTTATTTGTTTATTTATTATTTTCCTTCAGTCTTCATCGCTTTCTGTTTTTATTAATAAACTATTTCTTCACAAATGTTGCTACTTGTAACATTTATTTAAATTAATAAACATTTAATTCATAACTTACTTGTAAACATGAAACATAGATTCTTTGATTTATTCATATAGATGGATGCTATTAATTGTATACATGATACAATACATTCCGCACATATTTAATAGACGCCTCCACACATTCCGCTGATTTTCGAGAATATTGAATTACATTATTTCTATCTATTACGTATAGACTTATTCTCATCACGGTTTTTACGGAATACATTTAACGAACATTATTACTTATAGTGTTTTCAAGTTCAAAATGGCGGCTACAATTTTTTCAGCGAACTGACGTTAGACATTTCCCTTATCACTTTTCGTTGGCTTCAGGTATATTTTCATTTTTTTACTTATACACTTAGACAATTTCATACATAACACCTTTAAGGCGTAAAAAACATTTTCCAAATATTTACAGCGTAAAACGAACTGCAGTGTTCATTTCGACAACATTAAATTGTTGATACCAAATCCATGGAAGCACGTAATATAAGTTTCTCTACGAACCTTACACTATTTTAACTAACAGACAACACAAGTTCATTGTTTCACATTCGATCATGCATACAGACCTAACATTAATCTAAATTTGTTTTTTCATTTTCACGTTAGGTACTTTTTATTTGTGTGTGTGGGGGGGTTATTTTACGTAAGACGTTTTCTTATCTTACATTTTTACATTTCCCTATTACAACCGTCCATTCTCTCTCTCACTCTTCCACTCTCTCTCTCTCTCTCTCTCTCTCTCTTTCTCTCTCTCTATATATATTCATTCAATTTCTAAAAGCACGTGTGTACATTTTCGCAGCCAATATACATAACAAAGAGACGTATATTTCTTTCTGCCCACTTACGATTTAAATTAGCATTCGTCGATTTATTTAGCTATATTTTTATAATGACGAATAACGTTTTTTTTCATTTAACTCACGACAGTTAAAAGCATTCGAAATAAATTTCGAACACAGACCGGCGTAACATTTAAAATAAGTTTTGATATCCTTTCTTCGTCGCTAAAACGATTACTGAGACCTATTTGCGTTCTCTTGGCATTTTAATAATATATATTGTACACGGGGCCTAGACCAAATAGTCATAGTTTCGTCTTTTTAGATCCATACTTGCTTCAAATAGTATTTACTGACCGACACATTTGTTTTGCATTTCTAGTTCCATGCGAAACTGGGATTTACGTAATCAACACCTCAATTTGCGCAATTCATATCAAAATTGATTTCATTGTTTTATTATTATTACACTATATATTTATCATTGTACACTTTCAGTCAAATTTTAATCCCCATGAGGGCAGAGATAGACACAACGTAAGTTCTTACTGTGTCGAAAATCAACCAACATAAATAAACATTTCCGCATTCCACAAGGATTTGCTTTCAATGACGGACGAGAGAATAGTTAACAGATCGAACAAATATCCCGACCTGAAACAAGTACCCTTTTCCATAATCTATTTTCGTTCCATATGTGTCCTATATTCGTTCTGTCAGCATTTTAATGATAAATATTAGACACGTGGCAAATACCAATTAATCATAGTTTCGTCTTTTTACACTCATACTTGCTTCAAACAGTATTTACTGACCGACACCTCAGATTTTTTTTTCATTTCTAGCTCCATACGAAATAGTAATTAATAAACACCTTAATTTACGCAACTCAGATCAAAATTGATTCATTTTTTTCTTTTTATTATTATACATTATATATTTATCATACTTGCCTAAAATATAATTTCATTACCAATATCCCGGCCCGAAATAAGTTACCCTTTTCCATAATCGGTCAATGAATGAGATATCCTTCTACACGGTGGCAATTTCTATGTTTTTTCAACCCAGAAGTTATATCACAAAAAATCACCAAACGCGAAAATGCCGTGTCATTTAACAACGCCTGCATAAATATTAACTTGTTGCCTAATTACACACACACACACACACACACACACACACACACACACACACACACACACACACATATATATATATATATATATATATATATATATATATATATCGAACCGTGCGACCGTCCGAGATTATCATCCCTGCATTGATAAGAGCGAAAGCTCGAAACGCTAGCGTATGTAGATAAAAATAATTTAATATTAATTATCAAAAAAATTAATATTATAAACTCCTTTAATAAGATTAAAGTTGAGCCCTGTGCGAGGAAGGTAAAAATAGACTGACACGTAGCTATAAGTCATATGCCGACAACGTTCGTAGAACCTCTAAGTCAGTCTTTCTTGATATGCCGCCCTTCGCACCAATAGAACTTAAATTCCCTTCTTTTAATGTCCCGGAGTCTAGGGGTTCGAACCGTGCGACCGTCCAAGCCGTCCGAGATTATCATCCCTGCACCGATGAGAGCGAAAGCTCGAAACGCTAGCGTATGTAGGTAAAAATAATTTAATATTATTTATTTAAAAAAATTATATATATATATATATATTTATTTCAAAATACGATCTGTTAATATTTTTAATAGATATCGTTTGTAAACAGTACATACTTGAAAAGACTAGATTTGTCGTAAAATATGCAGACCAAATATTATGGTAATAATTAATATTATTAACCAGTATGTTTTATTTTTCCGGGAAGCAAATTTCTATCTTGTATAAACAATCTGTGTCCGCTATATTTCTAATCTGTTCTTTCGACTCTTGCTTTTCAATACATTCCCCTCCACCCGCCTTCGTTTTTCAATTATTGCCGAAGTTGTCTTCGTTTCAACCAGTCAACACAAACTAAAGCGTTATGAGTATCCCCAGAGCGAGGGGAGGGGTACGTGTTTCAAATGGTGTGCGTGTAATATGTGTTCAGTTATCGAGCAGAAAACGAATAATAAAGTAAAAAGTTAATAAAACTCTTCGACAGCTTACAATACTTCGATGGTTTTTAATTTGAAATTCAAGAGATGTTTCCCTGGACAACATAGGAAAAAAATTCTAAAAATATTTTTTAAAAGTAGTTGAAATAATAATAATAATAATAATAATAATAATAATAATAATAATAATAATAATAATAACAACAATAATAATACTAATAACAATAATAACAATAATAATAATAATAATAATGATTATAATAATAATGATAATAATAATAATAATAATGATAATAATAATGATGATGATAATAATAATAATAATAATAATAATAATAATAATAATGATAATAATAATTACAACAACTAAAACTACAACAACAACAATAATAATATAACAATAACAACAATAATAATAATAATAATAATAAAAAGAAAGAAGAAGAAGAAGAAGAAGAAGAAGAAGAAGAAGAAGAAGAAGAAGAAAGAAAGAAAGGCTGGTCAACGCAGCAAGGGACACCACCCCAATTAACAACTCGGGAAGCACCGAAACCAGAAGCAACAACACAAGAAAAATAAAGTGTGAAGAAAAACAGCTCCATGGACGTTTCATAAGAATGACCAGAGAAGAGACCAACCAACATTCCCGGGCATGGATAAGAAAAGGACACCTGAACAGAGAAACAGAATCTCTACTTTCAGTTGCCGAGAACAATGCGATTAAGACAAAATACATTAAACATTAAAGCTAGAATAGATAAAATCCAGTAAAACAGTAAATGCAGACTGTGTGGCAAAGAGACGAAACAGTAAGTCATATAATAAGTGAATGCAGCAAACTAGCCCAAAAAGAATACAAGAACAGACACGGCTGCGTGGGGAAAGCATTACACTGGGAAATATGAAAACGACTGCATTTCGAACACGTGGGTCAGTGGTACAAACATAAACAGGGACGGTACTGGAAAATCAAAATCGCAAAATCATCTGGGATATGGAGGTGCAAACAGATAAACTCATACAAGCAAGGATACCAGATGTCATAATAGTCAACAAGAAGGAAAAATCCCACCAAATTGTAGACTTTTCCGTTCCATAATACCATAGAGTGAAGAGGAAGGAGATGAAAAAGCAAAGCAAAAACACGGAACTTGCCAGACAACCAAAAGGGATATGGAGCATGAGAAAAGTCAATATAATACCAATAATCGTAGGAGCACTAGAAACAGTTCCAAAAACTTGGAGAAAAGACTGGGAGAAATTGGAATCAAAGGAGTCACTGATACGATACAAATGACAGCAATGATCAAAACAGTTGCAATCTTAAGGAAAATCCTCGAATGCGGAAACTAGCCAGCATAAGCTACAAACGGTAATCTGTCACATGGAAGTTACAATAGGAAGAAAAGAAAACCACAGAAAGAACATCACCAAGGAACAAAAAATGCAAGAAATATCATAAACTGACCCCAACCCTAAAAAAGTGAATGCACCAAACCTCGGTTGATACCGCACAAAATAGTCGTAGAAAGTCAAGGGGAATTGGAAGACGGAGGAGGGAGAGCACTAACTAGATCTCCACTGAAAGAGTGCGGAGACTACTGGGACCTTGGGGAGGCTTATTGCCACCAAAATCCCAGAGGAGACTAATGGTCGTTACCAGCGAGACATCAATGGTCAGCGGCTGTTGCGATAACGCATGGTCATTTTCAGTGGTTATAGAAAAAAGTTAAAGAGTACTGAAAATCTGGGGAGGTGTGTTGTCACTCAAATTCCAGGAAACACTACAGGTTATTATCAGTGAGGAATCACTGACGATGACTTGTGTGAGAACTCCGAGTTAGTCCGCATTGTAAATGATGATGATGATGATGATGATGATGATGATGATGATGATGATGATGATGATGATGATGATGATGATGATGATGATGATATGGAAAGTGAAAAAATAACCACAGATGAATTGAAATGAACAAATAAGAAAAAGCACACGCACGTGTGGTGTCACCAGCCTCGAGTGATGCCACAAAAAATTGTTGTGAAAGGTAAAAAAATGTGAAAGGATAAAAAGATTTAGGCGGGAAAGCACCAATCAGACCTCCACTGGTAGAATGCGGAGAGTACTGAATACTTAGGGTGATTATTGTCACTCAAATTCCAGAGAAGACCAACGAGCGTTGCTAGCTAGAAATCGATGGTAAGTGGCTGTTTCGATAACGCAAAAATTATTTACAATTGTTATTTAAAAAGGTGGAGAGTACTAGAAATCTGGGGAGACTTGTTGTCACTCAGACTCCAAAGAGCACCACCACATGAACCTGAAGAAATTGAAACTGCAAGACATTTTATACACCCCAAGACAACGGCAACATGATAGCACCAACATCGGCTGATACCACAAACCAATAGTCCTGTATGGTTAATAATAATTGATAGTAATAATAAAGAAAGGAAGGAATGATCACATATTGAAATTTAATTTTTAGAAGCAATGAAGGGGAGGCTTAATCTGTATCTTAATAATAATTGATAGTAATAATAAAGAAAATAATGAATGATCACATGTTGAAATTTAATTTTTAGAAGCAATGAAGGGGAGGCTTAATCTGTATCTTAATAATAATTGATAGTAATAATAAAGAAAAGAATGAATGATCACATGTTGAAATTTAATTTTTAGAAGCAATGAAGGGGAGGTTTAATCTTAATAACTGATAATAACATTAGGACAATAATTTATTTCACTTTTAATTGACACAAAAATAGTCCCTTGTTTTTTTTTAAATCTTTGTGACAAAAACAGGGATTAATCTACTAGCACAGGGATTCTTTATTTACATATTCAGTTGAGTTTTTTTATCTCCCTTCAGCGGTGGGGAGATGTGACACAAGGTCGGAAAAAATGGGGTTTGAAAGTCAGCGCCCTAAAGGAAAAGCACTCTGGCCGACCCCAAAAAACCTAGGCAG
>OY744518.1:195651337-195681337 GCA_963556195.1 Sepiola atlantica | reverse complement strand
ATATATATAAATACATATATATATATATATATATATATATATATATATATATTAAGATGATTTGACGATTCAAATCGAAAGTACTTGCAAAAAAGAAAAAAGAATGGAACAAGAAAGCCATGGATCATATTTACATCAATTTGACCGAAACATTAGATGGACAATTCGGAAAATTGAAAAAATAAAAAAAAGTCGCATCAAACAAAACCACTCCGTGTTATTTAATGATGTTTGCGTAAATGAAAATATGCTGCCTAAATACTCAATATATATATATATATATATATATATATATATATATATATATATATATATATACATACATATATATATATGATCTATTATGTATCGATTTTCACTATTTACTTCAACAATGCTCAATACGTGAGTAGAGCTAAGTAGTAAGTTATGAAAATATATTTATAGCAATTAAGCTACACAGACGCTTCCGCGTTTCATCCCTGTAGGGAATCGTCAGGCTAACATTTAGCCTGACGATTCCCTACATATTGTCATAAATTTTTCTCTCTCTCTCTTTCTCTCTCTCTCTCTCTCTCTCTCTCTCTCTCTGCATATGTCTCTCTCTATATATATATATTTATATATATATATATATATATAACTTTTTTTGATGGGAAATATTCCAGCAGAGTGTTCAATTAATTAAGGAAATAAAAATTAAGAGCGTAATGTTTATTTATTATTCTGTACAGAATATCAGTACAACTACAGCTTTGATGTCACCTGTGACAACAAAGTTGAAGATAACTGGGAGGCTAATGCCTTCTGAGCTTGACACCAATGGTAACATATAAATATTTACGCATTTTATTCTTCGAAATCTCGGATTTCGTAATTAATCGAGCACTCTACTGGGTTTTTCCTGTCCTACCACACAGTACTCATATATATATATATATATATATATATATATATATATATTCATAATGTATTAAGCGCGTTAAAAAAATATAACATTATTAAATACAATATGTTGTGTTGTTTTAATTTTATATAAGTTATACAATATATATCAATATAGTATCTGTATAGTTATACAATATATATAAGTTATACAATATGTTATGTTATACAATATGTTGTTATGTTATACAATATATTGTTATGTTATACAATATGTTGTTATGTTATACAATATATTGTTATGTTATACAATATATTGTTATGTTATACAATATGTTGTTATGTTATACAATATATTGTTATGTTATACAATATATTGTTATGTTATACAATATGTTGTTATGTTATACAATATGTTGTTATGTTATACAATATATTGTTATGTTATACAATATATTGTTATGTTATACAATATGTTGTTATGTTATACAATATATTGTTATGTTATACAATATGTTGTTATGTTATACAATATATTGTTATGTTATACAATATGTTGTTATGTTATACAATATATTGTTATGTTATACAATATGTTGTTATGTTATACAATATATTGTTATGTTATACAATATGTTGTTATGTTATACAATATATTGTTATGTTATACAATATATTGTTATGTTATACAATATGTTGTTATGTTATACAATATATTGTTATGTTATACAATATATTGTTATGTTATACAATATATTGTTATGTTATACAATATGTTGTTATGTTATACAATATATTGTTATGTTATACAATATGTTGTTATGTTATACAATATGTTGTTATGTTATACAATATGTTGTTATGTTATACAATATGTTGTTATGTTATACAATATATTGTTATGTTATACAATATGTTGTTACGTTATACAATATATTGTTATGTTATACAATATGTTGTTATGTTATACAATATATTGTTATGTTATACAATATGTTGTTATGTTATACAATATATTGTTATGTTATACAATATGTTGTTATGTTATTGTTGTGCAGATTCTTTGCACAGACGGAGTTTTCCTCTGGTGTTTATTATTTTTGACAAAGGGAATTTATTTTCCCGAAATATTAAATAAATTATTTTTATGATCATCCGGACATCACACAAACAGCTAACGCCACACTTGCTGTTATGTAAGATTTTAAGAAAAATAAATAGTAAGTAATATTTCGAATTTGATTTATTATTTTTGTTCCTTCCAGATTACATCTTACCCGGAATTTGCATTGCCCACAGCCTTTAAAAACATACTATATATATATATATATATATATATATATATATATATATATATATATATATATATATATATATATATAAATTCATAGACAAAAATAAGACAATATATTAGGCACCTCTGCGTAATCATTTTTTTTATAACTTGCTGTTTCTTTTTTAATGTATAAAGCGTACACCGGAACAGTTCTAATATTTCGAGGAATCTTCTCCTTATCAAAGTTCTGGGGATATAGTAGGAATATGTCCTCTTCTTTTTTATCATTTTTTACAGTTTTTTTGTTGTTGTTTTTTGTCTTCGTTCTGTTACTCTGAGGTGCCTTCTGATATTGACTCTGTTTTTAATCCTTTTTTAAATCTTTGATAATAGAGCAAAGGTTGTTTGCATCTTTTGTGCTGCCTCAGGCATATCCAAGCTCATTTCCCGGAAACGAAGGGAAATCGAATGCCCACACCAGCAAGGAAATGACTTAATTCTTGGAGAATTTTATCCAGTCCATAGTAGAATAGGGTAAAAAATAGATAATCATATTTAATGTTTTTTTTCTTTTAACAACTGTAAGAAACCTTTCCAAACACCGGTTGTCATGGCCGATAGCTCCTACCAGCGAGTCTAACGTTAAATTTCCTCAGCCTGACATTTTCAGGCAACATAAAGTGGAATAAGTACATAGAAGATGCTGCAATAGACGCTAGGATAAGTGCACAAAAGTCTGCCACAAAGAAGGTAGACTACTTCTACTCAGCTAGAAAACAGGTACCGTTCATGATGACGCGCCTGATTTCCGTTACATTGCGTCGACAACGATCGGGCAGGTTGCGGAAGCGCCCGAGAGTTGCCGAGACGAAAACAATCAGCGTTAATTGAAGGCTTGCAGGCGATAATATAAGACAAATAAATTCAAAGAAAAAATACAGATAAAAAGATAAAAAACGAACAAACTGCAGGGTAGGGGGGTGAAATAAACCATTTTCAATCAAATGTGTAAGAATATTTTTTTTTTGGGGGGGGGGGGTTGTCAATGTTTTCTTTTTCATTTGTTTTGCTGTTTTACTTTTTTTCTTCTTGCTAAGATAAAACAAACAATTGAAGAAATGGGTTAGGTTTAGGTTTAGGGTTTGGGCGTTAGGGGTTAAGCCTCCCGTTCTTAGAGATAGCCAAGCCCTGCATTCAAACTTCCAAGCTCTAACTGGAAGACTGGCAGACGCTAATATAGGACGAAAAAATTCAAAGAAAAATACATAGATTAAAATCATTTTTTATTTTGTGAAAATAATGGGTTTTTTAAGGGGGGTAGGTTAAAATTGTGTCAATGTTTTTATAAAATAAAAGAAAGAAAAAAAATGATATTATTCCGTCAGCGCTCGGGCGCTTCCGCGACATGCCCGATCGTTGTCGACGCGAAGTCACGGAAATCAGGCGCGTCATCTGGAACAGTACCAGAAAACCTTTTACACTTGTGAGTGTTCTATACTACTCTAAAGCAACTCTTCACCCGTACGTGGAGTAGTATTGCCACATTTGACTGGTAAAGCAACCAGTAGCCTCTCTCTCTTGGAGCGGATGCAAAAAAGAATGTTTAACCTAATGGGGTCCGCACTGTCTGTCAAGCTCCAGTCCCTGTCGCATCGCCGCAGTGTTGCACCTCTGTGTTTGTTTTACAAGTACTTGCACGGAATGTGCTCCGATGAACTCACTGCACTTGTACCCGCTCAACGTAAATAACCGACCCCACACCCGTTAGTAACAAAATCCCATATTTCACTGTGAAGATTCCTAGATATCTGAATAATTTCTACTTTTATAGGTTCTATTTTAGGACCTTTTGGCTTTGAAATTTCTTCCCTGCTCCCTGTTTCCCCAACTTTTTAACGTGCAAAAATTAAATTTAATATAAACAAAGATATGGCTGCTTAGTTTCCCCACTATGAATGTCCCCTATTAAATCTAGCCCCTGTCATAGTAGCCCCTTACGCTTCACTGGCAATATGCTTTGTTAAAGGACGACCAAAAGTAAAAAAAGAAATTAATTATCATCAAACAAAAAAGATACAACAAGTGAATTTTAATAAATTTACTCCCAACACCAGCTATATCGTGATTATTTACCTCCCGGTGCAGAGGTTAGACATAAGGTCATGTAATAGGTTTTGAACCCCTATTCTCAAAAAATAGAACGTAGAACCTTGAATGCTGCACCTCCTAAGACATACATCAGCTCGATAGCAACAACGCCACCGTAAGACTGATTGTCAAGGATTTAACAAATACGATATTCATTTTAATGTTTAAATTTAGCTAACAATTCGTGTTAGTGAACGACCTGCAGCTATTCCGTGCAGACCGGCTATTTAAAAGCTGAAGTAAACAAACCACAAAAAATGTTAAAGTTATCAAACGAATCTCCCACAGCGTTTAATAATAATTCAATAGTTTACATGTTTTGATATCAATTTTTTAGATCCGGTGTTCAATGTAAGATCGCCAAACTCTACTATATAACGGGTACTGCTCAACTATTGACTTTGTGAATTAAGCTCCATACTAAGAACGATACCCAAAGACTTACATAATGTTTACTCACTTTTTTTCTTTCATCTGATCAATTAATCATTGTTATGCGTTTTCTATTTTGCTTGCATGTGGATAACTTCTTATTTAGTCTTGGTAGAAATGTATTTCAATAAACAATCGATCAGTAGTTACATATAAAAATAAAATAAATAATAACACGTGGAAATGAGAAATCCACACGATAAGTGTTAGACGTTACGGAATGAGGTCATAATAGACATGGCGTTGCTTCGGATGATCGCTAGAGAGATGCGCTGGAACATCTAAGCAGTCTATCGGAGCCAGTTCCTAGAAGTGGCTATAATCCGTCCAATGTCTCGTATGAAACATAAAGTATCGAGACCGAGGACCCCGATGTTACGACTGATAAGTCAGTTATATGTTATCTCCCTTGATTAGAACTCTTCACTGACGTCAGCCCAGACATAGAAACTAGACTTCATCCTCTTTATAATCACAGACTGAAATTATTCTCAGTCCGTAAAATAATTATACATATTCCAGACTCACATCTCAGAGTTCAGACCTGTTGTGTGTGCGTTCAGTTTGAAGATCACTTCTGTTTCTCTTTGCTTGCGCATATATGTCGATGGGAATTTGGTGTCTATTATAATACATTTCATGTTATGGAGTGTCTGGTCTCTTTGGTTGAAATGTTTAGATATTTGGAAGTACGCTATCATTACTATCGTTGCGAGTAATATTGGAATTAAGGTGTTCCAAGTTCGAATCCAGTCGGTTCCACAATATCACTTTTACTTAGGGATGTTGGCAACCTTCTCGTGGTCCTTCCCGTAAGTACCCGATGTCTTTCCAGAAAGATTTCTAACTAGAAAAACATCGGGGAAACTAATGCCAACACCAGAATCATCTGATTCACACGAAAGAAGAAGATATTGGAATTAGGGTCAAATGCCGGCTTAAGCCTGAAGTTTCCCGAATTCCACGATGACCAGATAGACGACACCGGGGTATCCACACAGTCATGTATAATATTTAAATAAAATATTTTTTTTAATAATAAAATAATGAATATTAGGTATTCTATGAATTACGAACGAGCACGTTGCTGTTTCCAAATCGTAAGACGGTAGGGAAATCATTCTCCACACTGATGATTCCAGGAAAAAAATGAAACACATGTGTATGCGGATAAAAATTTAATAATATTTATCGTAATATTGTTTACCCCTTTTACTGCTAAGACGGGCGCTTTAAGATAATTATCATTAGACTGTCAAATTTAAATGCGTAATGCTACGTTTCGGCCTAACGTGACATAGAACACCATTGCTTACAGCCTTCTCGATGTATCCGCTTGCTTAGACATTAATAGATCTTGATTATCATCATTCAACGTGGTTGTCTATTAGCCGTGGTGGTCCTCGTAAGTAGAAAGTCTAATATTAATAAAAGGTATCGTCGTACTAATATTTTTTTATAATAGAGATTGTTTTATTTTGTGTAAGAAGACACTTGTAAAATGTGGATACTAAAAATAGGTTTTAATAACGTATGATCCAATACAGAATATTCCCTAAGTAATTAATGTTATTCCGTCTAAGAAGAAATCCTACTGGTTATTTTGTTTTGGGAGCAGTAGTTTCCACACGGCGTTAGTTTGTGGCTACGTCTTAGTGACCTATTTGTGTTAGGTAAAAATATATATGAAAAAATAAATCGTCGAAACTAACTAATTAAAATTAAAATAAGTTCATGAAACGTATCCAAAAGAGTATTGATTTACTCCTCTCCAGGAGTTAGGCACAAGGCCAGTTTTTATCTTACTCCCACAAGTAAGATGTGACCCAAGGTCGGATCGGGAAAGTGGGGTTTAAAAATTGCTTGGGCAGCCCCGTCGGCATTCCCCGGTAGGGGCGCCTCAGGCAGTAAGCAATAAACTTACTCCTCAAAGAGGGGAGGCGAAGCCTGGGAGGGTGGACCTCCTAGAACTGCACAGGGCAGACCCATAGACCGGCGTAAATTAAGCCCCGAAGGCCACGACAATACCAGTCTATGGGGTGCAGTATCCATCGGAACAGATACTACACTTTGATCTTAGCCAAAAGCCAAGATCGTATTTTTATTCGCGTAAGAAGAAAACCTTCTTGACTGAGGTAGTGTTTAATTTGTTTTGATAGCGGCATTTTCCACAACTAATAATGTAAATCAAAGACAGCTTTTTGCAATCGGAAATTTGTTTTGTTTATTCTCTGACAAATAATCAAAGCAAACATTTTTGTTTAATTGTGGCTATGTTGTTTGTTTATAAGTAATATTGAAAAAAGTGTTAAATACACTATTTGAGAAATAGTGTAATAAGTCGTTCATAATAAGAAATAATAGTCTAATACATTTTAATTCATAAAAGTTATCGTCGTTTTTTCTATTTGTTGTGAAGTTGTTCCACAGTAAATAATAAATAAAGGAAGTCAAGTCGAGGGTTGGTTTAACAAGTGTATTAACAAAGTAAGAAAGTGACTAGCTCTTGGCTAGACAGTTACAAGACTGTGCTTTGTCTTCAGTGTCTCTGGTGACTTACACTATTTATAGTGACAACCGGTGTAGTTTCTCCTGTGTAAGAACGGCCGGTGTAACACTATTATAATGATTGTTTTATTGCTTGTAAGAAAAACATGTACAAAAAGTTTATACTAAAAAAGTGTTTTTTTAATAACGTATGATCAAATACAGAAGATTCCATAAGAAATTAATGTTGTTCCGCCTAAAAGGAAATTACACTGTTTATTTAAAGATTTTTCACACCTCGTAACTTCCTAGCTACGTCTTTGTGACCTATTTGTGTTACTAAAAGAGTATATAAAAATAAATCGTACAAACTACCTAATAATTTGTGTTTGGAAAACAGATTATATGTATGTAAAAAAAGAGTCTCAGAAACCAGTGTGTTTTCGTTTCGTTGTAAGATGTAAGTATTAGAGTAGTGCCTATACGATCGTTGTTAGCGAAGAAAACTCGAAATGTAATACGCGTCAAGAAAATGTGAACAAATAAAACAACATGTTACCTGTTTTGTAAACGTATCCTAGGAAAAATACCAAAGTGTAGTTTGTATTAGCAGAAAAGTATAAATTCTTAATAATTTACGAAGGCAAATGTTAAGAGAAGAAGTCGCCATGCGTGGAAGGTGTTTGTTAATTTGTATATTCCGCTCTATTCTGGAATGTAGAAAAAATGCTTACGGAATATGGAGACAGGAAAGTCGACGTAATTTAGTGCATTAATCTAAGTAAATAGAGATTTATAATATAACGGGCACCTTCTCTGTCTGTCTGTCTGTCTGTCTGTCTGTCTGTCCGTCCTGGAGAATTTTTACTATTTAATTAATTAATTTTTTCAAGTCAGTGTTCATAAGATTTGGATACCTTTAGAAATACGTTGGGAAATTATTAATTAATTAATTTATATTAGATAACATTAAATAACATTAAATAACATATAAACGAAATTTCAAGACGAGACTGCGATTAGAACAGAGAAAGTGTTAAGAATCTTACTTAAACTAATACTTTTTCAACTTCTTTATATACTGTTACAAAAACACGCTGAGACACCGGACGGGTTTTACAATTTACATAATTCATTTCTTTTAAAAGAATGTGAGCCTAAATACAAAGAATTAACTGTAAAATGAAAGTAAGCGGAGAAGTTTAGCGATGCAGACGTATGAATTATAAATAAGCAGTTGTTGGTGGGTTTCAGGAAGTTGAACATATTCTGGAATACCCGATGTTTAGTTAATTAGTATCCCAGGAAAAATTGCACACGGTTAAACTGGTGGCGTGTAGAATAGACCGTAAGGTGTGAGTAAAATTGACAGCCACCTTCTATTAGTAAGGTTTTTTTGGGGGGAGAGTCAGGTAACACGGAGAAAATATAATAAATTTTGAATGAAAAAGAAAGTGATTCAAATTTTCCGGAAACACGCATGAGAGCTTAAGGTATGTGGAATGTGGAACAGAGTAGCATGTTAAGGGTGTTATTATATTGCTATTATTGCCGGTGGCAGAAGGGAAAACGACTTTATCTAGAAATTGCGAATAAGATATGAAACAGTGATTAGAGAGAGAGAGAGAATGGGAAGAGAAGTTGCTGTTGGAGGAGAATAGAGGGAGTAGTTGCAGCAGCCGCGTAAGAAGATGGTAATAATAATAACTTAATTTTCTTAGAATGTAAAAAAAAACGAATTCATTATTTAGGAATATATACTCTTCGTTTCATAAAACAAAAATAAAAGTAAACAAAGTGAAGAATTAATTTTAAAAAAAGATTTAAATGACTATTTTTATTGGAACTATTTAAATTAAAAATAATTCGCTTTTTTAAATAATTCGAATTCGTTTCCATCCCTTAAAACGATTTTCCGTTTTAGAGTTGTCTGTCAGAAACATAGCCTTTCAGTAACATCACCGCGCTAACAGTTGTGTTAATTACTTGAACTCATATTACGAATGTTATTGTTTACTTTTTTAAGCAACAACTGTAAACGAAAATATATTTCAAATTATTTTGTCTGCTAATGCTTTCCGAGCAGCAATACCCCTCGCACGGACAACTTATAGTATATATATATATATATATATATATATATATATATATATATATATATATATATATATATATATATATATATATATATATATATATATACAGCAAATCATTATTTATGCAAGCTTCATTGAATACTACGGAGTTTTCTTTTTTCGTTATCTTCTTCTTTCCTTTCTCAAGGCGGCGAGCACGTTTTCTGGTTTCGGGTGGTAGTTTGAGCATTATGGCAGCCTTGGTTTTTTCTCGGTCATCACTCAAGCGCTTTCATCATCTGGAGGTGTGTCTTATAATTCCTCTTCGTACTGTTATCTTTTTTAGAGTGTCAAGACGATAATAAAAAAGATAATAAAAGAGAAAACTGCATAAGTATATATATATATATATATATATATATATATATATATATATATATTTATGATTATCTTTATTTACACAGACATGTACAAAATCTGCGACACTGACATGTCGATGTTATTGATCAACCGCTATTATAAACTGAGATCTCATCAGGCAGAGTTAGAATCCGATCTTAACCTTAGATCATATTTCGAAAGAATGAAAGAATGAAATGGAGAAAATTTTAAATTTCAAAGTTTGGAAAGTCACGTGGTTGGGACCGTTAAGAATCACAATGTTAAAATCAAAATCCAAAAATAATAAAAACTATCAATATAAAAAGTAATATATGAAATATAAAATAAAATAAAATAAAGTGAAAGGAAAGAGATATAATAAAAAGCGGTAGAATAAATAGATAGATAGATAGATAGATAGAGAGATAGATAGATAGAAATAAAAATGAAATCGTCTGCGATCCAGACAGAAGTAGGGACAAGATGTACATGCAATAGGATGTGTCAAAAAATCGTCGAGGGGTTTTCTTCAACTTCGGCAAATAGCATAATCTCAAATCAGCTGTAGTAATCAGTAGCAGCATATGTGTGTGTGTGTGCGCGCGCGTATGTGTGTGTGTTGGGGGCAGGGGTCGTTAACATATTGGGCCACTAATTTTGTATTTATCCCCAACCGTTTTATTTTCCTTTAAACTTATCAAATTACTATTAATTATTTGATAAATCAAGCAAATTCACTAGCAGATTAATTTAGTTTACATAATTAGTGATTATAATAATGATAATAATAATAATAAAATAATAATAATAATAATAATATCGGTAATAATTTAGAAATGCTAAGTTCTGCTATTGATAAGTATTAATAATGATAATAATAATAATAATAATAATAATAATAATAATAATAATAATAATAATAATAATAATAATAATAATGATAATAATAATAATAATAATCAATAATAATCAATAATAATTAATAATAAGTAATAGTAGGGTAAAAATGAAATAATCCGGAAATATTAGAAGGTAATCATTAATAATAAATAATAATAATAAAATTACTAATAATAATATAGAAGAAGATAGCAATAATATTAATCATAATGGTTGTAAATATGATAATAGGAATAATTTTATTAATAATAGTAAAATTAGTAGTTGCAATAATACTAATAATATTAATAATGGTAATAATAATAATAATAATAATAATAATAGCTATAATAATAATGATGATCACAATGATATATATATATATATATATATATATATATATATATATATATATATATTATTTTCATGAGAATCGTTCCAGACAAGGCATGAAACCAGTTGATGTAAGGAGCTAACAAGAACAAATATTATTATCGCAAAGACAGGAGATGCCTATTGACCTTAGTCTTGAAAAGATCAAGATTATAAGTAGGAGTTAAACAGTCAGCAGGAAGAGACTTCCACTAGCTTGCGGTTCTTGAAAAGAAGCTACTGGAGTAGGAAGCTGTATTACAATGCGGTATCAAAACAGCGAATTGATGGAGACCACTAGACCAACAAGTCAAACGAGCTGGAACAAAGGAATAGATCACATAATTCTGAAGAACACATGCCATGCTAGTATTTATAGGAAAGATTGAGACGAGCAACATCAGGTCTGTGAGAGAGGTGGTGTTGAAAAGAAGAAAGGGTAGGGCCAATCAAATTACAGATAAGGTGTCTGCACCTTATCAAGAACCCTCAAATGGGACCGAGATTTACCAGCCCAAATATGACAACAGTACTCCATACATGGTCTGATTATTGATTTGTAGAGATAGAGAATAGCCTCAGGTGTGAGAAAGTTTTTGAAGCGATATAGATAACCGACTTAACGAGAAGCCAAAAGGGCAATGGATCTAATGTATGAACTCTAAGAAAGATTTGATGAGAGAGAAAGACCAAGAAGTTTCGAAGTCGATTTTTCCTCAAGAGCAGAGCCATCCATGAGAATCTCAGGAAGAAAAGGGGCACGCCTACGATTGAAAGACATGAGCTGAGTTTTAACTGAATTAAATGAAACAAGCCATTACGTACCCCAATCCACAAAGTCAACTTTTAGACCAGCAGCATATTTCGCCTTATCCGAGGGAGATGGGCGAGAAGCAACACCAGAATAACGAGTGGCATATTTGTCTAGCTGCAACCACTGTCAATAATTCCCTTTCTCCCTCTGTGTACCTTAAACTAAAGGGAGCTTCCATGACCAGAGTTGTTTTCCTAGAACTACCCGTCTGTGAAACACAGTCCCACTGGGCTACTTCCCAGCTGACTGCAACATAGTCGTTTTCAAGTACAATGTAATCTAATTCTTGTTCATCCGCTCATTACATAATCAAATGATGCCCAATTTTAACCATCATTACAAATATTAACGGTGTTGTCTGACTGTCTACCTGACAAACTCATTGACTCTTAACCTCGAGTGACTTTTGGGCCTTGATAAGTAGTGACTCTTATGTAAAAAAATATTCATGCGTACAGTGAGAGATAGAGAGAAAAAGACAGACAGACCGACAGATAGACAGAAAGATAGACAGATTTTTACTGATTTTTTAATGATAGACAGACTTTTAATGCCGCAAAGACAAAGCTCCTTTCCTTCAATAATTACAAGGAACCTTTGCAACCACCGATTGTCATGGCAAATAACACCCTACCTGAGAGTTCATCATTCAAACTCCTCGGCTTAACCTTCACAGGTAACATGAATTGGAACAAATACATTGAAGACATTGCCAAGGCTGCCGCAAAGAAGGTTGGCTCCCTCTACCGTGCTAGTAAACTCCTCACACCTGGCATTATCCTGTATCTCTACAAACCCACCATCCGCCCATGCATGGAGTATTGTTGTCACATCTGGGCTGGCGCCTCATCTACTAGTCTCTCCCTCCTTGACAAGGTCAAAAAAAGAATCGCCAACCTAATAGGTCCCTCACTGTCAACCAAGCTCACCCTCTGTCCCATCGCCGCAATGTTGCATCCTTGTGCTTGTTTTACAAATACTTCAATGGATTGTGCTCCGATGAATTGGCTACTCTGGTGCCCCCTCGACGAAAATTCGCTAGACTAACTCGACAATCAACTAAATCTCATTCATTCACTGTGGAGGTCCCCAGATGTCGGAGAGTCTTCTACTCAAATAGCTTCATTCCTCGCACTGCTGGCATCTGGAACTCCCTTCCTGCCCCCTGTTTTCCCGACAGTACAGACATGCAGAAGTTTAAAACTAATATAAACAGACATCTCGCTGCGCAGATCCCAGTCTAGATTGACCGCCCCCTATCTTCTCCCCTTTTCTTTTTTCTCAGTAGCCCCTTACGTCTACAGTGGCAGCCTGCCTTGTTTGGGGTGAACTATGTTAAAAAAAAGACATATAGACAGACAGACACGCATACAGCTAGAACATGGTACTTTCTGCACACCTACCTACCTATCTACCGCTGTCAATATCTTCATATATGAATGAGAAAATGTTGAGTCTAAAATTGTTGAATGACTAAGGCCATTTTTGATTCATGAAGCTACGTGCGTGTTTCATTCGTTCTGAACGTTACAAGTAGATCCGTTTCCAGTAACCACATTGAATATTCATAACGTTGAAATGACGCAACACACGCATACAGACATAAGCACCCACATACACACACAGGCCCCACATGCACTCACACATACGCACGCAGACACATCTAAAAGCGGAAACGTTGTCACTCCACTTTGATGAACGAAACAATAAAAAAACTACTAAAAACACATTAATGTAACCATTTTAATTTGTGTGTTCAGGTATAACGAACGATAATGAATATTTCTCGGGTCATAAAATGGCCGCTAGGAACAAACTGGCTCTTCTCCAATCCATATACTTACCCAAATATATTTATTTATGTGAACTGACCAATCTCTGGCCGTCCGGCACACAACCCGTCCCAAAACAAGAACATATAATGACGTGTAAGACATTAAAAACGGAGAGCGCCATCAACATTCGGGCAAGCGATTCAGTAAAAACAGATCGTAATAACGTTCTTCGATTATCTCCCTTGTATGCAGCTCTCCGGCGCCATTGTAGACGATACTAAAATGAAATGTGTCTGTCAGAAATCGTAACGAGAAGCAACTAAAAAGGAGGCGAAAATAAGATTGTATTTCATGCGTTCGATAACTTGGTCGAAACACGACCCATTGTTCAGTTTACGTTTAATAAAACAGGCGCATTAAAATATCGTATACTTTCTTTTGAAGCCGAAGGAACATTCGTAAAATTCTTTGTTTATCTGAGGATCGTAATGAACATATTTTATACAAAATTGAAATAAAGTGTTCAAATCTAAATGAATAAATGCGAAAGTTGGATCCATTTCTCGCACGAACGTTAAAATCAAAACGTCTACTGCAAGTTAATTCGACTTGGTATTTATCTACCTCCCACAGCGGTTAGATGTGACACAAGGTCGGGAAAGTGGGATTTGAAAAGCGAGCGCCCGAGAGAAAGAAGAGAAAGAAGAGAGCTCTGGCCGTCAAAAAATGCGTGGGCATCCCCGTCGGCATTCCCCGGTAGGGCGCTTCAAGCGATAAGCAATAAACTAACCTGGGAGGGTGGACCTCCTAGAACTGCACAGGACAGTACCTCAGACCAGCGGAATCAAGACCCGAAAGCCAAGACGGTACCGGTCTACGGAGTGAGCATCCATCGGAACAGATACTACACTCTGATCTTAGCCAGAAGGCCACGGAAGATTTTTTCAAGTTAATTCAACTTTTATTTATCTTCCTCCCACAAGTTAAGATGTGACACAAGGTCGGGAAAGTGGGATTGGATAAACCAGCGCTCGAGAAGGTGAGCACTCTGGCCATTAAAAATTGCCTGAGCAGCTTCGTCGGCATTCCACGGTAGGGGCGCCTCAGGCAGTAAGCAATAAACATACTCCTCCCCAAAGAGGGGAGGCAAAGCCTGGGAGAGTAGACCTCCTAGAACTTCACAAGACAAACCCATAGACCGGCGGAATCAAGACCCGAAGTCCAAGACGATACCGGTCTATGGGGTGCAATATCCATCGGAACAGATACTACACGCTAATCTTCGCCAGAAGGCCACGGAGTATTTGTTCAAGTTAATTCAACTTTAGTCAATAGACGCACCATCTTTTTACATACGATTTATATGCGATATTAGACACAACTGATTTACATACGATTTATATGCGATATTAGTCACAACTAATTTGCATATTATTTGTTAAAAAAGTTATTTGATTAATTAACTATTATTTGTTATTGGTGCTTTAATTCAATGATTGTTTTAAACACAACAAATAGTTCTGTTTCCCAATAACGTTTTATTTCCTGAACAAAATATTAAGCATTTGTATTCAAATGTTTCTTTTCTTGGATTTTTAACAAGTTGCGATCTGTTTTTAATTTTACAAATAAAAAGATAAATATATTTCTTCTTTATCGAAATCACCAAAATGTTAATGTATATCCACTTAAATGAATAAATGAGAAATATTTTGTTTCGTGTTTCAACAAAGTTATGAATGAAATGTTTATTATTTTAAATCAATACTTCGATTAGCGAGCCAGCAAAGCCAGCTCGTTATATATATATATATATATATATATATATATATATATATATATATATATATATATATATAATTATTAAAGACAATATATGTATTATATATCATCAGATCCTTTTACTTTGTAGTCTCCTTTGAAGATTCAGCTCAATGTTTGTCAATTATTGATAACAGAGCAAAATATAGAACAGTTTTTTTTATTATATTCCAATAACCATGGCTGATTAGTCTGATCGTGCACATGTGAGTGTTTGCTCTAAAATTTTTGTTTGTTCTTTTGTTTATTTTCACCTTAAAATGAAACTGATGTCTGATGTGGGTGTTTTTCAAGACACTCTAATCTAAGAAATCTTATTATTTGTGAACTTTTTCTGATGATTTTGTAGTGTTGCAGAGACGATATTGACATACAAATGTTGTTTGGCACAAAACAAATGAAACGGACCGTTAAATATATCTCACAGAAATTTGGAATTTTTGGAAATGTGAAAAAAATAAAAATAAAAATAGAAGTAATAAAACAAACCATGGTTATTGGAATATAATAAAACACTGTTCTATATATATATATATATATATATATATATATATATTTGAATAGATTTTTTGTGGTACAAAATTTTATTATACATTTAAATAAAATAAGTGGAGCCATCTTGAATAAAGGGCAATATCACAAGAAAAAAGTAAGAAAAGGGAAAGAAAATGTTGTTCATGTATAATTATCGAATAAAACAATTAAGAAGTTTCGTTATGAATAAATGGCGATAGTTCATTCCTTTGCTGTGATTTGTGCCTTTTTTTTTCTATTTTTATTGTTGTTGTTTTTTTTTGTTTTTGTTTTTTTGCTTTCCATGGTTCTTTATATAAAAAATTTTTTTTTCTCTCTCTTTCCCCTTGTAAAAACCATCTTTTCTTTTTTTTATTACTTTAAAACGATATTCCACCGACGTTCCCCCTTGAAAATGTGTCGGACGGGTTGGGTTTTTTTTCCACTTTTATTCGTAACGAAACTTCTTGTTTTATTCGATAATTATACATGAACAATTTTTTTTCCCTCTTCTTACTTTTTACTTGTGATATTGCCTTTTATTGAAGATGGCTCCACTTATTTTATTTAAATGTATTATATATATATATATATATATATATATATATATATATATATATATATATATATATATATATATATATATACGAAACAGTCAAAATAGTGGTACTAAGCAAAATCAACGAATGCTGCAATCACCAATAAAAACAATTACATAAAAATTCATTAAATATTTATGTGATAAAAATCGTACACATTCCTAGGCATTAATAAAACGCTGGACTATAGACATCAATATCGAAGGTTCGATCCTTGTCTAAGTTAGCCATGCTGATGACGGCTGTGAGCCAGAAACACGTGTCCATGGATTACTTTTATGTACGTATGAAGTTAATAAAAATATATATATTAACGAAAAATACGTCCTAAAAGTTTAGGGCGACTAATAATGCAATTTTCTGCATCTTAATCACTTAGGAAGTGAAACAATCGAAATAGTAGTAGTAAGCAAAAACAACGAACGCTGCAATCACCAATAAAATCAATCGTACGCTTTTTAGGCAGGGCGTCGTAGTCCGTTGGTAAGACTCTGGACTATAGACATCAATATGGAAGGTTCGATCCCTGTCTAAGTCAGCCATGCTGATGACGGTTGTGAGCCAGAAACACGTGGATTACTTTTATGTACTTATAAATTAATAAATATATGTTTATGAATTCATGAATTCATATATATATATATATTTGTTATTAATATATAAATATTTTTATATCCATAGGCATGCATATATTTTGCGTTTTTACTGTACGCTCATTAGTATGGAATATCGTAATCGCATCACTGGTTGAACAATTCGAACCTTGGATCCACGAAGAATACTTCCAGAGGTGTTTCTGGCAGTGGATTGATCGGTGGGCTAAGTGTGTGCAAGCACAAGGGGCCTACTTTGAAGAGTGTTAGGGTCTCGACCCCGTCACGTATTTGAAATATTTTTCTGGCCTAAGGTCGGATACCTTCTAGACAGGCCTCGTATATATATGAACAACTTAGTAAAGACAGATGGAAATATGAAATTTATTATAATTAGAAAGAGAAATATGAACAAAAAGAGATAGATAGACACATATGTATTATCAGACTGCGTTTGTTAGATGGTGACTGATTAATAGATAGATAGATAGATAGATAGATAGATAGATAGATAGATAGATAGATAGATAGATAGATAGATAGATAGCTTTCACAATGGGCCAGAGAGTAGGAGATGGAACGATGCAATCGAACAAAATAGTGAAGGGCCTCTGGTAAGAATTGACAACAGCTTCTGTTATGTGGCTAAAATGGTGACCCAAAGATCTTTCGGCTCTTGAATGACTTTCCCCTATTTCAAAACTTTGCAAACCTTTTACGCAAACGCACTTAACGTCAACAGAGAAGCAGCGAACACTCGGGGTCAATTTGTCACGCCACTGACCTTTTCTCCGCTTTCTCCATTGTTAATCTTTTATCACGACCAACCATTCCGAGCCTCTCGCCCATTCCATGCTTTATCTATCTCTCCCATTCTTTATTTACCCGTATCTACTGTACTCTACTCTCTCTCTCACACACACACTCTCTCTCTCTCTCTCTGCAGCTCTCTTTCTCTCTCTCTCTCTCTCTCTATCTATCTATCTCTCTGTATCTCTGTCTTTTTCTATTTTCTCGTGTCTCATTCTCTTTCACAGTTTCTCTGCAGAACTCTCTATATCTCCCTCTCCCCCTCTCTCTCTTTCTCTCTCTTTACCTCCCTCTTTATATAATCTCACATTTTCTGTTCATCTATATCTCTCACTCCCCCTCTCTCTCTCTCTCACACATCCTTTTCTACTCCCTCTACCTTGTTCTATCCATTACTCTTTCTCTCTCTCCCTCTCTCTCTATCTCCTCTTCTCTTTATCCTGATGTATGTATAGTTATCTCTCTTCCTATTTTCTCTCTATCTGTTTGTTCACTCCCAATCTCTCACTTAATATTTCTTTCTTCCCTTTCTTTCACTCTACTCCCTACATCTTACTATACCCCCTCTTTCTGTCTCTCTTTCTCATTATATCTTGGTCTCTGTCTTCCCCTCCTCGCCCTTGCTCTCTCCTTTTTCACCCTCTTCCTTTTTTCGCTCTCCCCTTTTTCTCGCTCCCTTTTCTCTATCTCTCTCTCTCTCTCTTTCTCTCTCTCCCCCCCTCTCTCTCTCTCTCTCTCTCTTACTTCACCTATCCAATTTCTTCCTTCTTCTACAGAACCCTTCTCACTCTCTTTGTCTCTATACATCGCTTTGTTTCACTCACTCACTCTCTTTGTCTCTATACATCGCTTTGTTTCACTCACTCCCTCTCTTTCTCTCTCTCTCTCTCTCTTTCTTTCTCTCTCTCTCTTTCTCTCTGTGTTCCCTCTCATTATCTCATACATAAAGTAAAGCTAGAGGGGTTACACATTATTCATTAAATTAAACCGAATTTTTACAGAGAATATCTTATTTAGAAAAAATAAGAATTATTTACAAAAAGATAACTTAGAAGTAAAATCAACTAGAATGCATTTCGATTTCTACGAAAACAAGTCAGATATATAAATAAATAAGTTCGTAACATAAACATCTTATTTAGAAAACAATTTATTTGGAAAATAGAATAGAATGCATTTCGATTTCTTTGTAAACAAGTCACAATCTATCTCAATAAATTAAGGGGTGTTTATATAGTTATAGATTTGTATGTACATGATTCACTTTTTAACAAATTAACCGACCATTATGATTTTTATTTGGTTTCATGCAAAAAGGGAGTAAAAATGGTTGGAAGCTCATCGCGAAAATTCAGATACCTCCGATTTTTGTTAAATGTTTCCAATAGGCATTAGACGTCAGTGAATATATATTTTCTAAATTTCAGTTTCTTTGGAATATTTGAAAGGGATTTTAGGATGCATTATATGACTACTACATCTAACGTTTTAAATTTAAATATATCATATTTGAATTAGAAATGGGTGTTCTTGTTTAGAAAGCATTGTTTATATGGTAATATGAATTAGTAAAAATGAAGAAAAAATCAATAAAAAATTGAAAAAGTTAATAAAATTAAAATGCATTGTATTGGGTTCTTATTTTTAATAATTCATATATCAGATTTGCTTTGAATTTGACAATAGTATCCAGATAGTAATCAAACAAGATTCCCTGAATTGCCAATTTCTTCTTAAGACCCCTTTAACTAAAGTCTTAAATTTTAGACATGTTCTATAATAAAAATGATGTAATGGATTTTTATCAAAATTGGAGTAAGGATTCTAGACATATGGTTTAGTAACGTATCTTAATTTGAATCTTCGTAAGAGGATGTTAAAGTGTCGCAAAACTGTTCTGTTCTGGAAATTTATTTTATACAATCTGGGACGGGTATTGCTCTAGTTTATTATACAGGAAACTCGTATTTTGTTTGTTTTATTGTGCTTTGAAAACTCAGAAACTACCAAAGATACATTTATAGATCTTACAAGTTCTGATTCCGTAATACCCCGAGCTTGTTATGGTAAAAATAAAAACACTCGAATATTCATTTGTTTTGGGCCATCAGGCATCAAATTAGTGCATGGAGTAAAAAAAAAACGATTACTTTTCTGTATTCTTACTGGTATCTGTTCGAAGAACGACAATGAAACTAGGTTAAAAAGTCAGGTGATGATGTGATTTATTTTTATTCTTAGCTTTGTCGACGCAGGAAGCAGAAACTTCATGTATGCATGAATTATTTTACTTCTTTCATCTCTCTCTCTCTCTCTCTCTATCTCTCTCTCTCTCTCTCTCTCTCTCTATATATATATATATATATATATATATATATATATATATATATATATATATATATACATATATATATATATATATATATATATATATATGTGTGTGTGTGGGGGGGGGTGAAAAATGACAAATGGAAAACAGGTTAAAGTGCAGGAGGAAAACAAAAACAAGAGAGTTGATTGGTTTCGTTCGTGTAGGCGAACGTCTTCAGAAAACACGAACGAAACCGGTCAAATCTCTTGATTTTGTTTTTCTCCTGCACTTTAAACTGTTTTCCGTTTGTCATTTTTCACACATTTTGTCTACCACGGCATTTCATTTGTATGACTTATCGTGTACTTTACCCCATATATATATATATATATATATATATATATATATATATATATATATATATATATATATATATATATATATAAGACCAGACTATGAACAATTACATCAATGGTTAGGTCCCTGACCAGGGTAGCCATGCTGGTGACGGCTCATAACAAGAAACACGTGTCTATAGATTTCTTTTATATAGGTAAAAATGTATTAATATATATATATATGAGAAATAAAAATTGATGACACGTCCGATTAAAAGCGACTGAATTAATGCAGTTCTCTGTATATTCTTAACCGCTTAGGGATCGGATAAAATACGAAATAAAAACACCGGTAAAAACAATAGCAAAGCTGCTTAACATCATAGGCGATAAAAAATCGTACATACATCGGGTAGAGCGTCTCGTGCTGGTTGTAAAAGACCAGACAATAGACATTTACGTAAAATTTTATATATATATATCTTTTTATCATATTGAATCGGTTGCAAACATGTGCGGATGATTTAGAGAGAGAGAGAGAGATAGATAAAAAGAAAGAGAAAGAAATAGAGAGAGATAGAGAGTAAGAAAGAGGAAGAAATAGAGAGAGAGAGAAATAGAGAGAGATAGAGAGTAAAAAAGAGGAAGAAATAGAGAGAGAGAGAGAAAAAGAAAAAGAGAAATAGAGAGAGATAGAAAGTAAGAAAGAGGAAGAAATATATAGAGAGAGAGAGAGAAAGAAAGAGGAAGAAAGAGAGAGAGAAAAAAGAAAGAGAGAGATAGAGAGAGATAGAGAGTAAGAAGACAAAGAGTCGGAGGGCTCAAAAAGTAACGTGGAAGATTAAAACGAAAAACAGTATACACCCTTCTTTTACCCTTCTTTTACCTCTTCCATGTTCTTATACATGACAGCAGGCAACACCGGGCTGTCCTGCTAGTTTAATCTAATCGAAGGTTAAAAGTGTCAAACTCATGATACGATTACTCCCCCCTTTGACATTTTCCGCGGTTGCTCCTTGTGTCAATTGACTGGCATGTGCCACTTAAATGGTTACATTGACAGATTAGCTGACAGAGACATACTTGGATACTAAGATATCTAATTTTATTTATTTCTATATATATATGCTCTGAAGCTTGTAATACAACTTTATTGAGATTGCAATTTAGAACATTTTCGAATACTATGAAGAGTATATACTTAAATATATATTCTCTGTAAGAACCAATAAGTATATACATATATACAGTATATATATATATATATATATATATATATATATATATATATATATATATATATATATATATATATATATATAAAGAGAGAGAGAGAGAGAGAGAGAGATTTGGATTTTTCACTTAGAAAAACGATTATTCAGTGAAGACCGGGATTAGTCCAATAAAAACAAGCTCGATGATACTCGATTACAGGGTACAGAGCATTTATATGTGAATTTTTGAAGGTTTATCAAAGCATTCCGTTCAGGAGCCCAAACAGCACCAAAAAAGATCGTGCGAGATATTCTTCTAAGACATTCTCTATCTTTTTCTTTTGATCTTTTTATTTTTTATTTTTTATTTTTTCTCCCTTCTTGAGCAACACCACATTGTGTATTGCCGGTTGTTGTAATTCTTATTGAAGGTACTTAATTTCCTTGATGATCTGCCAAGCAAGGACCTGCTTGATAGTGAAACACGTGTAGGTAAAAATAACTCTTTAATTTGAAAAAGGATAAATAAATAATTTTTGAATGAAAAAATATTTTGTGGTTTGTTTGGTCTCCTGAACGGAATGCTTTGGTAATCATTCAAAAATCACACACACACACACACACACACACACACACACACACACACACACACACACATATATATATATATATATATATATATATATATATAGTATATACATATATAGTATATATAGTATATATATAGTATATCTATAGTATATATATAGTTTATATATAGTATATATATATTATATATATAGTATGTATATATAGTATATACATATATGCATATATATATAGTATATATATATGTATATATATAATATATATATAGTATATATATAGTATATATAGTATATATATATTATATATATAGTATATATAGTATATATATAGTATATATATAGTATATATATATATAGTATATATATATAGTATATATATATATATATAGTATATATACATATATATATATAGAGAGAGAGATGAATAAAGATGGTGATGAAATGATCCGACGTAATGGAAAATAAAAAAAGAAAGCTAACAACTATAGTATTTACGTATTCATCAACGTTTTATCTTCATTGTAGACTTCCGCAGGATGAAGAAAAATGCAGAAAAAAATCGAAATAAATAAAGACAATCACACATAAATAAATAAACTAGTAGATTTTATTTCCATCTTTCTCTCACAGTTATATATCCATATTGCATAAGCATTTACTTTTTATGCTCATAAATATGTTAATGATATTTGGTTAATTAACAATACAGTAATAACTAAATAAATGGGAATAAATCAATGCATTCACACATAAATTTAGAAACTAATGAATATTATTTCCTTGCTCTTTTTTACGTGTCAAGCTTATAGCTCTAATCAGTGCAGGAAAGTAACACTTTCAGACGGTCGAGAGGCGCGAACCCAGTTCACAGAGCAATCGCAATATCCACTCGGCCAACGGAAACTGTCACGTATTAAAGGGAAATTAAGATCTATATATGTACATAGAAGCGGGTACAGATAGAAGACTAGTCGAGAGTGTTCAATGAACGTATTCGGACTTTGCCTTAGAGCTTTTTGACAGTCTTTTTTTAACATCCCCGAGAGTGCTCAACTTTAATTTCTTAAAGGGGCTTGTGTGTGTGTGGGGGGGGGGCTGTATGTTTGCATTGTTGATGTATTTATATATGACATATCTGAAAATGTAATACATATATATATATATATATATATATATATATATATATAATTATAAGTATGTTAATATCTATCTATCTATCAATGTACATATCAATCTATATAGATATCTAAGACCTCTATCCGTGTGTCTAACACAGTCAGTCTATATTCATTGTGCAATCTACTTGTCCTTCTTCAGCCACATCCATCCTTTTGTGCTGCTATCATTCCATCACAATAACAGGCTTTAGTCCCATCGAAACCTTTCGAGCCTTTGTTCGATGATCAAGCAAAAGTGTGTCCGGTCAGTGGTCACTGAATGGCAAAACGGAAGAGGACACAGATTCACTTCAGACAAAATGTCCGACCCAAGGCTATCCCATCCTTTAATAGTGTATGTGGTATCAACGGAGGCAGCTGTGTCAACTGTCAACGGATGAATTGAGCCTCTCTTTCAGCGAAGAATTTTTACTGGACTAAAATGCACTTTGCAGTAAAGAATGACACACAAACAGTTTTCCATTAAACATCCATCCTTCGGTCAACGAATACGTGTTACTACATAGATATGTGTAGGTTAGGGATAGGTTTAGGGTTAGGGTTAGGGTAGAGTAAGATACATGTAGGATCAGATATGAAAAAGGAAAATAAGCAATAAAAACGATATAGAACAGGAACTATTTTAACAGTCATGTTTTTATAGATTCGATATTTCGTTTTAGTCATGAAACTTTGTCAATAATAGCATTTATTGAACAGAGTTGGATAACATATACAATAATTTTAAATTGGCAGTGACAGACGAAACAATCTGTATGTTATCACATTCTGTTAAATGAATGCTATACTTTATAAAATGCAATAACTAAAACGAAATCTCGAATCAACAAAAGCATGACTCTGTGTTAAAATATGTATTTCTCTATATAGTTTGCTCTTGGTTATTTCCGATTTCCTATCAATATCTACACATTCTGTCGGAGAGGTATGCCTTTGGACAGACCTACACATAAACAGATATACATTTATCGGTTGCAGTTGGTTGTTAGGTATTACGGCATGTCAACTCTTTTTAATTTGGCCACAACGCGTACCACTATTTATTCTACTTTGTTTTTTTGTTTTGTTTTTATTATGGAAATCACTCCAGACAAGGCATGAAGCCACGTGATGTAAAGAGCTAAAAATACCACTTCACGGTACAAAACCCAGTTAACGATAAGTGTTATATAGATAGATTCCGACCCAGAAAACAGCAGTTCTTCCCTCTTTGTCAGTAACATCGTTCATGAAATGTGAGGACCAAAGGACAAAATAAGGGAAGCAAGAGTTACGAGGCTGCCGAAAGTAAACCCAAGTTAGTCATTTTCTACTCTCTTTACTCGGGAATTCATAAACTGTGAGATATCTATTAAGACATTTTCTTGAAAACTAAAAATTATAAGATTGTTAACTTCTGTATTATTATTATTTGTACTCACTAGGAGTTCTCACACAGATCATCGTCAGTGATTGCTCACCAACGATAACCAGTGGTATTTCCTGGAGTCTGAGTGACAACAAGTCTCCCCAGACTTCCAGTATTCTTCACCTCTTTTCGATAACGATGCGATATCGCAAACGCCTCTTACCATTGATTTCTCGCTAGTAAGGACAATTGGTCTTCTCTGGAATTTGGGTGGCAATAAGTCTCCCCAAGGTCTCAGCATTCTCTGCACTTTTCCAGTGGAGGTCTGGTTTGTGCTGTCCCTCCTCGGTCTTCTCATCCTGCTCGACCCTCTACAAATATGTTGTCTGGTGTTAGCCTAGGGCGGCACCAGTTAAAAATAAATGAATAAAAAATAAAAATAAAAATAAATAAAAAAAATAATATTTCTTTAAATTAATTTTTTTTTAAAAGTTTTTTTTATTTTTAATTTTATTATTATTATTATTATTATTATTATTATTATTATTATTATTATTATTATTATTATTATTATTATTATTGTTGTACTTATTAGGAGTTGTCCCCAGGTCATCATATAAGATTACTCATTGGTAATAACCAGTGTTGTTCCCTGGAGTCTGAGTGACAACCAGTCTTCCCAGGTTTCCAGTACACTCCACCTCTTTCGATAATCTTTGCAAATAAATTTGCGTAATCGCAACAGCCGTTTACCATTGATTTCTCGCTGGCCTCCCTGATGACATTGTGTCTTAGATGGGTATATTTACTCTCGTCATGTGGGTAAAACGGACGCACACATATCCGAGACAATGGCTGAATCCCTAGAAACTGACCCCCAGTTTGTAGTGGAATGGGGTTATAAATGAGTGGTAACATTTAATGCTTCTAAGACAAAGCTCCTTTCTTACAACAACTACAAGAAACCTCTTCAACCACCGATTGCCATGGCAAATAACACCCTACTTGGGAGTCCAACGTTTAAACTTATCGGCCGTACATTCACAGGTAACATGAATTGGAACAAAGACATTGCCAAGGCTGCTGCAAAGAAAGTGGGATCCCTCTACCGTGCTAGAAAACTTCTCACACCTTACAGTATCCTATATCTCTACAAAGCCACATGCATGCAATATTGTTATCACATCTAGACTGGTGCGCATTCCACTAGTCTATCCCTCTTAGACAAGGTCAAAAAAAAAAGAGTCACTAATTTTATAGTTCCCTCACTATCCACCAAGCTGATAATTTCAGACGGTTACAAGGCACGAACCCAGTTCACAGAGTCACTTTTGACTCTGTACGCTTTCGCTATCCTCTCGGCCATAGGAAATTATCACGTGATACGGACAGATTAAGTTATAGTTATGCCAATCGTGACAAGCGATAAACTCAGGAAAATCTATAGGACTCAACGAAGCTCAGCGGAGCCTCGCTTTGTAGCTTAGGGGCATGTTGATTTTTAATATCTCCCAATAGTGCTCAATTTTAATTTTCTTAAAGAGACTTTTATAATAATAGTCATTAATAAATATTACATTAGAAATACCTTCAGACGACGTCATTTCGAGCTGATGTTCTCATCAGTGCAAAGAAGTGATAATTTCAGACGGTCACAAGGCACGAACCTGGTTCATATATATATTATAATCACAACTCAAGTTTTTAAGCTTTAAATATATATGAATTTATAATTTCATGAAATTTATAAATGGACATGTTTTTGTTTTACGAATCTGAAGCCTTGTTTTTTTATTGGGAATTTTGCTTAGTTTTCGTTTTTTTTTCTCAGTTTTTTTATTGGATTAGCTATCCATTAGTTGTACAACTATGTTTTGTTTGCTTTGGTCTCGTCTGGTAGAATCAAATATGGTAGCAATTTGGGGATAAATAGCCGTAGATGTTTGGACACAAAATCGATCTAAAGAAAATGTTATAGATTTCTTTGATACTTTCCTCTTTTTTATTATGAATCATTGCCCTAGAAGATTCAAGATATATGCTAGAAAACCTTGATTGCTTGGACAATTGAAGAATCGGTTGTTAAAATGAATCTCTCTACTTTTATTCTAAGGTCTATTTATATATATATATAAATATATATATATAAATATATATATATGTATATATATATATATATATATATATATATATATATGTGTGTGTGTGTGTGTGTGTGTGTGTTTCTTTTGTTATTTTTTTTGATTCCTTAAGCTGCAACGGTTTTTTTTAACCAGGCATGAAGAAGACACAATCGCACTATGTCAATTCATTTATATTAGGATTTTTTTGATTTTGAAATTTCGAGGTTTAGGAGAATCTTTTCAAACTTGCCCAACAATTTTTCATGGATTGATTTTGTTTTACTTCTACGGAAAATTGAAATATATTTTGCACTAAGAAATCGATGATTTTTAGAACAGGAGAAAAGAGTCTCTATTAATTAAAACAATTAAAGGATTTTTCTTTTATAGTTTCTATTTCTTTATATATCTATGTACTTTTCGAACCATAATTTAACATTCTTCTACAAAAACACCCTAGAGCATTTTTTTAAACAAAACTGCTTTTGTTTTAGTAAATTAACATTAATGTTTTCGTTATTTCCTCCTCTGAAGAATGATTTTATTATTCTGAAATTTCTGGGAATAAGGAATCATAACAAACTCTTTACTGGATATGTTCGATATATGAATACTAGTTTTGTTTGTTTTATGTGTTTAACTATTACTATGATTTACTTGAATTATTGGGCATATCCCTTTCGTATTAGCATTTACCCCGGTAGTTTGGAAGTTGAAGTTTTCTTATACCGTAACATCAATTCATTTTCTTTATATATATATATATATATATATATATATATATATATATAAGCGGTAAAATAATGTTAGACGCACTGCCATTATTATCTATAGTGAGGATTATTTTATGATTCATATTATAAGAGAGGAATAAAGAACCACGAGAAGGGGAACAAAGATGAATCACTTCGTAACTTTTTCCTTCTCTAATATATATATATATATATATATATATATATATATATATATATATATATATTGTGTGTATTTAGGCAGCATTTTCTCAATTTGTCTGTTTAATTATACCTTTTTTATTTTTAATATAAAAAAAGACCATCAGAAAAATTGAAAAAATAAAAAAATATATAATTAAACATACGAATTCTGTTTATTTTAACAATGTTTGGATATCTCTCTCTCTCTCTCTCTATATATATATATATATATATATATATATATATATATATATATATGTATATATATATATAAAGAGAGAGAGAAAGCAAGAGAGAGAAAGCGGGCGCGAGAGAGAAAGAGAGACAGAGAGAGAGAGAGAGAAAGAAATGCATACATACATACATATTTATTTTTATATAGTTTTTCCTCGTTGTCTTATTCTTTCGGTAATTTTATCTTTGTATTCAAACAATCGATATCACATTAGAATTTGACCAAAAGACTTGACATTGAATTCCGATTTATTTTCTGATTTTATTTATTTTTTATTTGCTTGTTTCTACTGAGTATGTGTTTTTTCTATTTATCTTTTTTGTTATTGGGTGTGTGTGTGTTTTTTTATGGGTTCTTTCTTGTGGGTGGTAGGGTCCCTAATCACGGTAGGGTACAAACCCTCGGTGAAGTGAGTGAAGGGATGTGAGTGAAGATGAAATGTAGGAGTGTCCAGACGACAGATCGATTGTTTGCTGCCTCGTGACGAATGCAATTAGAGTGATCGATTTCCAGATTTCCAATAGGTCAATTAAGTACAACGTTTTAATGGCATGTTTGCCACCATTACCTATCACACTGCACTTACACACACACACATATATATATATATTTAATTTCCCGAATAAATCAGTTTGCACCACTTTTATGTTCTCTTGCCAAGATTAAAACCAAGATATAATGCTAATAAACATAATGTCTAGAATCTTTATTCCAATTTTTGGTCAACATCTATTACATGATTTTATTTCTAGAAAATGTCTAAAATGTAAAATTAATAAAAGATTATTCAGAGAATTTTGTTTCATTTGTGTGTTATGACTATGAATTATATTGGAAACTTGAAATATTTGAGTTACCAAATTTGAGGTGATATCCATATTATTTCCCCGAAAAAAACTTTAAATTACACCGAAGAAATTGAATTTTCAGAAAATGTATAAAATGATGTCGGTTCTCAAAAATTGAATCTTCACTTGTGATTTTTATGTAAATTTCATAAATGAAAAATATCTTATTTGATCCTTGTAGCCAGACAATGTTTAGCTCTTGAACTGATCGTGAATGTATCCACTGGAAATCATCTGAATTGAAATTGATAAAGCCTATATTCTCATGAGTAAAATCATGAAGGTTTTACTCTGATGTAATAGTGATAGTAAAGTGAATTTTTAAACGCGCGTACATATGAATGGACGGTGTTTAGTGTTAGTTAGCGCGGTTTGGTTTTGGTATTTGAAATTACAATAATGTTATGAATTGCCGAGTTATAGTATGAAAGCTTTGCTTACCATAACATGTAAACAATTGAGCTTAAATCTTTATGCAGTAATACACAAATACACATAGACACAGCCACCACCACCACCACCCCACACATATATATATATATATATATGTGTGTGTGTGTGCGTATATATATGTATATATATATATATATATATATATATATATATATATATAATATATGTAAAATGAAAAAAGGAAAGCTAAAAACTATGTTATGTATATATTCATCAATGTTTCGTCTTTATTGAAATACTTCCACAGTATGAAGAAAACAATGTAGAAAAATCATACAGAATATTAATTTTGATTTGTCAGAAAGAGCCTAGACTTCAATATAGTAATTGACGTGAACTAGCACAGAATGAAAATCATGATTTTGGTTATAGCGTTATCAGCAGTGGCCTGTCTCCTTCAAAGGACGCGACGATGAAACGTTTATGAATACATAAATAACAGTTTTTGGCTTTTCTTTTTTTTCATTTTACATAACGTCGGCTCATTTTATCCCCACTTTAATATATATATATATATATATATATATATATATATATATATATATATATATATATATATATATATATATATATATATCGTAGGTATTCATC
>OY744518.1:195633837-195638837 GCA_963556195.1 Sepiola atlantica | reverse complement strand
TTTTTCCTTCCTACTATTTTGATTGTCTCACTACCTAAGTGATTAAGATGCAGAAAATTTAATTATTAGTCGTCCTTAACTTTATAGGACATATTTTTCGTTAATATATAAATCTTAATTAATTTTATACGTACATAAAGGTAATCCATCGACACGTAGTTCTGGCTCGCAGCCGTCATCAGCATGGCTTACGTAGACAAGGATCGAACCATCGATGATGATGTCAATAGTCTGTAGTCATACCCACAGGCTATGGAAATATGTACGATTTTTATCACCTTAATATTTAATATATTTTATGTAAATCTTTTTATTGGTGATTTCAGTGTTCGTTATTTTTTTGCTTACTATTATTTTTATTGTTTCACTTCCTAAGTGATTAAGATGCAGATAATTGCATTATTAGTCGCCCTTTACTTTATAGAACGTATTTTTCGTTAATATATATATTTTTATTAATTTTATACGTACATAAAAGTAATCCATGGATACGTGTTGCTGGCTCACAATTACCATTAAAAACAATTACACAAAAATACATTGAATATTTAGGTGATAAAAATCGTACATATTTCCAGGCAATGCGTCATAGCTTGGAGGTAAAACACCAGACTATTGACATCAACATCGAAGGTTCGATCATTGTCTCAGTTAGCCATGCTAATGACGGATGTGGGCCCAAAACACGTATCCATGGATTACTTGTATGTACGTAATTTCAGTAAGGATATCACTTAAATTATTTTAGTTGAGTAACTTCAACTTTTCCTGAATCGGGTGCTAGTCCAACCGGACTGAAGAGTTTGATACAGATCCTCTCGTTCTTGGGTTGAGCACTGTAGTAAGTTATATCGCTAACTATTATTAACGAAAATGCCAAGGCTCTTTAAAAACAAATGGAGCACTCTTTATCAGTTGTCAATATTTATATAAAGCATTAAGATGTAATTTGCTAACAGCGCCCATCTCGTGACTATCAACTAGATAGTCGTAAGTTTGACCCCGGCTTGGGACGGGTACTCGTAGAGAGATAGGGGGAGAGAGACGGGGAGAGAGAACAAGAGAGAAAGCGGGGGAGAAAAAGAGGAAGACGAGAGAAAGAGAGAGAGACGGGAAGAGAGAAAGAAAGAGAAACATAGAGAGAAAGAGAAAAACGGTAAGAGGGAAAGAGAGAAAGAGACGGGGAGAGAGAGAGACGGGGAGAGAGTGAAAAAGAGGGAGCCGGAAAGAGAAATAGAGATGAACGAGAGTAACACATTTATCTCCTAGTTATCCCTCGGGCTAGGTCAGGTACCTTTAGCGTTTTTAAAGGTTCGAAGGTTGTTTCTGCTGTATGGATGGGTCCTGGTCCAGCATTAAATATTTATCGTTATTTGTTTGTTATTATATCTCTAAGCGTGTTTTAGTATTCCTTTTTGGGTGAGAGCAGGTTGCGGACTGGAATCTTAGGAATTTATATCAAGATAAAAGTGCTCAAAAAGAAAAAAGAACGACTTGTTATGCCATTATTAAAGACCACAAACGAAATCAAGGGACAAATTAAAGCCGTCAAACCAGATCTCCTACACGGACCAATGGAGGAATACTATTATGAAATCCTAAGAAACAAAATAACCAAATAATATATTCGGAATGTTCCTGCTCAAAGACGTAGGAGATTCTCCCGGGGTTGAGGGCGGGAGTATATTCGTGATTCTTTCTTTTTTTTTAACACGTAACTGTTTTTTTATCTGCCCGAAAAGAAAAAAGATCCTTCTATTCTTCAAGACCGATGTGGCCATTGTGCTCCCTGGAAACAAAAGAACTTTATACATTCGGATATTTCTTTTACAGCGAAATTGTTGTGAATAATACTTTGTTCATTTACCCAGGATACGTACTTGCATTCATTCACATTGATATATATATATATATATATATATATATATATATATATATATATATATATATATTCGTGCCTACCGACCGTTGAGAGTTAGTTCCTACACTTAAGATTGCGTTAGAATGAAACATCGATGTCTGTAGGTATTTACATAATTAATATTTATTTATAAAAATATTATTGTTTATCAGCCCCCTCCCACAAAGGCTTGGCACTCTCGAGTAGCTTTAATAACAAGCACGATCCGAACGCCGTTTCGTAGATCACTCTATACTGCCTGGTACATAGCCGCCGATTTTCGCTATTTACATTTATAGTTCCTCTATATTTACTAACTGATTGGCTATGGCAGATAGGTAAGATCCCCGACTACCAATCAGTGGCGATTTGTGATCGGGGTTCGCGCCTACCGACCGTTGAGAATTAGTTCCTACACTGAAGATTGCGTTTGCATGAAACATCGATGTCTGTAGGTATTTAAATAATTAATATTTATTTATAAAAATATTATTGTTTACATACATATATATATATATATATATATATATATATATATATATATATATATATATATATATATATATATATTATTGTTATACATATGTATACGAGGCCTGTCAAAAAACGTATCCGACCTTAGGTCAGAAAAATATTTCAAATACGGGACTATAATCCCATTCAACGTAGGCCCCTTGTGCTTGCACACACATAGCCCACCGATCCATCCACTGCCGGTAACAGCTCTGGAAGTCTTCTTTTGGAATAGCGTTCATCTCCGCCATCGCGTTCCCCATTATCATTTTGTTTCGCTCCCACTAAACAACAACTGCACTCTGAGCAGTTTGAGGCATGCCAGAAGGTTGGTCACTATCCGCTGATGTGCGGCTATTTTTGAATTAGTTGAACCACTCCTTAATTTGTGTTACACATCGCATCTTCTCCAAACACCTGCTGAATGTAAGGCGACGACGGAGATGAACACCATTTCAAAAGAAGACTTCCAGAGGTGTTTCCGGCAGTGGATGGATCGGTGGGCTAAGTGTGTGCAACCCCGTCACGTATTTGAAATATTTTTCCTGCCTAAGATCGGATACTTTTTTGACAAGCCTCGTATATATATATATACAAAATAACCATTTCAAATTAACCAGGAATCTGTATGACGTTCCGCTTTGCGTTTATTCCTTTCATTATATAATCAATCTTTCAATGGGGAATTCATTTTATACTCATGCAAGTTCACATAAATCGACTCTGAATATCGAAAAAAAAAAAACATAAAAATGTTGCTGACAGCCTGGAACCAATCCCATACGAATTTGTCGCATAAAAACAATCTAAAAAATATATCTAAAGTTTTGTCGTTTGTTTTTCGTACTAAAGAAAATGTGACACTTTTCATACACAGTAAATTCCCTCAACATTGGAATATACCAAATAACACCATGACGATCATCTTTTTGTTGCTTTTCACAAAAATACCAAATTACAAATATGAAAAATAAAAGTTTTTTTTCATAGTTATATATAAAGTTAGTTATGTGCATATGTTCATATATATTTATATGTACACGATTCACCTTTAAACTAATTATCTGACCATTATAATTTTAACACAGCTGCTATGTGTCAGGGTCGTAATGCACGATATATTTAGTTCAATTTTATTAAATGCAGAAAGGAAGTACAGAGAGGGTAAAAGTCCTTCGGGAAAATTCATATAACACCGATTTTGTTAAATTTTAACATTAGGTATTAGACATCATTATCTTCATTTGTTTAGAAATGTTTGTCTTTTGGTTAATAATTTAATTTGTGTTTTAACTTATACTTATTATTTTATATATATATATATATATATATGTATATATATATATATATATATATATATATATATATATATATATATATATATATATATATATATATATATATATATATATTCCGCACGTGTTTTAGAGATTTGAAACACCTACCATTTGATAAAGAGGTCTTCCTCGAAATATATTATGGAACACGTTCACACATATAACATCACAGTGTTTAAGTCTTGCCTATTCAAGTAAGATTTGCTATAAAAAAATTTTTTTAAATATATATAAAAAAATCACTTACTTCTCAACGCCGACATATTTCCATTTCTTGCATTGTGATAGCCTTCTAATACTCCTCTATATACGTATTACACACAATGCTTCAAGCAAACTACCTCTTCTTATTATTATTTTATGTTTTTTAGATAAGGATTGATAATCTATATATTAATACGATAGCGTATGTGTCGGTGTGTCTCGCTTACATCAAAAGCTCTGCGCGTGCGTGTCGCACCTAGATTTGGAATAGCATTCAAGTCACCTAATTTTCGTAATATTTTCAAGTATTTCCCTTTGGCGCAACGGTTATCGACTTAGGATGTTGACGTCGGCCCGACTGGTTTATAGTTTGATCCCAACAAACCTCTAAGATTTTTTTCTACATCGAAGGGGGGGGGGGTAGGGAGGGGAAGACCGGGAAGACACATATTAATACACGATAGCGTGTGTGTTATTTTGTGTGTCACGCTTACATCAAAAGCAACGACCTTCCGAATCTTTGTATGCTACTCATGAATTGAAGCCAAATTTAATTTAATCTAAAGCATTTACAAAGTAAGGTTTAGTCGTCGAAATATTACCTTCACTAGAAATATTATATATAAAGAAGTTTAGTAAATTGCTTCATGTATTGTTCATTTTCAAATAAATATACAAGTCACATCTTATATTTTATTCAAACATGTATAGGTTAGGAACGAGATAATTAGTATTGAAAACATCATTTCGTGTAATTTACACGGGTCCTGCAAGTTATTATTATTAGGATTACTCGGATTACTGTTCTCATCTTAGACGTTATTCTAACAACGTTTAAGCTGATGCGTCTGGTCGAACTTGTAAGACCAAATCGTAAAACAAAGGAAACACAGATAAAATAGTAACAAACGAGATTGTGGCCAGTTTCGATCGGGTAAATGATCGTCCTCAGAAAAAGTGAGAAAAACGAACGACCCCCCCCTCTCTCTCTCTCTTTCTTTCTCTCTCTCTCGGGCTCTCCCCCACTCTCTCCCTCTCTCTCTTTC
>OY744518.1:195616337-195631337 GCA_963556195.1 Sepiola atlantica | reverse complement strand
ACTTTATTTAAATCGTGTCAGCAACATCGGACATATATTTAGTTCTGTTATCAACGGAGGGTCAGCCTTCCTGATGCTAATACCAGCGAAATGAAAAGGAAAATAAAAAAAGTCTAGCTCTGTTGAAAATAAGTTTCTTTGCCAAAAGTTTGTTTCAGCTTCTAAATAAATGAATTTTATTTATTTAAAAAAAATTAAATGTTTGTAGTTTCTAATTTCTGTGAAGAAAAAAATCTTATACCTTACGAAACACTTTTCAAAAATGTGATCAACTCTAGTGTTTCACTAATATATATATATATATATATATATATATATATATATATATATATATATATATATATATATATATATATAAGAAAATGGGTCGTTAATTTCAAAGCATTGTTGGATCAGTATTATAAATTGAAAATAGAAGCCTTTATCAATGCAAGATTAATTTTTTCTTTATTCTTTTTAGCTTAATCTTATTAATTTCGGAATAATTTCCATCATCTGAGTTGACCAGTATTGTGTCATTTTTTTTCATGAAAAGAAACACGAAAACAAAAATAAACAAACTATTTTCTTTTGTTACTTTGATAAAATGTCCTTGTTATGATGTATCTGCGCCGATGTCGTTGGCGATTATGAATTCAGATTCTGGTTGTAGAACGAAGAAAGCATTGGCATGCTAGAAGTTTCAGAAGATGGGTCGTTCATTTCAAAGCATTTGTGGGTCAGTATTATAAATTGAAAATAGAAGCAATTATCAATGCAAGTTTTTTTTTTTTACTTTAATCTTATTAATTTCGGAATAATATTCCATCATCAGAGTTGACCAGTATTGTGTCAAAAAAAAGTCAAATAATACTAATTATAAAAAAAGCAATAACAATAAGAAAAATGATGATAATAATAATAATTATAATAATAATAATAATAATAATAATAATAATAATAATAATAATAATAATAATAATAATAATAATAATACAAATTATTATTATTATTATTATTATTATTATTATTATTATTATTATTAAATTAATAAACAAATATTTCTTTCAAAATTCAAACATGGTGCTAACCTAGGCTGACACTACACAAAATATTTGTAGAGGGTCGAGGAGGATGAGAAGACCGAAGAGGGAGAGCACAAACCAGACCTCCACTGGAAGAGTGTGGAGAGTTCTTGAACCTTGGAGAGGTTAATTGCCACCCAAATCCCAGAGAAGACCAATGGTCCTTACAAGCTAGAAATCAATGGTAAGCGACTGTTGCAATACCGCAAGGATATTTGCGGTAATTATTGAAAAGAGGTGAAGAATACTGGAAATCTGGAGAGAATTGATGTCACTAAGACTCAAGGTAATATCACCGGTTGTTTTCGGTGAGCAATCACTGACGATTACCTATGTTAGAACTTCAAGTGAGAAAAAATAATAATAATGATAGCATTAATAATAATAATAATAATAATAATAATAATAATAATAATAATAATAATAATACTTATAATTGTTTAATCCTCGTTTTTTTTTTTCTCTTTTGTTTTGCTTGTGTATTTTACTAAAAAAAATAAATAATAATAATTTTAATATGTACGTATGACTTTTAGAAATCGGATGTCGAAGCTTCTAGATAAAAATAAGGCCATAATTAACAAATTAAGTCTTAATTACTGCGGAAATCGACTCAGATCCCAGAATGCAACGCATCTATATGGTCACACGTTAACTTGATAAGTACACTTATAATTGTTTAATCCTCGTTTTTTTTTTTTCCTCTTTTGCTTTGCTTGTGTACTTTACTAAAAAAAAAAAAAAAAATAATAATAATTTTAATATGTACGTATGACTTTTAGAAATCTGATGTCGAAGCTTCTAGATAAAAATAAGGCCATAATTAACAAATTAAGTCTTAATTACTGCGGAAATCGACTCAGATCCCAGAATGCAACGCATCTATATGGTCACACGTTAACTTGATAAGTACACTTATAATTGTTTAATCCTCGTTTTTTTTTTTTTCCTCTTTTGTTTTGCTTGTGTATTTTACTAAAAAAAAAAAAAAAAATAATAATAATTTTAATATGTACGTATGACTTTTAGAAATCTGATGTCGAAGCTTCTAGATAAAAATAAGGCCATAATTAACAAATTAAGTCTTAATTACTGCGGAAATCGACTCAGATCCCAGAATGCAACGCATCTATATGGTCACACGTTAACTTGATAAGTACACTTATAATTGTTTAATCCTCGTTTTTTTTTTTCCTCTTTTGTTTTGCTTGTGTATTTTACTAAAAAAAAAAAAAAAATAATAATAATTTTAATATGTACGTATGACTTTTAGAAATCTGATGTCGAAGCTTCTAGATAAAAATAAGGCCATAATTAACAAATTAAGTCTTAATTACTGCGGAAATCGACTCAGATCCCAGAATGCAACGCATCTATATGGTCACACGTTAACTTGATAAGTACACTTATAATTGTTTAATCCTCGTTTTTTTTTTTTCCTCTTTTGTTTTGCTTGTGTATTTTACTAAAAAAAAAAAAAAAATAATAATAATTTTAATATGTACGTATGACTTTTAGAAATCTGATGTCGAAGCTTCTAGATAAAAATAAGGCCATAATTAACAAATTAAGTCTTAATTACTGCGGAAATCGACTCAGATCCCAGAATGCAACGCATCTATATGGTCACACGTTAACTTGATAAGTACACTTATAATTGTTTAATCCTCGTTTTTTTTTTTCCTCTTTTGTTTTGCTTGTGTATTTTACTAAAAAAAAAAAAAAAAAAAAAAAAAATAATAATAATTTTAATATGTACGTATGACTTTTAGAAATCTGATGTCGAAGCTTCTAGATAAAAATAAGGCCATAATTAACAAATTAAGTCTTAATTACTGCGGAAATCGACTCAGATCCCAGAATGCAACGCATCTATATGGTCACACGTTAACTTGATAAGTACACTTATAATTGTTTAATCCTCGTTTTTTTTTTTTTTTCCTCTTTTGTTTTGCTTGTGTATTTTACTAAAAAAAAAAAAAAAAATAATAATAATTTTAATATGTACGTATGACTTTTAGAAATCTGATGTCGAAGCTTCTAGATAAAAATAAGGCCATAATTAACAAATTAAGTCTTAATTACTGCGGAAATCGACTCAGATCCCAGAATGCAACGCATCTATATGGTCACACGTTAACTTGATAAGTACACTTATAATTGTTTAATCCTCGTTTTTTTTTTTCCTCTTTTGTTTTGCTTGTGTATTTTACTAAAAAAAAAAAAAAAAATAATAATAATTTTAATATGTACGTATGACTTTTAGAAATCTGATGTCGAAGCTTCTAGATAAAAATAAGGCCATAATTAACAAATTAAGTCTTAATTACTGCGGAAATCGACTCAGATCCCAGAATGCAACGCATCTATATGGTCACACGTTAACTTGATAAGTACACTTATAATTGTTTAATCCTCGTTTTTTTTTTTCCTCTTTTGTTTTGCTTGTGTATTTTACTAAAAAAAAAAAAAAAATAATAATAATTTTAATATGTACGTATGACTTTTAGAAATCTGATGTCGAAGCTTCTAGATAAAAATAAGGCCATAATTAACAAATTAAGTCTTAATTACTGCGGAAATCGACTCAGATCCCAGAATGCAACGCATCTATATGGTCACACGTTAACTTGATAAGTACACTTATAATTGTTTAATCCTCGTTTTTTTTTTTTCCTCTTTTGTTTTGCTTGTGTATTTTACTAAAAAAAAAAAAATAATAATAATAATTTTAATATGTACGTATGACTTTTAGAAATCTGATGTCGAAGCTTCTAGATAAAAATAAGGCCATAATTAACAAATTAAGTCTTAATTACTGCGGAAATCGACTCAGATCCCAGAATGCAACGCATCTATATGGTCACACGTTAACTTGATAAGTACACTTATAATTGTTTAATCCTCGTTTTTTTTTTTTCCTCTTTTGTTTTGCTTGTGTATTTTACTAAAAAAAAAAAAAAAAATAATAATAATTTTAATATGTACGTATGACTTTTAGAAATCTGATGTCGAAGCTTCTAGATAAAAATAAGGCCATAATTAACAAATTAAGTCTTAATTACTGCGGAAATCGACTCAGATCCCAGAATGCAACGCATCTATATGGTCACACGTTAACTTGATAAGTACACTTATAATTGTTTAATCCTCGTTTTTTTTTTTCCTCTTTTGTTTTGCTTGTGTATTTTACTAAAAAAAAAAAAAAAATAATAATAATTTTAATATGTACGTATGACTTTTAGAAATCTGATGTCGAAGCTTCTAGATAAAAATAAGGCCATAATTAACAAATTAAGTCTTAATTACTGCGGAAATCGACTCAGATCCCAGAATGCAACGCATCTATATGGTCACACGTTAACTTGATAAGTACACTTATAATTGTTTAATCCTCGTTTTTTTTTTTTTCCTCTTTTGTTTTGCTTGTGTATTTTACTAAAAAAAAAAAAAAAAATAATAATAATTTTAATATGTACGTATGACTTTTAGAAATCTGATGTCGAAGCTTCTAGATAAAAATAAGGCCATAATTAACAAATTAAGTCTTAATTACTGCGGAAATCGACTCAGATCCCAGAATGCAACGCATCTATATGGTCACACGTTAACTTGATAAGTACACTTATAATTGTTTAATCCTCGTTTTTTTTTTCCTCTTTTGTTTTGCTTGTGTATTTTACTAAAAAAAAAAAAAAAAAAAAAAATAATAATAATTTTAATATGTACGTATGACTTTTAGAAATCTGATGTCGAAGCTTCTAGATAAAAATAAGGCCATAATTAACAAATTAAGTCTTAATTACTGCGGAAATCGACTCAGATCCCAGAATGCAACGCATCTATATGGTCACACGTTAACTTGATAAGTACACTTATAATTGTTTAATCCTCGTTTTTTTTTTTTTTCCTCTTTTGTTTTGCTTGTGTATTTTACTAAAAAAAAAAAAAAAAATAATAATAATTTTAATATGTACGTATGACTTTTAGAAATCTGATGTCGAAGCTTCTAGATAAAAATAAGGCCATAATTAACAAATTAAGTCTTAATTACTGCGGAAATCGACTCAGATCCCAGAATGCAACGCATCTATATGGTCACACGTTAACTTGATAAGTACACTTATAATTGTTTAATCCTCGTTTTTTTTTTTCCTCTTTTGTTTTGCTTGTGTATTTTACTAAAAAAAAAAAAAAAAATAATAATAATTTTAATATGTACGTATGACTTTTAGAAATCTGATGTCGAAGCTTCTAGATAAAAATAAGGCCATAATTAACAAATTAAGTCTTAATTACTGCGGAAATCGACTCAGATCCCAGAATGCAACGCATCTATATGGTCACACGTTAACTTGATAAGTACACTTATAATTGTTTAATCCTCGTTTTTTTTTTTTCCTCTTTTGTTTTGCTTGTGTATTTTACTAAAAAAAAAAAAAAAATAATAATAATTTTAATATGTACGTATGACTTTTAGAAATCTGATGTCGAAGCTTCTAGATAAAAATAAGGCCATAATTAACAAATTAAGTCTTAATTACTGCGGAAATCGACTCAGATCCCAGAATGCAACGCATCTATATGGTCACACGTTAACTTGATAAGTACACTTATAATTGTTTAATCCTCGTTTTTTTTTTTTCCTCTTTTGTTTTGCTTGTGTATTTTACTAAAAAAAAAAAAAAAATAATAATAATTTTAATATGTACGTATGACTTTTAGAAATCTGATGTCGAAGCTTCTAGATAAAAATAAGGCCATAATTAACAAATTAAGTCTTAATTACTGCGGAAATCGACTCAGATCCCAGAATGCAACGCATCTATATGGTCACACGTTAACTTGATAAGTACACTTATAATTGTTTAATCCTCGTTTTTTTTTTTTCCTCTTTTGTTTTGCTTGTGTATTTTACTAAAAAAAAAAAAAAAAATAATAATAATTTTAATATGTACGTATGACTTTTAGAAATCTGATGTCGAAGCTTCTAGATAAAAATAAGGCCATAATTAACAAATTAAGTCTTAATTACTGCGGAAATCGACTCAGATCCCAGAATGCAACGCATCTATATGGTCACACGTTAACTTGATAAGTACACTTATAATTGTTTAATCCTCGTTTTTTTTTTTTCCTCTTTTGTTTTGCTTGTGTATTTTACTAAAAAAAAAAAAAAAATAATAATAATTTTAATATGTACGTATGACTTTTAGAAATCTGATGTCGAAGCTTCTAGATAAAAATAAGGCCATAATTAACAAATTAAGTCTTAATTACTGCGGAAATCGACTCAGATCCCAGAATGCAACGCATCTATATGGTCACACGTTAACTTGATAAGTACACTTATAATTGTTTAATCCTCGTTTTTTTTTTTTTCCTCTTTTGTTTTGCTTGTGTATTTTACTAAAAAAAAAAAAAAAATAATAATAATTTTAATATGTACGTATGACTTTTAGAAATCTGATGTCGAAGCTTCTAGATAAAAATAAGGCCATAATTAACAAATTAAGTCTTAATTACTGCGGAAATCGACTCAGATCCCAGAATGCAACGCATCTATATGGTCACACGTTAACTTGATAAGTACACTTATAATTGTTTAATCCTCGTTTTTTTTTTTCCTCTTTTGTTTTGCTTGTGTATTTTACTAAAAAAAAAAAAAAAAAAAAATAATAATAATTTTAATATGTACGTATGACTTTTAGAAATCTGATGTCGAAGCTTCTAGATAAAAATAAGGCCATAATTAACAAATTAAGTCTTAATTACTGCGGAAATCGACTCAGATCCCAGAATGCAACGCATCTATATGGTCACACGTTAACTTGATAAGTACACTTATAATTGTTTAATCCTCGTTTTTTTTTTTTTCCTCTTTTGTTTTGCTTGTGTATTTTACTAAAAAAAAAAAAAAAAATAATAATAATTTTAATATGTACGTATGACTTTTAGAAATCTGATGTCGAAGCTTCTAGATAAAAATAAGGCCATAATTAACAAATTAAGTCTTAATTACTGCGGAAATCGACTCAGATCCCAGAATGCAACGCATCTATATGGTCACACGTTAACTTGATAAGTACACTTATAATTGTTTAATCCTCGTTTTTTTTTTTCTCTTTTGTTTTGCTTGTGTATTTTACTAAAAAAAAAAAAAAAAAATAATAATAATTTTAATATGTACGTATGACTTTTAGAAATCTGATGTCGAAGCTTCTAGATAAAAATAAGGCCATAATTAACAAATTAAGTCTTAATTACTGCGGAAATCGACTCAGATCCCAGAATGCAACGCATCTATATGGTCACACGTTAACTTGATAAGTACACTTATAATTGTTTAATCCTCGTTTTTTTTTTTCTCTTTTGTTTTGCTTGTGTATTTTACTAAAAAAAAAAAAAAAAATAATAATAATTTTAATATGTACGTATGACTTTTAGAAATCTGATGTCGAAGCTTCTAGATAAAAATAAGGCCATAATTAACAAATTAAGTCTTAATTACTGCGGAAATCGACTCAGATCCCAGAATGCAACGCATCTATATGGTCACACGTTAACTTGATAAGTACACTTATAATTGTTTAATCCTCGTTTTTTTTTTTTCCTCTTTTGTTTTGCTTGTGTATTTTACTAAAAAAAAAAAAAAAAATAATAATAATTTTAATATGTACGTATGACTTTTAGAAATCTGATGTCGAAGCTTCTAGATAAAAATAAGGCCATAATTAACAAATTAAGTCTTAATTACTGCGGAAATCGACTCAGATCCCAGAATGCAACGCATCTATATGGTCACACGTTAACTTGATAAGTACACTTATAATTGTTTAATCCTCGTTTTTTTTTTTTCCTCTTTTGTTTTGCTTGTGTATTTTACTAAAAAAAAAAAAAAAAATAATAATAATTTTAATATGTACGTATGACTTTTAGAAATCTGATGTCGAAGCTTCTAGATAAAAATAAGGCCATAATTAACAAATTAAGTCTTAATTACTGCGGAAATCGACTCAGATCCCAGAATGCAACGCATCTATATGGTCACACGTTAACTTGATAAGTACACTTATAATTGTTTAATCCTCGTTTTTTTTTTTTCCTCTTTTGTTTTGCTTGTGTATTTTACTAAAAAAAAAAAAAAAAATAATAATAATTTTAATATGTACGTATGACTTTTAGAAATCTGATGTCGAAGCTTCTAGATAAAAATAAGGCCATAATTAACAAATTAAGTCTTAATTACTGCGGAAATCGACTCAGATCCCAGAATGCAACGCATCTATATGGTCACACGTTAACTTGATAAGTACACTTATAATTGTTTAATCCTCGTTTTTTTTTTTTCCTCTTTTGTTTTGCTTGTGTATTTTACTAAAAAAAAAAAAAAAATAATAATAATTTTAATATGTACGTATGACTTTTAGAAATCTGATGTCGAAGCTTCTAGATAAAAATAAGGCCATAATTAACAAATTAAGTCTTAATTACTGCGGAAATCGACTCAGATCCCAGAATGCAACGCATCTATATGGTCACACGTTAACTTGATAAGTACACTTATAATTGTTTAATCCTCGTTTTTTTTTTTCCTCTTTTGTTTTGCTTGTGTATTTTACTAAAAAAAAAAAAAAAAATAATAATAATTTTAATATGTACGTATGACTTTTAGAAATCTGATGTCGAAGCTTCTAGATAAAAATAAGGCCATAATTAACAAATTAAGTCTTAATTACTGCGGAAATCGACTCAGATCCCAGAATGCAACGCATCTATATGGTCACACGTTAACTTGATAAGTACACTTATAATTGTTTAATCCTCGTTTTTTTTTTTCCTCTTTTGTTTTGCTTGTGTATTTTACTAAAAAAAAAAAAAAAAAATAATAATAATTTTAATATGTACGTATGACTTTTAGAAATCTGATGTCGAAGCTTCTAGATAAAAATAAGGCCATAATTAACAAATTAAGTCTTAATTACTGCGGAAATCGACTCAGATCCCAGAATGCAACGCATCTATATGGTCACACGTTAACTTGATAAGTACACTTATAATTGTTTAATCCTCGTTTTTTTTTTTTTCCTCTTTTGTTTTGCTTGTGTATTTTACTAAAAAAAAAAAAAAAAATAATAATAATTTTAATATGTACGTATGACTTTTAGAAATCTGATGTCGAAGCTTCTAGATAAAAATAAGGCCATAATTAACAAATTAAGTCTTAATTACTGCGGAAATCGACTCAGATCCCAGAATGCAACGCATCTATATGGTCACACGTTAACTTGATAAGTACACTTATAATTGTTTAATCCTCGTTTTTTTTTTTTCCTCTTTTGTTTTGCTTGTGTATTTTACTAAAAAAAAAAAAAAAAATAATAATAATTTTAATATGTACGTATGACTTTTAGAAATCTGATGTCGAAGCTTCTAGATAAAAATAAGGCCATAATTAACAAATTAAGTCTTAATTACTGCGGAAATCGACTCAGATCCCAGAATGCAACGCATCTATATGGTCACACGTTAACTTGATAAGTACACTTATAATTGTTTAATCCTCGTTTTTTTTTTTCCTCTTTTGTTTTGCTTGTGTATTTTACTAAAAAAAAAAAAAAAAAATAATAATAATTTTAATATGTACGTATGACTTTTAGAAATCTGATGTCGAAGCTTCTAGATAAAAATAAGGCCATAATTAACAAATTAAGTCTTAATTACTGCGGAAATCGACTCAGATCCCAGAATGCAACGCATCTATATGGTCACACGTTAACTTGATAAGTACACTTATAATTGTTTAATCCTCGTTTTTTTTTTTTCCTCTTTTGTTTTGCTTGTGTATTTTACTAAAAAAAAAAAAAAAAAATAATAATAATTTTAATATGTACGTATGACTTTTAGAAATCTGATGTCGAAGCTTCTAGATAAAAATAAGGCCATAATTAACAAATTAAGTCTTAATTACTGCGGAAATCGACTCAGATCCCAGAATGCAACGCATCTATATGGTCACACGTTAACTTGATAAGTACACTTATAATTGTTTAATCCTCGTTTTTTTTTTTCCTCTTTTGTTTTGCTTGTGTATTTTACTAAAAAAAAAAAAAAAAAAATAATAATAATTTTAATATGTACGTATGACTTTTAGAAATCTGATGTCGAAGCTTCTAGATAAAAATAAGGCCATAATTAACAAATTAAGTCTTAATTACTGCGGAAATCGACTCAGATCCCAGAATGCAACGCATCTATATGGTCACACGTTAACTTGATAAGTACACTTATAATTGTTTAATCCTCGTTTTTTTTTTTTCCTCTTTTGTTTTGCTTGTGTATTTTACTAAAAAAAAAAAAAAAAAATAATAATAATTTTAATATGTACGTATGACTTTTAGAAATCTGATGTCGAAGCTTCTAGATAAAAATAAGGCCATAATTAACAAATTAAGTCTTAATTACTGCGGAAATCGACTCAGATCCCAGAATGCAACGCATCTATATGGTCACACGTTAACTTGATAAGTACACTTATAATTGTTTAATCCTCGTTTTTTTTTTTCCTCTTTTGTTTTGCTTGTGTATTTTACTAAAAAAAAAAAAAAAAAATAATAATAATTTTCCATAATTAACAAATTAAGTCTTAATTACTGCGGAAATCGACTCAGATCCCAGAATCCAAGAATACAAGCAGAAAAGTGGAGGGGAACCTATCGTTTCCTTGCACCTGCTATTATGGAGCGGCTTAGAATACTTATACTATGTCCTTATATAATATATATATATATATATATATATATATATATAAAAATAATTTTTTTTTTTTTTTTTTTTTTTTTTTTTTTTTTTTTTTTTTTTTTTTTTGTGTGGTAGTGCACAATATCACTCATTAAAATGAATGTGACAATCACTATCCCTGTGACAGGACCACAGGCAAAACAAGCCTGGGCCTGGTGTGGCCACACACACCAAAAATATGAATAATGCACAATAATATAAATACAAGCCGTGGGACTCAGGAGAAAGACCTGAGTGTCATGATGGGCAGGTGCTCCCTCGTTAGCCAACATGGGGGACCCGGTCCGCATCCTGCGAATGTTGGCCCTTCTCATTTCAGAAACAAGACAACGGACAAGAACCAGGTAAGTAACCTCTCTGATTCCAGGTACGACAAGGACACAGACCAAAGACAGGAAAACCAGAGCGAAAACAACAAACTGAAAGGATATAGAAAGAAATGGACCACGAAAGAGAACAGACTGGTGATGGAGTGCTATTATAAAAGCCGCTACCCTACAGAAAGAGGCTACCGAAAACGAATGAAACATCTATGGGACATTGCTAGTGACTACCATACAACGGAACAAAGGATAGCAGATCAAGCAAGACAGATCCTCAAGCGAGGATGGTTCTCGGAGATGGAACTGACGGAAATCAGGCAGAAGGCTAATGGCGAAACGGAGCAAGAAACACCACCAAAGGAGAGACCACAGAAAGAGGACGAGCAAAACATACACACTGAAACTGAAGAGATTGAAGACTACGGAATCACAGAACCAGGGGAGATAGAAGACTGCAGAACCACAGAACCTGCTGAGATAGAACTCAACGAAAAAGAAGCAAGTGAAATAGAGAACATTAGACGATACATGTTAGAAAACAAAACAAAACTCCCATCTCTCAGGAATGAAGTAGCGAAGAAGTTACAAGCAGAAACAGAAAGAGTAAACAGACTCCTCACACACATCCCAACAGAAACTATTACAGACCTAAACAACCTGATATATGCTGGGGCAAAATTGGTAAGTATGAAACTAAGAAACGAAGAGAATGGACAAAAGAGAGGACCGACAAAACCTGGATGGGAAATCAGACTGGAAACCCAGATCACCAAACTTCGGAAAGAAGCTAAAACCGTGAACAGAAGGAAGGAGGACATGAAACGATTAAGAAGCAAAAATCAGAAACGCAAGGAAAAACTAAATGAGAAACATGAAGAAATAAAACAAAGGATAGCAGCAATAGAAGGAAGATTGAGACGATACAGGTACAAATCAGAACAGAGCAAACAGAACAGGACCTTTGAAAACAATGAAAGCCAGTTCTACAAAAACGTAAATGGAGAAAAAACAACAACAGAGTTACCGAACCCAACAGAAACAAAACAATTCTGGAGCAAGATATGGGAAGTACCAAAAAAGCACAACAAGAATGCCCAATGGTTGAAAAACATGAGAGATGAACTGCAGGAAATCGAAGAAGGAACCGAAACAGAAATCAACAAAGAAACAATCAAGAAAACCCTTAAAAAAATGGCAAACTGGAGAGCACCAGGCCACGATGGAATACATGCATACTGGTTTAAAAAATTCACGACCCTGCATGAAAGAATAGCGCAGAAACTGAGCGGATGTATCCATAAAACAGACGTACCAGAATGGATGACGGAAGGAAGAACAACACTAATACAAAAAGACCCCAAAAAGGGAACGACCCCCGGCAACTACAGACCGATAACATGTCTACCAATAATGTGGAAAATTCTCACAGCACAACTGAGAGAACAAATCTACCAATCCCTGGACAATCGTGGACTGCTCCCCGAGGAACAAAAGGGATGCCGGAAAGGACAAAGAGGGTCACATGATCTACTATACATTGATCAAAAGACCCTGAAGGAGGTGAAGAGAAGACAAAAGAACATAACCATGGCATGGATTGACTACAAGAAAGCCTACGACAGAATCCCCCAAACATGGATAATTGAATGCTTAAAGATATACAAGATACCAGACAGGATTATTAATCTCATCCAGAAAGCGATGGAAACATGGAGACTAAAACTGACAGCCGGAGGACAATACCTGTCTGAGATAAAAATACAGAGAGGCATTTTTCAAGGAGACTCCCTATCACCACTACTGTTTATAATAGCCATGATGCCACTCAACTACATACTCAGAAAGTGTGATGCCGGATACAGGTTTACGGATACAGAACAAAGAATAAACCACTTGATGTACATGGATGACCTTAAACTGTTTGCAAAAAACAAAAAAGAACTGGAAAAGCTGATAAACACAACCAGGATATTCAGCCAGGATATCCAAATGGAGTTTGGAATAGAAAAATGTGCACTGCTAGAGATCAAAAAAGGAAAACTGGAGACGACAGAAGGTATAGAACTCCCCAACCAAGAGGAGATGAGGGCGCTAGGAGAACAAGATAGCTACAAATACCTGGGAGTTCTGGAAGCAGACACAATCAAATATACAGAAATGAAAGAGAAGATTGGAAAAGAATATCTACGAAGAACAAGGAAACTCTTAGAAACTAAACTATATAGCAGAAACCTAGTAAAAGGGATAAACACATGGGCTGTATCACTAATAAGATACTCTGGACCATTCATAGGCTGGACCAAAGAAGAACTCAGGCACCTTGACCAAAGAACAAGAAAACTAATGACTATGCACAATGCTTTGCACCCAAAAGACGACACGGACAGACTCTACGTGAGAAGAAATGAAGGAGGTAGAGGACTGGTAAGTATAGAAGACTGTGTGGAAGACACCAAAAAAGAGCTGGAGAAATATGTAACCCAGAACACGGAAAGACTGATCACCACAGCAAGAGACACCAGCCCAACAAACAACCCCGGAAGCACTGAACCCAGAAACAAAAAGACAAGAAAGGAAAAGTGGGAAGAAAAACAACTACATGGACGCTTTATAAGACTCACAAGCGATGAAGCCAATGAAAACAGCTGGGCATGGCTAAGAAAAGGAAACCTGAACAGAGAAACGGAATCTCTGCTGACGGCCGCACAGAACAATGCGATTAGGACAAACTTTATTAAAGCAAAGATAGATAAAACCCAGGAAAACAGCAAATGCAGATTGTGTGGACAAAGAGACGAAACGATAAATCATATAATAAGTGAATGCAGCAAGCTAGCACAAAGGGAATACAAGAACAGACATGACAGCATGGGGAAAGAAGTACACCGGGAAATGTGCAAACAACTGAATTTCGAATATGCAAGAAAACGGTACAAACACAAACCAGAAACTGTACTAGAAAACGAAAAACACAAAATCATATGGGATATGAATGTACAAACAGACAAACCCATAACAGCAAGGAGACCGGATATGATAATAATCAACAAGAAAGAAAAATCCTGCAAAATCGTGGACTTCGCCGTTCCAGCAGACCACAGAGTGAAGATCAAAGAGACGGAAAAGAGAAGCAAATATACTGAACTTGCCAGAGAATTGAAAGGAATATGGAACATGAAGAAAGTCAGTATAACACCAATAATCATAGGAGCACTAGGAACAGTCCCCAAAAACATGGAGAAAAGACTAGGAGAAATAGGAATCAAAGGGATAACTGAGACCATACAAAGGACAGTAATGATCAAAACAGCTACAATCCTGAGAAATGTCCTCGAATGCGGAAACCAACCCACATAAGCAACGAATGGAGAACAAACACACGGAAGCACAAAACAGAACCGGGCGCAAAATACAACCGCACGAGAGGCGCAAGCATAGGCTGACGCCACGAAAATTATAGACAGAGGGTCGAGGAGGGAAAGCGCAAAACCAGACCTCCACTGGAAGAGCGCGGACAGCTCTGGGACCTTGGGAAGGCTTGTTGCCACTCGGGCCCCAGAGGGGACCAATGGCCCTTATCAGCGGGAAATCGTTGGTAGGTGGCTGTTGCGATTACCGCAAGGTCATCAGCGGTGATGAACGAAAAGAGGTGGAGCATACTGGAGGCCTGAGGAGACTTGTTGTCACTCAGACTCCAGGGAATACCACAGGTTGTTGGCAGTGGGCGATCACTGACGATGACCAGTGTGATAACTCCTAGTGAGTAAATAATAATAATAATAATAACAACAACAACAACAGCAACAGCAGCA
>OY744518.1:195607599-195616137 GCA_963556195.1 Sepiola atlantica | reverse complement strand
GTTAACTTGATAAGTACACTTATAATTGTTTAATCCTCGTTTTTTTTTTTCCTCTTTTGTTTTGCTTGTGTATTTTACTAAAAAAAAAAAAAAAAAATAATAATAATTTTAATATGTACGTATGACTTTTAGAAATCTGATGTCGAAGCTTCTAGATAAAAATAAGGCCATAATTAACAAATTAAGTCTTAATTACTGCGGAAATCGACTCAGATCCCAGAATGCAACGCATCTATATGGTCACACGTTAACTTGATAAGTACACTTATAATTGTTTAATCCTCGTTTTTTTTTTTTTCCTCTTTTGTTTTGCTTGTGTATTTTACTAAAAAAAAAAAAAAAAATAATAATAATTTTAATATGTACGTATGACTTTTAGAAATCTGATGTCGAAGCTTCTAGATAAAAATAAGGCCATAATTAACAAATTAAGTCTTAATTACTGCGGAAATCGACTCAGATCCCAGAATGCAACGCATCTATATGGTCACACGTTAACTTGATAAGTACACTTATAATTGTTTAATCCTCGTTTTTTTTTTTCCTCTTTTGTTTTGCTTGTGTATTTTACTAAAAAAAAAAAAAAAAAAAATAATAATAATTTTAATATGTACGTATGACTTTTAGAAATCTGATGTCGAAGCTTCTAGATAAAAATAAGGCCATAATTAACAAATTAAGTCTTAATTACTGCGGAAATCGACTCAGATCCCAGAATGCAACGCATCTATATGGTCACACGTTAACTTGATAAGTACACTTATAATTGTTTAATCCTCGTTTTTTTTTTTTTTCCTCTTTTGTTTTGCTTGTGTATTTTACTAAAAAAAAAAAAAAAAATAATAATAATTTTAATATGTACGTATGACTTTTAGAAATCTGATGTCGAAGCTTCTAGATAAAAATAAGGCCATAATTAACAAATTAAGTCTTAATTACTGCGGAAATCGACTCAGATCCCAGAATGCAACGCATCTATATGGTCACACGTTAACTTGATAAGTACACTTATAATTGTTTAATCCTCGTTTTTTTTTTTCCTCTTTTGTTTTGCTTGTGTATTTTACTAAAAAAAAAAAAAAAAATAATAATAATTTTAATATGTACGTATGACTTTTAGAAATCTGATGTCGAAGCTTCTAGATAAAAATAAGGCCATAATTAACAAATTAAGTCTTAATTACTGCGGAAATCGACTCAGATCCCAGAATGCAACGCATCTATATGGTCACACGTTAACTTGATAAGTACACTTATAATTGTTTAATCCTCGTTTTTTTTTTTCCTCTTTTGTTTTGCTTGTGTATTTTACTAAAAAAAAAAAAAAAAATAATAATAATTTTAATATGTACGTATGACTTTTAGAAATCTGATGTCGAAGCTTCTAGATAAAAATAAGGCCATAATTAACAAATTAAGTCTTAATTACTGCGGAAATCGACTCAGATCCCAGAATGCAACGCATCTATATGGTCACACGTTAACTTGATAAGTACACTTATAATTGTTTAATCCTCGTTTTTTTTTTTTCCTCTTTTGTTTTGCTTGTGTATTTTACTAAAAAAAAAAAAAAATAATAATAATTTTAATATGTACGTATGACTTTTAGAAATCTGATGTCGAAGCTTCTAGATAAAAATAAGGCCATAATTAACAAATTAAGTCTTAATTACTGCGGAAATCGACTCAGATCCCAGAATGCAACGCATCTATATGGTCACACGTTAACTTGATAAGTACACTTATAATTGTTTAATCCTCGTTTTTTTTTTTTCCTCTTTTGTTTTGCTTGTGTATTTTACTAAAAAAAAAAAAAAAATAATAATAATTTTAATATGTACGTATGACTTTTAGAAATCTGATGTCGAAGCTTCTAGATAAAAATAAGGCCATAATTAACAAATTAAGTCTTAATTACTGCGGAAATCGACTCAGATCCCAGAATGCAACGCATCTATATGGTCACACGTTAACTTGATAAGTACACTTATAATTGTTTAATCCTCGTTTTTTTTTTTCCTCTTTTGTTTTGCTTGTGTATTTTACTAAAAAAAAAAAAAAATAATAATAATTTTAATATGTACGTATGACTTTTAGAAATCTGATGTCGAAGCTTCTAGATAAAAATAAGGCCATAATTAACAAATTAAGTCTTAATTACTGCGGAAATCGACTCAGATCCCAGAATGCAACGCATCTATATGGTCACACGTTAACTTGATAAGTACACTTATAATTGTTTAATCCTCGTTTTTTTTTTTTTCCTCTTTTGTTTTGCTTGTGTATTTTACTAAAAAAAAAAAAAAAATAATAATAATTTTAATATGTACGTATGACTTTTAGAAATCTGATGTCGAAGCTTCTAGATAAAAATAAGGCCATAATTAACAAATTAAGTCTTAATTACTGCGGAAATCGACTCAGATCCCAGAATGCAACGCATCTATATGGTCACACGTTAACTTGATAAGTACACTTATAATTGTTTAATCCTCGTTTTTTTTTTTCCTCTTTTGTTTTGCTTGTGTATTTTACTAAAAAAAAAAAAAAAAAAAAAAAAATAATAATAATTTTAATATGTACGTATGACTTTTAGAAATCTGATGTCGAAGCTTCTAGATAAAAATAAGGCCATAATTAACAAATTAAGTCTTAATTACTGCGGAAATCGACTCAGATCCCAGAATGCAACGCATCTATATGGTCACACGTTAACTTGATAAGTACACTTATAATTGTTTAATCCTCGTTTTTTTTTTTTTTTTCCTCTTTTGTTTTGCTTGTGTATTTTACTAAAAAAAAAAAAAAATAATAATAATTTTAATATGTACGTATGACTTTTAGAAATCTGATGTCGAAGCTTCTAGATAAAAATAAGGCCATAATTAACAAATTAAGTCTTAATTACTGCGGAAATCGACTCAGATCCCAGAATGCAACGCATCTATATGGTCACACGTTAACTTGATAAGTACACTTATAATTGTTTAATCCTCGTTTTTTTTTTTCCTCTTTTGTTTTGCTTGTGTATTTTACTAAAAAAAAAAAAAAAAATAATAATAATTTTAATATGTACGTATGACTTTTAGAAATCTGATGTCGAAGCTTCTAGATAAAAATAAGGCCATAATTAACAAATTAAGTCTTAATTACTGCGGAAATCGACTCAGATCCCAGAATGCAACGCATCTATATGGTCACACGTTAACTTGATAAGTACACTTATAATTGTTTAATCCTCGTTTTTTTTTTTCCTCTTTTGTTTTGCTTGTGTATTTTACTAAAAAAAAAAAAAAAATAATAATAATTTTAATATGTACGTATGACTTTTAGAAATCTGATGTCGAAGCTTCTAGATAAAAATAAGGCCATAATTAACAAATTAAGTCTTAATTACTGCGGAAATCGACTCAGATCCCAGAATGCAACGCATCTATATGGTCACACGTTAACTTGATAAGTACACTTATAATTGTTTAATCCTCGTTTTTTTTTTTTCCTCTTTTGTTTTGCTTGTGTATTTTACTAAAAAAAAAAAAAAAAATAATAATAATTTTAATATGTACGTATGACTTTTAGAAATCTGATGTCGAAGCTTCTAGATAAAAATAAGGCCATAATTAACAAATTAAGTCTTAATTACTGCGGAAATCGACTCAGATCCCAGAATGCAACGCATCTATATGGTCACACGTTAACTTGATAAGTACACTTATAATTGTTTAATCCTCGTTTTTTTTTTTTTCCTCTTTTGTTTTGCTTGTGTATTTTACTAAAAAAAAAAAAAAAATAATAATAATTTTAATATGTACGTATGACTTTTAGAAATCTGATGTCGAAGCTTCTAGATAAAAATAAGGCCATAATTAACAAATTAAGTCTTAATTACTGCGGAAATCGACTCAGATCCCAGAATGCAACGCATCTATATGGTCACACGTTAACTTGATAAGTACACTTATAATTGTTTAATCCTCGTTTTTTTTTTTCCTCTTTTGTTTTGCTTGTGTATTTTACTAAAAAAAAAAAAAAAAAAAAAAAAATAATAATAATTTTAATATGTACGTATGACTTTTAGAAATCTGATGTCGAAGCTTCTAGATAAAAATAAGGCCATAATTAACAAATTAAGTCTTAATTACTGCGGAAATCGACTCAGATCCCAGAATGCAACGCATCTATATGGTCACACGTTAACTTGATAAGTACACTTATAATTGTTTAATCCTCGTTTTTTTTTTTTTTTTCCTCTTTTGTTTTGCTTGTGTATTTTACTAAAAAAAAAAAAAATAATAATAATTTTAATATGTACGTATGACTTTTAGAAATCTGATGTCGAAGCTTCTAGATAAAAATAAGGCCATAATTAACAAATTAAGTCTTAATTACTGCGGAAATCGACTCAGATCCCAGAATGCAACGCATCTATATGGTCACACGTTAACTTGATAAGTACACTTATAATTGTTTAATCCTCGTTTTTTTTTTTCCTCTTTTGTTTTGCTTGTGTATTTTACTAAAAAAAAAAAAAAAAAAAAAAAAATAATAATAATTTTAATATGTACGTATGACTTTTAGAAATCTGATGTCGAAGCTTCTAGATAAAAATAAGGCCATAATTAACAAATTAAGTCTTAATTACTGCGGAAATCGACTCAGATCCCAGAATGCAACGCATCTATATGGTCACACGTTAACTTGATAAGTACACTTATAATTGTTTAATCCTCGTTTTTTTTTTTTTTTTCCTCTTTTGTTTTGCTTGTGTATTTTACTAAAAAAAAAAAAAAAATAATAATAATTTTAATATGTACGTATGACTTTTAGAAATCTGATGTCGAAGCTTCTAGATAAAAATAAGGCCATAATTAACAAATTAAGTCTTAATTACTGCGGAAATCGACTCAGATCCCAGAATGCAACGCATCTATATGGTCACACGTTAACTTGATAAGTACACTTATAATTGTTTAATCCTCGTTTTTTTTTTTCCTCTTTTGTTTTGCTTGTGTATTTTACTAAAAAAAAAAAAAAAAAATAATAATAATTTTAATATGTACGTATGACTTTTAGAAATCTGATGTCGAAGCTTCTAGATAAAAATAAGGCCATAATTAACAAATTAAGTCTTAATTACTGCGGAAATCGACTCAGATCCCAGAATGCAACGCATCTATATGGTCACACGTTAACTTGATAAGTACACTTATAATTGTTTAATCCTCGTTTTTTTTTTTCCTCTTTTGTTTTGCTTGTGTATTTTACTAAAAAAAAAAAAAAAAAAAAAAAAATAATAATAATTTTAATATGTACGTATGACTTTTAGAAATCTGATGTCGAAGCTTCTAGATAAAAATAAGGCCATAATTAACAAATTAAGTCTTAATTACTGCGGAAATCGACTCAGATCCCAGAATGCAACGCATCTATATGGTCACACGTTAACTTGATAAGTACACTTATAATTGTTTAATCCTCGTTTTTTTTTTTTTTTCCTCTTTTGTTTTGCTTGTGTATTTTACTAAAAAAAAAAAAAAATAATAATAATTTTAATATGTACGTATGACTTTTAGAAATCTGATGTCGAAGCTTCTAGATAAAAATAAGGCCATAATTAACAAATTAAGTCTTAATTACTGCGGAAATCGACTCAGATCCCAGAATGCAACGCATCTATATGGTCACACGTTAACTTGATAAGTACACTTATAATTGTTTAATCCTCGTTTTTTTTTTTCCTCTTTTGTTTTGCTTGTGTATTTTACTAAAAAAAAAAAAAAAAAAAAAAAAATAATAATAATTTTAATATGTACGTATGACTTTTAGAAATCTGATGTCGAAGCTTCTAGATAAAAATAAGGCCATAATTAACAAATTAAGTCTTAATTACTGCGGAAATCGACTCAGATCCCAGAATGCAACGCATCTATATGGTCACACGTTAACTTGATAAGTACACTTATAATTGTTTAATCCTCGTTTTTTTTTTTTTTTTTCCTCTTTTGTTTTGCTTGTGTATTTTACTAAAAAAAAAAAAAAAATAATAATAATTTTAATATGTACGTATGACTTTTAGAAATCTGATGTCGAAGCTTCTAGATAAAAATAAGGCCATAATTAACAAATTAAGTCTTAATTACTGCGGAAATCGACTCAGATCCCAGAATGCAACGCATCTATATGGTCACACGTTAACTTGATAAGTACACTTATAATTGTTTAATCCTCGTTTTTTTTTTTCCTCTTTTGTTTTGCTTGTGTATTTTACTAAAAAAAAAAAAAAAAAATAATAATAATTTTAATATGTACGTATGACTTTTAGAAATCTGATGTCGAAGCTTCTAGATAAAAATAAGGCCATAATTAACAAATTAAGTCTTAATTACTGCGGAAATCGACTCAGATCCCAGAATCCAAGAATACAAGCAGAAAAGTGGAGGGGAACCTATCGTTTCCTTGCACCTGCTATTATGGAGCGGCTTAGAATACTTATACTATGTCCTTATATAATATATATATATATATATATATATATATAAAAATAATTTTTTTTTTTTTTTTTTTTTTTTTTTTTTTTTTTTTTTGTGTGGTAGTGCACAATATCACTCATTAAAATGAATGTGACAATCACTATCCCTGTGACAGGACCACAGGCAAAACAAGCCTGGGCCTGGTGTGGCCACACACACCAAAAATATGAATAATGCACAATAATATAAATACAAGCCGTGGGACTCAGGAGAAAGACCTGAGTGTCATGATGGGCAGGTGCTCCCTCGTTAGCCAACATGGGGGACCCGGTCCGCATCCTGCGAATGTTGGCCCTTCTCATTTCAGAAACAAGACAACGGACAAGAACCAGGTAAGTAACCTCTCTGATTCCAGGTACGACAAGGACACAGACCAAAGACAGGAAAACCAGAGCGAAAACAACAAACTGAAAGGATATAGAAAGAAATGGACCACGAAAGAGAACAGACTGGTGATGGAGTGCTATTATAAAAGCCGCTACCCTACAGAAAGAGGCTACCGAAAACGAATGAAACATCTATGGGACATTGCTAGTGACTACCATACAACGGAACAAAGGATAGCAGATCAAGCAAGACAGATCCTCAAGCGAGGATGGTTCTCGGAGATGGAACTGACGGAAATCAGACAGAAGGCTAATGGCGAAACGGAGCAAGAAACACCACCAAAGGAGAGACCACAGAAAGAGGACGAGCAAAACATACACACTGAAACTGAAGAGATTGAAGACTACGGAATCACAGAACCAGGGGAGATAGAAGACTGCAGAACCACAGAACCTGCTGAGATAGAACTCAACGAAAAAGAAGCAAGTGAAATAGAGAACATTAGACGATACATGTTAGAAAACAAAACAAAACTCCCATCTCTCAGGAATGAAGTAGCGAAGAAGTTACAAGCAGAAACAGAAAGAGTAAACAGACTCCTCACACACATCCCAACAGAAACTATTACAGACCTAAACAACCTGATATATGCAGGGGCAAAATCGGTAAGTATGAAACTAAGAAACGAAGAGAATGGACAAAAGAGAGGACCGACAAAACCTGGATGGGAAATCAGACTGGAAACCCAGATCACCAAACTTCGGAAAGAAGCTAAAACCGTGAACAGAAGGAAGGAGGACATGAAACGATTAAGAAGCAAAAATCAGAAACGCAAGGAAAAACTAAATGAGAAACATGAAGAAATAAAACAAAGGATAGCAGCAATAGAAGGAAGATTGAGACGATACAGGTACAAATCAGAACAGAGCAAACAGAACAGGACCTTTGAAAACAATGAAAGCCAGTTCTACAAAAACGTAAATGGAGAAAAAACAACAACAGAGTTACCGAACCCAACAGAAACAAAACAATTCTGGAGCAAGATATGGGAAGTACCAAAAAAGCACAACAAGAATGCCCAATGGTTGAAAAACATGAGAGATGAACTGCAGGAAATCGAAGAAGGAACCGAAACAGAAATCAACAAAGAAACAATCAAGAAAACCCTTAAAAAAATGGCAAACTGGAGAGCACCAGGCCACGATGGAATACATGCATACTGGTTTAAAAAATTCACGACCCTGCATGAAAGAATAGCGCAGAAACTGAGCGGATGTATCCATAAAACAGACGTACCAGAATGGATGACGGAAGGAAGAACAACACTAATACAAAAAGACCCCAAAAAGGGAACGACCCCCGGCAACTACAGACCGATAACATGTCTACCAATAATGTGGAAAATTCTCACAGCACAACTGAGAGAACAAATCTACCAATCCCTGGACAATCGTGGACTGCTCCCCGAGGAACAAAAGGGATGCCGGAAAGGACAAAGAGGGGCACATGATCTACTATACATTGATCAAAAGACCCTGAAGGAGGTGAAGAGAAGACAAAAGAACATAACCATGGCATGGATTGACTACAAGAAAGCCTACGACAGAATCCCCCAAACATGGATAATTGAATGCTTAAAGATATACAAGATACCAGACAGGATTATTAATCTCATCCAGAA
>OY744518.1:195590099-195602599 GCA_963556195.1 Sepiola atlantica | reverse complement strand
TTTCCTTTTTACTTAATAGATACGAGATTTTTTGTCCAGGCCCGGGGGAGGGGTCAGCCAATAATTACCCTCGTCCTCAAACTCTCCTGGTGTTTCCATGGTTGCAATAGGAAACTCAAACATATAAATTACAATAACTGCTTTTCTGTTCCTTTGCTTACAGAAAAAAATATTAAGCCAAGACCGTTTTTTTTTCTTTGCTCAAAAAATAAGCAGATACTGCAAATGCTGTTTGTTCTGCGTAAAAAAAGTCATGGATACGTGGTTACATTAATCTATATATTGATAGCCCTAACCGCAACTTCTCTAAATTATGACAGAAGTGCTCTTTCTCTCACTCTCTCTCTCTCTCTCTCTCTCTCTCTCTCTCTCTCTCTGTAGTCCTTTCTTTCTATCTCTCTGTTAGTTTTTCTCTGTGTGTACGTGTATTCAAACCTTATGTGTGTTTATCTCTTTCCATACCGATCTTCTAATCTGACTGTTAGCTAACTTATTTTTTATTATTCGTGTCTGCTTTCTTTTGTATCTCTATTTTTCATGACGTCATTAGTGATTTTTAATTTAAAATTACAGAATAAGGTCGACCATAGTAAACTTTGATAAACTGGTATATATGTTTTCTCTTTTTCCTTATCTCCTTATATATATATATACAGGGCTTTACGCGCTCCATTACTTTTGGAGCTGCTCCCGCTCCTGCTCCAACGCCGAAAATTGGAGCTGGCTCCTCTCACGCTCCCCATTTCCAAAATTTTGGAGGGTCCATAACGCTCTGTATATATATATATATATATATATATATATATATATATATATATATATATATTTATATATATATATATATATATAAGAAAAATTTACCAAAAATGTTCAATGTAAAAGCTCGATGAATGTTAACATTTAACAACAAAGCATGTATAAGTAAACAATGGTATTTTAAATTCCATTGACAAAGTCTATGTTCATCTTTTTACTTTCTAAATTAAAAAAGAAAACATTCATTGTCTCTCTTGGCAATTGTTTCACACAGAAACGACCAACCAAGAATAAACACATAATTACCATGGCATTTTGTTTATGCAGCTCATCAGAATATATATATATATATATATATATATATATATATGTATATATATATATATATGTATATATTTGTATATATATCTATGTATATATATATATATGTATATACCTATGTATATATGTATATATACATATATATATATATCTATATATCTATATATATAAATATATGTATATATATACATATAGTTATATATTTATATGTATATATATGTATATATATATATTTATGTATGTATATATGTATATATATACATATATATATATATGTATATATATCTATATATATATATGTATATATATGTATGTATATATATGTATATATAAATATATATATATATATATGTGTATATATATATATGTATATATATATGTATATATATGTATATGTATATATATATATTTATGTATGTATATATGTATATGTATATATATATATTTATGTATGTATATATGTATATATATACATATATATATATATGTATATATATATCTATATATATATATGTATATATATGTATGTATATATATGTATATATAAATATATATATATATATATGTGTATATATATATATGTATATATATATGTATATATATGTATATATATGTATATATATATATATATATGTATATATATGTATATATATACATATATATAGGTATATATGTTATATATATATCTTTATATATAAATATATGTATATATATATATCTATATATATACATATATGTATATACTTATATGTATATACAGGGTGGGCCAAAATAAGGGTCCTATCTTTAAATTTGAATAACTTGAATTTGAATAACTTCCACAAAATAAAAGTTAAACTCACCAAACTTTATGTGTGTGTAGACTGACCCTTTCGAGATATTTTGAAATAAACAAAACAAATTTTAGCCGAAAAACACTTCTTAAAACTTACAAAAACTTAAGTATTGTTTTATACACTGTTTTGAGTTTTTTAAGCAAAAATAATGTTTTCTAAATGAGGGTACGTTCCTTAGGGCTAATACGGCTCATGCTTGCTTCGGAAGGGGTCCTTTACTTATTCTAACAAAAAAAAAAAAAAATCAATAAATAAAAAAGTAATAAATTTTTAAAAATAGGACCCTTATTTTTGCCCACCCTATATATATATGTATATACGTATATATACATGTATATATGTATATATACATATATGTATATATATACATATATGTATATATACATATATGTGTATATATACATATATATATATATATGTATACATATATATGTATATATATGTATATATATGTATATATATATATGTGTATATCTGTATGCATATATACACATATATATTTATATATATATATATATATATATATTTTACTTGTGATGGTAGCGTTTGTTACTTAGCTTGCTTGTATTAATATAGTTGTTCACTTCTTATTTGATACAGATTAATGCAGAATATTACATCATTAGACGCAATCTATAGGTGCTAAAAAGCGTACATATCCGGAAGTAAAACGCCAGACTGTTAACATCAATATCGAAGTTTCGATCCTTGTCTAATTTGGTCATGCTATGACTGTTGTGAACCAGAAAAACGTGTCAATGGATTACTCTTATGTTCGTATCTATTAATAATGGAAAGTATGCATCTGTCTATCTTTCTGTCTGTCTGTTTGAAGCCGAAACTCCATCAGAGTTATATTACTATTTACTTAGTCTGACAGCTTCTATATATAGTACTACAAAAACCGCCGTAAACATATAAATAAAGTAGATAGAAATATCAAGACGAGACTGCGATTCGAACAGAAAACGTGTTTAGAATCTTACTTGAACTAATACTGTTTCAACTTCCTTATATACTGTTACAGAAACACGCTCAGACACCAGACGGGTTTTACAATTTACATAATTCATTTCTCCTTCACTCCTAATAAATTCATATTTACAAATATACACTTATGACTGCTATTATCAAATTTACATATGTATTTACAATATTTTCCGATAAGGTGATATTAATAAACATTATTCATACAATTAAGTAAACACATTTTATTAAGAAACCGGTGCCAAGTGATCCTTTCGTAAGTGACGTCATTTCGAGAGGATTTTTTTTCCACATTATAATTCTTAATTTTCATTAAGTTTTTAAGACAAAGTGTTTTGTTGTAAATTAAAGTAAAGCAAGGCATAGCCCAGCCATTAGTAAATGGGTGACTATTTTGGAAAAATAAATTGCTGACTCTCCTTCCGATCCTTCCGGAAGTGACGTCATTGTGCGAGGATTTTTTACATTATCATTCTTTATTTTCATTACGTTGTTAAGACAAGGTGTTTTGTTGTAAATTGAAGTTAAGCAAGGCATAGCCCGGCCATTATTAAATGGGTGACCATTTTGGAAGAATGAATTGCTGACTCATCCTTCCGGAAGTGACGTCATTGTGAGAGGTTTTTTTCACATTATCATACTTTATTTTCATTACGTTGTTAAGACAAGGTGTTTTGTTGTAAATTGAAGTTAAGCAACAAATATCTCGGCCATTACTAAATGGGGAACCATTTTAGAAGAATAACAAAACTGGTTCTTTGATATGACGCAGGCGCCTTCAATAGCATATTTAAACATGAGGTCTTTGATATGACCGAGGCGCCTCCTCAATTTTTTTTCTTTTCTTAACTATGTCTGGGGGAGGGTAAAAAAAATTGTTTAAGGGAGTGTCAACATTTTTTTTTTTAACTAAAAATATTCTTATGTATGGGGGAAGGTAAAACAATTTGGGGGGTGGGGGGGGTAAAAAGATTTTTTTAAAATTTATTTAACTGAAAATATTAATATGTATGGGGTTGGGTAAACAAAAATTAGGGGATGGGGTTAAAAAAAATAATTTCTTTTTAATTAAAAATATTTATATGTATGAGGAAGGATAACAAAAATTGGGGGGTGTCAAAAAAAAATGTTTTTTTTTTTTCTTTTCTTAACTAAACATATTTCTATGTATGGGGGAGGGTAAAAAAAAATTGGGGGGCAAAAAATATTTTTTTTTGTAACTTAAAATATTTCTTTTTAAGGGGGAAGGTAAAAAAACAATTGGGGTAGGGTCGAAATTTTTTTTTTCTTTATTTTTAACTAAAAATACTCTTGGACGGAAACAAACCAAATCAATGTCTAACCACCCAAGAAATATGACTGGGGCTCCATCGGTTTACGGGTGAGCGTTCATTTCTGACGCGGCCGCCTCGCAAAAATATGCGACCGAGGGGAGCATATATTTACTAGTACAATTAATAATATATATATATATATATATATATATATGGCGTATGTAGGTCAAAAATAATTAAATATCATTTATTTAAAATTAATATTGTTATTAGACGTTTTAATAAGATTGAAGTTGAGCCCTGTTCGAGGAAGTTACACATAGACTGACCCGTAACTATAAGGAATATTTCGACAACGTTCGTTTAATCTGCAGTCAGTATTTCTATATGTGCCTCCATTCGCATAAATAGAACTTAAATTCCTTTCTTGATGTGGCAATGTCTCGTGGCTGATTGGATATGGCTCTGTGCTTGCGGGGTCTAGGTTGATTTTGCAACAGGAGCTCGAACCTTGCGACCGTTAGAGATTATCATTCCCTACATTTATGAGAGCGAAAGTTGGAAACGCTGGCGTATGTAGGTAAAAATAATTTAATATTATTTATCAATATATATATCTATATATATATTTGATTAAACCGGAGCGCCAATTTCTGCTTATTCAGCTTTTGATCCGTTTTTTCTAGTCTTCGTACGACGGATTTCATGTTATAATCCAAGGAGTATAACATCTCCATTTTTTGTGCGAACGTTTTCGACCGACATCAGTCGTCGGCAGGCGGTTGCAAAATAAAATAAACTGGTGAATCTATCAAGAAGGCGCTCTTTTAAATTATTTCAACAGCACTCATGTTTAATACAACATACATAAAAGAAGGAATGTTGCCCAATTATACATATATATATATATATATATATATATATATATATATATATATATGTGTGTGTGTGTGTATGTGTGTGTGTGTGTGTGTGTGTTAATAAACCTGTGCGACTTGAAGCGTGCCTTTTAAGTGTGGGATTTTCGCATCGACCTTTATTACAGCTTAGTATGTGTTCGTTACTATAAACGATTTTCTTTTAATTCCTGTTTCCCAAAAGAATTTGACAAAATTAAAGTCACCAAAATAATTTCCGTTTCTTTCGTTAACAAGTCAGTTTTTTTTATTATTTAACTCCGGGGCAACGCCGGGTAAGTAAATTTAGTATATACACACAAATCCATAAATATCCTTTCATCTTAGAAATGATTGTACGCTCAAAATATTGTTGATGTTGAATTCCTATAACTGATAGAAATAATATGTCATTAAGTTACTTAGACTTTACTATATATATATATATATATATATATATATATATATATATATTTATTTATTTTGGTACAGAAAAATTAGTACAACATTCGTACCGTCGGTTTCAAGCTCGGAAAGTCTTAGCCATCCGGCTCTCTTAAGCTTCTGTTGTTGAAATGACAAGAGAAGCTGAAGAGAGCCGGATGGCTAAGACTTTCCGAGCTTGAAACCGACGGTACGAATGTTGTACTAATTTTTCTGTACCAAAATAAATAAATGTTATGCTCTTAATTTTTAACTTTAATGTTTAATTAATCGAGCACTCTGCTGGGATTTGTCCTACTATATTACAAAGAAGTCATATATATATATATATATATATATATATATATATATATATATATATAATTTATATGTATTTTTATTTATATTAGAAGTATCTTATATGTTAATATGAATTTTATAACATGAAGCAATTTTAATAGCTCAATAGATTGAGACTAGAGCTATTCTATGAAATATTTATATCTAATGTTAGGCAATGCCAAATGTTAGAAAGTGCAGATTCACATCATTCTACAAAATAACTGTTTTTATTTCCAGCATACAATTGTTTCGGCTTACCACTAAGATATTTGTAAAATGCTCCTAGATCTTATGCATTTATTTCCTGGTATGACTATCTTCAGTGCTTATATATAAAACAAAGAAAGACAAAGTACAAAAGAGTAGCAAAGCCTGAATTACAATCCGTACTCTTTATCATCTTCATTTGTTTTTTTTGTCTTCCTAATTGAAAATGTTATACTCTATCTGTCCTTGTCGCAAATATATATACATATATAATTATTTATGAATATTGTTTTAATTAACCTATATACACATGTGTTTAATGCCAAACCTAGAATAATCAGTATGGGAGGAGACAATTCACACCGGTCACACAGTGCGAACCCTAATACGAATGTAATATTTAACTCAGTAGTCGGGGCGCGTACCGATGTACCTACCACGCAGTATCTGGAAATGGGATAAGTATCCGATAGGATGCACCGTCTTCAGTAAAAACAAAAAGATAAGAAAATAGAATATATATATATATATATATATATATATATATATATATATATATTAGATGGACCCGGATGGGTCTGAAAGTACTTGGGACACAAATCTGAACTATGGCAAATTCATCAGCCAATTCCCCTCCGAAACTAAGATCCTGATTTGAACTTTTGAAACGATCTACCAAAGGATGTCTACACATAAGTTGTCTTTTATATTCAACAATACTTGCCTGCAAGAGAAGATCCTGCCTAGACACACACATATATATATATATATATATATATATATATATATTCAATTTTTTTTGTTTTTTGTTTTTTTTCCTGGGAACATATATATATATATATATATATATATTCAATTTTGTTTTTCTTGGGAATATATATATATATATATATATATATTCAATTTTCTTATCTATTTGTTTTTGCTAGGGATGCGGCATCCTACCAGATACCAGACATTCGCCCGCTTTTTAAGACACTCCAACCGAGAGATCTTTTAAAGATTCTAATCGTCCCTTTAAGTGCAATTGTTTGTATCTTTCTTGAACTTGGTATTCACCAGGGTAATTTTCCAGGTCGGTTTTGAAATTATTTTTCATGATTCCAGTTTCTCCTATAATTACTGGAATGAAGGAGAATTTTTTAAGATTCCAGTTTGATTTCATGTCTTACATAAGACCTTGGTCTTTCGTTATATTTGACATTTCAGTCCTGTTTAATCCAGCATAATTAAAAACACTGACTTCAATTATGGTTGCTACTTTCTACCTGTTGTCCCATATCACTATGTCAGTACTGTTTTCGAGATATGTAGCTGCAGGAAGTGCATAGTCATAGTGGATGGTGTGTGACTTATTTTCAACTGTTATTTTTAGTATATGTCCACAAGACTTGCTGCTACACTGGATATTCAACTTTTTACGGATGGTCCAGTGGAGATATTTACGCACTCAGCTGTGTCGCATTGTATAGTATACTGTATATATATATATACATATATATATATATATATATATATATATATATATATATATATGTATATATGTATATGTATATGTATATATATATGTATATGTATATATATATATGTATATATGTATATGTATATATATATGTATATATGTATGTGTATACATATGTATATATATATATATATATATATATGTATATCTATGTATATATATGTATGAATATATATATATGTATTTGTATATATGTATGTATATATATATGTATGTACTTGTATACATATATATATATGTATGTGTTAGTATATATGTATATATATATATATATATATATATATATATATATGTATGTATATATATATGTATGTACTTGTATACATATATATATATGTATGTGTTAGTATATATGTATATATATATATATATATATATATATATATATATATATATATATGTATATATATATACACAAACACATATCACCATCAGATAAGGGAGGGGGCATAGTAATAATGGACAAAACTTGTATTTAAAAAAATATCTACTCTATTATCCGACGAAAACACTTACACTAAAACTGACTAAAAAACTATAGACAAAAACACAGAACATTTCAACAAATCTTTCAAACACGTAATTAACAACAATAAAAATTGGATATCATATATTGAGTATCACCCCATCATTCCTACACTATACGGGCTCCCCAAAACCCACAAACCGGGCATCCGTATGCGCCTCATAATATCAAGCATAGGCAGCATCACACATAAAATCGCACGTGCCATAGCCAACATTCTAACGCCACTAATGGAAACCATCAGCCCCTTCACACATCAAAAACTCAGGCGACCTTTTTAACAAAATAAAAACATTAACGTAGAAAGAAAAACATGCATAGCTTAGACGTTACAGCGCTATGCAGCAATGTCCCAGTCAAAAAATGCCTAAACTTACTCCACACACATCTAAAGAAAATAACAACCGACTTACCATTTCCCCCAAACACTTTAATAGAAATAATTAGACTCAGCACTGACGTAACATATTTCATAGACGAATTCTACAGACACAAATTTGAACTCCCTATGGGCAACCCTCTAAACGGTTTTTTGGCCTGCCTCTTCTTAGAATTCTTAGAATCCGGCCCTTTCAAATTTAGACTACCCCCTAATATCGAATACCTTAGATACATTGATGATATTCTTATTTTCCTCCCCGAAGACATACAAATTAATAACCTCAAAGACAAACTAAACACAGTAGAATCCTCCATAAAATTCACACATGAAACTGAGATAAACAGCTCGATACCATTTTTTGACACTCTTATAATGATGTCAAACAACAAACTAGCATTTAAAGTACACCGCAAAAACACTCACAAAAACGACTATATAGACTTCTACTCTCACCATAATAACAAGATAAAAACAGATATGATAATAGGCTTTTCCCTACGCGCTCTTAGAATCTGTAGTCCTCAATATATAGATGAAGAAATCAAACACATCATTAATTCCTTAAAAACATTGCAATACCCCACACATTTCCTACTAAATACTAAGAAGAAAGCCTTTCAAATATTCTCCAAAAATAATACGCAAAAACATCAAATACCAAAGACCTCTCTCATAGAGAGACGTCTTCTCTGACCCACGCATTCCAATAACGCATCCATCTGAAACACACTTAACAAACTACACATTCCAACAGTACAAACCAAATCACAAACCATCAAACAAACATTAAACACAGCAAGACATTTCCGAAAAAAAACCCACATCCCATGCCGGCGTATATACCGTCCCATGTAACAACTGCCATCAAATTTACGTGAGGGAAATGCAACGTGAATTAAAAAATTGATTGAGCGAACACAAATTGGGCATAAAAAACAATAACTCTCTCAGTGCACTTTTCTCCACGTATTAGAGCACGATCATGCTTTCAAGTTTGAACAGGCCAAAATCACCAAACACATTCATAACAAAGCTCGGTGAAGACTACTTGAAACAACACTCATCACAGACTCTAACACCATCAGCCAACGAAATGGTTTCCACAATCTATCCCCCTTAATAAGCGCAATTATCCTGACCGAACAAAAACTAAACCTAGATCATGGCTAACCCTTCTTCTTATCGTTCTTACTTGCACTTATGTACATCTCCTCGTATACACACTTACGTACTGACTCCTTTCTTACATATATATTCATTTAAATAATCATGAATCACCCACTACGAATCAAAACTACTTAACCACAAATAACAGCCTTAAAAATTAACACAATTTACACATCCTTACAAATATTTAGATATTTAAACCCCTTTTGCTCTCAATTTACTCTCAAACCTTCAACACATCCTGAACGAAACCACATTTTACTTATAACTCCCCAAAAAATTAAAATCATTTTTCTTTTTTCTCATACTCACAGCACACTTTTACACATTCTTTCAAACACACTTATACTCACAGATTCCTGACATAGCCACCTGGTCAATACTCCCCCCTCCCTCCCTCCAGCCTAAACAAACAACAATGAAGTAAGTTTCCCTGAATTTCAATTTTTTCTTAAGACCTCTTTAATTTTAGACATATTCTAGAATAAAAATGGTGTAATAAAAAGTATATATAAATATATATATGTGTGTGTGTGTTTGTTTGTGTGTATGTGTGTGTGTGTGTATGTGTATGTGTGTGTGTGTGTGCACCCGGCGACTGTTGTTTTCTCTCGTATCAAAAGGTTGATCAAGCCACCCGTAACCAGCTTCTGTCACTGATTGAAGTCTCCTCTTTGTAGTAAAAAAATGTCGCAAATGAACTGACCTTTTCAGGACAAAGCACTAGGAAATATTCTACTACCGATTCTAATGCTACTACTATTTCAAATAGCAGCAACTACAATAATAATAATAATAATAATAATAATAATAATAATAATAATAATAATAATAATAATAATAATAATAATAATAATAATAATAATAATAAATGCTACATTGTAAAAAATATTCGAATCTTGATTTTCGCCCTGGGCCTTTACGGACCCTTTCTTATGTTCGTCCGAAGGCAGAAGACAGTGTTTGAATAAAGACTTAAAATGAACGGAGCACCCGATAATTCCACATGCCCGCAGGCAATGCTTCTTTCTTTCTCTTCGTTCTACCCTTCTCTGTTAATATTGATCCTTCGTTTACTTTTTTGGCTTTGTCTCCTTTTGAAAGTTTGGTCCTACGGAATATCTTTGATTAACCAATTATAACGCACATTCATGATGCATTTCTTGAGTTGGTTAAGCACGGGTGTACTAATATCTATTTTAGATATAGTTTAGCAACTTGGCCTGAGGATACTTAGCATAATAAGGATGCAGCCGAAGCATATATACAGGGTAAGCAAAAATAAGGGTCCTATTTTTAAAAATTCATAACTTTTTTATTTATTGATTTTTTTTATATTTTTTTAGAATAAGTAAAGGACCCCTTCCGAAGCAAGCATAAGCCGTATTAGCCCTAAGGAACGTACCCTCATTTGAAAAACATTATTTTTGCTTAAAAAACTCAAAACAGTGTAAAAAACAATACTTTAGTTTTTGTAAGTTTTAAGAAGTGTTTTTCGGCTAAAATTTGTTTTGTTTATTTCAAAAAATCGCGGAAGGGTCAGTCTACACACACATAAAGTTTGGTGAGTTTAACTTTTATTTTGTGGAAGTTATTCAAATTCAAGTTATTCAAATTTAAAGATAGGACCCTTATTTTGGCCCCCTGTACATATATATATATATATATATATATATATATGTATATATATATGTATATATATATGTATATATATATATATATATGTATATATATATATATGTATATATATATATATATATATATATATATATATATCATTTTGATACAAGTGGGTACAATAATAACACTGAGTTAACGTTCGCGATAAATGACTTTCATTTATTTTAGTGATAACTTGAAAATAATATAAATTAAGAAATAAGAAAATAAATTATAATATAGAGTACAAAGGGTAATTGCGTGTTTTGTGTGTGCGAGTGTGTTTTATTTATAAACTATCATTCATGCTTCCGTTAGACGTACCTAGGTTTCGTCAATTTGGTCCCTGGGAATCTTTTACAAATCCCGTTTTAAAATAATCTTGTGGAACATTTCAGTCTCACTTGGATGTGGAATCATAAGGTTTGGGCAGATTTTTCCAAATAAGACATATAACCGAGGCTTAAAAACAATTAAACACACGAAAATTAAGACCAAACAAATGAGAGATTTACCGGTTTCGTTCGGATAAACGAACGTCTTTAGAAAAATCAAGATTTGAAATTTATTAAGAATAATGATAAAACATAGGCAAAGAAATGCGAAACAGGATGCTTTGCGCGTAAGGAACTATGTGAAAATATGCAGCGCGTGCGAAAAGATTTTAATTGTAAAAAGGGAAAAGAAAAATCGACAACATAGATAATAGAGATTAAAAATAAAAGTAAGCTTTACTTTACCGGGATCGAAGTTTTTAGTGCATTAGCGACGTATATTATATTGTTTGAGTTCGAAACACAACAACCCATTAACGCACTATTCATACACATGGAATACCTTTAACCACAATTTCGACTTTCAAAACGGGACACTTCTTAAGATAGAATCCTTTCACTCACGCTTCAAGTGCATCGAAATCGTCCTCATTTTTTCTCTCATCACCATCTATCGTTAACCCTAGGCTTTGACATTACTCCTTACTTAAAGATCTTGCCAAAAATTACACTATCAAATATAATATACCCCGTCACATCACTATCAACTCCGATACCGATTAAGTACTGCTTATTTTTTAAATCCATTAAATATGGTTTCCCATTTTCTTCATTTTTCCCCTTTTTCCAATTAATCTATTTTCGCACGCACTCGCTGCATGTTTTCAAATAGTTACACACCTTGTCTAAAAAACATACCGTGTCGCG
>OY744518.1:195577599-195585099 GCA_963556195.1 Sepiola atlantica | reverse complement strand
AGAATAATGTTTGTGACGCAACTTATCACTGTTATATATATATATATATATATATATATATATATATATATATATATATATGATATATATATATATATATATATATATATGATATATATATATATATATATATATATATGATATATATATATATGATATATATATATATATATATATATATATATATGATATATATATATATATATATATATATATGATATATATATATATATATATATATATATGATATATATATATATATATATATATATATGATATATATATATATGATATATATATATATATATATATATATATATATGATATATATATATATATATATATATATATGATATATATATATATGATATATATATATATATATATATATATATATATGATATATATATATATATATATATATATATATATATATATATATATATATATGATATATATATATATATATATATATATATATATATGATATATATATATATATATATATATATATGATATATATATATATATATATATATATATATATATATATATATGATATATATATATATATATATATATATAGATATATATATATATATATATATATATATGATATATATATATATATGATATATATATATATGATATATATATATATATATATATATATATATATGATATATATATATATATATGATATATATATATATATGATATATATATATATGACATATATATATATGCTATATATATATATATATATATATATATATATATATATGTGTAAAAGAGTAAGGCTACCAACATTTATAAAATGTTTTTTTCAACATTTATCTATTATTTTGTTATTTTATCATTTTATAATTTTATATATAAATTTTTATTTTATTTTATCATTTTATAATTTTATATATAAAATATATACATTTCTCTCTTTGGAACGTCACTAATACTGCCCTACCCTTTTCTCTCTCTCTCTCTCTCTCTCTCTCTCTCTCTCTCTCTCTCTTATATATATATATATATATATATATATATATATATATATATATATATATATATATATGATATGTTTATTTAAATTCCTTCGTGATTGATTTAAAGTCCTTTAATCCAGGACTTAAATTTGAATTTAATTGTGTTCCTTTAACCTTTTTATCCCTTCATAAGTATAATCCTTAACCCCATTTTCTCTCCCTAATTCCTTTAGAAGACACATCATTAAACCCCAAAACAGTAACGGCCAAATTTACGCTGCTCATAAATATTGGCTCATAGGATTTATCTAGAAATATTTTTTTATTTTTTTATTTTTTTTATATCTCTTTAAATCTTCTCCGCTTTAAAACTCAACTGTTACTCCTCCCCCTTTTTTCAACCCTTATTAAACCTTCCTTACACTAAATTTTAACAATCATACATAACACTGTAAGCAAATAACGCGTCCAAACGAGGGTGACACGTGACTTGACATTTCCGCAACAAATGACAACAGAAGCTGAAGAGAGCCGGATGGCTAAGTCCTTCTGTGCGTGAAAACGACGGTACGAATGTTGTACTATTTTTTCTGTACCAGTGTGTCAGGTTGTATATGAAAAGAAATCAAATAAAGTGCTCGATCATATAAGAGAGCTAATATAATTTATTTAGATACTGTATATTACATATTTCAGCAATGCACCGCGTTTTCATCCAAAAGGGCAGATTTAGACATCTTTAGTAAATCTCCCTTGAATCATCGGCAAGCGGAGATTTACTAAAGATGTCTAAATCTGCCATTTTGGATGAAACCGCGGTACATTGCTGACATATGTAATATACAGTATCTAAATAAATTACATATATATATATATATATATATATATATATATATATATATATATATATTTATGCAAACATTGTTAAAAATAACAGAATTTGTCTGTTTAATTATACCTTTTTTATTTATTCAATTTTTCTGGTGGTCTTTTTTGTATTAAAATCAAAAAATAATAGATGTTCCATAGGGTTCACGAACATTTTCTATTCTTCGTCGAATCATCCTTAGGTGTCAAAAGCAAATGAACAAAAAAGCCGAATACTGTTATTTTTAACAATGTTTGTATACATGAGAAAATGCTGCCTAAATACACACACACAATTATATATATATATATATATATATATATATATATAAGAGAGAGAGAGAGAGAGAGTAAGTTATGAAAATATATTCATGGCAATTCCGCTACACAGAGGCTTCCGCGTTTCATCCGCGTTCGGAATCGTCAGGCTAAAATTTTATATATATAATCCAAACGTTTTGTATGTTTTTAAACATTATCGATATATGATTTTGCAAAGAATTGGCACAAAGTTCCAGAAACTTCCCTAGTGCAATACACGCGCAACCTACATGTATTTCCCTGATCTAGAACAAGGTTCATGTATGTTAGTCTCAGAATAATGCCTAAACGAACACATCCCAACCCCAGAGTCCCTCAGGGTTACCATTAATGTTGCAATTACGTTTTCCGCAAAATTTCAATATTTATTTAAAATACTTTTCGATTGCGCGAACTTTCGAGACAAAACGGCGCATTGCTTAAATAAGCGGGTAATTAAATCGGTAAACGGGGTTCGAGCTTAAGTAACGTTTAATCACATTTTATTTCGTGTTTTAAATTTCATGATTATTCAATTCTAAAAGAAATTAGTTACCACTTCTTGAAAAATGTTCAGGGTTTTTAATTCTATTGTATTTAAGAATTTAATTAAAAATTGAATTCATTGTGTATCGAGGATAGCCGATTGTGATTGTGAATTTGAGGCGACCGCCTTCGGCTAATTCAAGAAATGCGCGAAAATACGAAGAAATATTTAAAAAAAAAAAAATTAATTTTAATTACATGTTCATAATATTAGAACGCATAATCACGTTGACAAACCGGTTTCCGTTAGATAACCAAAGTTAAGCGACGTTAAGCCTGGTCAGTACTAAAATGGGTGACCATTTGGGAATACCAGGTGCTTTATATGGAAGGGCTTTCTGCTTTTCTAGACATTGTTTCTAGTTGTCCCTTATTTCTCCTTCCCACTGAACTTAAGGACTACCATTCCAGGAGAGGTGCGGTTTAATGTTGCGCAACCCAAGCCTCACAATAGACTTTTCACTCAAGCACACTTACAGAGGCTAGCCATTGTCTCTCGTAATTAAACGGAAGCTCTCTTCAATATTAAACATCAAAACTAAGACGATCGATTCAGGATTTAATTAAAATGTATTTTTCGTTGGCATTCCATGGTTTGTATCCGGTTGGCAGGTAGCAACAAAAACAAAACAAAAAAAAAAAACATGTCAGCCGTCGCTGATGAGGATGGATTCAGAATTATCAGACGATCTTTCACATAAAAAAGCATTGTTGAAAATACGACACACTCTCTACATCAAATAAGTGATGAGTGTTTAATAGCGTTACATGTGAGACGTAATATTTCTTAACGGTTCACAGCTGATATATCCGAGTTTTTTAATACCTTTTAAACAAGTTGCCCTATCATGGCTTGGCCTTACAGGAGGGAACATGATCTCATATCGTTATAAAGTACAATTTGTGTCTACATGTTTACCGATAATGCGAGATAAGACAGCCGTCAAGTTTGGCTATAATGCCTCGTTCCTTTATGTAGAACACTCTTTGATTAATGCTTACAAAAATGTCCGCTTACTGAGATAAATAAGTTTATTTCGCGTTAATTCGTAGGCTATGCATGCTGGCCTCATCGGTTAAAGCGTCGAAATTGGAGTTATAAACAAACAACTCTCGTTCCGGGGTTCGAATCGTGCGACCGGCTTGAATCGTTTTCTCTGCACTGATGAGTCCGCAAGGATGAAACGTATACGTATGTAGATAGCAATCAAATATTCGTTATTAAATATATATATGTATATATACTAGTAGAATACCCGTCTCAGGACAGATATAAGCAATAAATATACCATTAGTTTTAAATGTTAATGTTTTTTCTTTCTTTGAGATTATGGTACGGTTCCAGTGCCCCCCAAATAATGTACCTACTTTATTCACCCTGTTGCCTAGAATACATATTCCATAATTCATAATGATAAGTACAATAGCTTAGTGTTATTGACGCCCATGCGCGCGAACCGATCCTTTCTACAAATGTATTACTTCATATAACATTCAATTTTATGTAGAGCAATACTTTTACTATATTTAGATTTCTGTATCTTACTTATTTTCAGAGTTTTTTGGAGGGATAGGCGGGGGAGTTCCGGGAGCGCAACCCCTGACAAGTAAAGTTTACAACAACAATAATCATGTGTCTATGTTACTCACCGCGTTGCCGAGAATATATATTCCAACATTTATAATGATAGGTGCATTGAAAAATAAATAGATAAATAAAACTTTATATATCTGCACTCCTTAAATGTAAACATTGAAAACAAAATAATGTGACTTCTCTGGATATAGTAAATACTGCAGGTTAAGCTCAATGGGTAACACGTACTGTCAAACAGAGTTTATATATTACCTTAAATCAGTAGAATACAATTTTTAAGAGACAATTAAAATCTTGTAATCATGCTCCCAAAAATGAACACTGCAGACGATGTATCCATGTGTACACACGTTTCAGAAATCGCTATTATCATTTTTACACCAAAGTAAACACTTTACGATTTAATGACTTTTCTTCTCAGCACATACCGTTTATCAATACTCATTACGACAATTTCCAATAGAAATATTGTGAATAAGTTAAAAAATAAAAATAAAAAAGTTTTGAAAGATGGAACCGACACAACAACCTTTTCTATAATGACGCTACAAACAAAAGAGCTAAATAAAAATTAAAAATACATTTCAAGATGGTATCCATTTTAAAGAGATGTGGCTAGCTTCAAAACTGTTTGCAATCAATATGTCCCAATAAAACAAAGATATGGAGTTGATGGTTCAAATAGCTATTGCATGCTGGGAAACCAAAGAAAATATCGTTTCGTAGTCAACGATTATATTTCTATTTCTGATCTTTTGAAAAAAATTGTTTCGACTTATTCAAGACATGGCTGATCGGCCACACTTGGGATGTTAAAATACAGGGGAAATAATCACTTACCTTTATTTGTGTCAGAGCGAAGTCTTACAAATAAAGACGAAACGTTGATGAATATATAAAAAAAATATCTCTTGGTTTTTTTCCTTTTTCATTTCCCATTACGTCGGATTACTCTCGGCCTTCCTTTTTCATATATATATATATATATATATATATATATATATATATATATATATACAAAGTTAGTGGGAGAGAACCCCAGCAAAATGCTCAACTAGTAAGAAAAATTAAAAAATAAGTGCGTAATATTTATTTATATATGTAATTGCAGAAGATTAAGGCAACATATGTCTATTTGTTTAGATTTGAAACCGACGGTACTGATGTTGTCTTAATCTTGATTAATTGCATATATATATATATATGCACTTACTCGCACAATCCCACACGCATACACACACACGTAGAGAGTTTGAATTACCTACTAGAGAGTTTGAATTACTTAATTGAGAGTTTGAATTACCAACTTGAGAGTTTTAATTACCAACTGTGCAGTTTTAATTACCTACTAAACGCCTTCCTCGAGTGTCTTCGATCTCTTTGTAAAAGGGATTGGCAGGACAACCTGACACGAGGATACTTTACCCTAAAAGTAAACTTGGAGAAAATATTCAAAATGACATAGTATTCAAAGGCCAAATAAGATCCACTCGACATTCCTATACATTGGCTAATACAAGCAATGGTGCAACTTCTCCAAGCAATGTTACCTCAAGTAACAACACTTAGCTTGATACTACACCAGACTAGATGAATTATTGTCCTGGAATCCGGTAAGACCTAGAAACCAAAAGAAAGATATACAATAAAAGAATCAACTGGTCAATTCTTATTTTTTTTACTACATGAACGTTTATAAAATCTAAGAGAACTTTAATAGAATATTCAAATATCTATGTATCTCATATTAAGATCAAGTGTTAGCCCAAGGTAGAGGGCCCTTTATTTCTGAGAACTTCGACTTAAGTAAAATGAAACAAAGACCACGGAGCTCTCTCGTTTTTCAATTTATCTCGTTAATCTTATATATATATATATATATATATATATATATATATAATACTATGTGGTTGGAATATTTCTGCTGTAGAATGCAACTCTTTGAATTTAAGCTTCATTGTCCAGTCTATTCGATTTTAACCACAGTGAGACGTCAACAATAATATTTTTACCAGGATTTTTTTTTTGCATATCCCAATGGTTAAGTTTATATATATATATATATATATATATATATATATATATATATAACTTAAACAAATAGGCAAAATGCCTTTAAAAAAACATGTGTTAGATGCAGCTATTTTTATTAAAATCAAAATACTATTTTTTTTTTCATCTTGACTTTTTTAAAATAATTTCGCTCGGTATCACAAGCTTCATCAGAGATTTAAACAAATATTAACCTTATTTTTTCCGTAAGAATCCTTCCTGGTCTTGTAGAAGTGATGTCCGATGTTGTATGGACTTAACGGAGGAAATGTCTCTTTTAAATTTGAACTTAAATCGCGCATGGTTGCTGGTAGGTATACATTTGGGAAAGTTCATTTTTAAGCATCTTTAAAATTAAAAAAAAATACATACACACACACACACACACACATATATATATATATATATATATATATATATATATATATATATATTTAATTCAGGCAAATGTTATTAAATAACGCGGAATTATTTTTTTTATTAGACTTAAACAATTTTTTTTTAATTTTTCGAATAGTCCATTTAGTGTTTCGTTCAAATTGGTGTATATATCTTCCGTGTGTTTTTTGTACCATTTTTCTTTGTTTTCGCGAGTACTTTCGATTTGATTAATCAAATCATCATTAGGCGGGGTTAGTTTTTATGTGTTTACAACTATGTCTTAAATGTTGTGTTTTTTATGGCTAGTAATTTATGACTTTAAAATAAGTGTATGTGGTTATGAGATGTTGCATGCTAACGTGATTGCGTGCAAAGCGCATACAAAATTCAAAATAATGTTTAACGACTAAGAATTTGTTATATTTAATTATTATGTTAGACACTTAAGATTTTGTGACTAGTTTCATAATTAATATTATTTGTTGTGTGATGTCTTGTCTAGTTTTCATGTAAATCTCTTGAAGACTTTTTGATCTTTTAATGTTTATCGTGGTGTATTGTTTTTGTATTATTAACTAAAATGTGTGTATATTTTAAGTACGCAGTCATATTTTTTAGGTGTTGGCAAATTTAGTAGATGCTAGGTGAGCCTACGGGAAAGTGTCGTAGTATTAAAACCCATGTAACATTTAGTTGTTTTATTATTATAGTCGGAGATACATGAAAACTGATTTTAAAACTTAATTTAAAGTCTTCAATTACTAGCTGTTAAAAAAT
>OY744518.1:195537599-195572599 GCA_963556195.1 Sepiola atlantica | reverse complement strand
CGCCAATTTGAATTAGAAAGGGTATTAGAAATATTTTTAAACCATTTGTTTCATATAACTTAAGTCACAGTTTTCAGAAATCAAAGAGGCCTCTTTTCTGGAGCAAAACTTGATCTCTATATGAGATACATAGATATTGTAATATTTCTTTAAAGAATAAAATAATAGAAAAATAATAGAAAAATAATAAAAACAAATAAAATAAAGTACGGGTTAAAACAAAGTAATATTAGAAAATATTTTAATATAAATAAAATCGATAATAGTTAACAAATATAATGGTTATAATAGCATACCAAATCGAAGTAAGTAATAAAGTAAGAATAGTAGTAATATTCTATTAGAAACATAATAATCAAGATATATTTAACATTTACTTAAATATGATAATATTAAATATTCATTATAACCAGGACAATAATAAAATAAAATAAAATGAGACATGTATATTATTATAAGTAATCAAGTTAAAAATATATATTATTATAGATAATAAAGTTAACAGATAATTATGAAACATAACAGAATAATATAAGCATGGAAGTAGAGAATTGTAAACTTTAATTATATATAAATTAATATTCTGTTTGTTTCATTTTACTTCAGTCGAAGTTCTCAGAAATCAAAGAGCCCATTCCTTGTGCTAACACTTGATCTATGTATGAGATCCATAGATACTCGAATATTCCATTAAAGTTCTCCTTTATTTCTCAAACATTGAGTTAGTAAAGAAGTTAAGAACATTAATTTTCCTCTCCCCAATTGAGCAGTTAACAATGTTATAGTATATCTTTCTTGTGGTCTCTTGGTCTTACCGGATTCCAAGACAAGAATTGATCTAGTCTTGTGGAGTATCCAGCTAAGTGCTGTTACATGAGGTAACATGACTTTGAGAGGGCGCACAATTCCTTGTATGAGCCAGTGTATAGCCGTGACGAAGGGATCTTATTTGGGCTTCGAATACTATGTTATTGTTAATGTTAGGTCAGGGTTTACTTGTTGGGAGATGTATCCTCATGTCAGGTTGTCATGACAAATTCTTGAGACCGAAGACACTCGAGGATGGTGACTACTAGGTAACTAAAACTCTTCTCTCCTTCTCTCTCTCTGTCTCATATATATGTATATATATATATATGTATATATATATATATATATATATATATATATATATATAATAAATATTCATTATTTATTACCTACAGACATCGATGTTTCATGCTTACGCAATCTTCAGTGCAGGAAGCTAAATCCCGACGGTTGACGGGCGCGAACTCCGATCACAAATCATCACTGAGAGACTTACCAGTGAGCCGCCAGAAATAAGCTTGGAATTTAGGAGGAATTTAACTTTGTAAATACCAAGTCGGCGGGTATTCACAGCAAGCGGCGAACAGTGATCATCAACAACAACAAATCGTGTTGGATCTCGCAATGAAGCTAGTAGTACTGCTTGTTATTAAATTAGCTCAGAGTGCCTAGCCTTAGTAAAGGGGGCTATATAATAATATTTATTACTAAATATTAATTATTTATTACCTACGGACATCGATGTTTTATGCTTACGCAATCTTCAGTGCAGGAAGCTAATTCTCAAGGGTCGGCGGGCGTGAACTCCGATCACAAATCGCCACTGATTCGCAGTCAAGAGACTTATATATATTTTTTAATTGCTTTATATTTCTATTATTATACTTAATTTTATTTTTTATTTCATTTTATTTTTTATTTTATTTTATTTTATTATACTTTATTTTTTTTTTTTTTTTTTTTCTATTTTTTTTTTTATATTTTTTATATATATTTTTTTTTAATTTTAATTTTATTTTTTTTTTTAATATTTTATTTCTTATCCTTTTATTTTATTTTTCCTTTATATATTCTATTATAATTTTTTATATTTTATATTATATTTTATTTTATTCTTTATTTTTTGTTCTTATTTCAATTTTATTTTCATTTTATCTTTATAATTTTAATAATGTTTATAAAGTTTTATTATTATTATCAATTTATCTTTATATTTTTATTTTATATTTGTAACTTATTATTTTCTCTAATATTTGTCTCTGTGTCCCCTCCTGTCAATATATGTTCCTCTACGACGAACTTTTTATTTTTTTCCTTGAATTTCTGTAAGATGTGGTGGTAAAGGCGCTGATGAAGAGACGTTTTGGTGTAGCTTTGTTAATTTTTTTAAAATTAAAAAATAAAATAAAGTATTTACAGAATGTTTTGGAAACGAACGTACGCCATACTAGACTTGATGTTCTAATTCTTTGAACAATTGGAATGTTCTAATTCATTAAATCCTCTTATATATATATATATATATATATATATATATATATATATATATATATATATTTATATATGTATGTATGTATGTATGTATATATATATATGTATGTATATGTATATATATATATTTATAGTGGGGTCTGATCAACTCTGCTGGGAAGCCATGAAATTAAATACTGTCTTGTTTTTAAATTCCCGAAACAGTGTTACATGGTAAACAACTGATGATCCCTTAAATAATGTTAGAAGCAAACTAATATAATAACTGTAAAAAATAAATTGACTTACATGAGTAATTTTCCACTGAACGACTTGGGACTAAAAGTTTTTTCTTTTAATTTTTTTTTATATAGTTTTAATGGTTGAGAAACTTCCAAGACTATATATATATATATATATATATATATATATATGTTTGAAAAGGAGTGCCAACTTCTGTTTGTTCCGTTTTTGATCCAATCTTTCTATTCGTCGGACGATAGATTTTGTGCTTTTAATAATGGAGTATAAGAAATCTCCATATTTAACGCGAACGTTTTCGACCATCATTGGTCGTCTTCAGGCGGATGATTGATAAATGAAAAATAAAATTGGTGAATTTATTTAAGAGGACGATTCCATGTGATTAAAAAAATAAAATCATTCAACAGCATTTCAAAACGCCTTCGCACCCCCCATAACGAGCATGGTTAATGTTGGGCTTTTTTAATTGAATTAACAACGTTTCAATTATGGGGAGGCGAATACCGCAAAATGATACAGCAAGAATGGATGTGCTACCGGTTAAGATATTTCTAAAATTATCTTTGGAGATGTTATGTGCTGTAAGGTGTTTGCAAATGGAGCTTTGAGGGGAGGTCAGGTGGTAAGTTAATCGACGTGAAATATATATATATATATATATATATATATATATATATATATATATATTTGTAAATATATATATATATATATATATGTATATATATATATATATATATATATATATATATATATATATATATATATATATATATATATATATATATATATATATATATATATATATATATATATATATATGTAAAAAATGTGTACGTAAAGAGTTGTTACTTTTACATCGTATACGAATGATTTATTTACTCGGAAAGAAAAATTGCAATGAATTATCCGACAAGGTTTATTTTCCATTTAAAAGACTAAGCCCCAGAGGAAGGGAGACTATTTAGGGGGTTAATACGTTTTAGTCGAGCGTGAAATAAAGTGGATATCCCAACGGACATGTTGGCTGTAGTTTGCCTGTTGGGCCTCTCTGTGTGCGAATGTCGAGGCGTTGGGCGTCTGTCGATTGAGCAGAACAGTTTGAAGACGGGTAACGTTATCATGAATTACGGAGAGGAAGGTTAACAAAGTTACGAGAACAATTAATGAGACACGTGGAAAGGAGAGTGCGAGTTGTGAGGGGGGGGGGGTAGAAGAGATAGAAAAGAGAGAATAAAAGAATTAATGAATGAGGGAATAAAGGAATGAAAAATAGATTTTTATTATTTGAATTATTCAGAATACTATTCTCATCTTGGTTGTTATATCCACAACGTTTCGACCGATGTAACCTCCGATTTTCTTCAGATGCATTTTTTTTCATACTTTGGAATATTTATGTCGAACTCGGGAATCTATACGAAATTTCGAACTGGAATCTTTATTTTGTCGACGATCCGTAAAGATGCACCCGATGAAGGCCGGAGCAACATCGGCTGAAACGTTGTGAGAATGACATTCAAGATGATAATAGTTGTATTAATACAAATAATACAAATTGTCAATCTTTCCAAGAAAACAAGAAAAAAGAAAAATATCAAATAATAGATAGATAGATAGATAGATAGATAGATGCTGCTATAATAATTACGTTGCGGCCGATGTAACCTCCGACCTTCTTCAAATTTGAAATGTGTATGTCTTTATACGGAATTTCGAAGTGAACCCTTTATTTAATCCACGGGGGTAGATTGTTCTCATTCCGTTATCCATGGCTGGGTAGAAATGTTAGTAAATTTTATGTTATTCTTAATATCGCCTGCAGTAAGGATTGAACCCTCAACCTTCATATAATCATCACTTAGAACTAATTGTCACCTATCGCCTTTATATGTTGCGCCACGGGTCCACAGCTTAGAAACGAGCGCAATCTACCTCCGTGGATGAAATAAAAGGGTTTAGTTTGAAATTCTGTATAGATTCCCGAGTTTGGCACGAAAACTCCCAACGTCGAAAAGATTCACCTGAAGAAGATGAGAGGGTACATTAGTAAAAATGTAGTTATTATAACTAGTGATTAGACGATTCCAATTTTATCCCGATTCCGATACAATTATCGATTCTTTTCTAAATTTCCGATTCCGATACAATTACGGATTCCGATTCCGATTATAAAATCGTCCAACGTCTAAAAAAGTAGCTTTTTCCGGGAAGGATTTAGCGGAAAGTCCTCGTCTACTTTTAAATGGAGATATTATTCATTTTCTATTTGATTTGACAAACTTCTTAATGTTTTCCCTTTATGTACTGGATCTATGATTTTGATAAACTCATTGGAAGATGTCTATGTATATTTTTCATATATGCCATTTTTTTCCTATTCATCGACTCGCGCCATTTTTACCTCTACCATTTGTACCCGGCCATTTTTTTTTTCGGTGCCATTTTTACCTCTACCATTTGCACCGGGACATTTTTTTTTCGGTGCCATTTTTACCTCTACCATTTGTACCCGGCCATTTTTTTTTCGGTGCCATTTTTACCTGAATTCGTTATAATGATCTATAAATGTTAGTTTTACTCATAGTTTAAAAACAATGACTATTTCTAATTTCATCATTATATATATAATATATATATATAAATATAATATATATATATATATATATATATATATATATATATATATATATATATATATATATATATATATATATATAGTATAGTATAGTAAGCTATGAAAATATATTTATGGCAATTAAGCTACACAGAGGCTCCCGCGTTTCATCCCCGGGAGAAATCTTCATTTTACCCTGAAGATTCCCAACGGGGATGAAACGCGGGAGCCTCTGTGCAGCTTAATCGCCATGAATATATTTTCATAGCTTACTACCTTGCTCTACTTACGTATTGAGCACTGTTGAAGTAAATATTGAAAATGTATACATAAAAAAATTATATCTCCTTATAAAAGTTTAGGTGGATACATGAAATAGTAATATATATATATATATATATATATATATATATATATATATATATATATATATATATATATATATATATATATATGGGAAATGAAAAAGAAAAAAAAAACAAGAGATATTTTTTAATATATTCACCAACGTTTCGTCTTTATTGTAAAACTTCCTCAGTGTTATGATTTGAAGAAAAATGTCATGCAAGTACATCGAAATTTTGCATGACATTTTTCTTCAAATTATCATCCTGAGGAAGTCTTACAATAAAGACGAAACGTTGATGAATATATAAAAAATATCTCTTGGTGCTTTCTTTTTTCATTTCCCATTACGTCGGATTAATATCATCCTTCCTTTCTCATATATATATATATATATATATATATATATATATATATATATATATATATATATATATATATATACATATATATATATATATATATGTGTGTGTGTGTGTGTGTGTGTGTGTGTGCCATGTATTAAGTTGCTCTTGTATGCTATTGCTCGCGTTTGTAATACTACTAAACATTTATTTAACTCCATCGAATAACGTGTAAAATGTGATGTGTGGGTTATGTCCAGCCCCGTGGACTTGAATGAATCACTTGTTTAGTAATATTACCCGCGTAAACAATAACATCAAGAACAAATCTGCTTAATGCATAACATACTGTATACTGTCGGAAACATATTTCCAATATTAAACACACACAATCACACATTTTCTTTTTGTTTTTTCTTTCTTTCTCATTCTTTCTTTCTTTATCTTTCTTTCTCATTCTTTCTTTCTTTATCTTTCTCCCGTGATGTATCTGTTGCCCTTCATCCTGTTTTATTATTTTTTATTCCTATTTTATTTCCTCATAGATTATTTGTTCTTTCCATCTCGTTCACTATTCTCGCTTCTTCATTTTACTTTTGTCTTTTATTTTTATTTTTATCACTTATTATCTCTCTCTCTCTCTTTCTATCTCTTTCTCTCTCTCTATCCCCCTCTCTCTCTCTCTCTATCTATCTATCTATCTATCAATCTATCTATATCTATCCCTCTTTCTCCACCCCCGTCTGTTTCGCGCATTTGCTATTTTCTTTGGCCGTTTGGCTAAGATCAAAGTGTAGTATCTGTTCCGATGGATACTGCACCCCATACTGGTGTTGTCTTGGCCTTCGGGTCTTGATTTACGCCGGTTAATGGGTCTGTCCTGTGCAGTTCTGGGAAGTCCACCTTCCCAGGGGAGTAAGTTTATTGCTTACTATCTGAGGCGCCTCTACCAGGGAATGCCGACGGGGCTGCCCAGGCAATTTTTAACCCCACTTTCCCGACCCGACCTTGTGCCACATCTTACTCGTGGAAGTAAGATAAAAACTGGCCTTGTGCCTAACTGCTGGAGAGGAGTAAATCAATATTCTAAATATCAACCATTCAAAGCCGCTTTTCATACTTGAAAATGTCGAATATTTCCTCACGTGGATTTCCGCTTCCGTTTATAAATAAAGGCGTCACTGTTGAGAAATCGCCACGAAAATATTCTCACCGACGTGACATCATTATGGATGTAATAATGAGCCGTCCAGTTTCGAGCCGAGCCACCAACCTTTCTTTTAAACCTGGCTGCAGCAAACATGTTTTATTAGTTTATTTTATTTTTTAAATAATATCGTTATCTGTTTCCTCTTATCTGCAGATGTGAGACAGGAAGTTGCCAGTCGAGTAGATATCACAAAGACTGTTAGTGATGAACGACATTACTTTCGTGGACGTGAACCAACTGCCCAACGACTTAAGTCAGGGAGAAGCTTCCTCGGCCAGGACCAACAACAAACAACATCCGAGACAGAGACAAGACTGCAGTTGTGAAACAGAGGGCAAAAGAATTGCCCTCATGGGAATCCCCCCCCCCTTTTTTAAGCTATCCCTCTTTGTTCAGAAGCACATTGGGTCCGGTGGAGAACACACAATCGACTGATAACGGGAATGGGGCTTTCAAGCGCTGCTATGACTAGATAGGTCTACATAACTGAGCCAAACATTTACGAATGTGGAGCAGAGAAACATATGATGCAATACTGTCTTGTCTTCCCTCTGCTGGCCAATCGGTGCATTTTGAAAGATCTTACAGAGTACAGCAATAATGCAAAGGACAGCGTCCAAATATGGGAAACTGTCGTATGACCACATGGGACTTCTAATTTGAAATCTGAACTTTTTTTTAGCTCAACGTTATGAACTGTTGTCGGTTAAAGGCAACATAAAATAATATAAAAATCTATCCATAAAACATATTTTTTTATAAACAACATGTTAAGATAACGAACGACAAAGAGTTAACGCATCCGAAAACATTCTAAGTGAAAAAGGGGTTGTTTCATATATGTCGAGAAATTGAGCACACGTGTTCATTTCGGCTGTCACCTGGTGAGTTTGCGTGTTACAGTGTGTATAAATTGAGAACCCATTGTAGATGTGTGTGTATATTAGTCTTTCTCCGTTTCGTTAGTGAGAGAGACTGTGCGCCTGTGAACTTGTGCGTACGTACGTTCGGTGAGCGACGTATACGTGCTGTCGCTGAGCATACAGTAGTCCGTGAATGTATCTCGTCGTGGTGTTGTGACATACGCACTCGTGTCGTGTCTGGAAGAAGTATAATAGCAAAGAGAAAGCTGTGTGTTTGGGTTTTTATATTACGCGCCAAATTTCGTCAATGAATGTTCTCGTACCTGTGATTGATTAAGAGAAACTGTTGATTAAGGCTGTTTGTCTAATCGAGAGTCGATACTTAAAAACGACATTCGCTGCTGCTGCTGCTGCTGCTGTTTATGCTTGTTCATCGAACAAAACCCTCAAAACAAACACATCTCAGACCCTTTCACATGAGGATCGATACTTTGTATTATTTGTATTATTCGTACTACTATTCTCATCTTGGTTGTTATTTTTACAATACTTTGATCTATGTAACCTTCGTCCTTCTTCGGGTGCATCCATATGGGCCCCTGGCGCAACGGGTAACGGTAAAGGATTGACCTGTTAGGACTGCACAAAACTATACCTCAGTTCGACAGAGAAAGCCACGACGGACACAGAGGCACAGACTCTGACTTACTGATTGTCGACGGCATATTATCGGCTGGTATACTTGTCATCTGAAGTGACTTAAAAACCCGGATCAGTAATCGATTCAAGTCAAACATCAACCGAACTGTAGTACGACCTGTTGCTTTGTACGGCTCCGGGTACAGGCCATCGAAGAAAGAGACAGAAAGAAGATATCAGTCAGGGATACGATGTTGCATTGGACTTCAGGTCTGACCGGACTCGAAATGTCTATATTCGTCACTTTTTATTATGTAATCGCTCTAGACAAGGCATGGAGCTACTTGATGTAAGGAGTTAAAAATAAATACTACTTCAATGTCAAAACACTAGCCAACGATAAGTGTAATATTGATAGACTCTAACACCAAAAAAGCAATTCTTCCCCCTGTGTCAGAAACATCGCTCATGAAATGTGAGGACTAAAGGACAAAATAAGGGAGGCGAGAGTAATGAAGCCGCCGAAAGTTAACTCAAGTCACTGTTAAATAGCATAAGGGCTTATCGTAATTACCCTAATGTTATCATTTAGCTCTTACATATTTTAACCATTTATATTTCAATCAATTTAAAAGCATATCTTCGTATCTGACCGGTGTCGTCATGCGTGCATGTGTGTTGATATCTTCACAGGGCTGAGGCTTATTTCGTTTGCTGGAATAAAAGGTTCACTGAATAGTTTTTATATTAATAATCATGTAATTAACTACAAAGAACACCTTCTTAGAAGATGGAAGAGTTATTCAGCTAGGTGCTCGTCTGGTAGCTGAACAGTCGAAAATTGTGGGCAGTCAATTTCGTTTTAAGCCCATTGTGTAATTATTATCGCTTTTCAGATTTCTTGTTTAAACTAAGGCTCGTACAAAGAGTGGACATGTGCATCTACTACGCATTCTTGCGACATATCCGGTTAAATGTTATGCATTCCTCTTCTCAAGATTTTTGCTCATGCAAAAAGGGTTAATTCCTTGACCTCTTCGTGATCCTTGTCTGAAACGTTTCCTGTTTTTCAACAAGAGACTATATTCATCTCAGCAAATCTATATAAGCTAATATGTGTACGAGTATACGTATCCTTTTGACTAAGATCAAAGTGTAGTATCTGTTCCGATGGATACTACACCCCATAGACTGGTATTGTTTTGGCCTTCGGGCTTGATTTACGCCGGTCTATGGGTCTGTCTTGTGCAGTTCTAGGAGGTGCATCCTCCCAGGCTTACATCTCCCCTCTTTGGGGAGGAGTAAGTTTATTGCTTACTGCCTGAGGCGCCCCTACCGGAGAATGCCGACGGGGCTGCCCAAGCAATTTTTAATGGCCAGAGTGCTCACCTCTCGGGCGCTGGCTTTTCAAACTCTACTTTCCCGACCCGACCTTGGGTTACATCTTACTTGTGGGAGTAAGATAAAAAAAAAACTGGCCTTGTGCCTAACTCCTGGAGAGGAGTAAATAAATACTCACTAATATTTAACTGGACGATGTTATTCAGATATCATAGGTAGAATTGTCTGCTCTGGTACGTTCATGTACAGCGCGCAAAGGATAACACAAAACGGGATTCAAATGGAGGCGCCTGATAAAAAGGTTGAGAAGACGTTCGAAGAAAAGGTGTGTGGATATCCTCTACCAAGATCTGAAGACGACCGAGCTTTATTCTGAATGAACTCCAGGGTGACAGCCCGACAGTAAAACCAACAAAATCCTATTTTGAAACTAAAGGGTGATTGACAATTAAAGCAACAAACTGCTATTTCAAACTAAAGCGTGACAGACCAACGGATAAACAAAGTTCTATTTTAAACAAAATACTAGTACAAGCTGAAGCGTGACAAACGACGGTTAAACTTAGAAAATGCTATTTCAGACTAAAGGGTGGGAGACCAATGGTTAAACCAAAAACATCTATTTTAAACTAAAGCGTGACAGACGATGGTTAAGCCAACAAAATCATATTTCAAGCTAAAGGATGGCAAACCGACAGTTAAACTAACAAAGTGCTATTTCAAACTAAGTCGTGACAAACTAACGGTTAAACAAACGAAATAGTTGTTCAAGCTAAATGGTGACAGGTTGACAATTAAACCAACAAAATATTATTTCAAACTAAATCGTGACAGATATTTAGAAAAAAAAACTATTTTAAATTAATGGGTGAAAAACCGACGGTTAACCATCAAAATGCTATTTAAACCTAAAATGTTACAGATCGACGGTAAAAGTAACAAAATGCTATTTCAAATCCAACAGTGATACACACGAAATGCTATTTTAAGCTAAATGGTGACGGACCGACGCTTAAACCAACAAAGTGTTATTTCAAACTAAATCGTGGGAGCCGGTTAGACAAACAAAATGATATTTTAAACGAAAGGGACACAGACCGACGGTTAAACCAACACACGCTATTTCAAACTAAAGGATGACACACCGGCGGTTAGACAAAGAAAAGAATGATACACCAGCGGTTAGACCAAGGAAATGCTATTTAAACCTAAAGGATGACACACCGGCGGTAAGGCTAAGACAATGCTATTTCAACCTAAAGGATGACACACCGGCGGTACGGCCAAAACAATGCTATTTCAACCAAAAGGATGACACACCGGCGGTAAGGCCAAGACAATTCTATTTCAACCTAAAGGAGTACACACCGGCGGTAAGGCCAAGACAATTCTATTTCAACCTAAAGGATGACACACCGGCGGTAAGGCCAAGACAATGCTATTTCAACCTAAAGGATGACACACCGGTGGTAAGGCCAAGACAATTCTATTTCAACCTAAAGGATGACACACCGGCGGTAAGGCCAAGATAATGCTATTTCAACCTAAAGGATGACACACCGGCGGTAAGGCTAAAACAATGCTATTTCAACCTAAAGGTGTACACACCGGCGGTAAGGCCAAGACAATTCTATTTCAACCTAAAGGATGACACACCAGCGGTAAGGCCAAGACAATGCTATTTCAACCTAAAGGATGACACACCGGCGGTAAGGCCAAGACAATGCTATTTAAACCTAAAGGATGACACACCGGCGGTAAGGCCAAAACAATGCTATTTCAACCTAAAGGATGACACACCGGCGGTAAGGCCAGGACAATTCTATTTCAACCTAAAGGAGTACACACCGGCGGTAAGGCTAAGACAATTCTATTTCAACCTAAAGGATGACACACCGGCGATAAGGCCAAGACAATGCTATTTAAACCTAAAGGATGACACACAGGCGGTAAGGCCAAGACAATTCTATTTCAACCTAAAGGATGACACACCGGCGGTAAGGCCAAGACAATGCTATTTCAACCTAAAGGATGACACACCGGCGGTAAGGCCAAAACAATGCTATTTAAACCTAAAGGATGACACACTGGCGGTAAGGCCAAGACAATTCTATTTGAACCTAAAGGATGACACACCGGCGGTAAGGCCAAGACAATGCTATTTCAACCTAAAGGATGACACACCGGCGGTAAGGCCAAAACAATGCTATTTCAACCTAAAGGATGACACACCGGCGGTAAGGCCAAAACAATGCTATTTCAACCTAAAGGATGACACACCGGCGGTAAGGCCAAGGCAATGCTATTTCAACCTAAAGGATGACACACCGGCGGTAAGGCCAAAACAATGCTATTTAAACCTAAAGGATGACACACTGGCGGTAAGGCCAAGACAATTCTATTTGAACCTAAAGGATGACACACCGGCGGTAAGGCCAAGACAATGCTATTTCAACCTAAAGGATGACACACCGGCGGTAAGGCCAAAACAATGCTATTTCAACCTAAAGGATGACACACCGGCGGTAAGGCCAAAACAATGCTATTTCAACCTAAAGGATGACACACCGGCGGTAAGGCCAAGGCAATGCTATTTCAACCTAAAGGATGACACACCGGCGGTAAGGCTAAAACAATGCTATTTAAAACTAAAGGATGACAAACTGGCGGTTAGACAACAAAATGCTATTTCAAACTCAAGCCTGAAAGACACACGGTTAGACTAAAAAAAAAACACTATGTTAAAATAAACATGACAGACCGACCGACGGTTAGACCAACAAAATGCTATTCCAAACTAAAGCATGACAGACCGAACGTTAGACTAGCAAAATGCAACCAGCGGTTGTCTGAACACGTTATGCTGTTCGACCCGTCATAGCTTTGTATATATGTTCACTTCTACTCCATTTTCGTATGGAATAATGACTATGCATTACAGAAACTTTAAAGCGCCGTCTCATCAAAAATGCCGTTTAATACAGATTACAGCTTGAGAGAGAGCCTTCCCTCATTCCAACCTCCATTCCAAATAAAGCCACCAGTTATGCTCGATAAATCGAAAAGACCTAATTCGATGTTTAATCAAATTTATTAATTTTCAATATCGATTTTTATTTACTTTTTTTTTTATTGCGCACCGATATATAGAGTGATCCACAAAAAAGTATAACATCTCAAAAAAGTATTTCCCATGAAATCGTTAATAAAATTTACAATACTTTCTGCAATCCAACCATATTTGGCACAAATCAACTTTAGTGTATGCTTGACTTGCCCACCAAGTTTCACTCATGAATGCCCAACAGTCTTTGTTTTATACCCTCTGAATGATATGCTGCAAATGTGTAATTCTGCGTTGCAAGCACACCTGGATACTACGTGAAAAATTATCAATAACGCTGAAACACTCTTCTTCAGGCTCTTTAGCCCTTAGCGTTCAACTTGAAGATTGTTCCATGAGTCCTGAATGTGTGGATACACCTGTACATTAGTTTATTGTCTGGATATGAACGGCGTCGAAATTATCTCTTGAACGGAGCGATCAAAGTCATTGAACTGTCAAAAGTATTTTTAAACTCTTCCTTGCAACGATTTTTAAAACTTTTTTTTATCATAGTTGACCCCAAACAAGGCAGGCCGCCACTGTAGACGTCAGGAGCTACGGAGAATTAGAGTGTAAGTTTTGAGGGTCATCCTAAGTTTGGGCCTGTGCAGCGAGATGTATGTTTACATTAGTTTTAAATTTCTGCATGTCGGTACAGTCGGGGAAACAGGGAGCAGGAAGGGAGTTCCAGAGGCCGGTAACACGAAGATAGAAGCTATTAGAGTAAAGGGCGGTCCGGAATTTGGGGACCTCCACAGTCAATGGATAGGATTTAGCTGATTGTCGGATTGGTCAAGTGAATTTACGTCGAGGGGGTACCAGAGCAGCAAGTTCATCGGAGAACAATCCATTGAAGTGTTTGTAAAGCAGGCACAAGGAAGCAACATTGCGGCGATGGGGCAGTGGCTGGAGCTTGATGGATAGTGAGGGACCTATTAAGTTGGCGACTTCTTTTGGACGTTGTCTAAGAGGGAGAGATTAGTGGATTATGTCACATCCTTCTTCATAAACCGGAAATAATTAATCGCCTTTCGTGTCCATATCGTATAATGTTATCCTTGCCTAACAGTAAGCTTAACTGGTTACAAAATGTCTACCGATACGTAAAATCAATTTTTTTCTTTTTCTTATAATTTAATAAATACTGGATGAATTTGCATAATTTTTTCTGTGCAATTTTAATTTTCTGCTAACACGTAAGTACATAACAAAGTTTATAAATTTCTTTAAATATTTTCATGGCATTGTGAAACGAAATAAGTACTCTTTTCCATATATACAAATAAACACACACACAATCTCTCTCTCTCTCTCTATCTCTCTCTCTCTCTCTCTCTCTCTCTATCTCGCACACACACACGAGTGCGTCCTGTTGAAATCCGGAATATTTATGTCAAATTCGGGAATCTGTATGGAACTTAAACCGGAACCATTTATTTAATCCACGGGAGTAGATGGGGCTGCAGAAATGGGCCCGTAGCGTCAAAGAATAAAGTCCTAAGAAATAATCAGTTCTAAGTCGCAGTGTTCTGGTGTTTGGCAGTTCAATGAAGAAATACCAAAAATACAATTAAGAATTATTTCAGACTTCTACCCGGTCATGGCCGACGGAACGAGAACAATCTACCTCTATAGATTGACAGATAGAATAGATAGATCAATATGAGCAGAAATTAACTCATGAATTAACAGATATAGACAAAGATAGGTAGATGGGTATTTATTTACTCCTCTCCAGGAGTTAGGCACAAGGCCAGTTTTATCTTACTCCCACAAGTAAGATGTGATCCACGGTCGGGTCGGGAAAGTGGGGTTTGAAAAGCCAGCGCCCGAGAGGTGAGCACTCTGGCCATTAAAAATTGCCTGGGCAGCCCCGTCGGCATTCCCCGGTAGGGGCGCCTCAGGCAGTAAGCTATAAACTTACTCCTCCCCAAAGAGGAGAGGCGAAGCCTGGGAGGGTGGACCTCCTAGAACTGCACACGACAGACCCATAGATCGGCGTAAATCAAGCCCCGAAGGCCAAGAAAATACCAGTCTATGAGGTGCAGTATCCATCGGAACAGATACTACACTTTGATCTTAGCCAAAAGGTCAAGAATACATATATATATATATATATATATATATATATATATATATATATATATATATATATAAATCGAAAGAGAGGGAGAGATATGAAGATAGACAAATATATATATAGATATATAATAAATATAAATAGATATATATGAAAATGGACATATATATATATATATATATATATATATATATATATATATATATATATATATATATTATGTAACATGATAAAGGGGAAGCCAAAAACTATGTGATTTATGTATTCATCAACGTTTCGTCTTTATTGAAAGACTTCCCCAGGATGAAAACAATGTAGAAAAATCATACAGAATATTAATTTTGATTTGTCAGAGAGTGTCTAGACTTCGGCATGGCTGTTGACGTGAAAAAGCAGAGAATGAAAGTCATTATTTTGGTTATAACATTATCAGCAGTGGCCTGTCTCCTTCAAAAGAAGCGAAATGAATATAATATATAGATAGATACATATCGACATATAAAGATAGATAGATAGATAGATAGATAGATAAGCAAACATGCTAAAAGTAACGAGATGTGATGGCTGTAGTTTCGTTCAAATCTCATCTGAATGCTCCTTTTGTGAGTCTTGCCCAACGATGAAAGCCAAGATAAGATTATTGTTTTTATTTTCCCCTTCAATAAAATGACGCATTGTCAATTGAGCTGGAATCAGAACTGCGGGAGGGGGGGTACTGTTTGGGCGGGGGAGGATTGGGTTGCGGTGGGAGGTCGCTACCGATGGGGGCGGAATCGCAAAAGCTTTATTGCTGAGCGGCATCGCCATCCAAGCGACAACAGCCGCAGGGAGTCCTGCAGGAGAATCAGCCCGAGGGCAGAAGAAAAACCTCGAGGCTCAGTCGAGATTTTCCATCCCACTCATCACCCTCGCCCTTGTGCCCCCCCCCCCCCAACTTCATTCGTTGTGTACGTTCGTTTATTTATTCAGCGATTCTTTTTTATTCGGTCTTTGGGAAAGAGAAAAAATGTCTAAACAATATCGGTGTTCTTATCTTAGAGACTCATATCTTTTAGAAAAGACACAAACGGAAGAGGCGGCCATTCTATCTACGCGATTAGCGACGAAAATGTCACTTCAGACTTTAGCGTGACAGACCAACAAAAATATGTAAAACGTGATATGTTAAACGCGTGACAGATCAAAGAAAATAAACAAGCGTGACAAAGTCAAATGATATGTTAAAACTTAAGCGTGACAGACCGATGAGAATTATATGTAAACTTAATCATGACAGACCACAGAAACTGCTATTTTGAAACTAACCATGACAGACCAAAGAACATTCTATTTCAAATTTAAGATTGTGTCAGAGCGACTGCAATTTTAAGTTGTAAATAAACTTAAGCGTGACCGACAAACGTAAATGCTATTTAAACTTAAATATGACTTTCATAGCTTCCGTTCAGTCTCGGGAGACAATGGATACCCCCTGTAATGGTGGCTGCGTGTGTAATTGTGAAGCAACGGTTGCGCAATTACCAATCACATTTCTCCTGAGTTTGCACTGCCTGATTCCAGCGGCAAGGAGAAGTCCATGACGACTGGAAAACAATGCCGAGATAAGCGGAGAGCACATACACCACCTGGTATTCCCAAATGGTCACCCATTTTAGTACTGGCCAAACTCAACGTCGCTTAACTTCGGTGATCTAACATATGTGTATGTGTCTGCGTATGTGTATACGTATGTACTTTCTCTCCTTTTTCCAAGATAAAAACCAAGTTTCAGTCATAAATGTGCAACAGTCTTTTGTCTTATGGCTGTTCAATGATATGGGGGCACTTTGGTGATCGTCTCATCGGTAGGAGGTGTTATTCTGACTGAGCTTTACACTCACCGGACCTTAACCCCCTCCCATATTTTTATCTGCAGGGTTATCTAAAAGATAATATCTATTAAAGCAATCCCCAAACTCTTCCTGAACTGAATGGATATTCTTCTAGTATTTTCAAAATGTCAGTCTATGTCTGACTTGTCCACCAAGTTCTAGTCATAAATATGCAACAGTCTTTTGTCTTATTGCTGTTCAATGATATGGGGGGCACTTTGGTGATCGTCTCACCGGTAGGAGGTGTGATTCTGAATGAGCTTTACACTCACCGGACCTTAACCCCCTCCCATATTTTTATCTGCGGGGTTATCTAAAAGATAATATATATAAAAGCAATCCCCAGATTCTTCCTGAACTGAATGGATATTCTTCTAGTATTTTCATAATATTTGATACACGTGTAGTTATAAAGCAACGAATTAATAACCAAAAGGCTACTCAATCTCAAAGGTGGTCTTAATGTGTGTTTGAAGTGGCACAGCTTGTCTAAATCAAATGGTTATCATTCATCGTAGTTATCAAATTCTGGCATAAAGCATGGCCTACAATAGATATGTGTTAGTTCGATAGTTGGTCACCCTCTTGAGAATATCCCAGTTGGAAAGATTCAAACCAGGGAATCTTGGAAGCAACATTTACATATACACTCCCCTTTTATCATCTAACGTTCATGACTAATAAAGTTGTTTGGTGAAACGTGTATTTTTCAATAGTCTGTCATTTCTCAGGGCTTTTCACTAGCACTAATCGTGTTCGTCTCATTTTGTGCACTAAAAAAAAAGAGTAAAACCTGGTAACTGATGCGCATACATTAAAGTGTTTAAACCAGTTTTAGCCAGCATGGTTACACTTTCACTTCTCAAATCCATTCATCCATATCTCATAATGTCAAGGGACGTCGTCAGGGAGTAAGGCAGATATTTTTATCTGTCATAACTTTTTAATGGACATGATAGAACCTGGTGGAGCCTATGTCTTCAGAACCTGGTATTCCCAAATGGTCACTCATTTATTATTGGCCAGGATCAACGCTGCTTAACTTCGGTGATCTCACGGGTAACCGGTGTGTCAACGTGATTATGTCGTATAGCATGATAGATCGACGAAAATACTATTTCAAAGTTAAGCATGACAGGTAAACAAAATTGCTATTTTTATATTTATTATAACGTCAAAGATTTCTTTTTTGAATGGGCAATAAAAATGCTTATTTCAGTCTTCTTTGCGTGTCTTTCTAGCATGGGGTTATACTGCAGTTCCACACTTTTTAATGCAGTCCTTTTCATTAGTATTGTACTCTGCAAGATGATCCCATCTCTGCTGGTTGGACAGTAGAAGGCAAAAAATATAGTGCTGCATCGCATGGGCCTCCTCCTTATCTTCGCAGATGGTTGGGTCGGTTTTGTAGACCCATCTGGCTATAGCAAATTTCGATCGCCCTATTCCCATTTTCAGGCGATTGACTGCCCTGAACTGGACCCAGAGTGCTTCTGAGCCAGAAGTGCTTCTGAGCCAGAAAAGCTTCTGGGCCAGAAGTGCTTCTGAGCAAGAAATGCTTCTGAGCCAGAAATGCTTCTGAGCCAGAAGTGCTTCTGAGCCAGAAATGCTTCTGAGCCAAAAATGATTCTGAGCAAGAAATGTTTCTGAGCTAGAAATGCTTCTGAGCCAGAGTGCTTCTGAGCTCTCTAGTCCACAGCTGCAGTCTGGTTTCTTCCTGAGATGTTATTAGCAGATCCACGTAGGTGATGAAGCTGCTCCTTGACTTTAGTCGTTTGGCCGCTGGTTGACGTCCACAAAAGAGATGGCGTTCATCACCGATAGACTTTGCGATCTGCACGTGTAATGTTAGTGAGAAGATGCAGGTTATTCAGATTGGTAGCCTTTCGGCAATCAGTGATCAAGCGGCAGGTCTTTTTTAACGCTGGGTACAATTTATTAGCCTGCGTTGATATCTCTCAAACAAGAAAACATAGTCTGCAGAAAAATAACGCTGGCAGGACCAAGGCAGTACCTCTTAGTGTGTATGCCGTTGTCTCCTCTCTTGTAGTTGATCAGTTTCCAAAGGATGTTGTTCCGGGCGCTGCCTTTCAGTTGTGTGTTTCAGATATGTTTAATAAGGCCCTATTTATTTGCCCTCCACACGACAGCAAAGTAATTATTTACTTAATCAAGACAGACGTTGCCGTGTGACGTTGTAATGGACATATTGTGTAAACTTAAGCGTAATCAAGGGAGTCGCGAGAGCGCTCTATCCCTTAATAGACTCCAAAAACGGCCTATGCTGGAAATCTATTTTAAACTTTGCACAACATTTTTATTTGATAGGTTCTATAAGTGTGTAGAATTTCAGCATCATTAGTCAAGGCAACCCAGAGATCCAGAAAGTTCAATCATGAAATCATGTTATCTGTGTGTACGTACGTAAGTACGTACGTACGTACGTACGTACGTACGTACGTATGTGCCCCCCTGTATCTCATCAACTATTTGATGTATTCAGCTGATTTTTGGTGCAGATAGAGGTTCGAAAGTCTAGTTGATGGCATTTTAATTTAAGTTACCATATACCTTAGTTTTCCAGAAAATTCCAAAAAACCTTTAAAATGACCATTGTATTGAGGCATAGCCTTTACAAAAGTAGTGACATTCGATGATAAATGCCAGTATACTGAAATCATATGCCCTTAATAGGGTTAAGATGAAAATTCATATACGCTAATGTACAAAAGCAAGGAAATCCCCAAATTTTTACACTTTTATTGTCATTAAGGGTATGCGAGCACAACAGGGCTATGTATTTTACTGGTAGGATTTTTTCTACAGCGCACCTAACACACTTCATCCACTCATGCATAGAGATTTATACTGTAGTGATCTGATAATGAAATGGTTTGGTTGATATGTAGTCATATCCTTAATGACAATAAAAGTCTTAACATTTGGGAATTTCCTTGCTTTTGTACATTTAGTGTATATGAATTTTCATCTTAACCGTATTAAGGGCATATGACTTAAGTATACTGGCATTTTTCATGGAATAGACTAAAGAATATGCTATTTCAAACTTCACCGAGACACATCGCCCGACAGACAGCGTCTCTTCACGAGAAGTTTGGGCTCATTTTTTTTTAACAAGATAGGCTTTTCGAACTGCGCGTTTAGCTATGAAAATGCTATTTCAAAATGAAGCGTGACTGGCCGACCAATGGACAAAGCCTCTTATACAGATGTGAGGATGCATATTAATATATATATATATATATATATATGACAAATCTAGAAACATCAAAGGAAATGAATATTAAAGGCGAGCGATTTCCTTTGACCATTAATAAATAAACGAACAAGCTCATACCACCACCCAAATAAATATTAAAAATAAAAACGGAAACAAAGAAAGAAAAAAATTGAAGATAACATCGTCGTCAATTGCGTTTGTATTAATGTTCGTCAGAATTGGACGCTATTTTATTCTATTTATTTGTTTACTTGTTTTATTTCAGTATTTATTTAATAATTTATATATATTTCTATTTCTGTCACTTATGTATTACTAGCCGGGCTACCAGGCGTTGCCCGGGTTAGAGTGTGGGATAGAATCATATGCAACAGAGTCGTAAAGAAAGTTTACATTAACAGTACCATTGATGTTTCTATTTATCTTCCTCCCACAAAGTAGGATGTGACACAAGGTCGGGAAAGTGGGGAAAAAACCAGGGCTCGAGAATTTGAGCACTCTGGCTGTTTAAACATTGCCTGGGCAGCCCCGTCGGCATTCCCCGGTAGGGGCGTCTCAGGCGATTAGCAATAAACTTACCCCCTCTCAAAGGGTGAGAAGGCAAAGCCTGAGAGGGTGCACCTCCTAGAACTGCACAGGACGGAAACCGATAAACCGGCGTAAATCTAGACCCGAAGGCCCGGACAATACCGGTTTATTTGGCGGGGTAAAAACCCCTGGTTGTCAGACTGATATCGTAGTCACTGAGCTTTGCAGATATATATTAATACTCTAAAACCATCGTTTATACATAGGTTAATTCCAATGAGCAACATATTGCAAAGGGGGCATTAGCTTCCTTATAGGGAAGCTAATGACGCAGAATTACTTCCATGATCGTCAAGGATCAAATGTTTCATGTGAATATACTTATATTTAAGCTACACTCCTTAGTTTGTTTTCGGCAGACACGTAGCCAAACTGGCTTTCTCTTTTATTACATATATATATAGAGAAATCTAGATATAAAAAGTGAAATAAAAAGAGGGCTAGAGGGATAGAGACAGGCAGGCGTTAGGTATTAAATACACCAAAATTCCTCACTAACATTTTATTATATCTAAAATAAAAAAGGAAAAATATATCCAGCTTTTTTAAAAAGTAAAAACGCAACCTGAGGAGAGAATCGAAACCAGACACTCGACATAATCAGTTTGATTATTTCCCAGCTGAGCAATACCGATATTTGTAAAGTCTGCTTTTAAAATAACACGCATTAGTACGTTTCTATTTTATGTGTATAATCTTGGAAAAGGGCATGCAGCTTACTTAAAACGGCTCCTAGAGACTCATGACCACTTCCATCATGTTTCTAGGAATGTGTATAAACTTTTATATTTTAGGCATAGACAGATGGACAAAAATACTCACACAAACATACACACTGACGTTTTCTTATTCTCTCGGTAAGAATCTCGTTTGAGCTCCTACTCCATTTCTCGAACATCGAGTAATGGTAGCAGTGCAGTAAAATCCTTTTTTGTGCAACTGACCACTTCTGGGATTTTAGGCGCCTTGTATTCCTTGTTTTAGTCGTTGCTTGTGGTGGAGTCTGGGTGCCAGGGTCTTTTTCATCAAGGCCTGGTGGCTGTCCCTGTCTTGTCTCTGACATGTCCATACTGACATTTTCAGAGGAAAAAAGGTTTGTACCATTGCATACCTCTTCCCGCCTGGTGCATAAACGAGTTGAGGGGCCCTTTTTATCCTGGGTGCCGGCCTGTCAGTTTGTAGATTTTGATTTATTCATCTTTTCATGTTTTTCTTCCTCTTTGTCCACGGCTTTTTATTGGTTATTAAAAGCTACCCTCAAAAAGAGGGGTACCCTCATTCGCAATCAGAGGGACGCGCTGGATGGCCTGAGGAGACAGCACTCCAGAGAACGGCCAGAATCCTGAAAAGAGCTCTCGGTTGGAGTCTGTAAATAGCGGGTGATCGTATGGCATTTGGAAGAATGCCCCGTCCCCAGCAAATGAATGAAAATAAAAATAAAAAAAGAGAGAAAACGTTTTCTTTTTAATTATATAGTTTTAAATAGATCTAAATGTATAGATGGAAATAAAGAGAAAGCGAGAGAGGCATAATCACGTTAACACACCGATTCTCGTTAGATCATCGAAGTTAAGCGACGTTGAACTTGGCCAGTACTAAATGGGTGACCATTTGGGAATACCAGGCGCTGTATGTGGCTTGGAGAGAACATGGGTTCTACCCGGTATCATTATGCCCACTGAAACGTTTGGACAGATAAAATATCTGCATTACTCCCCGACGACGTTCCTTTGATGTTATGGGATATAGATGGATAGATGGATAGATGGATAGTAACAGACACACAGACTCACAGATGCGTTACGTACGAAATATACAAAAAATTCTTCATTTAAAAGAAAGAAAAATATATTCTTGCTTTCATTTGAAAAAAAAGAAATCGGATAGCATAATTGAACCCTGGCACTCAGTGATGTCAGTTTGATTCTCTTCCCACTGAACTATTCAGACATTTGTTAAGTCACCGTTTAAAATAACACTCATAACTAAATTTCCATTTCATATGCAAAAAACGACCTGTAGAGTCCTTTAAAAGGCACTGTAACAGCAAGCAAACTGCAGCAAAATCCCGGACACGAATTATACTGATGAATATGTATTTATTTGCGCGCACGTGGCCAATGCTGAACTATAATATCTTTTCACCGTAAAACTGGAAATACATGAAAATAAACTAGTCTTACAAACATGTTCTAAGACAAAACAAAGCAAATTATAAAAGAGTAAAAATTCAAATAGGTTTAGAGAACTATGCGTTGCTTACCTCTATTTTTGCCAAGCTACTTTCCCCAGAGCCAACGTCTGTCACAAGCGGAACAAACGTCTGATTCCCATGTTGACTGATTCGAAAAGACCGCATCTTTGCAAGCAGGCGGTGTAGCGGCACGGCAGTTACCCCGTGCGCCTGTATTCCGGAAGAGGACGGTGCTGAATACAAAATGTCCCTTCCTGAATTATGACTGGCCAACATGTGAAACTCCTACGTTTACAGGCACCATAATGCTCCTAAGAGAATTATGTATGCGTATTAACTTTTATATTTTAAGTACACTCTATAGTCTGTATTTTTATAAGCTGACAGATAGACATACAGACATACACACATACGTTCTTCTTTATTACTATATAGATTTATTTTGTCGCTTTTGATATTCTATTATTTACTGGGTGTCCATATCCAACATTGTCCGGGGTTAAACACTTCTACACTCTCTAATAAACACCAATGTCTTTTTCTTTATATATAAATAAATATATGTCTACTGTTGGGCTCAGAGTACACTCTAGCATTCAAACGGACGGTCTGTTTTTTGTATTCAGTTAGAAGTGTCTGTTGTTCTGATTACGGGTCTGTCGTTCGGTAGAGACAGCAAGTATAATTTTAAACCTTTCAAAATAAAACGATGCTGTCTGTGCTAAAATTCAGAGCTGTAATTTTGTTTGGAAGAAAACATCATTTGTTATAGCAGTGATCGAGACGAAATGATTGACCCTGTGGTCTTTGTCGAAATCATGGACCACATTCTGAGGAAGACGACGAACGGATTGCCACGGTATGTGCAGTGAACCCCCACAGACATAGGTTCACAACAAGACTCTCAAGTCTTGACAGAAAATTTGATATACCACCTGGTTTCCGGACAATCGTCACTAACCGTGTGGAAGGAGCTGTTAATATTCCATCTACGGTGCGCGTTTCACGTTAAATTCGTTTGATTATTTCGGACTTATCTCTCATTGTAGTCAAAACACTTACTTGAAAATGACTTCTCGTTATACAAAGTGATCCAGAACAGGGAATCGTTAATAAAATTCGCAATCCTTTCTGCAATCGAACGATATTTGATACAATTAAATTTCAGTCTAAGCCCGACTTGGGTAATTGGTTGTTCCAATTGGCAACCAATATAAAAGCAAGGAAACTTCGCGTGAACAATAACAAATATTTATTGGAACACAGTTGTTTAGAAATAATATATACAAACCAAAACGTTATGTTTCTTTTGTTGTAGAGAAAACCTGTAGAATCTGACCGGTGAGGAATTCTAAATTTCCTTTGTACTTTTGTTTTTGAGAGACGGTTGAATTGGATAAACTTTTTTCTTGTTTTTTTTTATTCGTGTTTTCGAATTCTGTCTCTCTGAAGAACAACTACAAAATTATTTTTTTATATTGAGAACTTTGAGTTGAGGTGGCTATTCAACTTGTCTAACCAATCGCAGATCGTTTCGAATTTTCAAATATGTTACGATTGGTTAGTGAATGTAATCCTTCGTTTTACGCATATGCAGAATGAGTCTCCAGTCAAGCTCCAATATAGAAGGTTGGGTTATTACGGGTAATGTTTAATTTTGATTATCAGGTGCGGGTCTGGTGCATCAGTTGCAATAACTCTCCGGTCCAATCTGACCTGAAAAAGTAGAACTTGTAGGGGTGCGATCTATGGATTAAGCATGTTTCATGCACAAAAGATCGAATCATGAATAACTAAAAGGTTTCGGTTTCGATTTCCGGTCATGGCATTCGCTTTATTTGTTGGCGATTTATTATCTATATATTAATACGATAGCGTGTGTGTTCGTGTGTCACGCTTCCACCAAAAGCTCTGCGCATGCGTGCCGCACCTAGATTTTGAAAAACATTCAACTCGCCTAATTTTCGAAACATTTCAAGTATTCCCCTTTGGCGCAACGGTTAGCGACGTAGTATTTTTGACTTCGGCCCAACTGGTTTATAGTTCGATCCCAACCAACCTTTGATATTTGTTTTCTACATTTCGAGGGGAAGGAGAAGAGAGGTAAGGAGGGGACGACCGGGAAGACACATATTAATACAATAGTGTGTGTGATTTTGTGTATCATGCTTACATCAAAAGCAACGACCTTCCGAATCTTTGTAAGCTACTCATGAATTGGCTTGGCCTTTTGGCTAAGATCTAAGTGTAGTATCTGTTCCGATGGATACTGCACTCCATAGACTGGTATTGTCTTAGCCATCGAGGCTTGATTTACGCCGGTCTATGGGTCTGTTCTGTACAGTTCTAGGAGGTGCACCCTCCCAGGCTTCGCCTCCCCTCTTTGGGGAGGAGTAAGTTTATTGCTTACTGTCTGGGGCGCCCCTACCGGGGAATACCAACGGGGCTGCCCAGGCGATTTTTAATGGCCAGAGTGCTCACATTCTCGAGCGCTGGCTTTTCAAACCCCCACTTTCCCGACCCGACCTTGGGTCACATCTTACTTGTGGGAGTAAGATAAAACTGGCCTTGTGCCTAACTCCTGGAGAGGAGTAAATAAATATTCATGAATTGGAGCCAAATTTAATTTAATCGAAAACATTTACAAAGTAAGGTGTAGTCGTCGAAATGTTACCTTCACTAGAAATATTGTATATAAAGAAGTTTTGTAAATTGTTTCATGTATTGTTCATTTTTTTAAAAATAAATATACAAGTCCAAATCTTATCATATTTTATTCAAACAGGTATAAGTTAGGAACAAGATAATTAGTATTAAAAACATCATTTCGCGTAATTTACACGGATCCCGCTAGTTTAGTATTAATGCAATATTTTCCATGTCTAAATTTCTAAAATTAAGAGCTGTAATTTTATTTCGAAGAAAGATCAATTTGTTACAGCTGTGACACATGATTGACATACGGTCAGTGTCGAAATCAAGCTATCCTAACTAAGACTTGTTTGGAGATGGTCGCTAATTTCAGGCCTATAAGATAGTAAAACATTTCTTACTTTACTACGAACCCTTAATCCGGTGGGGTTCCTAGTCGAACTTAAGGTTAGTCTTAAGGTAGGTCATGTTTGAATCTGTATTTTAGGGAATTAAAAACTTAGAACAACACTTGGGTCAGTCATATTGAATTTTTACTGTATCCTAAAAACATATATCTCCTCGGTCTAACCTTCACAGGTAACATGCATTGGAACAAATACATTGAAGACATTGACAAGGCTGCAGCAAAGAAGGTGGGATCCCTCTATCGTGCTAGTAAACTCCTTACACCTGACATCATCCTGTATATCTACAAAGCCACCATCCGCCCATGCATGGAGTATTGTTGCCACATCTCGGCTGATGCATCATCTACTAATCTCTCCCTCCTTGACAAGGTCCAAAAAAGAGTCGCCAACCTAATAGGTCCCTCACTGTCAACCAAGCTCCAGTCCCTGTCCCATCGCCGCAATGTAGCATCCTTGTGCTTGTTTTACAAATACTTCAATGGGTTATGCTCCGATGAATTGGCTACTCTGGTGCCCCCTCGGCGTAAATTCACTAGACCAACTCGACAATCAACTAAATCACATGCATTCACTGTGGAGGTCCGCAGATGTCTACTCAAATAGCTTCTTTCCTTGTGCTGCTAGCCTCTGGAACTCCCTCCTTGCCCCCTGTTTCCCCGACGGTACTGACATGCAGAAATTTAAAAATAATGTAAACAGACATCTCGCTGAACAGATCCAAACATAGGTTGACCCCCCAAAATCTTCTCTATTTTTTTTCTCAGTAGCCCCTTACGTCTACAGTGGCGGCCTGCCTTGTTTGGGTGAACTACGTTAAAAAAATCTTGTATTGAATTAAAATAATTTTACAACAGTTTTAGATAGGTATGTGCAAAATGGGTGTGGCTTATACGGACTATGGGTATTAAAATGGGCTTATCATATTTTTTTAATTAGTTATTTATTTGTTTAGTTTTTTCTTGTGTTTGAAAGATAAAAGCCTAAAAATTACAAAAATCAGTGAAATTGAAACTTTAAGAAATTCAATAATATATTTCCATTAGTAAATTAATGTCTTAAGACACTGAATTTAAAAAACATATACATACTTTTTACTAAAAATTTGCATAATTATCCCAAAATGGCAAAGTAATTATAAAATCTGTAAGCGACGGCAAACGATGTAATGAAATGGAAAAATATTGCTAACGATATTTAGAGATTTTATGGGAGATCATAATCGCTATAATATATATATTTTTTTATTTTTATGAAGATAATATGGTTTTTAATAGTTTATAGAAATTGTAAAATTATTATACAATATTTTCTTTAATTTTTACTTATTAATGCCATTTAATATTAGATTGAGTTCAATGACATTTTATTACCCAATGTGATATGAAAATTATTTAAATATCGACCATTATATTTAAGTTTTAACTTTTTCATTTTTGTTTTAAACTAGTTTTTGTATGAAAAATGTTCAAAGTTTATTTTGTATCAAAACTTTAATTTTTTGTATGAAAAAATTTTTTTGTGTGCATGGAAAAACAATATGGACGCCAGCGATTAAAACATTGAATTTAAATTCGATTCTCAAAACTTTAAAAGGTAAATTAGAATTTTATTTCAGGACAAAAAATACAATTAAGACCAATAATCAATCTTTTCTCAAATTGGAGCAAAATAGACAGAATTATAACGAAGTTGTTTATATTTCTTAGTCAGAAACACACGCTGTATTTTTTTATGATAGCAGCAGGTGGCTGTGCAAATCCGTTTATTGCAATACTAGTCATCTAGTTAATCGTTAGCATAAATTATCCCATGTTTTAAAAAATATTTCTTAAGAACGGCCCAGTTTCTAAATTTATAGATTATAATTTTTTTTATAGATTATAAAAAACTTTCCCACGCTGATGATTACACGTTTATGCGCGAAGGGACAATATAATAATATCGATTATTAAATTTTCCCGGAAACTCTCATCATTAAAATCACATAAATTATTTTTTGCAATTATATAATGTTTTTAGTAAAATATTGATTAAATAATGCTTTATTAAATGATGATATCGTTAATCACTTATTAAATTATAAATCATATAAATCAAATTAATGAGATAAATAAATCAATGATTAATTAAATTAATGATGTATATGTAATACATATATCATACATACATCATCATATACACACATACATATATCAGACATACATATACATACATACATACATGTATCAGACATACATCATATAGATGTAATAATTAAATTAATGATTAATTAATTAAATTAATGATTTAATTAAATTAAATGATTAATGAGATAAATAAATCATATAAATTAAATTATAATCATATAAATTATAAATCACTAAATCTTACAGTATTAGTGAAATAAATAAAAATTATCTTAATAACATTATCATAAGAGTTATCATATATCATACATATCTCATATCTCAGACATAGCTATGTCACCTCAAACATATGGTGATCGATCTCTTTTATATAGACTAGTGTTAACCATCCGTCGAAAATGAGGGGAAATCTGCTTCCCTAGTGTTCGCACTCGCCTGTTATCTCAGTATATTACTAAAATATTAATTTATCTTCTTCTTTCTTTTGTTTTCTTTTTTCTCATTTTTCTATCTTTTTTCTATTTTACTTTCTCTTTTGCTTTTTCCTCTTTTTTCTTTCTTTCTTTCTTTTATTTCTTTCGCTCTTTGTCGTTGAGATTGTTCTTTCTTGTTATTTTCCTTTTTCTTTTCTCATTCCTTTTTCTCTATTCTCTTTTTATTTCTTTGCTTTATTCTGTTTATTACTTTTTTCTTTCTTTTTTCTCCTTTCCTTCTTTTTTTCTCTTTTTCTTTCTTTCTTTATCTTTTTTTAATTGTTCCTTCTTTTATTCTTGTTTACTCTTTTTCTTTTTTATCCTGTTTCGTTTCTTTGTTCTTTCTTTTATTCGTTTTGTTTTAAAATTTCCTCAACTTTTTCTCTTTTTTTCTTTCGTTTTCTTTTGTCTCATTTTTTTCTTTGTTCTGTTTTCGTTCCTTTCTTCTTTCTTTTTTTCCTTCCTTCCTTCTTTCCTACTTTCTTCCCTTCCTTCCTTCCTTTTTACTTCTTTCCTTCCTTCCTTTTTTGCTTCCTTTCTTTCCTTCCTTCCTGTTTTCTTTCTTTCCCTCCTTCCTTTCTTCCTTTTTTTCTTTCTTCTTTCTTTCCCTCCTTCCTTTCTTCCTTTCTTTCTTCCTTCCTTCCTTCTTACTTTCCTCTTTTTCTTCCTTCCTTCCTTTCTTCCTTCTTTCCTTTCTTCCTTCCTTACATCTGTTTCTTTTACATTTTTTGTCTTTTTCTCTTTTTCTCCTCTTTTTTCTCTTATTTTTCTTTTCTTTTTTGTCTTACTTTTTCTATATATTTTTTTCTTTTGCTTTCTTTTAGATTTTCCTTTTTTTTTCTTTTTCTCATTTTCTTTCTTTTGTTTATTTTTCGCCTTTTCTTTATTTCGTGTTCTTTTTTCTCACTTTTGTTTTTATTCTTACTCGTTTTTCTCTTTTTCTGTCTTTCGTTTTTTTTTTGCTTTTAGTTCGTCTTTCATTTTCTCCTTTTCTTTTTTCTTTCCTTTGTTTTACTTTCTTACCTTCGATTTCTTTTTCCTCCTTTTTTTTAATTTTTCGCTTTTTGTATCTTTCTAATCTTCTTCTCATTTCTAAGCTGAATATAACTCATATTTGCTTTCCTTCAATCTCTTATTTTCGTCATTCTTTCCCCTTCTCTCTATACTTATTTAAAAAATAAAACTTTTATTCGCCCCAAACAAGGCATATTGCAACTGAGAAGTAAGGGGCTACTATGATTAGGAGCCACATTTATAGGGCGCATTTTAAGTGAAAATGTGTGACACAAGATGTTTGTTCATATTACATTGAAATTTCTGCATTTTGGTACAGTTAGGGGTACTTCTGCAGTTTACAGACCTTGCTATTTTTTAGATAGAATCTTCAAGTTAAGTTAAATCCAATTTTTACGGTATTTTTAGTTTATTAAATAGTTATGTATAAATACAGAATAGTTAACAAAACCGCCCCCTACCCATGTAGAGAATGGGATTATAAATCATAACCTTATTATTTTAGCTCGGTCCATAGTAGTACCTAGTTGGGGAAACAGGGGGTAGGGATAAAATTCCAGGTGCAAGCGGTCCTAGGAAAGAAGCCATTAGAGTAGAAAGGTTTCCGGCATCTGCGAAACACTACAGTGAAGGGGAGGGATTTTTCTGCTAGTCAGGTTGGTCGGGGTATTTATTTTGAGGTGGTACAAAAGCACTAAGTTCGTCGGAGCACATTCCGTGAAAGTATTTGTAAGACAACCACATCTCCATTCCTCCAATATTTCTAGTTCTTGTACCTTTTTCTTTGTCTATTCCCTTCCTCTTTTTCTTTTTCTTCTTCTTCTTCTTCCTTTTTTTCTTCTTCTTCTTTTTCTTCTTTTTCTTCTTCTTATTCTTTTTCTTCTTATTATTATTCTTTTTTCTTCTTCTTCTTCTTTTTCTTTTTCTCCTTCTTTTTCTTCTTCTTTTTCTTCTTTTTCTTTTTCTTCTTTTTCTTATTCTTCTTTTTCTTTTTCTTCTTCTTCTTCTTCTTCTTTTTTTCTTCTTCTTCTTCTTATTTCTAGCCTTTCTTCTTGCTTTTCTTTTTCTTCTTCTTATTACAATTTCCTTCTTCTTCCGTTAACTTCTTCTGATTCACCATCCTTACATTTTGTTTTCTTTCTTCCCTTTCTTTTTGTTTGTATTCTTCCGTTTCATCTTCTTTTTTCTTCTTCCGTATTCTTCCTTTTTATTTTTCTTCCTTCTCTTTTTCTTTATTCTTCCATTTCCTTCTTCTTTCTGTTCTTTTTTCGTCTTTCTTCTTCTTCTTCTTCTTCTTCTTCTTCTTCTTCTTCTTCTTCTTCTTCTTCTTTCTCTTCTTCCGTTACTTTCCCGTTATTCCTTTTTCCTCTGCTCCATTTCCAGAATCCTTCATATTTTATAGTCCCTTATTTCTTTCATCTCTTTTCACATTTCTATTTAATGCCATCACATTCACGCGCTTTCTACCAAAAGAGGTTTTTCCAAACCAGTCCCGATCGTCATTTCTTCAATTCCACGCGATTTCCTCAATTCTTCAAAAGCTAACCCAATCGTAAAAACACCATTCCCATCAGAAAAGGAGAGGGGCCAATCGCGGTTGATGGTCGAGTGATGTTAAGGAGCGAGGGGAGGGGGGGGGGATCGACGGAATCTATCTGTCATTTTGTAAATAGCGGAACAAACTGACATCAAAGGGACCGGATGCTAATTGCAGGACATTCACGTATCGATCTAAAGCCATACCGAAAGCCGCCTTGCCGCCTGCGGCCCTACTTACCAACCATTGATCCGATCGAGATACGAGAGACAAGAGCGTCCATGTCTGTATTACATGGAAAAGCGGGATACGAGCGTAAGATTTGATTTGAGATAGATAGTTATGCTGGATTTGCTGGGAGGGAGAATGCGAGACGTGAAATGAGGAAGGGGGCGTATAGAATAGATGTTTAATACTTATATCAAGTAGAGAGTGCTCCTCCGATTTACTTGCCCCCCCCCCCCCCCCACGAGGGCAAAGTTCGACAAAATGCTGGATTTTTATGTGGAATATCTAATTCTCTCGCCATAGGATAGTGTAGCATCTGTTCTCTTGTCATGGGATAGTGTAGCATCTGTTCTCTTGTCATGGGATAGTGTAGCATCTGTTCTCTTGTCATGAGATAGTGTAGCCTCTGTTCTCTTTTCATAGGATAGGGTAGCATATGTTATCTTGTCATGGGATAGTGTAGCATCTGTTCTCTTGTCATGGGATAGTGTAGCATCTGTTCTTCTGTTATGGGATAGTCTAGCATCTGTTCTCTTGTCATGGGATAGTGTGGCTTCTGTTCTCTTGTCATAAGATAATGTAGCATTTGTTCTCTTGTCATGGGATAGTGTAGTCTCTGTTCTCTTGTCACGGAATTGTGTAGCATCTGTTCTCTTTTCATGGGATAGTGTAGCTTCTGTTTACGTGTCATGGGATAGTCTTGCATCTGTTCTTTTGTCATGAGATAGTGTAGCATATGTTCTCTTGTCATGGGATAGTATAGCATCCGTTCACTTGTCATGAGATAGTGTAGCCTCTGTTCTCTTGTCATGGAATAGTCTTGCATCTGTTCTCTTGTCATGGGATAGTGTAGCATCTGTACTCGTGTCATGGGATAGTGTAGCATCTGTTCTTTTGTCATAAGATAATGTAGCATCTGTTCTCTTGTCATCGGATAGTGTAGCATCTGTTCTCTTGTCATGGGATAGTGTAGCATCTGTTCTCTTGTTATAGGATAGTGTAGCATCTGCTCTCTTGTCATGGGATAGTGTAGCATCTGTTCTCTTGTTATAGGATAGTGTAGCATCTGTTCTCTTGTCATGGGATAGTGTAGCATTTGTTCTCTTGTCATGGGATAGTGTAGCCTCTCTTCTCTTGTCATGGGATAGTGTAGCATCTGTTCTCTTGTTATAGGATAGTGTAGCATCTGTTCTCTTGTAATGATACCATCCTCCAAGGCATTACCTCTTCCTTGTTAGTCGCAACTATTCGTTAACCTGAAACTTGGCGTGGTTTTATCCCTGACACCGAGAGTAGCAAGGCTTAGCGGTTGCATGCAAAGTCGGGGAATGTTTGGTCCAGAAGATACAAATGAATTGCATCGAAGCATCATTGCCATACATACTTCATTGGTTTGCGGTTCTGCGCCTGGCACATCTTTGCTTGACACATGAAGAGGCATGAGACGACGAGAGGACGACGGATCCTGATGCCGGCTCCGTCTGGATTTTCACCAGAGCCCTGATAACTGGGTAACTCTGATAATACCATGTTGCCATCGTCTCACCACATACGCACTCTCTCACGTGAGAGGGGCAAAAATACCATACACACACATTTGTCTTGGATCTGCTCTGTGTGACGTCAGAGAATAAAGTGTTTCTACTCTTATTCGTGTCATTGTTTCATCTTTCAAATCTCCTTAAGGATCGTTCTGCAAGATCGTTTTGTAATATACATCTATTAAAAGATACCCGTCCTTGGACGTGTAAAACGTATTCCCCAAACAGAACATTTCTTCACCACTTTTATGCCTCCTTGAGAAAATTAAAATATAGACAAAATGATACTTAATCTTACGCTTAGAATCCTTATTCTAATTTTGATCAAAATCTATTACATTTTGATCCTACAAAATTTCTCAAAATGTAAGGCTTAAGCTTAATGGATTTTAAGAAGAAATACCAATTCAGGGAATCTTGCTTAATTGCTGTCTAATACCTATGAATCAAATTCAATGCAAATCTGAAATATTTAAACTTTAAAATGGGAAGGTGTTGCCATATTATGCTCACTAAAAACCCTGTTAAAATACCCCAAAGAAATTTAAATTTTAGGAATATTTATTAATCGTTAGCATTTCACGAAAATAGAAGTATCGTCAGTATAACAGCAGTATTTCAAAAATCTATAATGATCGGTTAATTAGTTTAGGAGTTAATCGTTTACATACACACATATAAACATATAAATATACTAAACTTTATAGATAGAGATTTATAAATGGCCATGTATGTTCGTGTGTTTCCCATAAATAGCTAAGGTATACAAAGTTTCATGAAAATTAAAAGTTTCTTCATGTCTAAAGTATTCACAATCGTTAAGTGCACCCTTAAGTGGGGCTATATGTACAGAACTTCCTTTAAAACTTCAAATCTATTCTATCATCTTGAAATTTAAATCATATATATATATATATATATATATATATATATATATATATATATATATATATATATAAAATAGTTCAGTGAAGACAAAAAGTCTCGAACCTTTACCTACCCCCTTAAAGATCTATGAGGGTCGAACCTTAATTAAAATTTCAAATGTATCTTATGTTTTTGAAATTAAAATCATATGTATAAAATTCTCCGGGAAGACAATGGAAGCCGTCCCGAATCTCTCTGTGCTCCTATACGCGCCGAATATTTACGCCCTCCTCTAAGAGAGCTATGCGGGCAGGCTCTCCTAAAACTTCAAATACGTATATCCGATTTTAATAAATGTACAACCATATGTATAGGACACTAATTCAGAGAGATTTATAATGTTAGCTTATTCTAACGAAGGCCGCGAACCGGGGGCATTATGAAAGAAATTAATATGATATTATGAGTCTAGTAAAAAAAAAAATTTCTCATTCAATCCCGAGCAACGTTAAGTTATCCTGCTAGTATATGAATAAATAGATCGCATTAAATTTGATCCAAAATGATTAGACACCAATTAAGTAAGATTCCCTAAATTTCAATGTTTTCTTAAGACTTTTTAACACTTAAATGCTTTTTTTTATATTGGTTTGAAAAAAAATTATCAAATGAAAAACGTTTCATATGGGTAATATAAAGTAGTATAAATAATTTTTGGAAATAAATATTGAACAAAAATAAATGACGTCGCAAATGTGCAACAAATAGCATAATATTTCACATGTATAACAAACGCTACAATATATGCATCAATATAATCATAATACACTAGAGAATCATAAAATAATGTTTGCTTACAATTATAATTACCAGATTTAAAAGTTTAGGCTCTTGAATTAGGCAGATGACACTCTGATGACACTCGCCCGTGACATCGAAGATACTGATTACAAGTTGCAGTGTGACACATTTTCGTTGAATATTATATTAAATAGCCATTTTGTTGGAATCTGCTACATTTGAAATTAAAAAACATTTTAGAGTTAAATTTAAACAATAAGTATTCAAGATAAATTAATACATATTTCCTAAATTTTACTTTAATTCGAAGCAAAGTAATCAGGCATCAATAAAGTAAGATTCCCTGAATTTGAATTTCTTTCTGAAGATCA
>OY744518.1:195447599-195527599 GCA_963556195.1 Sepiola atlantica | reverse complement strand
TGGTCATTATGAAGTATTGGGCAGGCGAAGCGGCTGACGAAAGGGTGTTTTGTAAACGATGAAAAGTGGTTTTAACAGGCGTGGAAAACTCTCCACACTTCAAATGACTTTTGTTGTGGAATATTTTTCGATGAAGATACATAATTTATATCATTTTGGATCATTTGGATCATTTGGATTATTTGGATTATTTGGATTATTTGGACGACTGTTCTCATCTTGGATTTCATTTTCGCAACGTTTCAGTCGATATAAGCTTCGACCTTTATCTTTTAAAACTTCTACCCGGTTATGGATGGTGGAACGAGAGCAAACTAGTTGATTAAATAAAGGGTTTCGTTCGAAATTCCGTACAGATTTCAAAGTTCTACACGTGCGTGAAGAAAGTCGAAGGTTACATCGGCCGAAACACTGAGAATAAAATCCAAGATGAGAACAGTAGTTTGAATAATCTAAATAATACAAATTCAAATGACTCGTTGGAATAGCTGCACGGAAGATTTGCTGATCGTCTAATCAAAGAATGAGCTTTACACTCACCGGACATCAAACTCCCCGCAGATTTTTTTTTTATCTCTGGGTTTACGTCAAATATAATGTTTATACAAACAATTCCTAGATTATTTCTCAACGCAAATGGGCCATCAGAACCAAAATCAGGACAGTGCAAAAGAGAACTGCGACAGGACGGCATACTTTTAAATTACTTTAATTCACCCCAAACAAGACATTGCCACTGAAGACGTAAGTGGCTACTGTGATTAGTGACCAGATTAAAAGGAGGCATCCTAAGTGGCTAATTGCGCAACAAGATATTTTGTCACATTACATTTAAATTTCTGCAGGTTGGTAGAGTCTGGAAACCCGGGTACAGAGGGGGAATTCCGAAGGCAATAATTTCGAGGAAAGAACCTATTAGACTATAAGGTTTTCCGGCATTCGGGGACCTCTACAGAGAATGGGGTGGGATCATGCTTCTAGTCGGATCTGTTGTGGGTATTTACAACGGTATTTACGTTCGGAAAGTAAAAGTGGTTCGGCCTAGTGAATTTCTCACACCTTCCAGTATCTTATATCTCTATAAAACCACCATTTGCCCTTGGAGTAGTGTCGAAACATCTGGGCTGGTGCATCAACCACTAGTCCATTTCTCTTGGACAGGTTGTAAAAAAAAACGAGTTTCTAACCTTATAGTACTGTTTCCATATTAGGGCTGGCTAATCTCTGTCCCATTTGTGGGTCCTTGATAAGATGCAGAAACGTATCTGTAATTTGAATGGCCCTCACCCTTTCTTCTTCTCTACACCCACGTGATGTTGTTAGTCTCAGTCTTTTCCTATACGTACTATTATGGCATGTGTTCTTCGGAATTGTGATCTATTCCACGCTTCTTTTGTTCCATATCGTTTGATGCGTTGGTGTAGTGTTCTCCATCAATGTTTTGATACCTTATTGTAATACATCTTTCTATTCCAGTAGCTTCTTTCCAAGAACTGCAGGCTTGTGGAATTCTCTTCCTGCTGACTGTTTTCCTCCTACCTATAGTCTTGTTTCTTTTAAGACTACACCCTATAGGCATCTTCTGTCTTTGCGATAATCATATTTCGTTTTTGTTAGCTCCTTATATCAAGTGGTTTCATGCCTTGTCTGGAGCGATTTCCATAATATATATGTCCTACACTGTGTGATAAGTTCCAACCTCTGTCGCATTGCCGCAGTGTAGCATCCCTGTGCTTATTTTATAAGTACTTCTACGGAATATGCATTTGGCAACTTGTATAATGTCTGACATTTTGATGGTAATAGCAACACGATTAACCAAAAATGGGTATCCTTTTCAGGTGCAGATGATTTCCAGAACATAATTGAGTCTCATTTATACAAAACAACCCAGCAAGATCTTAGTAGAATAAAAGGAAAAACCGGAAGATTAAAAGAAAATCATGAATATTATGGGATGTTGCTAACAGATAAACGAGCAAGCAAACACACAAGCAAACAAACAAACAAACAAACAAACAAACGCCGAGTTAACTATAACCTCCTTCACGTTCACAAAATAACAAATCGAAAAATAAGACAACAACGAACGAAAGAAAACAACCGTTTCTTCTTGAATGTCATGTGCCATTCTTCGACGATAAACATGAAGAATTTGTCGCAGAGCTTCATGAGAATAAAGAGATCTTATTTGTGTTTATGTTTGTTTATTGCCAGAAATTTCTTGCCGTTCATGGAAGAAATTTTTTTTTTTTCAATGTCAAAAAAAAACTAAAAAAAAAACTTAAGACTACGGAATTGGCATCGGGGTGGGGTCTGCGAATACGAAGTGTAAAGAAAAGAAAGACGAATGCTTTATTTCAAAGACCTTCATGCACATGATAGATATTTACGGAAACAAGCATGAAAACATAACCATATGCCAACCTAGGTAGGTTTTGTGCATACCAGTCGAAGATACGTCCTCGACAATCAGTCCGACAGTGGGGTTGTTGCTGTCGGGTTCAGGTATGGTTCTGTTCAGTCCTAGGGATGTCAACCCTTACCAGTTTTACTGTCTCTCTGCGAAGGGGGTTGTTTATAGGCAATCGCCTGGAACGCCCGTACACTGGACTGCCTACGGGGCTGCTCGGGCATTTTTTCGGCCAGAGTTCACTTCACCAAGTACGCTCACTTATCAAAACATCTCCCGACTTTGTGTATAACCTCTTGTAGAGGAGGTAAATAAATATACCGCGTCGACTCAGAGTAGTATTGGTGGCGATGGCAGTAGTGGTAATTTATAGTTTACTGTATGTAGATATATATATATATATATATATATATATATATATATATATATATATATATATATATATATATATATGTGTGTGTCTGTGCGTGTGTAATGTTTCATTAAACTACCTGTTCTTTATCAGTGAAAACCAATGATTTTAGGCCGTGAGCGATTGATCAGATTAGTCTAATACGTTCCAGAGTATCATGTGTTACATAAGATTCTGCATAACCATTCAGCACAAAATTGCTGACTGTCCCTTTGAGCCATCCAATGTTACAGCCAAAATCCTACCTCTTTTTCTATCTTTTAATAAAAATGTTTTTAATCGGTTTTAAATGCCGATACTTAGCAGCTATTAACATACATACACAACCATACACATATATACACACATACACAGCTAATAAACCAACTATTAAGAATTACTTTAACAAAACGTTACTTTAGTGTCATGCAAAAGGCAAAGGGTGGTTTGTGAAACATTTGTAAAAATTCAGATATTTCCGAATTTCTCCGATTTGAAACTTCAAATATTTCTGATTTGCTTGAAATTTGATCCATAGTTATTAGACACCAATTAAGGAAGATTCATTGAATTGCAATGTGTTCTTTAGATTAAGCCCACAATTTTAGACATTTTTCGAGAATAAAAACCATTAAATAGATTTTGATCAATATTGAAATGAGTAATGTTTATATTTTGAAGGCTGTAACAATTCGGGTAGGAAGTTTTGATACCAGGAAAACTGAAAACAAAAAAAAAGGGTAAAACAAAATATGGCGGTTTGGCTACTGTGGCTAAATGTTTTTATCATGTATTATATTTTTGACCAATAATCCTTATATTTCGAAGCATCGCCTCTTTATCAAAAGTGTATATGAAACATGTGTACAGTGAGATGTAGAGGGCATGCTAGTGCTGCAGAAAACGGATTCAACACTCATACCGGAAGTCAAAATTATAGGGAAAATAGATAGCCTCTAATTTTCTAAATGGTTTTTAAAACTTTATGTATCTATACAAAAACTTTCGACTTTCTTTTTTTTTACTCAACACGCTTCCATTTTACCGTGACTTCCGTATTATAATTTCTTTTAGTTTAAAGTTTAGCCTAAGATCACATTAATGAATCCCGGACAACGCCAGGTAAGTACAGCTTGTATAAAATATTTTTTAAAAATGGTTTCATGTTTTTTGTTTGTTTGTAATATATACATGAATATCTGTCTGTCAAATATTCGATAAGGTGTATCTTTGGTATTTTGGTACGAAACTGTCGAGCTGATGTGTCAGCCATTCTAATATGAAATAAAAAGATGCAAATAAATAAAAATAAAATAAAATAAAATAAAAATACAAGGTAGAGAAGAAGGATCTCGATACAAATGACAAATTCTGAGACCCAAAAATGGGAGAGAAAAATAAATAAAAAATTAATAAGAAAAAAAGGAAAAATTGAAAAAAAAAAAGGAAAAAGCAAAATTGAATGAAACCAGGAAAAGAAAAAAAAAATCAACACGCACAATGAGAGACCGCCATTTTGTTCTTTTTATATCTCTCGAACTAATCCCTATATTTTTTTGTTGTTGTTGTTGTATTTATTTTGACATCATCTAATTCATTCATTTATTCCTTCGGTCCGTATTTACGGCTGCTGAGTCATCCAACCAAATCGTCTGCTTCCCACAGTCACGTGCTCCTTTTTCTACATTTTTTATTTTAATTTTATTTATTTATTGTGTTATCGTTTTCTTTTTTTCTCTTGTTCTCACAGCTGACATATTCAAAATGGCGGGGCCCTATTCAATTAGCACGTAGTTTCGTATTCGTTAATTGTATCGGCTGTTTGTTGGTTTTTCTTTCGGCGGGGAGGAGGAGGGGGCTATAAAGGTAGGTGCAGTTCGTATATCTTTCTTTACTCTCGAGGAATTGTCTCAAATAATACTTATTCATTTCTTTTATCCATTCAGCTTACCAAGATACCAACATTTACAATAAATATACATTAAGACATACATTGATACATGCACATATCGATGGATGTAAATATATCTATTTATATCAAGTTAAGTATATATATGTACATATATATGTATATATATATATATATATATGTAAATACATATATGTGTATATATATATGTACGTACATATATGTATATATATATATATGTATATATATAGAGTAACATAATACTTTAAAGATATAAATAATATCTTTAACCAGTAGACTATCAGCATAAAAACAAAGCTCAATATAGTGTATAGAGCAATACTATTAATTGAATGACATAATAAAAGGAGAAATTATTCAGATTTTATTAAAGTTCAAAAACAAGGAGAGATACTGCGTCGTTAACTCATGAGTTTTCAAAGAAAATCTTCTCCTTTGAAAATTCATGAGTTAAGGACGCGGAATCTCTTTTTGATTTTGAACTTTAATAAAATTTGATTAATTTCTCATTTTATTTATGCCATTCAATTAATATATATATATATATATATATCTCCCTCTCTCTCTCTCTCTCTCTCTCTCTCTCTATATATATATATATATATATATATATATATATATACCTTTCAGAAGATGAAAGATGAGAATAAAAAAATTGTATAAATACAATATTTATTAAGACGTCAGAAGTTCAAAAGCAAGGAGTGTCATTATCCTTAACCCATGGATTTTCAAAGACAAACTTTTTTCTTTCGAAGATAAAACTCGGTGATGTAACTGTAAATATTACCGGTAACATTTGACTATGAAAATTAATACACACACATCTTATATCTTTATATCTTAATATTTTTTATATTTTTATTTTTATTTTTATTTTTATTTCTATTTTTACTTTTATTTTCATTTTTATTTTTATTTTTATTTTTATTTTTATTTTTATTTTTATTTTTGCTTTTATTTTCATTTTTATTTTTATTTTTATGTTTATTTTTATTTTTGCTTTTATTTTTATTTATTTATTTTTTTATTTGATATTTTATTTTTATTTTTTCTTCTTATCCCCTGACTTTATTTTTCCTTCACATATTCTATTATTTTTATATTATATTTTATTTTATTTTATTTTTACTCTTTATTTTTGTTCTTATTTTTAATTTTTTTCTTAATAATCTTTATAATGTTTATAAGGTTTTATCATTATTATTATCAGTTGTATCTTTATATCCCTATTTTATATCTGTAACATATTCTTTTTCCAATATTGGTCTATGTACGCCCTCCCTCCAATGGATGTTCCTCTGAGACGAGCTTGTTATTTTTTCCGTGAATTTCTGTAAGATGTGATGCTAAAGGCGCTGATGAAGAGACGTTTTGGAGTAGCTTTTGTTGTTTTTTTTTTAAATTAAAGAATGAAATAAAGTATTTCCAGAATGTTTTGGAAACGACCGTACGCCATAATAGACTTGTTGTTCTAATTCACTAAATCTCCTTATATATATATATATATATATATATATATATATATATATATATATATATATATATATTTATTCTGGTACAGAAAAATTAGTACAACATTCGTACCGTCGGTTTCAAGCACGGAAGGTCTTACTCATCCGGCTCTCTTCAGCTTCTGTTGTCATCCGGATGGGTAAGACCTTCCGTGCTTGAAACCGACGGTACGAATGTTGTACTAATTTTTCTGTACCAGAATAAATAAATATTATGCTCTTAATTTTTAACTTTAATTCTTAATTAATCGAGCACTCTGCTGTGATTTTTCCTACCATTTTACAAAGAAGTTATATATATATATATATATATATATATATATATATATATATATATATATATATATATATATATATACAAACACTTTTTTGGCTAAGAGGACTCTAAAGTTAGGACAGTCACCTTTAACAGACATGCTGTTAAAGTAAAGAAGTTTTTAAAAAATACTCCAGGTTCTTAGGAGTGCAGGTGTTGTCGTTAAACAGCTGAGTGTTCGGTAGTGATCGTTCGTGCATCCTGTGTTTCACTTATTTTAAAATTAGTATTACTATTATTAACGGACGTTCAAAACAACACATGCGGGCCTTCCATTACCGACCATTTACTTAAAAACCCGCCGTGCGCTAGGAATTTTAGCATGGACTCCTTCACCTTCTCAGTCATGCTCACTAATTATACCATCTAAAAATCTTGGACACCACCCACGTTCGTCTTAAACGTCCCTCCCTTTGTAAGCAAAGGGAATGTTTATTGGGACTAGATGTGATTAGTCTCCATTATACATATAACATAACGCTATTTTATTTTCTGTATTCTCTCTTTTCACCCAGTTATTTAAAATCCATCGTTTTTTTTTTTAAATCCCTCGATACAGCTTTTGCAAAGAGAGGGCGAAACCGGTTTACTGGCATTTTTTTTTCCTTAATTAACTTTTAATCATGAACGATAGAATTCGTCTTCCCTTCATGCTTGCGATAATAACATTTTGTACTCCCCTAAAAAATCATTAAATATATATATATATATATGATAATTTTATTTACACAGACATGTACAAAATCTGCGACACTGGCATGTCGATGTTATCGATCAACAGTTACTATAAACTGAGATCTCATCAGGAAGAGTTAGAATCCGATCTTAACCTCAGATCATATTTGGAGAGAATGAAGTGGAGGGATAGAGAAAGAGAAGAAGGAAAGAAATTTAACATTTCAAAAATTAAAGCCGTTAAAAAATTTAAATTAAAAATTAAAAATGAAAAAATCTAAGAAACAAAAAACAGAAAACAAAAATCTAAAATCTAGAATCTGAAACAAACAGGGCAAATAAATAAATAAATAAATAAATAAAAATATAAGGTGGATATATATATATATATATATATTTATATTTTTATATATATATATATATATATATATATATATATATATATATATATATATAACACGTGTGTGTGTATATGCATATATATTTGTCTTAATGTATATTTATTGTAAATGTTGGTCTCTTGGTAAGCTGAATGGATAAAATGGAGAAATAAATAGGAGGACTGCGGGAAAGGGAGAGAAAAAGATTGATAGATAAAAATAAGCATGAAAGAAGAAGAAAAAAATATTTGCCTACGAAACTAAGGCTTGAATGCTAACAACTGTAAAAATACTGAAACCGAATCATGAATAGAAGACTGTTAGATTGACGAATGAATGGATCAGCGCATGAAAAGTCTTAAGCTCACCAATGAATGAACGGGACAAAGCAACGATATAAAAAAGGCAACAGATGCACACGAGGTGAAGAGGGGGGTCCATGGATGGGGAGTCTCGAGGTGAGAATAGTGGTAGGGTGGAGTTAGTAATGGGGAGTGGGAAGCCGTGTGTCAGTTATTTTTCTGCCTGAATTGAGTCCCTTCAATTCGAACCCGTCACTCTTATGACAGTCTTAGCTAGTGTCGCATCGCCCCCAAACCCTTGTGTACACCCTCCCCCACGGCAACTCTTTCTGACAATGACTGCGAACTGAGTTCTTCGACTGTCATAGTCGATCACTCAACGAAAGTTTTTGCGTTTCTTACAAGCATCTACGATATAGTCTTATTCTTTTTCTTCTTTTTCTTTTTCTTCTTTTTCTTCTTCTTATCATTATTATTATTATATTATTATTATTATCGTTATTATTATTATTATTATTATTATTATTATTATTATTATTATTATTATTATTTGTACTCACTAAGAGTTCTCACTATTATTATTATTATTATTATTATTATTATTATTATTCACTCACTAGGAGTTCTCACTATTATTATTATTATTATTATTATTATTATTATTATTATTATTATTCACTCACTAGGAGTTCTCACTATTATTATTATTATTATTATTATTATCATCATCATCATTATTATTATTATTATTATTATTATTATTATTATTATTATTATTATTATGCACTCACTAGGAGTTCTCACTATTATTATTATTATTATTATTATTATTATTATTCACTCACTAGGAGTTCTCACTATTATTATTATTATTATTATTATTATTATTATTATTATTATTCACTCACTAGGAGTTCTCACTATTATTATTATTATTATTATTATTATTATTATTATTATTATTATTATTATGTACTCACTAGGAGTTTCTGAGTGCTTTATTGATTGCTACCTGCCAATACAATTTGTGTTCCCTGAAGTCTGAGTGACAACACGTCTCCCCTAGATTTTCAGCATTCTCCACCTCTTTCGATAACCGTTGTAAACGATTTCGCGTTCTCGCAACAGCCGTTTACTAGTGATTTCTTGCTAATGACGTCCGTTATCTTTATCTTCAATTTAAGTGAAAATAAGGCCCTCAACCCGATTCCAGTACTCTCTGCACCGTTCCAGTGCAATTGGTGCTCATCGCTCTTTCCATTCTCCTTGACCGTTCACGACCATTTTGCGTGGTACCAACCAAAACTAGTGCTATCACTTTTTTTAAATTTCTATTTAAACGTTCTTGTGATAAGTCGGCATTACTTGGTTATGTGAGTTGGTTTGCGCATCAAGATTTTTCCGCAATATCTCAACTGTTTTCATCAAGGCTGTGTTTTTTTTTTTATTATTATCTAAATCAGCTCTTTCATATCATCTTTAGATAGAAAACGGTACTAGGAATTCGCCTGGAGCACAGCGGAGGAATTTTCGAATTATAAATCTATATATAACATGAAGAATCAACTTCTTAGAATCGGAACAATTTCGATCCGATGTAGCAGATCTTGCAGACGCACAAAGAGCTCGATATCCTTTCAGATAGAACTTGATAATAATAACAAATATTTAAATAGTGAATATCACCTTTACTGCAATTTCACGTAAACATCAATCGTCAGGAGTATATTCCTATCCAATACGTCTGCATACATTAATGCGAGCTTAAACAGTTTAGGCTATCATTTAATGAATTGTTTTCGTTATGTGTATATATATATATATATATATATATATATATATATATATATATATATATATATATATATATATATATATATGTATGTGTGTGTGTGTGTGTGTATAACTATGTCCTGTATATACACATATATTATTATGAGGTGATATAATATATAGTGTAATGGCGAGTAATCTACACAGAGGTGTTTATGTTTCATCTCAATAGAGAATTATCAGGTTAAAAGCATTCAGTCTAATGATTCTCTACAGTGATGAAACACGGATGCCATAGAAGCATTTTGACACACGTATGTATATATATATACAGTATCTACAATAAGTGAGTACACCCAACGAATTTTTTACTTTTTACTTCATAGAACTTTAATTTTTCGTAGGATTTAAATGAAACTCGATGTGAACATAGCCATGTAGTTGTTTAATAGCTTTATAAACTATGAAGGAACAAATATCTTTTCAATGCAAAAAAATTGAACAAAAACATTTGGAACAAGTAACAAAAAGTGAGTACATATGAGCATTTTAAACAAATAATCTTATTTTTAATACTTTGTATGGCCTCCATTGTTATCAATAACAGCAGACAACCTCCTAGGCATTGATTAGACTAGTTTATGACATGTGTCCGCCGGAATTGCATTCCATTCACACTTGATGACCTTCTTCAGTTTGTTATTATTTCTCGGATTTTTCCCTTCAATTTTCCGTTTCAGATGCTCCCACAAATGCTCTATTGGGTTCAAATCAGGTGACATACTCGGCCATGGTAAGGTATTCACCCGTTTACTGTCTAAGAAAGCCTTCGTAGCCCGGGACGTGTGCTTAGGGTCGTTATCTTGCTGGAAAACTCCACATCTGCCAACACTTGTTAGACTTGGTAACATTTTTTCCTCCAATATCTGGCAATAGAGTTTGGAATCCGTTTTTCCTTCGATGAAAGCAAGTCGTCCAACTCCTTTGGCACTCATACACCCCCAAATCATTAATCTCCCACCTCCATGCTTTACAGTTAGCACAACACACTTATTCTTGTAAGCTTCCCCTTTTCGTCGCCACACACGTTTAATGCCATCTGATCCGAATAGATTTATTTTTGTCTCATCAGACGAAAAGATTTTGTCCCAAAACTGCATGTCTTTGTCTTTATGTTCATTAGCAAATTCATATCGCTTCTTTTTGTGAGAAGTTTTAAGCAGAGGCTTCCTCCGGGGCATGCAGCCTTTAAACCCGTCTTCATGGAGAATGTTGTGCACTGTCTGAGCACTCATAGTTACGTTTAAACTGTGCGAAATTTCTTCTGCGATGCTAGCATCACTCTGACGTCTGTTTCCCTCTATTAGTTGTTTGATGTGTCTCTTAGTTCGATTAGAAAACTTGCTTTCATCGAAGGAAAAACGGATTCCAAACTCTATTGCCAGATATTGGAGGAAAAAATGTTACCAAGTCTAACAAGTGTTGGCAGAAAGTGGACTTTTCCAGCAAGATAACGACCCTAAGCACACGTCTCGGGCTACGAAGGCTTTCTTAGACAGTAAACAGGTGAATACCTTACCTATGGCCAAGTATGTCACCTGATTTGAACCCAATAGAGCATTTATGGGAGCATCTGAAACGGAAAATTGAAGGGAAAAATCCGAGAAATGATAACGAACTGAAGGAGGTCATCAAGTGTGAATGGAACGCAATTCCGGCGGACACATGTTATAAACTAGTCTAATCAATGCCTAGGAGGTTGTCTGCTGTTATTGATAACAATGGAGGCCATACAAAGTATTAAAAATAAGATTATTTGTTTAAAATGCTCATATGTACTCACTTTTTGTTACTTGTTCCAAATGTTTTTGTTCAATTTTTTTGCATTGAAAAGATATTTGTTCCTTCATAGTTTATAAAGCTATTAAACAACTACATGGCTATGTTCACATCGAGTTTCATTTAAATCCTACGAAAAATTAAAGTTCTATGAAGTAAAAAGTAAAAAATTCGTTGGGTGTACTCACTTATTGTAGATACTGTATATATATATATATATATATATATCGACTGATTGATTGATAGATTACATTCCAATTACCCAGTAAAACATCAGTCCATACTCATAATCTTTTATTTTTACTTTATTTGGGCGAATGCTTAAAAAATCCTCACTCAATCTGAATTCCCAGGGGACTAAAATTCACTCGGTTTTATTGAAATTAATAAATTTGTGCAAATTACATAGATGCATTTTGACACACCTATATATATATATATATATATATATATATATATATATATATATATATATATATATATATATATATATGATATATATATATATATATATATATATATATATATATATATATATGTTATAATATGAATTGAAGTAATAAAATAAGGTGTCAATCAAATTTTATTAGAATTCAAAGTTCAAGCAAAGTATCTGAAAGTCCTTAGCTCATGAGTTTTCAAACATAATTCTTCCCTTCAGAGGACCATTACCGCAGTTATACTACTACAGGTAATAAAATTACACTTTGAAAATATATAAAAATATATACAAAAATACATAAAAATATATAACATCAAATATATCAATCCAAAAACATACTTTTTGTTAAATCTATATAATCCATCCAAGTCATACAATTTGAAAAACATTATCAGGAAAGACATCTAGAGGGTTGACTGAAGATTAATCCAGGTGATGAAGTACCAGTCCAAATACAGGAAACTGAAAGAGCTGACAAAGTTATCCAGTCGCGAAATGCGTCAACAATCTATGAAGTGAAAAGTATGAACAATCTAGTTGTTTTAACTAATTATAAGATATTAGTTGACGCTTATATCTTTTGTTGGATTGCTTCACACACACACCCACACACACACACACACACACACACACACACACATATATATATATATATATATATATATATATATATATATAGAGAGAGAGAGAGAGATAATATAGATCCTAAGTAAACTTAATTACGACATAATTATTCATTTCTGTTCTAAGAATTAGACATAAACAACAGATTATGTACGATCGTTTCCGAGACGATATGGGGTTTTATTATTTTTATTATTTCATCAGCTCAGAGTATAGACAGCAATTAAAAGCTAACATTTAGCATCAAGACCAATAGCTCTCGACATATCAAAGGTCTGACACATACGGTTGCTTCACAAAATTGCTTGTTATGTAATATCTGGCAATGTCGTCAAAACCATTGAACCCTTTCTCTCTAATAGGTTTATAAAAGTAGTCGTTGATGGGCAGAAGTCTGAAGCTCATAGTATCAATGCCGGCGTGCCTGAAGGATCTACATTAACAATCTTCGTAGTCATATTCTGAGAACATCTCCAACTATCTATGGCAGCACATCGAAGAGCATTGGTCATCAAGCTCTAGCTGATTCCCTCTCTTTTGATCTGGAGCACGTGGTGCAATGGGGAGGGGGAGAATATGTCTCCTTACTTGTTCACACCCAGTTATACTGGAAGTAAGATAAGGAAAAGGGGAGTATTGATTTACTCCTCTCCAGGAGTTAGGCACAAGGCCAGTTTTTGTCTTACTTCCACAAGTAAGATGTGACCCAAGGTCGAGTCGGGAAAGTGGGGTTTAAAAATTGCCTAGGCAGCTCCGTCGGCATTCCCCGGTAGGGGCGCCTCAGGCAGTAAGCAATAAACGTACTCCTCCCCAAAGAGGGGAGGCGAAGCCTGGGAGGGTGGACCTCCTATAACTGCACAGGACAGACCCATAGACCGGCGTAAATCAAGCCCTGAAGGCCAAGACAATACCAGTCTATGGGGTGCAGTATCCATCGGAACAGATACTACACTTTGATCTTAGCCAAAAGGCCAAAGGGTAGTAGGGGTATAGAAAATGCAACCACTTCTGACAGTGTACACATCAGTTGTAATGCACATACAGAGTGACACAAAAGAAGATATAACAGTTGTTAGAGTACAGGTATAGAAAATCTCACATCAATAGAAAAAGACAATTTTATTTTTGTACAATTAGAAGGAAGATTCTATCCTCTAAGGCACGAAGGGCTTCCACCTTATTTGTGCCCACTTTGCCTAAAACTAAATAAAACTATAGCTGATATTTGAACCTTGCAACTGTGTTCCAAAATTGAATATAATCGGCTGATTAAATGAAGAGTTTATTCTGTACATACAAGTATATAAACATGTGCACATACCTAACTTCATATAGATATTAGGGTGATTTAACAGATTAACTTTGACCGCGTCGTTCGTGTTAGGGTTAAGGTCAGGGCTAGGTTGAGGTTAAGATTAGGGTTAGGGTTAGGGTTAAAGTTTATGGTTTATGGTTTAGGGTTAGGGTCAGGGTTAGTGTCAAAGTTAGCGTGGGTCCTAACTTGTGAAAGTACCGATATTAGAATAATTGCACCAAGATTAAAATCACGATATAAGGAAACTAAACATTACGTTTATTCTAAACGTAATGTTTATTCTGATTTTGATCCAAATTCATTACTTAATTTTGATTCTAGCAGATGTATAAAATTGAAGGCATAAGCTTAACGAGTCTTAAGAGAGAATTGAAATTCAGGGAGCATTGCTTAATCGGTGTATAAGAGTATGGATCAAATTCAATGCAAATCTGGTTATGCCCAATTTATGTTCCTTAAAAAAACGTTTAAAATTTTCAACCATATTTATAAGCTAAAATATATCTACAAACTCTATCAATATAAATAAATGTGGCCGTCAATCAGGAAAATATATGAAAAAATTTCTATGAATCATTAGACATAATATTTAGTCATCTAATATATAAAACTCAAAGAATACCCGTCCCATGACGGGTGAAATCAATTCCCCGATCCAAACAGTTTTGCACCACTTTTATGCTAACTTATGAAGATCAAAATCAACATATAATGATATTAAATTTTATGTGGAGAATCTGTATTCTAATTTCGATCAAAATCTATTAGATGTTCTTTTAATATAAAATATCTAAAATTTACTAAAGTTTGTGCTGAGAATGTTTATTCTAATATCGGTCAAACTCTATTACATGAATTTGATTTGAGTTAAAATGTCTAAAATTTAAGGCGTAAGCTTAAGGGGTCTGAAGAGGAAAGTTAAATTTAAAGAGCATTTCTTAATTAATCTAATGACTATGGATCAAATTCAATGCAAATCTGAAATATTTTAAATTTAAAATGAGGGTTGTGCTCATATTATACCCTATAAAATCATTTCAAATACGCAAAAAAACTGAAGTTTGGGGAATATTCATTAATTGATGTCTCATATATATTGTTAACATTTCAGAAAAATCAAAAGTATCTGAATTTTTAGAGAAGGGCTTTCGCCACCTATATACCACCTTTGACTGACACTAAATTAAATATAGATTACATTTAGACCCCTTACGCATAGGAGAGTTCTTAACGAATTAATAATGATCGGATAATTAGCTTTGGAGTGATTCATGTGCATACAAATATATAAACATGTAAACATACCTAACTTCATATATATATATATATATATATATATATATATATATATATATATATATATATATATATATATATATATATATATATATGTATATCTAGCCAGCATCTTTTCTTGAGGGCAAGTATTATTAAATATAACAGACAACTTATGTCTGGATATCCTTTCGTAGATCCTTTCCATTGTCTTAATCAGAATCTTAGTTTCGGGTGGAATTGGCCGATGAATCTACCATAGTTTTCATTTGTGTACCAAGTACTTGGTCTTTAATTGATTATCCTCATTCCCCTGAAAATGGACCCGGATGAGTCTGAAAGTACTTGGGACACAACTGAAAACTAGAGCAGATTCATCGGCCAATTCCACCCGAAACTAAGATTCGGATTCGGATAATGGAAAGGATCTACGAAAGGATATCCGGACATAAGTTGCGTGTTATATATATATATATATATATATATATATATATGGGAAAGTTCATTTTTTAAGCATCTTTTGAATTTTAAACATAAAGATAGAGGCAAAATGCTTTCATAAAAACCATGTGTTAGATGCAGATATTTTTTATTAAAATCAAAATCAAAAATCAAAACATTTTTTTTTCTTTCTCTTTATCTTGACTTTTTTTATCTAATATTTCGCTCGACATAGCTTTAGAAAAATAAAACGTATTAACTTTCACAAATTTATACCTACCAGCGACCATGTGCGATTTAAGTTCAATTTAAAACAGACATTTGCACCGTTAGTCAAAAACATCGGACGCCACTTCTACAAGACCAAGAAGGATTATTACGAAAAAAAGGTTAATACCTTTTATTTGTCTAAAGCTCCGTCGAGGCTTGTTATATTAAGCGAAATATTAGATTAAAAAAGTCAAGATGAAGAAAATGAAGAAAAAAATATTTTTATTTTTTATTTTGATTTTAATTTTTTAAATATCTGCATCTAACACATGGTTTTTATGAAGGTATTTTGCCTCTATCTTTATGTTTATATATATATATATATATATATATATATATATATATATATATATAACCCCTTAGTTTTCTGAGTGAAATTACAATCCTTAAAATCAAGGCGTGGATTGGGGGTATATACCCATACTCTTATACAAAACAAATCTAACGAGATAAATATCGTTATTTTTAAATTTCTACGGCAATATATTTGCACGAAATAAACATTATAATAATCATTTATACCGTCGTGCGTGACGTCATCTAATTAGGTCAAGTCCTATCCGAGGATGGAATGCGGAAATTGTACAGGGGGTGAGAGTCGAGGTTGAATGCGGAGGAAGTTCTGACAGCGGGGAAAAAGATGTCAACAACATCCTGTGTTTTATCCGCTACGATTCGTATTGTGACGAAAAAAAAAAAACGAGATGCAATTAATGAGTGGGCGGTTAGGGAATGGGTGTATGAGTGGAGAGAAAAGGGAGAGTGTTATGCGATATGGTCGGGGTGGCAATGGTTGAAGCAGCATTAGATTTAAATATGTTCTTGTTTGTTTTATCTGAGTACTGAAGGCAGTTCTGGGGAATCAAATCAGAGATGCCTAGATATAGTCGTACATCTATATCTATAAAATTATGTTAGTCGGATTTTTTAATTTAAACAACTCTATGTTTGCTTCTGTCTAGCGACTTTGTCTTACTTTTCTATCTAGCATGTTATTTACAATAAAAAATATGTTTTTTTGTTCAGGTTTTTGATTTTATTACAGCGTTATTATTAGATAATGAATCAAATAATTAAAGGAAGATACTTTATAACATTAATAATGTAAGTGGAATCACAAATATTTTAACCTGCAGAAATGTATCTCCCCGATATTTTCTCGAAATTATGAGGCATTAATAACAAAAATATCTGTTATTTCTTGTACAGATAGACACAGCTATATATATATATATATATATATATATATATATATATATATATATATATATATATATATATATGATCTACGGTTAAGATCGGATTCTAACTCTGGCTGGTGAGATCTCAGTTTATATTAGCTGTTGATCGATAACATCGACATGCCAGTGTCGCGGATTTTTTACATGTCTATGTAACTAAAAATAATCATATATAAAAGCTTTATTTGATATTGAGCACTTTTTATAAACGCGGTTGAAATTCTTTGAATTACTACCCTGTTGATGTTTTACCTGGATTATTATATATATATATATATATATATATATATATATATATATATATATATATATATATATATATATAAATATAATGTAGAGTTTGGTATATTCGGACTACTTTTCTCATCTTGGATGTTTTTATCACAACGTTTCGGCCGATGTAACCGTCGACCTTCTTATACTACGGCCGAAACGTTGTGATAAAAACACCCAAGATGAGAACAGTAGTCCAAATATACCAAATTCTACAAATTACCAACCCTCATCTAAAAAATTCCGAAACAATATATCATATAATGAAAATAATTACAAACATTTTTCGAATTTGATTCAAGAGACAATTTAATACGAACATATATTTCTCTGATGAACAAAATATAAAAATATTTTCGAAAAGGCTTTTTCAGTGTGTATTTTTATCTTCCATGATCAAGCCCCCCCCCCCTACAAATACAACAGTCAACATTTCTAAGTTATTCATTTCACTTAATTTATCCCTTTTTTAATACATTTTTTCCATATTAATTTGCAGATAAAAGTTAAAAATAAGTATATTATGACAATTAGAAATATTTTTACTTTTTCCTTTAAAAATGTCAATCATTAATGAACAATAATACATATGAAATGTATCTATAAAAAAAAAATTAAATAATAAATTGACACCATCACTTCGGTACTTTTCTTTCCATTTCTTCATCTTTTTTTATTCTTATTTTTATTTCTACATTTCAGACATTCCAGGGCCTATTTTATCATGTTGTGTTAAATATATATATATATATATATATATATATATATATATATATATATATATATATATTACGTAAGGTATGTGTATTTCTCTCTCTCTCTCTCTCTCTCTCTCTCTATATATATATATATATATATATATATATATATATATATATACGAAAACATGAAAATAAAGATATAATGTATACCTTTAAAATTAGAACATATCACGAAAGAATTGATGCTCGATATGTGAGATAGAGTAATTATATCGACAAATAAAAGATGAGAATAAAGATAAAAACGAAATCTATTACGTCCTCAGTTGTTCAAAGCAAAGAGTATTTAAACAAAAATATTCATTTTTCCTTCCTTAAGCCATGGCTTTTCAAATAATGGATTCTCATAATCAGAGAGATTCAAGGTTTTTTTGTTTTTTTTACCAGCTGTGAATCTGTTTTTCCCTACATTTGATCTGGTTTAAATAACATTAAATTATTTCTACCATAACCTTTATCCACAAACTATTGAGCTATTATAATAGCTTTATGTCATGAAATTTATATTTGAAATATAAATGTGTTTAAATATGAATATATATATATATATATATATATATATATATATATATATATATATATCTAAATGACCTAAATATACATCTGAACGCTAATTGATATAACTTTAGACAGTAAAATAAATTATCCTCAAGTGAATTAGAATTTTTATGAATAGATTATACAAATTTTTAACTATTTTAAAAAATATTACTGAATTAAAATTTATAAATGTCCACACAACTTTTAGGGTGTCCTAGCTCTGAACGTAAAATTCAAAATGGCGTATTAGTGGGTTCCCCCGTGTTAATTTGCTCTTTTCATTGTTTTTTGTTTGTTTTCACCCAAAAATGAACCACTGTATAGTGTAGGTTTGTTCAAGACACTTAAATCCAAGAACTGTTTACTCTTTGTGAATTTTTCTGATGATTTTGTAATGTTGCAGATACGATATTGACATAAAAATGTTGTTTGGCACAAGACAAATGAAACGGGCCGTAAAAATATATCTCATAGAAATGTTATGTTTTTTGGAAATGTGAAAAAATAAAAATAAAAATAATAAAATTAAAATAAAAGCATGGTTATTGAATATAATATGAATCTCATATATATATATATATATATATATATATATATATATATATATATATATATATATATATATATGAGCTTACCAAAACATTCCGTTCAGTAGCCCAATCAACACCACAAACGATTTTTTCATTCAAAAATGATTTATTTATCATTTATCAAATTAAAGAGTTTTTTTTACCTACACGTGTTTCACTAGCAAGCAGGTACTTGCTTGGCAGATCATCACGGAAATTAAGTACCTTGAATAAGAGTTACAACAACCGGCAATACACAATGTGGTGTTGCTTTAATTGAAGTCACTTAAGAAGGGTAGAAAAAAAATAAAATAAAAAATAAAAAATAAAAAGATAAAAAGGAAAAAATAAAGAATGTCTTAGAAGAATATCTCGCACGATTTTCACCACATTGTTGCTACTAGGCAAAACAGCAAAAAATTAGTCCCAATCAAGCAAAAATAAAAACAAAAAAAATTAGTCCCAAATGCAATCAAATGAAACAGTCATAATGAGCGAGAATACACCTTCTCAACGGGCGGCACAACTATGAAAAGTATCCCACCCCCCAAATAAAGACCAAACAGTCAAAACTCCGTTCCCAAGTTACCATTCCAAGCCACTGATAGTATTGGCATTCCAGATCTATTCCATCAAAAGGAAAGTCGACACAAATGTCCGTTTGTAATGCATGCGGTCGTGCTAGCCTTATTTCCTGGACTGGCTCGCTCCCTTTCGAAATGGACACACAACGAGGCAAATTAATAACGATGCCGCAGAAACTCCCCTTTTAAGAAATGGCTCTATTTTAAAATGTATTTATTTATTTATTTATTTTTCTTTTTTTACATTTTTTTTTTAGTATATATTTGATTTCTCAGAATGTTCTTCTGCAGAAGTATAAGTATAATTCAAGAGCGTGTGAATCACCTCTAAAATTAGAAACAACAAGGCTATCGCCGTTAGGGAAATGTTTTTAAAGTTATTTAAAATAGAAGCTAGATTTTTGTAGGAAATATTTTGTAGTAATACTTTATTTATAGTATATGAATGATTATTTCAAAATGATTACTGCGGGATTACGATTATTCACTCCGATAAATAACAACACGGTAGCTCTCGGCAGTAAATTAAATAAAAGATATTTTCCCGGAATTAAAAAAAGACGTCCCAGACGTTGGATAATTAGTTTTTATAAAAAATAATTTTTAGAATAGAAACTAAATTTTTAGAAGCTGTATTATGGATAAATATTTTATGTCTACTATTTAGGGAGCCTTTTCTTAAAAAGGAGTGTTTCTGCGGGATCGTTATTAATTTTTTAAACGTATGTCGTATAACTCTGGCAAGAAGTAATTCGTATGTATGCGGACACGAAAATAGCCCGGACTTATGTTGGCAGCGAAAATTCGGATTTATGTCTACAATTAAATGTTGGATTTTTGATGAAAAATACTTTAATGGTATTCTCTGGATAATTGTTAACAATAAGGTAGGAACTTGAAATCAAACTGAATTTGAACCAGCAAAGTGTGTAAATTTTGCGCAAAAAAATGACTCAACTTGAGTTTTGAGTCAAAACACTCCAACGTTTCGAAAATGATTGAAGAAACATTGTCGCTTTCGGAGTAGGACAAACTGATTTTCAAATCAATGTTCGGACATTCAAGCCGTTAAACCATGAAGGAAAAGACAATAATAACTCTACATAAAGATATGTCGATTTTTTCGTTAATCAGAAACACGTAAATAAGTTTTGTACGAGCTTATTTTTATTTATTACAACTGAGAGGTTACGAACTTATCTCTCTGAAAGAAAAACGACGACCGTGTGAATATTATCAATATATATATATATATATATATATATATATATATATATATATATATATATATATATATATATATCCTTGTTGCAGTAATTGGTGGAAGCCATAGCCACAGTATCGTCCGCAGACTTTTTGTAACATAGCATTTCTGTACTTCTGTAAATAAACTCTTGTAAATATACCACCTTGTTGTCTTAATAATCATCGACCCTTCAAAGTAACAACAATTTGTGTCTTATGACTATAAATCAAATTTAATGCAAATCTGAAATATTTAGATATTCAAATGCGAGGCTGTCCCTATGTTGTGCCCCCTAAAAGCATTAGATATACTCGAAAGGAACTTTATTTTCATAATTATTGATAATAACTATCGTTAAAACTTCCCCAAATTCGGGGGTGTCTGAATATTCACGAAAGGTGTCCATCTCCCTTTTCCCCAACTTCATAAAACTTAATCAAACTTAATATATCCCATATCACCCACGCTTACGTCTTGCAACTGTGCTGCAAATTTATAATGATTTGTTAATTAGTTTAGGAGACATGTACATATATCTAACTTTATTCAAATACATATATATATATATATATATATATATATATATATATATACATATATATATATACATATATATATATATATATATATATATAATATTTGTTATTGTTTATTATCTATGTACGTATACGTTTCATACTTAAACCGGGACTCATCAGCATAGTGATATGACTATTCACTACCGGTCATGCGATTCGAAACCCCGGATTACGAGTATTTTACAACTCAAATCCAGAAAAATGCAAGTTTATATGTATAGGTACTAAACAGAACACTAAAAATTGCTTTCAATATACTCTGAATGATTGTCTACAACCCAAGGATTATACGAACTTGGAAAAAGACATTGGTGTTGTAATAGACAATAGACTAAATTTCGAAGAACACATGAAAGAGAAAGTAAACAAAGCCAACAAAATACTCGGTTTAATCCGCAGATGTTTTGAATACCTCGATCGAAGTTCATTGGTTATATTGTTTAAAGCACTTGTGAGGCCTCATATTGAATATGCTAATCAAGTGTGGGCACCATATAAAAAGAAACACATTGAAATGATAGAAAATGTACAAAGGCGAGCTACTAAACTTGTTCCAGGACTGTACGATCAGAGTTATGAAGAAAGGTTGAAAGCTCTGAAATTGCCAAGTTGTCTATAGAAGAATACGTGGGGGCATGATTGAGTGCTATAAATTGCTCTCTGGAAAATATGATTTCAATGCAGATAAACTATTGACTAGAAAAATACAAGAGTGGGAAACAGGGGACACAGTCAGATGCTTTACAAGAAACAGGCACGTTTGAACCTGAAAAATATTCATTCAGCCATCGCTGTGTTGATTTGTGGAATAGATTGCCATCAAGTGTAATTGAAGCCGAAACTGTAAAGATATTTGAGAAGCGGTTGGATAAGTTCTGGATTGACCAAGAAATCAAATTCAACTATAAGGCTGCTGTCGTCACTGGACGCATACACAGATGAAGACAAGGAGCTGGTGCCATAGGACGACTCATGTCCTTCTACCAGAATTCAGCTATTTTCCTATGTTTCTATGTTTCTAAATCCGACGCCTTAACCACGCGGCCAATTTTAAATAGCGAATAAACTGTGATAATTTTAACACGTTATCGGCGGCTTAACGACCAGAGCGTTCTACTTTTTTGAGGAAGGAACGATGCATTTCAAGCTAGTGACGTCATGCTGTGTTAATACTACACATACAGTGCTCTCTCTCTATATATATGTACATAAATATGCACATACCTAAGGTTTACGTACGTACATATACATATATATAAATATGTATATATATATATATATATATATATATATATATATATATATATATATATATATATATATATATATATATATATATGTGTGTGTGTGTGTGTGTGTGTGTGTGTGTATTAATAAAAGGGAAAAATATCCGACAGTATTGATGACTAAAACTCTTTTGAATGTGAGAAAGTTTTTCTATATCTCATTTTATATATTTTACACTTTCTCTACATATAACACAAAACTAAGAGAAAAAAAATGTTTACCCATCGGAGTTAGAAATATAAATGAATAAGAAAAGATACTTGACAGGGGAAGAAAGAAATAGAAAGAAAGACCAGAGATAGGAAGAGGAAAGGACAGTATGGACATAGTTAAGTTGATTTCCGACGAGTTACTAAAGTGGATCAAATACACTTTTTATACACGCGACTTAATGGTGAGAACCTAGTCGCATTTGTACCAGGTGTATATAATGCAAGCAGAGCTACCCGATGTTCCTCGAAGCAGAGATAGCAATAGAAACGTGTTTTTTTTTATTGTATGTATAGATCAAATAATTTTTATTTTTTATAACATCTCTCTATCTCCTTCTCACTTTATTCATTCTCAGTCACGTCAATTTTGAACGCAGCTCTTCCTCTGATTGTACATTTCTCTCTCTCTCTCTCTTTCTATATCTCACTCTTTTGCATGCGCAAACTTTTGCAACTGATTCAATTCAGTAGAAAGAAAAAAAATGAAAGAAGTAAAAGAGATAAAATGAAAACAATGATCAGACAAGTTGAACGGAAGTAAATTTCCGTTGAATTACAAAATATTGACCTACCAGACACTAATTTGGCCCCTGGTGATCCGAAGAGAATGATTTGTTAGTTTTTGTTCACTGCAGTTCACCACAAACTAAGCACGCTCCCACAGAGACGTAATAGGTATACTGTAAATTATAGATCAGATTTATAGGGGCATTCTAAGTGGGGAGTTGTGCAGCGAGATACTCGGTTGCATTGTATTTAAATATTTGCATGTTAATACCTTCAGGGAAACAGGAAACAGGGAAAGACATTTCAAAAGCAAGCGGTGCGAAGAACAAAACTATTAGAGTAGAAAGTCTTCTGCCATTTGGAGACCTAGACAGTGAAGGGGGGTGATTTTGCTATTTTAACATAACGATCTCGGGGTCATACTGTATGTTATGATGATCTACCCTATTGCGGTACTGTATGGACTCTTCCTGACAATATAATTGTAAGAGTTGTAATAAGCAGATTTGCTATGACCAAACCGAAAGCAGTCTCTGGCCACACATTACTTTTGTATTTTCTTCACATATACTCTTGTTAATTCTAGCTCACTGTTTTCTTTTTTTTTTAACGTAGTTCACCCCAAACAAGGCAGGCCGCCACTGTAGACGTAAGAGGCTACTGAGAAGAAAGAAAAGGGGAGAAGGGTGGGGGATCAACCTAAACTGGGATCTGCGCAGCGAGATGTCTGTTTACATTAATTTTAAACTTCTGCATGTCAGTACTGTCGGGGAAACAGGGGGTAGGGAGGGAGTTCCAGAGGCCAGCAGCACGAGGAAAGAAGCTATTGGAGTAGAAAGCTCTACGACATCTGGGGACCTCCACAGTGAATGGATGGGATTTAGTTGATTGTTGAGTTGGTCTAGTGAATTTACGTCGAGGGGGCACCAGAGTAGCCAATTCATCGGAGCATAATCCATTGAAGTATTTGTAAAACAAGCACAAAGATGCTACATTGCGGCGATGGGACAGGGACTGGAGCTTGGTTGACAGTGAGGGACCTATTAGGTTGGCGACTCTTTTTTGGACCTTGTCAAGGAGGGAGAGAGTAGTAGTAGCTATTTATTATTGGGTCCTTTAAGGCCCCAACTATTTTATCTGAACATGTAAGTTTTGTAAATATATAATTTGAATATAATAAAAAACGCAATGGTTTAGAAAACAGCGAGAGTCGTACTCCGGTAGTGACGTAAGAAAGGAAGTACATGACGAAAAGACAGGAATTGCCAAGTCTCTTGGGTTTTGTCTGCGTGATGGAGCAGACCTATTTTGGTCTCCTTCCCTGACCTCTACAATTAAAAAATGGCGAGAAGAAAAATATTGTGTAATGCTAATACTGTGTAATAAACAAGAGTTATACAAAGCGATAATATGTGTTTTTATTCGACAAAAGAAAGATTATATCTTCTGACACGAGAAAAGTTAAAGAAAGAAAGACCGACGACCTCTACACACAGCTACTACTATGAGGGGGACGAGAGGCAATTATACTCGTCTGCTATAATCAATAACAAACGCCACGTATCGGGGATGACGCGTGCTGCTCATCTGTCTCCGTGACGAAGATTCGTTAACTATGCTGCATCATTGGTAGGTTTTTAGTCGAACACACAGGCATGCCACGCTTGGGTCTAGAATAATATTTTCGTTGGTTTGCCTTGTTTCAGTTTAATATAGGATTTGAATCGGTTTCTTCGGCCTTAATTTGAAATCATAAATGTGTCAGCCAGGATTAAGTTTGAAATCGTATTTTCATCACTAAACTCACAGATTGAATATTTAGATATGTTTTTAACATTCCGTTTCCCTTATTATTCTACCTTCTTTCTCTACATTCATTCAAAAATATCTTCCACTATCTTTCTATGCAACCTGCACAGCTTCTACGAAAAAAGTGAGAGAGGGAGAGATAGACAGAAAGCCTCTACTACTACTACTACTACTACTACTACTACTACTACTACTACTACTACTAGTAATAATAATATAAATTATACTATTGCGAGTTGGAGAGAAAGAAATACGAGACGCAACTATTACTACTCTTAATACTACTACTATTACGAGAGAGAGAGAGAAATACGATACACAGCTATACTCGCTGATACTACAATCAACATCCGACATTACATATTGGTGATGAGACGTGCCGGCCATATTTGTTACGAGGCGAAGATTCGTCTACTATGTTGCAATATTAGTATGGTTTACACAGAGACAAAGACCTGTATGCTTAAGTTTGAAATAGAACTTTCATCAGTTTGTCACGCTTAATTTGAAATACTGTTTTCGTCGGTTTGTCACGTTTAATATAATGATAGTATTTTCGTTGGCATGTCGTACTTAATTTAGAACAATATTTTGACGGTCTGTCACGTTTAAGTTTAAAAAATGAAATTTGTCGGTCTGTCACGCTAAATTAAAAATAGTATTTTCAGCGATAGTCACATTCAATTTTTAAATAATAATTTCGTCGCTCGGTTACGCTTTATTTGAAATAATCTTTTCGGCAGTCTGTCACGGTTAAGTTTAAAATAGTATTTTTTATTAGCTTTTCATTCTTAATTTGAAATATTATGTCATCGCTAAACGCGCAGATTGGATGTATGTATTATAAGAATATCCGCTTTCGTTTAGTAATTTTTTCAAATGTTCCCTTTTATTCTTTTATCTTCTTATTTTTTGTTATTCTTTTTAATTTCTCTTTCGCGATCTTTCAATACACGCCCCACGGCCGTAACGAAGAAAGTAAAAGAGCGAGAGACAGACGACCTCCACACACAGCTACTACTAGACGAGACGCAACTATACTCGCTGCTTCTACACTCCACATCAGATGTCACATATTGAGGAGACACGCACCAACCATCTGTTTATGTGGCGAAGATTCGTCCACTGTGTTACATCATTCGTAGGTTATAGTCAGACAAAGAGACATGTCAGGTTTTATTTAAAATTATATTTTCGGCGGTTTGTTGTGCTTAAGTTTGGAATAGTATTTTCGTAACTAAACCTCTACATTAGATAGATACGTCATAAGAATACCCGCAGTTTTATTATCTGAAGTATTTAGACTGTTCTTATTCTTACAACGTTTCGGCCGACGTAACCTCTGACCTTATTCAGGTACGTTCTGTCAAACTCGGGAATTTTCATATCGAACTCGAGAATCTGTACCGAATTTTTAACTAAATCTTTTATTTAATCCACGAGGGTCGATTATTCTCCTCCCGTCAGCCATGACCATGTAGAAGTATTGAGTAATTTTAAATTATATTCTTAGTATCGCTTGTATTGAGAAATAAACCTTTCATCTCCAGAAGACTGTTACTCTCTTCTTTTTTAACGATTTTCCATCTCAAACAAGACATATCCCCACTGAATTGTAAGGGGCTACTGTGATAGGGTCCATATTTACAGAGGCAAGCTGAGTAGGTAGTTGGGCAGCAAAATGTTTGTTCACATTACATTTAAATTTCTGCATGTTCGTACGGTCAGGGAAATACGAAACAGGGAAGGAGGTTCCAAAGGCAAGCGGTCCGAGAAAGTAAGCTACTGATTATAACGTAGCACTTTATCCGTTACGCCACTGTTCGACAAGACGCATCTGAAGAAGGTCGGAGGTTACATCGAACGAAAATTGTGGGAATAACATCCAAGATGAGAACAGTGGTCTGACTAATACAAATAAAATAAACTATCAAGTCATAAGCGTTTGAGTTTATATAGGATGAGTCACGTGAAAGTTACGAGAGCGGTGATTGGCTTTAGTTTTTGGCCAATCCACGCGACCATTAAATAGACAAGGTAAGACAAATACGTTGGCCAATCTATGAGTGTCTTAGAAATTCAAATTATTTCCCTTTTTTTTTCGTTCTTGCTTTGTATTAACAAGACGGAGGGGGGGGGGGCGTTTTGTGTTAATGTGACGTTACAAACAAAAGTCCGCAGCTTGAACGGCCTTCGTTTATGTTTTCAATTAACTTTTAACAAGAGCAGATTTGCGCGAAAACCCGCGTGGAACTACTTTTGGGATGACTAATCAGAATCGGGAATCGGGAATCGGAAAAATCGGAACTTTTTGGTGTATCAGAATCGGTCTCGGAATCGGAAAAATGTATTCCTATTTTCCGATGTTAAAAACGATTTTTTAAATTGTTTTTTTTTGTGTTTGTTTTTGTTTAAAACTTAATTTCAATTACTCGTTCTAATGATAAAATGATAAATATTTATTGATTTTAAACTATCAGTAAAATTAAAATCTATTTATACCACTAAAAGTGTATATTTATGTTTGCGAAAATATATTACATGCATTCGAGTATTGTTGCCACATCTGGGCTGGTGCATCATCTACTAGCCTCTCCCTCCTTGACAAGGTCCAAAAAAGAGTCGCCAACCTAATAGGTCCCTCACTGTCAATCAAGCTCCAGTCCCTGTCCGATCGCCGCAATGTAGCATCCTTATGTTCGTTTTACAAATACTTCAATGGATTATGCTCCGATGAACTGGCTACTCTGATGCCCCCTCGACGTAAATTCACTAAACTAACTCGACAATATACTAAATCTCATTCATTCACTGTGGAGGTCCCCGGATGACGGAGAACCTTCTACTCAAATAGCTTCTTTCCTCGTGCTGCTGGCCTCTCGAACTCCCTCCCTGTCGCTGTTTCCCCTACAGTACTGACATGCAGAAATTTAAAACTAATGTAAACGGACATCTCGCTGCGCAGATCCCAATTTTGGTTGACCCCCTCAACCTTATCCCTTTTTCTTTTTTCTCAGTAGCCCCTTACGTCTACAGTGACGGCCTGCCTTGTTTGGGGTGAACTGTGTTTTAAAAAAAATTACCGTAAAGGTAATCCGAAAAAAAAAACAGAATAAAAAAAAATCTATAGCTAAATATTTAAAGGTTCTAAAAGAATCAGAATCGGTAATCGTATCGGAATCGGGAATTGGGAGAACAATCGATAATTGTATCGGAATTGGGAAAATATTAGAATCGTCCCATCACTACGTGGCACATCCATCCTCAACCAACCTTTGAGACGCATAGTAATGGCGAGTTGGCCTCACATATACGGACTAATTTGGAGACTTCTAATGTAGATATTGGGAGTTTTAGACCTGATATTTTCTTGATGTGTAGCATCATATACAAAAAGTGGACCCTTACAAGGGGTCTTTTATTGGTCACGTCCGTCAGATATAACCATGAGTCATTTCCCCTCGTTTGTATACAACCCAAATACCGTCGTATACCTGTTCAGGTATCCGTTATAAATTTCACTAGCTTTAAACCTAATCTTATCGAGATGTGTAATATTCCCAAGTTGGAAAAGATGCATCGGAAGAAGGTCAGAGTTTACATCGGTCGAAACGCTGTGAGAAGAAAATCCAAGGTGAGATCAGTAGTCCGAATAATACAAATAAAACAAATTATCAATCCTCATCTCAAATATCCCGACTGACTTTACTTTATTTAATTTTTCATTTTTATTCCCTTACTTTTTATCTTATTTCTCTTCATTCTTTGATATTCCTCCTCCAGTATATGTTCATGCACCCTCCACAGCAATAGACCATCCATCAACTCGACGTGTCCTCACAAATGACATCATTAAAATATACCCGAGAGTTATATTCACATCTTTGACAAAGACGCGGTACACTCCCTCGTACTTGGAAGCTCCATCTCTGCACCAGGATCATGCTGATATTGACGTTGATCAAGTCATTGTATTAAATATAATTGCGCACTGTTCAACGGGTTACCCAGGCTAAATTTACGAAACAAAAAAAGTAGCTTCACCCCCCTCTTCTCTATTAGAATTATGTTTAAACATAAACCTTTGGATGATAATAATCAGATTGTAACCTTGTCCTACATAACACTTTCATGGCTTAATCACCACACCCTGTTGTGCTAGAGGTTTTAAACCTTTTTTGACATAAACAACTCCTTTCAGGTGAAATACTTTCTCACTATATAGGGTGTTTGGGTAATCGATGGCATAACTGTGGAATTATCTCTATCTTAATAAAGTGAGGTATGTTTATATGTTTAGATATTTATTATGTACAGGATTCACACCTAAACTAATTAACCGATCATTATGGATTGTGGACTACGCGTAAAGGGGGTCCATATGTGTGTTTTATGTTTTCAATTTAGCTTATAAATAGGGGCCAAGAAGGAGGGGGCATTCATGAACTTCAGATACCTCTGATTCTTAGTGAAAATTTGACAATAGGTATTAGACACCAATATTATAGATTTTCTCAAATTCCTGTTTATTGTGAGTATTTCAAAATATGTGGGGCCATAAACCTCTCATTTGAAAATTTTAATATTTCAGATGTGCATGTAATTTGATCAATAGTCAATGAAGTAAGATTCCCTGAATTTCAACTAATTCTTAAAACGCCTTAAGCTTAAGTCTTGAATTTGAAACATTTTATGGAATCAAAATAATATAATAGGTTTTAATCAACATTAGAGTAAGAATTAGTATCATTATATCTTTATTTTAATCTTCGTAATGGAACATAGAAGTGGTACAAATCTGTTTAGTTTGGGGAATTGATTTTAGCCGCCCTGGGGCGGGTATTCTTCAAGTGTTCTGTAAGTATAAAAGAGCCTTTTTGTGTGATGACTGCTTCGCTAATAGCACTTCATTACTAGTCTAATTTCTTTTGTGGTCCATTTCGTCCTCTGTCTGGTCTTTGATTTGTGCAGATCATATTAATTTATTACATTCGATCTGTTGTATTCTGTTACCTGAAATAAATGAAGCCAACATTTGCAGGATGCCGACCGGCTCCACCATTCTAGTTATCAAATGAGCCTCTGTCGAACATAGCGCTCTAACCCTTCTTCTGAAACCCACTGCATATATATTTTATTTTTGTTATGGCTTTGTTTGTGTATTTGGCAACACCAGACCCAGGATTATTTTACCTGTGATTCTGGATAGGGTTGTAATAATAAAAGTGCACTATCACACTACATTGTACTAGTTAGATGTTTAAAATAAAGAATGTCAATCAGTATTTGTTTCAATGGACTACAACTCGGAAACCGAGTGATTCCGGACCTATATACACATATAGAACATAATCTCAACCGTATGCCATTGATTTTCCAAACACTATGCATAATTACTAGTTGTACGCCTAATGAGTCTTCTTCTTCTTTCGTGTTAATCAGATGATTCTTGTGTTGGCATTAGTTTTCCCGATGTTTTTCTAGTTATAAATCTTTCTGGAAAGACATCGGGTTCTCACGGGAAGGACCACAAGAAGGTTGCCAACATCCCTAAGTGAAAGCGGTACTGTGGAACCGATTGGATTCGAACTTGGAACGCCCAGGTCTTCAGTCCGTGTCGATATCCACTTGACCAGCGTCACCTCCCACACGAGGACCATGAATCCTTTTGGTGGACTTTCAAGGGTGTTTCATGGAGAAAGGTGTGACGAAGTGAATACTGACGTACACTGACAACCTGGGGGTACCGAGTTCGAATCCTATCCGTTCCACGGAACAACTTTAACTTATCGATGTTTGCAAATTTCACGTGGTGCTTTCTTTAACTACCTGATTCTAGAAAGAACAAGACAAACCAATGCCAACAAAAGAATCGAACTGATCGAATGTCGTACCATGTTGATGCAGAAAATGTGCGTCTCAAATGTGTTGCGCACACAATAAACAGGGTGCGTAGGCGTAAGCGTCGGACCAAAGTCATATTTGCCTCTTCTATTATATAATGACGGACGTAACTTGTGGGATTATAAACACCTTTATGAGAGTGTTAGATAATAGCCCTGGAGAGATGGACGCATCTGTGGAAGTCGAGTTTGACTTGCGCAAATTAACGCGGGGCAGTCGAGTGCAGAACCAGGCTGGTTCTCACCGTCGGAGCTGGCAGACATGACAAGGTTACCGAGTGATGAGACCTGAGTTCAGATGGGTCCGTCTGCAGCTGTGAAGGGCTGGCCCTGCGTGGGAAACGAAGGGATCTGTGACGTCACTCGCTCTGGCGAGAAGCGAATTTGAGAAAGTCTGTTTCCAGAGGGCGAACTGTTAAGACGTGCGATTCCAATGTAGGAATACGGAATATTTTCCCTAAAGGGAAGACAGGCGCAAGAATCCTCCCCCTCTCTCTAGGAATAGTTAGAAAAACATTAATAATCTAACTACGATATTCGTGAATCTCTCTCTCTCTCTTAACGATAGCAAACCACCTCCACGGGCAATAGAAACTGTCGGCGAATGAAAAAGTAATTAAAATGAAAAGATTGTTGTCTTATGAAGCGAGAAAGGTCTTTTGTTACAGACAGTACTCAACCACTAGACGACAGAGCAAACCGAAAAGATACCAAGGTATAAATTATTTAAGGGGCTGTGCAACACTTCGGCAACTGATATTACCGTATGGCAAAGAAGATGATTAAGCTTACTTAATATTCAAACAGTGTTCAAACTTTCCTTTAATTTAATTTAAAGGAGTTAACTACGCAGTGTTTCATGAATTTTAAATCTCGTACATTTATAACAGACTGAGTTACCTTTTTTGAAGGAAGCAATTAAATATTATTACAATAAATATTTTTAATTTATTCTTATAAACATACATATTATATGTTTCTACTTTAAAAATTTTTCCAGTAAATTGATTTAGTTTCCAACAAGGTTAAAACTCTCGTATCAATCAAATTGGCTTTTATGGCAAAATAACGAAATAATAATGATGGCGACTTTGAAAGTTTTTTTTAGCACGTGGTAATTTTGATGAAATGTATAAATCTAAGTCGTTTTCTCTGCATTTCTGAAGATTCATCGTGTCTATAAGATTCAAACTTTTGTTTTGATTGTATAACGACGATGATGAAACGGCCGTTATTTTGCAAGAAAAGTCTATTTGCTTAATACGGGATTTTTAGCCTTGTCGGAAATAAAATAAATTTACAGACGAGTATTTTGGTTTATTAAATAGTGGAGGATAAATGTAAATAGGGTTCCTTTAAATTAATATTCGGGTTGATGTATGTAAGTCGGTCATTTTCTTTATTCATTCGAATTCTTGTTCGTTGTTATGTTTGACAACTGACGTCTTTAAGAGATGTGAGGAAATTGCATCTCGTTCATGCGTGATTCTCGTGGAATCTCGTAAATAAAACGAGACTTCCGGCTTTTCATTCCGGAAGTAAAAGAAAAGAATGAGGCAGATTTTTTTTCTGTGTGAAAACAATGGAAGGTTCGGTTTCGTCACGGATTGGGACTTCATTTTTTTATGCGGTCGGGCGCAGAGGTTATCCAGCTTTTCTCTTTTAACTTTCGTCCTTTTTTTTCGTTATTTATTTTTTGTTCTCCTTCGTAGGTTGTCCCATGAGTCTGCAATTACTTTATTGTTTTAGGCTGTTTATTTTTTGGATTATCTTTTTATTTTTACAAGAAAATATTTGTTAATACATGTTATCTGTGATATATATATATATATATATATATATATATATATATATATATATATATATATATATATATATATATAAACAATAAAAATTAAATTGAGGATAAGCGAATCAACAAACTAACAAAAATATGAACTCAAACACATATAAAAGCTCTACCAAGATATTTCAGTTGCTAGAAAGCAACCATCCTCGGTTGGAAGAAAAAGCATTATATTTTTGTTAGTTTGTTGATTCGCTTATCTTCCATCTTCATTTTGCATTTTGTCTTAAACATTGTTTTTATTATTCCTCACATATATATGTATATATATGCATATATATATATATATATATGTATATATATATATTTATATATGTATATATATATATATGTATATATATGTAGATATATATGTAGATATATATAAACTGTTTCTCGCTTTATTGCAGATCATGATATTGTTAATAACTTCAATAATATAAATCGCACAAGTTTGAAATTTTGCACACTGAAAGAGTGCTCCTAAATTGGTAAGATACCAACATATTTTGCAAATCTATACTATATGTCTAAAGTTATATGCATTTATGCATTTGTTAGTCACTTTCACTGTTTCTCGTTTTATTGCAGGTTTGTAAAAATGCCCCAAAATCGACGTTTGACTGCTACTGAAAGGCAAAGGGTGGTAGCTGGCCTTGCAGAAGGACTGACATTTCTGGCTTTAGCCAAGGAACTGGGAAAGGATAGGAGCACCTTTGTTTCTTTTATGGAGAAACCCAACACTGCACCAAGGAAAGATAAAGGTACAAGCAGGAGCATTTTCCCCCACGATATGCGCAAAATACGCAGACAGATCATTAGGGAACCAAATGGCACTAGCGCCTCCATTTTTGACAAAGCTGGCGTTGTTCCGATGTCCAGGAAGACCAGATGAAGTGTCTTGAATGAGATGGCCAGGAACGTGAAGCCCATTTCCAGGCCTCCCTTTAACAAAAACCCATAAGGGAATACGAATTGCGTGGGCAGAAAAATACATGAAAACGGACTTCCAACAGGTTCTATTCACATATGAAGCTAGAGCCACACTTGATGGTCCGGATGGATGGATGGGCTAAAGTTTGGAGTCCTACCGGAGCTGCTATCTCACATCGCGTTCGTCGCCAACAAGGTGGCGAGGGAGTTATGTTTTGGGCGGGTATCATAGGTGATAAATTAATTGGACCTTTCCGAGTGCCAGAGGGTGTGAAACTCACAAACCAAGCATACATATCGTTCTAAGATGAACATTTGTCACCTTGGCTGGACGACCTGCCTTTACTTCGTCTACGTCAACTGATTTTTATGCACGACAATGCTCCATCTCATGCAGCAAAGGCTACGACTACCTTCCTCGCATCTCTGGGCATCAAGGGAGAGAGTCTCATGACTTGGCCGCCTTGTTCTCCTGACTTAAACCCGATTGAGCAGCTCTGGTCAATTTTAAAGAGGAAGGTTTATGAAGGAAGACAACAATTTACATCAAAAGATGCCCTCTGGAATAAAATAGTTGATGTTGCTAGTAGCATAACTCCTTCCCAAATCAACAGATTTCTTCCTTACATTTGATTCATATTGTTACTTATGATTTAAATGATTAAAATAATTAACCCTGCTAAGTCAATTTTTTTATCACCTATGGACTGTATTTTAACAAACGTGCAATAAAGCGAGAAACAGTAAAAATAGCTAACAAACACATAAATATCTATAACTTTAGAAATATGGTATAGATTTGCAAAATATTTTGGTATCTTACCTACTTAGGAGCACTTTTTCAGTGTGCAAAATTTCAAACTTGTGCGATTCATATTATTGAAGTTATTAACAATATGATCTGCAATAAAGCAAGAAACACAGTTTATAGATATATGTATATATATGTATATATAAGCAGACATTGTTAAACATGAGAAAATTCTTCTGCTTGTTTATACTTTTCTATTTTTTCGATTTTTCTAATAAGCTTTTTGTGTCAAAATTAAAAGCATTACTGAATGTTCCATAAGTATCACGAGCACTTTCGATTCTTTGTCGAATGATGTTCAGATTGCAAAAAACAATGACGAAAAAGATGGAGCACAAAAAGAATTACATAAAAACAACAGCCGAGAAAGCAACTACCGGTTTACGCGAGAGAATTCTTACATGTAGGTATGGACTGCATATGTTTATATGTATGTGGGAATAAGTCTGTATGTGTTTGTGCGAATGTATGTTGGTGTCTATGTAAAAGTATGTATGTTTGGTTGTTTTGTGTTATGGCATATCAACCCTTTTGGGGTTATTTTATGCCGAATCAGGTCATTTTGGTAAAAGATGTTATGCTCATATTCCTTATATATTCAAATATTAATTCATGGTGTTTGGTTGAGTGAAAGGGAGAGAGAAAAGAAGAAGGGAAAGGATGGGATAGGAAATTGTTGTTTTTTATTTGTTGTTTTGCAGGACATAGTTGAGTTTTGCAAAGAGAAAAATACAATCAAACATCAATGTTTGGTGTATTTTGACTCAGGAAGCCGATATCGTCAGGCAACCTGATCTGGTAGCACCAGGCAAGTATATATATATATATATATATATATATATATATATATATATATATATATATATGTGTGTGTGTGTATGTGTATGTGTGTATGTGTGTTTGTGTGTGTATGTATAAATGTGTGTGTATGTATAAAACGTGTGTATATGAAGAAATAGAGAAAAAAATGCGTAAAGTTTTATTTTTAATATTATCATTATTTATTAAAACTGTGTTCTGCGGCTACGGTAGTCAAATGACATACCGTAGCTGCAATCAGTTCTCCATGCAAGCCCCAGGCCATCTGGCCTTGTCATGCGCAAGTTGTCGTAGGCAATAAAGTTGTTTCGCTCTACGTAGTGGTCCTAGTCCTGCCTGCTTGAGGTCAGCACGTTAATATATATTTTATAAATGTTTTCATATATCTTTATATACATTTTATATAATTTTTCTAAATGTTTTGTTGTATATTTTGTTCCTCATGTGTTTGTGTATATATTTTTCAAAATGTGTATACACATACATATACATGTGTATATGTGTACATGCGTATATATATGTATGTGTGAGTATATATGTGGTTGTGTGTGTTTGTCTTTAAATGTATACGCTGTTATTCTTACGTGAACGTATGAGTGTGGTCGTAAGGGGCCAGAGCTTGACAGAGCGTCTGAAGTATTCGCCGGGCGATGGGTACTCAAAGATCGCTTATACAAATAAGATCCTATCAGAAATAAATATAATTGTGTGTATGTGTGCGATGTAAATGTATGAGTATATGAGTATAGATATGTGTATGAATGTGCATGTGTGTAGATATGAAAGTGTGCGTTTATATGTATAGATACGTGACTATGTTTATGGGAGTATATGCCTTGCTACTTATTCTATTCCCTCCCTTCTCATCCCCATCAACCAAAATGGCATACGAGAATGTAATCCGCTCACTGCTTCCAGTAAATGTGTAATGACACTATTATACTGGACTTTCGAATAAATACACAGTTAAAACATGTATGCACATATGTAGCCAATTATATTTTTATAAATAAATAAGTATATACTATAATACCTGTTATTGGACATTATCTTATAAGCGCAAGAGTTTCATTTGATTTACATCTAGGAAAAAACAACCATACAATTACTATATATATATATATATATATATGTGTGTGTGTGTGTGTACATATGTATATATATATATATATATATATATATATATATATATATATATATATATATATATATATATATTTCTTGGTCATTTATTTCTTTACCCCCAAACCTTTCTATGTTTTATTCTTCAATGTTTCATAGTGAAATGGAACTAGGTAATATCTATTTATTATAAATATCACATTACCAAATGTTATCCTCTGACGAGAAGAGTTTTATGTTTGAAAAACCATGGTTTAAGGATTAATGTAACTCTTTGCATCTGAACTTTCGATGTAATAAAATTTGTATCGATTTTATGTAATGGTATGTAATTTTATGCAATTTTTTATCTTCATCTTTCCTTCTTTAATATATATATATATATATATATATATATATATATATATATATATATATATATATATATATATAATTACGAATAATATTAGTAAAATAAACTCCAAGACGGAAATGAACTCACGAATAAAAAAATAGAATAACACTGTGTATAACATAACTAGAAATATAGAAGGTATAATTCACGAAGTTAAGCGAACTGAAGCCATCTAAGTAGATAATAAAAATGATATAATCGCCTCCCCTTAAAAAGTACAATAAATAAATGGAATGCACCAGTATCAGTTAGTACCACAGAAAATGGTAACGGGTGAAGAAATTTTGTCATTTTTTTTTACCTTAACAACTGAATTATAAAGAAATCATTTTCAGGTAAGTTTCGTTAATGTTTTCAAATGAAAAAAGATCACAAAGATCCGCATGTCATACCTAATAAATATACCCACTTTCAACAAATACGGGCTATTTATTTTTAATAAGAGCGAGCCTAGAAAGTGTGGTTTAGATTTCAGATGTAGTGTCTTTTAGTGAAACAAAAGCTCTCATTAACTGACCAATAGTTGGGGACCAGAAAATTCGATTCGATTTGAAATTTCTTTACAAATTATAAAACACGTCTTGGATGGATCAGCAAGAGACAGGCAGACAGGCAGCCAAAGTCGGCGACTGATCAAAAACAAAAATCCAAAACACCAAGAAGAATGCTTTTCTAAATTCGGCCTCCTCTCACAAACCAAATCACGAAATCAATTCCAAGTTTCCCTCACCAAGACTTACCATTATGAAAAATTTCTCAAGTTGCCTTTTCATTTGTAAATAAACATTTAATCCATACTTTTGTTTTAAACACGAAACAAAATCTTTCCAATTAATTCATATGTATAAATAATTTTTTTTAAAATTTTGATGCACATACAAAAGAAAAAGAAAATCAATTTGCTTTTTGACTCGCAGTTTTGAGATAGATCGAAACTTCTTGCAAATAAAGTCTATCCCTCAAAGGAAAAGTAGATTTGAACGCAAATAGTAAACATTTGAACAGAAAATAAAACAATATTGTGATACAAAACTATTTGTTATATTAAAACCAAAACAATCATTGAAGTAAAAGCAATAACAAATAATAGTTAATTAATAAAATGCCCTTTTTAATAAAACAATATGCAAATTAGTTAACCTTACGACTGATATCGCATATATATATATATATATATATATATATATATATATATATATATATATACATACATAAGCAGTATATAAAAATGGTGATACGTGTGTAAAGTCGACTTAACTTGAAATCTGTCGTTTTTAGTTCACCGTTAGTGCAGGAAATGGGCCCAACTTTCGCATTTGTTCATTTATATCTTCGTAGGTTTTCACGAGCATAATCTTTTAGCCCGTATCAATAAACCACTTACTTATTTTCGATACGTAGATGATACATTTTGCGTGTTTAACAATGAGTCAGATTCAATATTATTCCTTAATGCACTCAATCAATTACACCCAGCCTTAAAGTTCACTTGTGAGAAGGAACACAACTCCACTCTTCCTTTTCTGGATGTATTAGTGCATAAATCTGATTCATTGTTTCTAACATCTGTTTACCGCAAACCTACATTTACTGGTTTATATTGTCACTGGGAGTCTTTTTGTCCCATACAAAGAAAGATAAATCTGATTAAATGTTTGGTTCACGTGCCTTAAAGATTTGCTCTGAATCCCTGATTGATTCGGAGATTAAATTTATCAAAGAGGTGCTCGTTGAAAATGGTTACCCTCTCGATATTGTTAATTCTAATATCGTCACTAAGATCGCTCACTTTAACAAGCCTAAACTTTTTGGTCCTCCAAAATGCCCGGCGTACCTCAGATTACCTTGGTTGGGTAATATTAGCATAAAATTTGCTAATCAAATTTCTGTAGCTGTGCGTCGGTGTTACCAGGCATCTAATCCTAGAATTTTTTTTTCTGCTCGACCTTTGCTCAAATCTATTCATAAGGATGTTCTCCCACCCGAACATATCAGTAATATTATTTATCAATTTAAATGTCGGTGCGTGGGAAGAGCAGTGCAAAGGTTAGAATCCAGAATAAAACGACGCATCCCCCCTGCCATACGCCGGGGCCGATTAAATAATTTAAATAATTTAGTCAACACATCCGGGTCTGCTATTGCTGACCATCTTATAAATGGAGTCGAATGTGCGTCGACGTACACTAGTGACTGGTTTTCTGTCATAAGTAGATCGCATTCTCTATTCCACCTCAAAGTCCTAGAAGCTATATATATCAAGTCAATCAAAACCTCCCTTTGTAAACAAAAGGAGTGGCCTTTAGGACGTAATGTGATCAACTTGTGACCCTCCTCCTTATTTTTTGTTCCTCTAAACTTGTCACTAGTTTTTATTATGAATTTCTTTTAAGTTTTTAGTCGTATTTAATCACTTCCACGTTAACACTCTGATGAGTGTGGACGAAAGCCGGCTTAGTACATTCATGAATTTAAAAAATTATTTCCTCTCGTTTTTATACTTGTTCAATTTCATTCTACCCCCCCCCCCAAAAAAAATGTCTCAAACGTCCGCATTCCTCGCCGTTATTAAATTTTGTACCACGAAAAATTTATATATTTATATATATATATATAAATAAATAAATATATATATATATATATATATATATATATATATATATATATATATATATATATATATATATATATATATATATATACAACGCAACGGCATATCAACATTAATCGTCGATAACATCAAGGCGAATGTCAACTTGACTGCGATAAATATCTCTCAATCAAGGAGGATTAAACGAAGAAAGAAGAGGAAATATTATGCTTATACTTTTGACAAGAGTGTATTTCACCGAAAGTACTAAAGTTTTTAAAGTAAATAAATTATTTATTTAAAAAAATAATTAAATGCGTTGTCCAGGTTTTCAAAATATTTTTCAAAATATTCTCATTATTGCCATTTCATCAACGCTTCCATGTGTAACTTTTCATACTATATATATATATATATATATATATATATATATAAAGTGGTGAACTAAAAGCGAACTTTTAGGAAAGGTAAAACCTATTGTGAAAAGTATACAGCTCAATATCCAGGATAGAGCAGATAGATATTATGAGTTTTTGCCATTCTTCAGACTAGTCTTGTTTTTCAACGGGCAAGCCTTTAAATATTAATCCGCTGTCTTGTTGTCAATTTAAACCTATTCCATGATTTTTAGCCCAGGAAGTCTTTTTAAATGGCGAATACTTTCCACATCACGTTTTACTGAGCCTTGTTGCATCCACGAACGTACCTTTTATTGGATTTTTTACCCTCTGGATTCTATCTATCTTCGCCGCACCTGAAGATGTGGTCTTTGGAATTTAACTTTGAATCATCTCTTGTCACTTCTCGTGCCTTTTAACGACTTACCTATCTACATGTCACTTTCTCCGCTGAACTTTTTTACACCGGACATTTTTGCAATCGGACATTTGCTTGCATTCGGGCAGAGTTTTGCCTTGTGTTTTTCCCTACAATTTTTATTTTACTTTTTCAAATTTTAAATCTTGGCCTTTGCCAACTTATCTATCCCAACGACTTCCTCTGATGATAAGATGTTGATCCTTGAAAAGCCTGGCTTAAGGAAAAATTTTACTTGAATAAATTGCCTTTTTGCGGAATATACCTTGCTCTGAGCAACTGAATAGAAATACGATTTGACTTTTGCTTTTCTAATTCCTTTTCATCCTTCTACATATATATATATATATATATATATATATATATGTGTGTGTGTGTGTGTGTGTGTGTGTGTCTGTGTGTGTGTGTGTGTGTGTGTGTGTAAATAGAGGAGGGGAAACTATTTCAAAAGAAAGGCAAAATATGATTATTAAAAAGTTTTAAATAAATTAAGTTTGAAAAATATACGTCATAATATAAGTAAAAGCCGATATGAGACCTTAAAATAAACTCGTGTAGGTAGAGCATCGTTGAAAGTGCGTTCGTCATAGTAGGCGGTGTAGTGAGGGGGGGTGCGAATGTGACCTCAAAGCAAACAGAAAAAACGGTACAAAGGATCAGAATAATTCGGGCACTTCGTCACTTTTGAACCCTGATCCGTTCACCTTTTTTTTCTGAGGTAAGTACGTGGGGTGGCGTGGTCACGAGAAACAAGATGTGCTCGATGATAGCATTTGAAAGTTGGAGAGGGGTTGCCGTTACCTCGACTGATGGATTGGTGAGGAGCGTGAAAAAGGGCTAACGTCGACATCAAAGAGAAAAGACAAATCACTGACAGATTCGTTATCAACGGACACATCGGCTCTATCCACACACACACCGTCTCTCCCTCTCTTTCTCAATCTCAATATCATACACACACACACACACATATATATATATATTTATATATATATTTATATATTTATATTATATATATATATATTTATATTAATATATATATTTATATGTATATATATTTATATATTTATATATTTATATGTATATATATTTATATTTATATATTTATATATATAGATAGGTTTAAATATATATCTTTAGATATATATACGTATCTTATATATATACATATATAAATATTTGTATATAAATATATATATCTTTATATATATATATATATATATATATATATATATATATATATATATATATATATATATATATATATATATATATATATATATATATGTATATAATATATGCGAAATGAAAAAGGAAAAACCAAGAGATATGTTTTATATATTCATCAATGTTTCATCTTTATTGTAAGACTTCTTCAGGATGATAATTTTAAGAAAAATGTCACGCAAGTACATCGAAATATTGGGTTGACATGGTGGGTTGATGAGGAAAAGTTGTAGCCGTGGCTACTAACAGCGCTGGGCTAGGGTTCGGGCTTGCGAGAAGTCAGTCAGTAGCAGTCATATATAATATATATATATTTTTATATATATATCTATATATATATCTATATATAGATATATATATATATATATATTTATTTATTTATATATTCTTATATATATAATATATATGAAAGATAGGTACTTTTATATATATATATATATATATATATATATATATGAATTGAATAAAACTTAATTCACAGTTATTAATATCATATCAAAATAAATGCATGTGAAGTAGGTTTTATTCAAATCATATGTATGTGTGCATGTATCTCGTATATAACATAATAAAACAGATATAGACACACACACAGAGTTACAATAACTGAATAGAACCTAAGATCTCAAATGCAAAATAGCACCGCCATTGTTTTTATTTACAAGGTACACAGAGACGATTCAGAACAACAGCGGAAATAGTCGCTAACAGTCTTGCATGTACCTTATATCCAACTATTGAACGTAAATTATAAAAACACGCACTAAAACTTCAATTGGAAATGAACACTAACAGATAGTGTAAGATAATGAAGAGTGGCAAAAATGAATCGTGGACGAGTCCATTGTGGGTGGGACGTCAAGAAAGAAAGAAAGAGACTTGATAACTGTTAAAAAGGAGAAGGTTCCGTGTTCCGCAGTGCAAGCGAAACTTAAAAGACGGCGGTTTCAGAAAAGCGTAGAGTCGAAGCGCTTGGTGATCGGAGTATCGAAGTACCGGAAGAGCGGAAGAATGGAAGTTTACCGATGTTTATGGCACCGATGAAGCTTTATTTATTAATATTGATTAAAAAAAACAAGAAATTATTAAAAAAGAATAGTTTAGTTGTTTAGCGTTAAATTAACTAACCATCACAATTTTTCATGAGTTTAAATACTAAAATTCGTTTATTATTTTGCGAACAACCTGAAAACAATTTTCTTTACATATTTATTAAAATAAAAAATATAAGATAATGAAGAGTGTACAAATGAATCGTGGACGAGTCCATTGTGGGTGGGACGTCGAGAAAGAAAAAAAAAGGCGACTTGATAACTGTTAAAAAGGAGAAGGTTCTGCAGTGCAAGCGAAACTTGAAAGGCGGTGGTTTCAGAAACGCGAAGAGCCAACACGCTTGGTGATCGGAGTATCGAAGTACCGGAAGAATGGAAGTTTACCGATGTTTATGGCACCGATGAAACTTTATTGGCTATAGTACCCAAGCCCGTCTTGCTGTTAGGCTTTCGTGTCAACTGACAAAAATTCGACTGACAAGTAAGTTGGTACTGTGAAGGAATCCCCTGCCTTGTATTTCATCAAACATACAATTTGAAGTGCTTGTGGAACAATTGCTTCAGTTCACGCTCGGATAGACAATGCAGAGCAAATTGCTTTCCAATCGTATGTATATATGAACGAGTTTCGTGCGGAAACCAAGTCTGTGACCTCAGCAAGAAAAATACTTTCATGAGACAAAAGTATGTCGAAAGATTTTGTTTTATATGTGTGTCCGTAGGCGGCGTAAACCATCCGGTGATGGGAAATAAAGAAAACCAAAGTTGTTCGATATACGTTCTGTTCTTTGTCATTCTTGTTGGATCTTACCGTGTACCCCGAAAGAACGGGTAATGCAACAATACGCACAAATCCAACAATTACACGTACCAATATAAACAACACAAAGAAAGAAAGAACGACACCACGGCCAAATACACTCTCAAATAAAGTTTTTTTTTTTTTTTAAACAATAAAATACACACACAATTAAACTTAACGGAGATGTAAATACTGAGTCAAGTAGAAGATATTCTTGCTGAAACGGTACATATCAGTCGAGGATTTTTCCTCGACAATCAGTCCGCCAGAGACCTGGCCATTTATCAGTGGTTTATTATTTATCGGCCAGTGGTCTTTTATTTCTAGGACTATGGTATTAATTCTGAGTAGTATTAGGAGGTCGACCTTCTCAGGTCCTGCGTTCGTTCTTTGGGAAGACGTTTGTTAATTGCTAAATGTCCGATCACCACCACCAGGGAATGCCGATGGGGTTATCCAGGATTTTTTTTATGGGGACAAAGTGATTTTGTTTCGCTGGATTATTCTCTCCACTCTCCGTTTCTTGCCCCATCATTCTGAAGTGTGAGTTGTGATATGAGGTATGCAAATACCGAGTCGCAAAGCAACGATACTTGTAGACGGTACAGGCGAATCTGCAGATCCGTATTCACGGGCCATTACGGTTGCCTTTTATCTGTTGGGTTGTGATATTACTTCTGGGTAATTGTAGGAAGTCTACCCTCCTACCCTCTCAGGCCTTCCCACTCTAGGAAAGAGTGAGTTTGTCGCTAACTGTCTGAGGCGCTCTCCGCCGAAGAATTCCGCCGAAGAATTCCGCTGAAGAATTCCGACAGAGCTGTCCAAGAAATCTTAACGGGGCCAGAGTGCACTTGTGCGTTGGCGTAATTTCCCCAGCTTCTATTAAAAAAAAAAATTTTTTTAACATAGTTCACCCCAAACAAGGCAGGACGCCACTGTAGACGTAAGGGGCTACTGAGAAAAAAGAAGAGGGGAGAAGGTAGGGGGCAGTCAACCTAGATTGGGATCTGTGCAGCGAGATGTCTGTTTACATTAGTTTTAAACTTCTGCATGTCTGTACTGTCGGGGAAACAGGGGGCAGGAAGGGAGTTCCAGAGGCCAGCAACACGAGGAAAGAAGCTATTTGAGTAGAAGGCTCTCCGATATCTGGGGACCTCCACAGTGAATGAATGAGATTTAGTTGATTGTCGAGTTAGTCTAGTGAATTTACATCGAGGGGGCACCAGAGTAGCCAGTTCAGCGGAGCATAATCCTTCTGTCACATCATTCTACGGTGTTAGATATAATATGAGTGATGGAAATACCTTGTCTACCCTCTTTGGGAGGGAGTATGTCAATTTCTAACTGCTCGAGGCACCCCTACCGGAAAATACCGACGGGAATGTCCAGGCAATTTTTAAAGAGCCAAAGTGCACCTGTTTTGTTTGCTTATTCTCCTCACTTTCTGTCCTTATGCCACACCTGGTGAGTGGAAAATGAATCCCGAGTCGAGTAGTAGAAGGTACACTAGCGACATGTATTACTGTAATATAAACTCATTCTTTCTTTCAACTTATGTGGGTGTTTTTCTTATTTATTTATTATGTCTCTTCGAGGAGATAGAAATCTAGAATGTCTTTTATACGGATATTTCAAAATACATAGTTTTATTACAAAATATTATTTACAAATAACCATTTTAAATAATTTATCCTGCTTTGTTTATAGCAGAATGTATCAACTGAAAACAGGCCGAATAAATTTTGCCGAATTTTAAAAACTTTTATTTGCCCCAAACAAGGCATATTAACACTGAAGCGTAAGGGACTACTGTGATGAGTGTTAGATTTATAGTAAACAAACTAGGTGGGGAGTTGAGCAGCAAGATATTTGTTCACATTACATTTAAATTTCTGCAGGTTGGTACGGTCGAGGAAACAGAGTAAGGAGTACATTCCAAAGGCGAAGGCAATCATAGTAGAAAAGTTTTCAGCGTCTAATGACTTCTACAGTGAAGGGGTTAAAATTTAATGCTTGTAACAGCAAGCAAACTGGAGCAAAAATTTCGGACACGAATTATACTGATGAATATGTATTTATTTGCGCGCACGTGGCCAACGCTGAACTATAACATCTTTTCACCGTAAAACTGGAAATACATGAAAATAAACAAGTCTTACAAACATGTTCTAAGACAAAACAAAGCAAATTATAAAAAATTCAAAATTCAAATAGGTTTAGAGAACTATGCGTTGCTTACCTCTATTTCTGCAAAGCTACTTGCCCCAGAGCCAACGTCCATCACAAGCGGAACAAACGCCCGACTCCCATGTTGACTGATTCGAAAAGACCGCCTCTTGGCAAGCAGGCGGTGTAGAGGTACGACAGTGCGCATGTCTTCCGGAAGAGGACGGTGCTGAATGCAAAATCTCCCCTTCCTGAATTATGACCGGTCAACATGTGAAATTCCTACATTTACACTGCTAGTCCGGTGGGTTGGGGTATTTTCGTTGAGAGGGGCCCAACTACAGAAAGTTCATTGGACCCCATTCCGTGAAAGTACTTGCAAAACTGGCACATATCTGCAAAACTACGAAGGTGCGAGAAGAACTGGAGCTTGAAATACAGCGCGAGACTTTCTTGATTGACATTCTTTTGTTCAGACTGTACAAAAGGAAGAGGCTAGTGGTTGATGCACCAGCCCAGATATGGAAGCAATACACCATGCAAAAGCGAATGATGGGACTATAGTGATATAGAATACTGGCAACTGAGAGAAGTTTTCTATCCCGGTAGAAGGAAGTTACCTTCTTTGTAGCAAACTTGGCAAAATTTTCAATTTACTTATTCCAATTCATGTTGCCTGAGAATGTCAGGCTGAGGAGGACTTGAATTTAAATGCGTGCTTGCTTTTAGAAATGAGCTAGACAGATATCAGATAATAAAACGTCAAACTAAGTTTCTGCCTCCTGGTGTGTGGGGGGGGGGAGAAAGTAACTGAAAATAAAACAGGTAATAAATAGATAAATTAATCAAAGACTTTCTCTTACACTTTTACAAACGATACTGGAATTCCTTATTAAAATAAATAGTTAGTATTTTAATAGAATTGTAACAGTTAATATTGAGCTAACAAAATGTGTTTCTTTTCAATTTTATGCTAAGATAATATTTAGTTAATCTAAGTTATACCTATTGTAATGGGCCCGACAGGTTAATTAGTTTCGCAGTCAATCTTGTCCATACAAATATTTAAACATAACCACATAACTAACTTTATATGAATACACATATATATATATATATATACATATATATATATATACACATATATATATATATATGTAAAAATAAAAATGGAATAAAGAATAAGCAATTCAACAACTAACAAAAATAAACTCAAAAACTCATGTTGTAAAGTTCCACCGAGATATTTCGACCTTAGATACGACCATTTTCGATCAATTAAAAAAACTTTATTTCAAAACGGAAAAGTTTTCAAATTTATACAGAGAATGCGATTGGAAGAAAATGTCACGTGCAGAGAACAACAAAAAGGGGAGAAAAAGGAATGCGAGGAATGTTATGAAAAGAGAAAGAAAAAGAAGATGAAGAAGAGGAAGAAGAGGAAAGAGATACTAATCAACCAGTATCTTTAGAACGTCAGTTGAAGAAGACGAAACGAAGAAGAAGAGAAAGCGGGAGCAAACGTGAGAAAGGGTAAATCGACATTTTGTCGTCGAAAACTATTAAAGAGGAAAAAAAAAGAGAGAGAAAAAAAAATCAGTGCTTAGATATCGCCTGCTGATTGAATTCGGGCTGAGAACGTCAAAAGTCTACAGTATATATATATATATATATATATATATATATATATATATATATATATATATATATATATATATTTACATTCGAGGGGCGTTCAATAAGTAATGCCCCTGACCCACTTTCAGTTGTTAGATTTAGATGAAATGTGTAATGTGAAATGTGTAATGATATATATTTGTATGGGTTATGTTGCAAAAAACAGAGCTGAACTAATTGTGGGCTCTGATTTACATGTGTTTGAACTTAGTCAAGTGTGAAAGAGAGCCAGTTAAGTGTCGCGCAGTGATCCGGTGTTTGTAATTAAAAAGACGCACACCACAGGAGACTTTTGATGAAATGAAAAAAAACGATGGTGATAGTGCCCCATCATATGACTTTGTAAAACGCTGGCATCGTAGATTCAAACATGGCCGGAAGTCTGTGGAACCAGCTCCCAGACTGGGTCGTCCCTCTTCTGCCATTGATGAGGCATCTGTCCATCAAGTTGAGACTGCCATTTTGGAAGATCGACGCATTACTATTCGCCAAATAGCCCAAGAGGTTAAGATTAGTACAGGGTATGTGGAAACTATCATTCATATGCATAAGGTGTCTGACAGATGGATTCCCAGGTTCCACACACCTTTTCAGAAGTAAGAACGCGTCGAGTGTTCGAGGATGAATTCAGAGATGTGCTAAGAAGATGAGTCAAGGTTTTTCAAAAGACTGATTACATAGGAAGAAACTTGGGTCCATTACTATGATCCAGGGACCAAAGCCCAGTCAACGCAGTGGAAGAACTTGGACTCACCACCTCCAAAGACGGTAAAGGTGCAACCCTCCGCTGGAAAGGTCATGCTCACAGTCTTCTGGGACCAGGACCGGGGTGTGATGACAGATTTCCTGGCAAAGTGTACCACAATTACAGGAGCCTATTACGCTTAACTTTTAATCAAATTAAGAGAAGCTATCAAAATCAAGAGGCGGGGCAAGATCAGCAAAGGTATCCTCCTCCTGCAGGACAACGCTCCGGTCCACAACTCGCATATCTCCAGATCAGAAGCACAGCCGTGTGGCTATGAAATCCTTCCCCACCCCTTACTCTCCTGACCTTGCACCCTCTGACTTTCATCTCTTCCTAGCCATGAAGTTGTTTTTGAAAGGAACGCGTTTCCCAGATGATGCAGGCTTGATTTCTGAAGTTACAACGTGGTTGGAGGAGCAACCTGGTGTGTTTTACAGAAACTGTGTCCATAACTGCATCAAACGACGGGAGAAATGCATAACTTTGGGTGGTTTCTATGTAGAGAAAGAATAATAACTGTCCCAAGTTTCATTAATCTACTGCTATGGGAAATGGTCAGGGGCATTACTTATTGAATTCCCTCCTATATATATATATATATATATGTGTGTGTGTGTGTGTGTGTGTGTGTGTGTGTGTCTGTCTGTCTGTGTGTGTCTGTGGGTGGGTGTGTATATATATATTTGTTGTGGGCTCGTATTATTTTGTAATGTGTGACAGGGTGAAGAGTTTTACTGGTGCAATATTAATTGACTCGTTCTTTGCATGCACCTCTATCAGACATCATCATCGGCAGGTCCACTAGATGGTATTCACAGTCTTCTACACATTTGTCTCTTACAAACATTTTGCAACAATGAATTACATAGGAGTGGGTTACTTACAAGTTCCGGCTTCCGTCTCAAGGAGTGAACAGTAAGCCGAAACATTTTCTCTCTTAGGCGGAAAATGTCCCTTTTGGTGATTTTTTACTTGGTGCTTTCTCCAAACTGATGCCTTAATGCAATTCGTAACATATTTGCGTATGTTCCTTCAAGTGATGCTTCTTGTCGTTTCATCAGTGTCCAAGCTGTTGAGTTGAAGAACAAGGCAGATACCACTGGCCTTAAACAAGATTGTCTGAAAGGAAGATAATCTAGATCGTGCGCAGTCGGCATGTGATATTATCGTGACTAGGAGAGTATATCTCTGTGTCTTATCCGTTGAAACGTCTCCGAAGACATCTTATCGTCCTAGGCACTGGCTTCTGGGGGACACAAGAGCCACATCCCCGTTTCGAACAGCGGTTGACCATTGTTTCTAATGTTTGAGCCAACGTTGTCTAAGATCCTCACACGCAAAGGCTGCCGTACGAGTAATATCGTGTTGTTGTATGGCGTCATCAATTTATTTTTAGAAAATTAAATATCTAGGATTATCGGGAACATCGTCGTTGAAAATTGACCACTTTGAAAAAAGAAGTGAACAAAGCCGCTTTTATTTTTTAAAATAGCTTTTATTTTATTTTCATTTCGAGAAACATAACTCCGAGTTGGGTTAGAACGTGACTTTTTTCTCTCAACAATAATAGAGATAGAGAGACAAAAAACGTTCAATGAAAAGGAGAGAATCAAGAATAGACAACAGATAGAAAGTGAGAGAAAGAGAGAACAAGAGTCACTTGTTATTTCAAGTTCATCAGCATCCGCTGACACGTGTTTTACTCTTGACCGTTTCGATACCATGTGACAATAAAGAGGAACACTCACCGGCAGGAAAAAGAATGAGGTGCTTCGCATGTCGTGTCTGCAGGGAAAAAAGAGCTTCTTTCGATAAGTGCAGGTTTTTATAGTGGTGTCTGATTTGCATATGTGGAGATCAGCTGATATGAATGAAGAAGACAGCTGGGAAGCGGGAGGAGCGATTTGGACATCAGAGAGAAAGACAGAGATAAAGTGGTGATATCGAAAACCGGTTGGAAGTAAAATTGCAGTCAAAACTTTTATTTATTTATTTATTTAATTTTCGGGCACAGTTAGGTAACATACCAGCGTCAGCTGCGGTTGTTTTGCCATCCAGCCATAAAGTACTCAATAACCACGGTAGTATAAACAATCTTGCTTGTCGAATCAAAGTCATTTAAAGCGAGTAAACAGTTAATTGACGCTATGATTTAATGCGAATAAAATAAATAGGTCTCGTTACTTGCCTTCCCTCAAGAGAAAAGTAAGACACCAGGTTGGCCTTTAATCCAGCTCCGCAGGTTGGATGCCTATCCTTGTGTTACACACCAAGGAAATCCACGTTTTGTCTTTTCGGATTTTTATGTCTCTTTCTATTGACGAGATGTTGCTACCGAGGTATATAGAACCCCAGACGGACTTGCTGTTGTTGCCGTTTTTCAATTTAATTTTTCCTTAGCTGAATAATTTTGTTTTGCCAGCATTAATGCAGCTGCTGCCAGCATTAATGCAGGTGCCAAACTCACTCATTCCTTATCTTTCTAAAGTAATATGTGTCCACCCACCGATGAAAATATCATTTGAAACGTAAGCGTAACGAACGAATTGGCCAACTGAGAAAGGGTATAACTGAAAAACGAACCTTCGATTTTATTTTTCACTATTATATGAACTTAGAGATGAAATTAGATCTATTAGAGGTTAAATTCGACTGACGTGTATCGCTGGTTGCGTCACATGTGGAGGTACGTGGAATAAAAGCTATAGAGTTGCTCCCTTTGGGGAGTCAGGCGTCGAAGTGATTGGTGCACTTTTCGAGGCTTCCACCACCCTACAAGGGTTGGGCGGGAGTATATAGTTCATCTGGATGTAATTGCTGTAAATTATTGTGAAAACTAAATTAAATCCCAGAGCAAATAATGGTGCTATTTGTTGTTCTATTAATATGATTCTATAACTTCAGTCACAATTAGAATGTAGAAGGAAAGAATCAACAGATCTACGATTGTTACATTACCACTACTGAGGTTGTCACTATCCATTGAGCCAACTACAACAACTACGAGAGAGACGAACAGCTGTTTCTGTAGGCCAAGTCGATGACAGAACATTTGTGAGAATCGAAGAAATCCACCAGGTTGTGTAACATTTACTTGCCTCCGAACGACGGCAAAGTTAGATACAATGGCCTTTTTTATATGAGAAACAGCTTCACAAAAAGGTGCACTCTGAATTTTGATGAAGGTAAAAAAAAATGCCACAATCGAGGTTTACTATTCTGACATTAGAAGAAACATGTACTACACTTTTATCATCGCCCGAATAAATTCTATAGAAGTGGGTCGTTGACATTGTATGGCATAACTGAGGGGTTGGGCGATCCAACCTAAATTTGAGCAGACCTACTCTTAATCTTAGGAAAACTGTCGCAGTAACTTCCACAGCTACACTGTGTAATGTGGACTGAATCTGACACAACGTCAAGATGCAGCGACAGGGTAGATATATGGTGGAGAGTTGTGGAGTGGGGCATCTACAAGGATCGGTTAGATGTACTTTGCACATACGTTACCTTTACATACGAGCTAAATCATCGGGGGGGGGAATAAATATTCAAACAACTTTGTTAAGGCAATTTGTCATGAAAGCCGATATGAGAACGTTGCCCCCCTCCTGCATACGTTTTTTTCTATTACAGTGCAGCCTACTAACATTATGGAACAGGCACATACAGTAATATATATATATATATATATATATATATATATATATATATATATATATATATATATATATATACTTGATTTTGATTGGTAAAAAAATCCAACAGACTGATCAATTATTTAATATTACTTAATTAATTTATTAATTAATAATGTTACAGAAGATAAGATCAACTTAACATCGTAGCATGGGTTTCATGCCGGGAGTTGATGTTTTCTTAGTTAATGTATATTCATAAACAAATCGCTACTGGCTATTTTCAGCCATATTTGATCAACATTTGTGCCAACATTTTAAAATGCTTAACTTAATGCGATTTTATTTTATGACGCGACTCCAGCGTCGCTTAATTTAAATCGTCAACGTATTTATTGGAATAATGCGAGATACGTTTTCTGCGCGTTTTTCCACCGTCTTTTTTTATTTTATTTTAAAACAGTCTTTTTTTCTCTAGCTTTTTTGTTTATTTGACACCTGAGGATGATTCGACGAAGAATCAGAAAGGGTCGTGAAACCTATGGGACATTTATTTTTTTAAATTTTAATACAAAATAGACCATCAGAAAATGTGACTAAAATAAAAAAAGGTATAATTAAACAAACGAATTCTGTTATTTTTAACAACGTTTGCATAATGTATATATATATATATATATATATATATATATATATATATTATAATATAAAATGAAGTAATAAAATAAGGTGTCAATCAAATTCTATTAGAATTCAAAGTTCATGCAAAGCATCCTTAAGTCCTTAGCTCATGAGTTTTCAAAGATAATTCTTCTCTTCAGAGGACCATTACCGCAGTTATACTACTACAGGCAATAAAATTACGCTTTGAAAATATATTATAATATTAATGCTCTATCCAGTATATTGAGCTTCAGTTTTTTATCCGGATGTTTCACTAATTATAAGATATTAGTTGACGCTTATATCTTTTGTTGGATTGCTTCATATATATATATATATATATATATATATATATATATATATATTTCAATAAATATTTATTATTATGACTTACACACATCTATGTTTACTGCTTATGCAATCTTCAGTGTAGGAGACGTAAATTCTTGCCCATCGCGGACAGGATTTAATTAAGGAGATCGTTTATAAATACCAGGAATAATAAAGGCCAAAGGATCAACCCCTGAGATACACCTACATTTATGTCATTTTATTCGGATGTACGGCCATCGACGACAGCCTGGATTTTTCTTTTAGTTCAGAAGGATCTTATTATATGAAATATTCTTCCAGTAATACTGTATGATTTTGATTTCATGAGAATATACTTTGGATATATCATTAGCTACCGCCCTAAATTCACCTGCCTTGCCCAGTGTATGGTATACGCATTCGGAGATAGTCTTTATTATATTCACAGTAGAACGGGCTTGCCTAATCTATACTGATGGTCAGAAAGAAGTTAAACATTTACAAGGTGGCGGACTATCGCTAAATTCCTTAACGATTCAAATATTTTAGCAGGAAGTTGGGAGGAGACTGATGGGGCGATAATAATGCGGGTTACTTCTTTTAGCAGAGTTCTTAAACATTGATATGACAGAGACAATTTTTCAGCTATTCGGGAAGCAAGATTCGGCAAGATATTTGTTGTATACTTAAGAGTTTACAGGGGCTAGCACATAAGAGCATTTTTTTTATTAGTGTATCAGGGATAAGATCAGTGTCATACGCTTGGAAGGTGTCATGTTTTTATGATATCCGGAACATGGGAAGGGGTGATAATCAGGTTATCGAGGGTGGCTTTTCCCCGCAGTGGGAAATTTGAGAGGGAGGTGTTTGTAGGGTCTTAGGTGGAGTTCAAGGCTAACCGCTGGGCAAATATTTCAGCCTTCTCAGTTGCCGTGCAAGCGATATCGTGGTAACTGGATATTGGAAAAAATTGTTGATTTCTATTTTCCACCAAACTATAATAAATTTTTAAATAATCGCGAGTTGATAATTACTGGGACTCGATGCGTTTTCTGGTCATTTCGGTATACTTTCTCTTGACTGCGGCTATTTCACTCTTACAATGATTTCTAGATTCCACAAATTTCTCTCTATTTCTATCTGATTTATAGCGGCTACATCGGCGGCAATAGCAGCTGAAGTGAACCATTGGGGAGAGTGGGGTTTGCTATAGAATTTCCGCGTGGGGACATGTGCTTCGATGCTTACTTTGACTTTCAGTTTCTTTATTTGCGCACTGTTCAGCAGGGATAGAAAAAATTTCAGTCCATGGAGCATCTCTCATGTGATCTTTAATGGATTCCCAATCAGCCCGTTTGAAGTATCTCGTCATTTTTAGCAACGTCTCTTCAGCTTAGGGTCGTAAGTTTAGGGTGGTATCTACTATTATCACAAGACAGTCAGCGTTCCCGAGTGGGCTAAGGGCATTCTTCACACAAGTTGTCGGGCAGTGTAATCAGGAATAGATCGAGAATTAAGGTTGCTGATCCTCACGATCTGGGAGGCGGGTCAGGAAAGTGACAGTATGTGAAAGGGAATGTGCAATAGAGAAACTACGCGTGATGTTACTAGCTGTGTCTTTATAGTTCGAGAAACCGAGTCAATTACAGTTGTAAACATTAAAATCTCCAAATGCATATATTTGGGCGCTCGGATCTAAAGGAGAGTGGGTGCTGCATCTATACTATCAGAGACATGGTTGAGCAGGGTACAGTCCTGGGCCAGCTTTTTTTTTCTTGTTTTTTTAATTTTATTTCAGTCATAATTGTTTTTTTTCTTTCTTATTTCCTCTCTTACTTTAAATTTTTATTTATTGTTTCTTTAAGTTTTTCTTTTCTTCTTTCAGAATGTCTTCCTTTCTTTCTGTCTTTCTTTCTTTACAGTCGTTCGTGTTTTTCTTGCTTGTTTCTTTAGTCTTTAGTTTCTTTCTTTCTTTTTTATTTCAGTTTTTCTTTCTTTCAGTCTTTATTTCAATCCTTTTTGTTTCTTGGTCTAAGTCTTTCTTTTTTCTTTCCTTCTTTCTTTCTTTCTTTCTTTTTTTCTTTCAGTCTTTCTTTCTCTAAGCTTTTGTTGTTTTTATTTTCTTTCTTTCTTACAGTCTTTTTTCTTACTTTCTTTCTTTCTTTCTTTTAGTATTTGGTTGTTTCTTTCTTTCAGCCTTTCTTACGTTCTTTTCGGTTTTTCTTTTTTTCTTCTTTTTTGTTCTTTCTTTAAGTCTTTCGGTTTTATAGTCTTCCTTTCAAGCTGTTTTCTTTCTTTTTTTAAAGTTTTTGTTTGTTTGTTTTTCATTTTTTCTCTCTTTCTTTCAGTCTTTGTGTTTTTTCTCTTTCAGTTTTCAGTTGTTTCTTTCTTTTCTTCTTTCTTTCAGTTTTTTTCTTTCTTTCATTCTTTGATCCTTTATTCTTTCTTTCTTTCTTTTTCTTTCTTCTTTGTTTCTTTCTTTAAATGTGTATTCCTTGTAGTATTTTTTTCTGACTGATTTAAAAAAATGTTATTCTTTTCGTTTTTCTTTTTTTCAATCTTTCTTTCTTCCTTTTTTACTGTTTTTTTTATTTATTTATGATCTCATTCTCTTTCTTTCAATTCCCACGTGCACTCTTCCATTCTTCTCCAAATCGCTCCCGCTCAACTCAGCGGCCCCTTATAATCCCTAATTCTAAATTCCTCCTCATCAATTGATTTACTGACTTTTATCCCAGAGCCTAGCCGTCGACTCCTCCCCTCTCCAAAAGACCTTAAAAATAAATATTTTGTATTTTTTTATTATTCTGTCTATCCTGACGTGTCTTCAATTCCAGTTTGGTCTTCTAGACAACAAAAGCTAGCTGGGCAGCCACTGAAACTGGAAGGGTTTGTCTGCGTGAGTTATGGCATCGACCAGGAGTGCGTCCTTCTATAAGGTGACAGACCCCTGACCTAAAAAATGCGGATATGATCGTGGGCTTACATGTTTTGAACTAGAGAAAAAACGTATGAGATGACATTAAAATTATTTCTGTATATTTGTGAACCGCTATTTGCGCTTACAACCTTGGGAAATTATTATTTTCTAACACGACCTTTGAGTGCCCCAACTGAAAGGGTCTGACATTTGATAATTTGAAAAATAAAACACTATTTTCGTGATTTCACGTGTACGTCTAATATATCTACAATATGTATATATGCCTCGGATTTTTTCAGATGAGATTTGATAATTTAAAATTATTTGGCTTATCTGGACAACTGTTATCATCTTGGATGTTATTCTCAAAACGTAGCCTTCGACTTTCTTCAGACCCTTTATTTAATCAAGGGAGGTAGATTGTTCTGCTAGTTCAGCTAGTATTATTAAGTTATTTTAATGTTATTCTAACATGGACACGTGACGCAACAGATGAAGGTGTTAAGTTATAATCAGCTCTCGGGCTTAAAGGTTCACTCTTAACTGCAGGCGATACAAGCTAAGAATAAAATAAAAACAGATAATAAAAAATTCGAATTATAACAAAATTATAAAATCCCAAAAAGATATTAATCTAAAATTAAGTATAACTGAATAACAAAAATGACTGCCCATCGGCAAATAACTGTATTAACGACAATGTAGTATACAAATTAATAATAGAACCAAGTGAAAATAGCGATAACAATAATACTATCCCCGCCAATAATGATCAAAATAATAATCATATGCTAATTAATAGAGGTAATCGATAAAGTCAATGGTTGCAATAGTTACACGATATTAATAGTAGTACTACGCTGCATTGGATCCACATAAATTATTAGATATAAAATATTGAAGCATAAACACACATTTCAAATCTTTCTACATTAACATAATTATGATTGCACATAATTTAAACGTGAAATTTAAGAGAAAAGAACATCCATATAGCATCAAATAAATGAGTCATAATAAAATAAGCAATAGCATAGATAGATATTGTCATCTATGCTTAGAGGTATTGCTAGTTGTTATTAACAACAAAGAACCTTTTAAACAAAAAGGATGAAATTCTCTCTAATTGTATGCATAAGAAGTGGTACAAATAAGACCAATATAAATAACTTATACTAAAAATAAGTAACACTAAACATAAATCCTAACATTGAAATAAAAACACAAAGTACCTTACGGATTAATAAATTAGCAATAATTCCATTATTCAAAATGCTTTCCATAGATATTTGAAATAAATACTATCTAAATTAACTAATTAATAATTGCATAATTGCATGAAATAATAATCCATCTGTATCTCTCTAATATATTTAATATATCTGTATATCTTCCTAAATTATCCCTTCTCATCAGAACTATAATTTAAAATTCAATCTAATATTTCAATTATTAAATTAGTTCAAAATTGAAATTACAATGTATTATTTTAGTTATTTGGACAACTGTTCTCATCTGGGATGTTATTCTCACAACGTTTCGACCGATGTAACCTCCGACCTACTCCAGATGTATCTTTTCGAAATCGGGAATATTTCTTCTGAACTCGGGAATCTATACGGAATATCAAACGGAACCCTTTATTTAATCCACGGGGTAGCTTGTTCCTGTTCCGTAAGCCATGACCGGTTAGAGGTCTTAAATAATTCGTAATTGTATTTTATTATCGTCCTCACTGAGGATTGAACCTTCAACTCCGATGAGACTGTCACTTAGATCTGATTTTGACTCAACACTTTATCCGTTATGCGACAGCTCATTGAAATTACAATTAAAGTTATTGTCACATTTCACCGAATAATTAACAAAGAATAAATCAAATTTATATATTTTTTCAAATAAGTCAAAATATATATTCGCAGTAAAAACTTAATAATGAAAATAAATAAGTCTACCGAAACCAGGTGAAAATAATGAGAACATGAGTTATGCATTTTGAAAAAACTTATAATATAATTTTATAAGGATTAAAGAAGGAATTTACGGTAAATGATGAGTTCGGAGGAGGTAAACATGATGCGATAAAAAAATTGCGTAAAGGCGATAAAAATGGTTTCATGTTGTTTTTGTTCTTAATCAATATTTAATGATGAACCATTTCGACTTACAATCTATTTAGTACCATGCATGTAATCGAAAGAAAAGCAAGTTTGAAATGTTTAAATATGCTATTATAATCGAAAATAAAGTCTTACGGAACCGGGAGTGTTGATGTATTACTTTCGTCGCCATGTTCTTCTTTTTGTATCGCTCAAGGTACAAATATATTAAAACGTATGTTTCCCTATTACAAGGTAATATCAAATTTATTAAAACTCCAAAGCGTTCTTAATGTCATTATCTTAAATATCTTTATATATATATATATATATATATATATATATATATATATATATATATATATATATATATATATATATATATATATACAGTTTACAGATTAGAATGCACCATCTGCAGCAAATTTTACATAGGTAGTACCATGAGACCCCTACATATCAGGATTAAGGAACATACACAGACACAAGCATCATCATTCTTCAAACAACTTAACAAATGCAAAAACACTAACAGACTTATTAAAGTTAACATCTTGGCCACGGAAAGGGACATTGGAAATCTTCGAATTAAAGAAGCTCTATTCATCTCTAGGTTAGGACCTGAACTTAATAGTAGGCTTGAACTGAATTCCTCATTTATAATATAATATATAATATAGTATATCTCGTATTTAACACAATTCTAAATAAACTTAAATCAGTTTAAAATATATAGATTAAAGAATCATCAGTAAAATAATACATTTGGTTTTTGGATTTATAATTACTCCCTTTATGTTTGACATCGCTGTTGAGGTGTTATATATTTATACTGCATGCCACATTCACATTCACTGTTATATGCAATATTACAACATTGCGGTTAATAGTAATAAATTATGTAATAAGTATATAAATACATTAAAATAAACAAAAATCAATTTTTTATATTAATAGAATAACACATCTAGTGGATAGATACACATTTCATCTTCTTCCTCTACAAAATATTACAGGTACCCCCAAATAAACTCTATGAATAAAAAAAGAGAAAATAATAAACTTTAAGAATAAAATAATAAAATATGTATGTATATATATATATATATATATATATATATATATATATATATATATATATATATATTTTTATAAAAAAATTAAATAATAATAATAATAATATTAAAATAAATGAAGAAACAAATATATGTAGGTATCTCTATATGTATATATATATTTATAAAAATGAATAAATAAATAATAATAATAAATAAATGAAGAAACGAATATATTAATAAATATATAAGTTATATAAATTAATATATATATATATATATAAATAAATAAATAAATAAAAAATGTAATAATAGGATATTAGAATTGCATAAAAAAATTTCAAAAAATTTACTATATAGATTCACTTTTACCCTTCTACAATTGAATGACATATATCCAAAAGTAAGGTTAAAGATTTAGAAATTTTAAATAAGTATTGAAAATCCTGTAAAAGAAAAAATATTATATATTGGAGATTTATATTTGATTTAGTTTAATTTAATTTAGTTTAATTTTTTTTATTTGTGTGTATAAGGGAGATAATTCATTACTTTATTACTGTTTTACAAGAGTTATCCCACCTTCTCGGAAGGGAAAAAAATAATAATAAAAAATGGAAGATTGAACTGAATTTGAATTTTTAAAAAAAATTTTAATCGTTAATGAATGAAACTATGAATTTTAATAACATTGTACTAAAATCATAACAGCATTAAATAATTTCAGATTAAGTATATAATAATATTTTTAAATAAACTAAAGAAGAATTGAAGAATTAGTTTCGTTCACTAAATTTACTGCGTGCTACAAATGGTATAAATCTAAACATATTTAGGAGTTAGTCATAAAATAAATTTGAAAATTGAAAAAATAAGTAAATAAATTACAAAACTTTTCTTTTTTCAAAAAAGTAATGAAATAAATATTGTTTGAATAAAATAAGATAACAACAGTATATATAAAAAATATATTGAATAAATATTAGAAAAAAAAGTAAATAGCACTTCATCGGTGGGTTCAAATGTAAAAAAAAAATAAAAATAAGAAATTAAATATTCAGAGAAAAAAATACATAAATAAATAAATAAATTTAATAAATAATTCAAATCATTAAAAAAAAATATTTTAAAAAAATTAGTTATAGTTTTAGTTCCTTTTTTACATTTGCTGCGGATATTAATATTTACTGCGTTATAAGCAATATTGACATTCACACGTTTTTCGAGATTTAAACACCTACTATTTGATAAAGAGGTCTTCCTCGAAATATATGATGGAACTCGGTCCTAAAGATTACATCAGTGTTTAAGTCTTACCTAATCAAGTAAGATTTGATATATATATAAAAAAATTATTAAAAAAGTTTTTTTTTAAATGTATAATCAAAGTTACTTGTGTTTGTCTTACTTCTCAACACCGACATTTTTTCCATTTATTGCATTGCGATAGCCTTCTAATACTCTTCTATCTCTCTCTCTCTCTCTCTCTCTCTGTCTATCTCTCTCTCTCTCTCTCTATATATATATATATATATATATATATATATATATATATACACTTGCCTATCTGGTACCAAAGGTACTTAAGCTTTTTTAAATTTTAATATTATTTTATTGCTAGCTACCATATCGCAGAATGGTTCTTGGGTGTAGTGTTTGGATAGTATTATTATTATTAGTGTTATAATTAATGTTATTTGATATGCAAATAATCATATCACTCTGTAGTCTTAAGAGTATTATTATTATTATTATTATTATTATTATTATTATTATTATTATTATTATCTATTTTTTATTTATATATATATTAGTGAAATTAAAGCTGAATTATTTCTACATTTGATTATTGGGGAAGTGGTCGTTTGATCAGTACCATTGAGAGCCATGAATATTATAACTGTCCTGTTTTTACATTTCCAAAACAGTTACATGGTAAACAGCTGATGATCCCCGTTTTAATATTTCACGCTAAAGTTTAGGTCCCCTGTTTTTGTTTCACTGTTAGATACTTGAACCCCCTTTTTATTTATGAATTTTCCAACGGTGGGTCGGCTTATGCAAGTGCTAAGTCTGCGATATCTTGGATTTAGTTAGTTTCTCTGGGAATTTAAACTGCATTTACTTTCTTTGTTTAAAATGACCCAAAGCTTCTTTAGACTATATATATATATATATATATATATATATATATATATATATATATATATATATATATATATATATATATATATATATATATATTATCGCCTATAAGTGTTTACCCTTTCGAACTAATCATTTACCGAATTTACTGGAAGTGTTAAAGATAAGCAAACATGTATAGACTAATAAGGAATATATATTTGCTAACATCATCTTAATAATATGTTCATAATTTTTGGAAGAAATAGTACTAATTTAAAGCCAGGCATCTTAGATAATAAAGGATGCAATAGAATTTCTCCCACTTAATTGATAAAGTTTGTTGAAAATTCTCATCAAAATAAAAATTACCCTCGGATCTTAATAACTAGTGTAGCCCCAATTATCGCCCCTGATATAGACTCTTCCAAAGCGGGTTTACTTCAAATAAATGGTTAACTGAAATAATCGCTAAACTAAAATCAACTAATGCATAAACTTTAACTGCTTGCAGACATTCCTAAATTACGTAACTAATAATAGGGGTTGGATGTAATGGGTGAAAATTTCAGATTCATGCGAGTAGTATTTTTTGTGTTTATTTATACATAAATAACACTAAACAATCAAACATTTTGCAAAATTCAGAAGGTGCAGGCCATTAGTTTTTGGCTATTTTACATTCATGAAAACCCTTTCACAGCCTAAAAATGGTCCTAAATTAAAGTACTATATCAGATGTTACCATCTATATCCATTCATAGCTTTTGAGGATGTTTTAGGACATGCAATGTCGCATGAAACCACTTTTTCACCGAAAAATGATGGCTTTTGAGTCCCGTGGAGTCCTAACGGCTATTTTTGGCCTGCACCTTCTAAATTTTGAAAATTTTTGAAAATGTATGATTGTTTAGTGTTATTTATGTATAAATGAACACAAAAAATACTACTCGCATGAATCTGAAATTTTCACCCATTACGTCCCAACCCTACTAATAAACATTTATACACCAAAAGTTTTTCAATATAATGATTATACGTAATCATTACGATTTTCCGACAAGAATAACTTCAACACAACAAAGGACCATGTTACAATTATTTTGTATATTCGGCTACCTTTGTGTATAGCTTTTCGCTGGACGCCACTGTAACGACGCACGTAGATGCCTGTCTGCCTATCGTGGTCTTTGCTGTCATTATTACAATCGCCGTCATGAACTAAATTACGCGAACGCCGCGGATGGGGGTTTCAACCGTTTATTCCGACATAAAACACTTGACAGAATTTCCGTGTTGTTGTTTGCATGGTAGAGAGAGAAGTAATAACTGCCGAGGAAAGATATTCAGACCATTCTGCGCCATTGCCCCCCCCCCCATCCCGATACTTGCATACTGGCACGGACCGGCTCTTTTCACAACTGCTTCGGTCGAGAGTCAGGAACAAGAGCTCGACAAAGCCTCTCACCGTCGTGACGTCACTTTAGACTTCCGTTCTGGCTCCTATCTTCTCTTTCAGGGGCACTCCTACACTCTGTATACCCCACTATCTAACAATTATTCGGATATCGCTTAAGTACGGTTTGAACTGGCTTTTAAAATAACTATTTTAATTCCTTTTTCTTTCTCTGTTGATTAGCAACAATTATTAGCGTTATTTTCACAAACGAAATGCTGATTGAAATAATGTATTGATTTCATTCACCATGATCTTTTTTTGTACTATTCATGATGCAAAAAGTATAAAATGCGTTTCCCTATTACTACGTAATACTAAATTGATTTTAACTCCAAAACGATCATCATCTCATAATCTAAAATAAACATATTATCATCGCCTATACACAATTTTGAATTGCCGTTTCGAAAAATCTGTCCCCGATGTGGATCTCAACGATTATTCCACTTTAATATTAATTCTATTTTGAAAAGTACAATAATAATAATAAAAATAATCCGAAATAAATTGTAAAATCTGGCAAATATTTTAATTATAAAAAAGTTATTTTGATTTTTAAAATATCCAGAGCAGACGAAAAAACAACATATCCTTGATTGTGATTGGTGGCGGGAATAAAACGTATTGCCAAATTTAACGCAATATGATCCTCATTTCCGGGCCATTGTAACATTTTAGGGCTGTTAACCATTTTTATTTTAGGTCGATTTTACCTGAAAGGATTTATTCTATAACTATGAAATAATTGCAACCTGCTGATGATCAGATTTCTTTACTTAAAATATATTTTACACAAATGTAATCTGATTCTAATTAAAGTCTGATTTCTCCAATATATGTAAAAGGAAAAGTACATATGTGGAGTATTAATTTTCGAGATTTGATGTGGAATTTAAGACCCAGAATTTTGTAGCAAAAAAAACAAACTCATTCCTAACCCATAGAGCATTAGAAAGAACCAATGTTATTTATAAGGTTAAATGCCTATTCTGGAAGATTGTTACTTCCATAATAATAACAAAAGCGAATAGCTACATTGGTATTACAGCAACTACTCTTTCCCGGTGCCTCACTATGCATCTTGTAAATTCTGGCTAAATTTACCAGCATTTACAAAAATAATACTGCTTTTCCTCCTCTGATTTAAGACCATATTTTATTTAGTAACACGAAAATAATACATTCTCAAACCATATTTTAAAATTAAAAGTACTCGAGGCTATCTTTATTTAAACCCAGTAATTTGCAATTAATAATATTACGTACGAAACCAGTAATTTTAAAATGCTTAACGTAATGCAATTACTTCTGTGACGCTAATTATGTCGTCCCGGAATCAAAATTGGTAACGTCTTTTCTGGATCTTCGCTCATTCGTTTCTTTTTTATGTCTAAGCAGCTTCATGTACGCGTTCTCAGCTACTGATATATTTGAATTTTCACATGAGAGATTGTGTCGATATATGCCCCTAAAACCCTTTAAATGTCACCGAAAGAAAGAAAGCATCCATTGTCTGACTTGCTATGTGCTTTCTCGCTTCCCCTCATCAATTGAAATTGTTTCGATAGAGGTCTAGAAAAACTCCCATGTTTTTCTCGCTAATTGTTGTGTGACGATACGGATTTGTATTTATTTATATACAAATAAATACACATTGCTATTTATTGTAGAGTAGGGATATATATATATATATATATATATATATATATATATATATATATATATATATATATATATATATATATATATATATATATTTCCACTCAAAGTCTTATCAAGCAAAAACACTCCGTGTTATTTAATAATATTTGCCTACGCACACAAACACACATACGTACACACACACACACACACACACATATATATATATATATATATATATATATATATATAATTATATTTAGGCAAACATGATTAAATAACACGGAGTGTTTTTGCTTGATAAGACTTTTTTCGGTTTCACTACCACAACACTTTCCTGAAGACTCACCTTACATCTCTCCGACACTAGCTCCATTTGCCAACACCTAAAAAACATGACTGCTCCCCTTCTCCATATAAACAAATCCTAGTTAACAATACTGAAATAACACACCACGATACCAACATCAAAATATTAAAAATTCTTGAAGCCTTCTACATAAAAACTAATCATCCCACAATCAATAATGTGAATTACGAAACTAGTCACAACATTTTAAAGTGTATAGCCTACTAATTAACGCCAATTCTTAGTTATTAAGACATCATACCTTTGAATAAAGAACGCACTTAGAACGTATTCAAATTCTTAGCGGTTAAGCAATCAAACTTTTGAACCTTGCACGTTCTTAGAACGTAATCACGCTCTCATGAAACATCTTAATATTATAGACGCTTTTTTTTAATATGTAAATTACTAGCTGTTATAATAATTTTAAAAAACTCAGCAGTAAAGACATATTTTTAAAGATACCAAGACTAACACCGCCTGAAGATGATTTGACGAATCAAATCGAAAGTACTCGCGTACAAGAAAAGAATATGGAACAAGAAACCCACGGAACTTAAATACACCAATATGACCGAAACACTTAATGGACCATTCAGAAAATTGAAAAAATAAAAAAAGTCTTATCAAGCCATAACACTCCGTGTTATTTAATAATGTGTTCCTAAATTAAAATATATTGCCTAAATACACACACACTATATATATATATATATATATATATATATATATATATATATAGGTGTGTCAAAATGCATCTATGTGTTCCTAAATTAAAATATATTGCCTAAATACACACTATATATATATATATATATATATATATATATATATATATATATATATATATATATATATATAACTTATTTTGTAATATGGTGGAAAAAATCCCAGCAGTGTGCTCGGTTAACTGAGAATCAAATTTAAGAGCGTAATATTTATTATTTTTTGGGTACAGAAAAATTAATACAACATTAGTACCGTCGGTTTCAAGCTCAGGAGGTCTTAACCATCCGGCTCTCTTCAGCTTATGTTGTCACCTGCTACAGAAAACCGAAAAGTTTTCTGTAATAGGTGACAATATAAACTGAAGAGAGCAGGATGGTTAAGACCTCCTGAGCTTGAAACCGACGGTACTAATGTTGTATTAATTTTTATGTATAATATATATATATATATATATATATATATATATATATATATATATATATATATATATATATATATATATATATAATTTGCTATGTTGCAATCGTTTTCAATCTTTTTTTTATTTATTTTTATTCCGACGTTTTGTATTTAATCACGAGAACAAGATGTGCGTGAAGATAGCGTTACAAGTCGGGGCGGGGAACGTTTCGTTATCCCGACTCACATTTGAAAAGGGCATCAGAAAGAGCTAACGTCAACATCAAAGGAAAAAGACAAATCACTGACAGATTTGTTATCAATAAACAAATCAACTAAGTACATGTATATTTATCTATACAGTTTTGGTGTGTTTATATGGTTATATATTTCTATGTACATAATTCACTTCTAAAGTAATTAACCGATCATTACGCATTTTGGAACACAGATTTTTGGCGTAATGGGTATAAATGTGGGCTATATTTAGTATAATTTAGTTTTATGCTAAGAGAGTAAAAAGGAGGTTGATATATCGGAGATTTGAGCCCTAAAATTATTTTTACCTCGCTCCCACAACTAAGCACCCATTTACAATATAAAGGTATACACAACACCAAAACAAATCTAATTAAACATTCTAAGATTAACCCACTTCCCCAACACGCACAACACACACAACACGTACATCTAAAACTAAAATCTAATTAAACATTCTAAGATTAACCCACTTCCCCAACACGCACAACACACACAACACGTACATCTAAAACTAAAATCTAATTAAACATTCTAAGATTAACCCACTTCCCCAACACGCACAACACACACAACACGTACATCTAAAACTTAAATCTAATTAAACATTCTAAGATTAACCCACTTCCCCAACACGCACAACACACACAACACGTACATCTAAAACTAAAATCTAATTAAACATTCTAAGATTAACCCACTTCCCCAACACGCACAACACACACAACACGTACATCTAAAACTAAAATCTAATTAAACATTCTAAGATTAACCCACTTCCCCAACACGCACAACACACACAACACGTACATCTAAAACTTAAATCTAATTAAACATTCTAAGATTAACCCACTTCCCCAACACGCACAACACACACAACACGTACATCTAAAACTAAAATCTAATTAAACATTCTAAGATTAACCCACTTCCCCAACACACACAACACGTACATCTAAAACTAAAATCTAATTAAACATTCTAAGATTAACCCACTTCCCCAACACACACAACACGTACATCTAAAACTAAAATCTAATTAAACATTCTAAGATTAACCCACTTCCCCAACACACACAACACGTACATCTAAAACTAAAATCTAATTAAACATTCTAAGATTAACCCACTTCCCCAACACACACAACACACACAACACGTACATCTAAAACTTAAATCTAATTAAACATTCTAAGATTAACCAACTTCCCCAACACACACAACACACACAACACGTACATCTAAAACTAAAATCTAATTAAACATTCTAAGATTAACCCACTTCCCCAACACACACAACACACACAACACGTACATCTAAAACTTAAATCTAATTAAACATTCTAAGATTAACCCACTTCCCCAACACGCACAACACACACAACACGTACATCTAAAACTAAAATCTAATTAAACATCCTAAGATTAACCCACTTCCCCAACACGCACAACACACACAACACGTACATCTAAAACTAAAATCTAATTAAACATTCTAAGATTAACCCACTTCCCCAACACACACAACACACACAACACGTACATCTAAAACTTAAATCTAATTAAACATTCTAAGATTAACCCACTTCCCCAACACGCACAACACACACAACACGTACATCTAAAACTAAAATCTAATTAAACATCCTAAGATTAACCCACTTCCCCAACACGCACAACACACACAACACGTACATCTAAAACTAAAATCTAATTAAACATTCTAAGAATAACCCACTATCCCAACACGCACAACACACACAACACGTACATCTAAAACTAAAATCTAATTAAACATTCTAAGATTAACCCACTTCCCCAACACACACAACACACACAACACGTACATCTAAAACTAAAATCTAATTTAACATTCTAAGATTAACCCACTTCCCCAACACGCACAAGACACACAACACGTACATCTAAAACTAAAATCTAATTAAACATTCTAAGATTAACCCACTTCCCCAACACGCACAACACACGCAACACGTACATCTAAAACTAAAATCTAATTAAACATTCTAAGATTAACCCACTTCCCCAACACGCACAAAACACACAACACGTACATCTAAAACTAAAATCTAATTAAACATTCTAAGATTAACCCACTTCCCCAACACGCACAACACGTACATCTAAAACTAAAATCTAATTAAACATTATAAGATTAACCCACTTCCCCAACACGCACAACACACACAACACGTACATCTAAAACTAAAATCTAATTAAACATTCTAAGATTAACCCACTTCCCCAACACGCACAACACGTACATCTAAAACTAAAATCTAATTAAACATTCTAAGATTAACCCACTTCCCCAACACGCACAACACGTACATCTAAAACTAAAATCTAATTAAACATTCTAAGATTAACCCACATCCCCAACACGCACAACACACGCAACACGTACATCTAAAACTAAAATCTAATTAAACATTCTAAGATTAACCCACTTCCCCAACACACACAACACACACAACACGTACATCTAAAACTAAAATCTAATTTAACATTCTAAGATTAACCCACTTCCCCAACACGCACAAGACACACAACACGTACATCTAAAACTAAAATCTAATTAAACATTCTAAGATTAACCCACTTCCCCAACACGCACAAAACACACAACACGTACATCTACAACTAAAATCTAATTAAACATTCTAAGATTAACCCACTAGTTTTAGATGTACGTGTTGTGTGTGTTGGAACACACACAACACGTACATCTAAAACTAAAATCTAATTAAACATTCTAAGATTAACCCACTTCTCCAACACACACAACACGTACATCTAAAACTAAAATCTAATTAAACATTCTAAGATTAACCCACTTCCCCAACACACACAACACACACAACACGTACATCTAAAACTTAAATCTAATTAAACATTCTAAGATTATCCTACTTCCCCAACACGAACAACACACACAATACGTACATCTAAAACTAAAATCTAATTAAACATTCTAAGATTAACCCACTTCCCCAACACGCACAACACACACAACACGTACATCTAAAACTAAAATCTAATTAAACATTCTAAGATTAACCCACTTCCTCAACACGCACAACACACACAACACGTTCATCTAAAACTAAAGTAAATATCGAAAATCGTGTACCAAGCAAAAAAATCACTACCAAACACACAGACAAAACATTGACATTTCAATTGTAGAAAATATAGCCGATCACATAATAACCTTCTCATCAACATTAGACAATCAGATTTTACTAGATTATAGCATATGGAGATAGAGGGGGACAAAAAGGGGGAAGAACAACATACATAAGTTAAAATCATTAAAAAGAAGGGGCAAGAAAAATAAAGAGGTCAATCATATGTATCTCAACTCTGGAAGATTAATTTAAATTGAAACATTTGATTAAAATAGGCCGATGATTACGTAGGAAAGTAATATCTGTCGTGATATGATGACACGAAGCTAAACTTAACCGCACCCCTTCCACACTGCGAGACTGGCCATATCAGACCCTACGAATCAGTGGTGCCGGAAGGTGGGGGGGAGTGAAAAAGAGTCGAAAAGAATCAAGCGAAAGTGGGAGGGGGGTCCGAATAACAATAGAAACAAGAATACAAATAAAGAATAAAAATATAAATAAAAGAAAGGAAAAAGAAAATAAAATAAATTAACAAGCCGCGCATGCGTGGTCCCCCTCTGTATGTGACTCGATGTAGTGAGTGTAAAATGCAATAAATTTGGGCAATTTGGGGCATTTTTGACCCTCATTGTACCCTCTGAGGGCGCGAACTAAAATTTTTCTGAGGTCAAGGATGCTCGTTTTATATCCAGAACAATTGCCTCTACATTTTGGCCAAGTTTCAGAAAAGTTGAATGGATGGATCAAACGTTATGAGAGAAAAGGGTCATTTTTGCCATTTTGGGGGCGTTTGACACCCTGGGGGCGCGAACCAGATTTTTTCCAAGGTCAGCGATACTTATTTTCTATTAGGAACAATTTCCTCCACATTTTGGCCAAGTTTCAGAGAAATTGAATGGATGGATGAAAAGTTATGGGGCAAAAAAATGTCATTTGTTGGCCATTTCGGAGATTTCGAAAATCGGAGAATGTCACTTTCTAACCTGACCAAAGTTACAACTTCATGCAAAATTTCAGAGAAATTCAATGGATGGTTGCGGAGAAAAATCCGGACGGACGGACGGACAGACAGACGGACGGACAGACGGACGGACGGAAATGCCTCAAAACATAGGTCTAAATCGGGGGACAAACAAGTTGAAAAGGAAAAAAGAAAACATATATGAAAAAGAAGAAATATAAAATGAAATAAAATAAAATAAAATAAAATAAAATGAAGCCTAAAAGAAGAAGGAAAGACCGTCACTACTTAAAGCGTGTTATGTATTTGTAACAATTTGAGACAACAGGAATTAATCTCGTGAAGAAACGAGCCAATGACACGATAATAATAATAAAGGTAATGCTAATAATGATCTGAGGTAAAAATCGGATTCTAACTCTCCCTGATGAGATCCTAGTTTCTAACAGCTGTTGATCGATAACATCGACATGTCAGTGTCGCAGATTTTGTACATGTATGTACAAATAAAAATAATCATATACATATATATATATAAGTGGGGTCTGATCAACTCTGCTGGGAAGCAATGAAATAAAATACTGTTTTGTTTTTAAATTCCCGAAACAGTTTTTCATGGTAAACAACTGATGATCCCTTAAATAATGTTAAGACTAGTGTAAATTCTTGGAAGTAAACTAATATAGTAACTGCTAAAAGTAAATCGACTTATTAAACTGATTTTCCACCGAATGACTTGGGACTAAAATGTTTTTGTTTTTCTTTATATAGTTTTGATGGTTAGGAAACTTCCGAGACTATATATAATATATATATATATATATATATATATATATATATATATATATATATATATATATATATATATATATATATATATATATATATGTACTACGTTTGTATAATCAAATCTCGAGTTACTGATTGATTGATTGATTGATTGATTGATTGAATAATATGATCATCTTGACAGCCCGGCACGATCCTAGTGAGGTCATGAAAATAGGTTAAATGCGTTTGCATTTTTTACTGGAAATAATATAAAGAGCTTTTGAAAAAATAAAAACTCTAAACACTGAATCGCAAATATAAATGCCAACGTTTTTTTTTTTAACGTAAGTGAAGTCATTTCCTTAGTTTAGATCGAAATACGGAGTATCCGGAAGTCCGTTGCGATTTATTTGGGTATGTATTTATGTATTTCTCGTTTATATCTCCAGAATAAGACATCGTAAGATCAATCCCACCACCACTCCCGGGAAGGTAGTTTGGCGATGTCGTCCTGCATTTCTTTCCTTGGATCTGAACACCAGGAAACGCGCTTCGTGGAATCGTCAAACACAGATATACGGACTTTGCGAGGAAATGAACATTCTTTGTCTATTTTCATAGAATCGGTGAAGGGGATACGAGAATGGAACACCATATGACGTTTCGGTATATTATATGCCTTCTTCAGATATGTAAAAGCCAAAAGAAAAGGGTTACACAGCGGAGAAAGCGTCATACATAAAGAAAAAAAAGCAATAGAAAAACGAAAGGAAAAGAAAAGAGAAGAGTGAAAAGAAAAAGTAAAGGAAAAGAAATGAAAGGAAAAGAAAGAAAAAGAAAGATAAAAGAAAGAATAAAGATCAAACACTCGCTTCACTCCCACAGAGGTGTTCTCGCCCATAAATTGCAATGTGTAAGACTGTGAATAGAATTTGGTTAGTTGTTAAGTTTTACGGCATGTCAACCTTTTTAAAGTCTTTATATATTGACACTTCGCTTTGCAGATTATTGTTTTATCGAAATCAATAGATAGATGAATAGTGTATACAATATGAATTTTATTTCAGCCATAGATGAGAGGTGGAAAAGATATTCCAGACACTTTCACTTATTTAATTTATTTACACGATTTTTAAGGTTATCCTCATTGTTGTTATTTTTTTTTTCTATTTTCTTTCTCTTATCTATTGTCTTTCCTTATTTATTCGTGACGCTACCTACGATATGAAAACTATATATTTTTTCGTTTGACGTTGTTGCGGGTACCGACCGACCCGCCGTGGGGTTAGTTTGATCGTTCAATCGGCCCCAACAACTAAGAAAAGGTGTGGACACAGGCAAAGAATAACGGCATTGGCAAAGAAGAGAGAACAAACGCTGGTGAACAGTTCCAAAAAAAGGTATTGTTTATTTTCCATAAGGAAATGGTAACAACAAGAAGTGAATTGAGATTTATGACGTCACTGGACCAGGAGAGACTGGACAGCAGGGAGTGACGTCGCTGGTGGCAGCAAACTGGACCGAAGAGAAGTGGTGTCGTTGTTGAGAGTTTACAGGGCACCTTTGTGGTTTGCTGGCTGGCAAAGAAAAGAAAGGAAATTCGCCGTAGTTGTTGGAGTAGCCCTGACAAGGGCTGTTTAAGAATAAATAAATATCGCAGTATCGTCGGTCCTGTGAAAGGGATTAATTTTTGACAAATAAATTCCAAAGAGATCCATCGCCGTAAAACCTGGTTGACAGGCGCCTTGAATGTATTAGCAAGGTTATCGGCATAGTTGCCGAAACGCTTGTGTATCCCTTAAAGGAAAATTAAGGAAAATATTCGCTGGCTGGTTACTGCTTAGTCATTGTTGACAAAAATGGCGATTAAAAACTGGGTTTTCCCCAAACTGGGTTTTTCCCAAACTGGGTTTTTCCAATCTTCTAGGCAAAAACTGCTGCTGCTGCTGTCATGGCAAAAGCAAAAAACGACTCCTGTTGCTGCTATTTTTTTCAAGATGGCGTGTTTTCCAAATGTCAACACACGTCGCGGTGTGTTGAACCGCGACAACGTTTACATAGCCGAAGAAGGTATACGATATACCCAAACTTTATATGGAATGCATAAAACATTTCACATATAAAATAATCATCTCTCTTCTCCCTTCTCTCTTTCTTCCTCTTGTCTCTCTCTTTCTCCTCCCTCCTTTCTCTTCTCTCTTTCTCCTCTCTCCTTTCTCTCCTTTCTCTCTCTTCTAATTATTAGTTATTCGCCTGCTCTCACAACTGTAGTAATCATTTTACCTTTCTTTACTTTATTCATCTTTTGTGACGTCATCCATTTTACACGATATCTACTCTCGTTTTGCTTTGTTTTTGCTTTTGTTACCCGCCTTTTGTGAAATCACCCAGTGTGCAAGGTGACAAACAAGCAGGGTCCACACAATATTGGTAGTATATATATATATATATATATATATATATATATATATATATATATATATATATATATATATATGTATATAAATTCGGGGCCATGTTCTATATGTGGAAATAATGAAAAAGTTCCCACCATAAACGTTTGGTTTCTAAAGGAGTCAGAAGGAAATACATGGACGATTAACAGAGTTTAAGTAGGGCACATTAATATATGTATATATATATATATATATATATATATATAGAGAGAGAGAGAGAGAGAGAGAGAGAGAGAGAGAGAAAGAAACAAAGTAAAGAGAGAGATTGAAAGAGATAGAGGGGAAGAGAGAGTGGGAGGAAGCATTGTCAGAAAGAAGAAAAAACGGATAAGAACGAATGATTAACAACCATAAATATCTATCTATCTATCTATCTATCTATCTATCTATCTATCTATCTATCTCCCTCCCTCTCTCTCTCTCTCTCTCTATATATATATATATATACTTGAAAATGGAGCACGTCACAATGTGATTGTTTTTTCAAAATTTCGAAATTATGACATCATCCATTTTCAAGTAAATATTTTCTTGTAAAACATGATTAGCAACGAGTGTCAAAGTGAGAAATAATATATTTAATGATATATATATAGCAACTACTGACCCAACGTGTCACGGCTGGTACAACATCTCTCTCTCTCTCTCTCTCTCTCTCTATATATATATATATATATATATATATATATATATATATATATATATATATATATATATAATTCGGTGGATTATAAAATCCATAAGATAATTAAATTAAATTTCTAATATTATAATCAGACCCCGAAAATCAACGCTTAACAATGTTTATCCATATGTACGCGCATTTCAAAAAATAATTTTATTACCCACTATTTCATTATTTTCCTCATCAGTATATAAATATTTTTATGTGATAGCGATAATAAAATGATGTTTTAAAACGCACGTACATATGGATATATAGTGTTACATGCTGGTTTTCGAAGGTTTATTATATAATTTTTAAATTTTAATTATTTATGTCATAAATAATGTTATAATATACCAAATTATAACATGAAAGCTCTGTTTAACATAACTTGTTAACCATTAAGCTTATTTTTATCTGTGGTATTTAAATATATCCTGGAAGATTCATAAGATCTGATTTGTTAGAAAATAAAGTTTATATAAAGTTGATCTCCTGGGAATATCTTGAACTGTTTTGGTTATTTAAATAAAACTTTTCTTCAACTATGAGAGAAGGAGAGAAAGAGACAGACATAGGGACAGACAGACATAGAGAGAGAGAGACACACACACAGAGAAAGAGAGAGACAGAGAGGGAGTCACTGCATCACTTCTTCAAAATTCTTGAGAAATGTATTAAATCAAAAAATCTGCATATCACCCTCTCACCTCGCAGCTTTTATTTCAATAGTAAGATAAACAAGACCTTCAAGTCTTCGTAGAGCAAATAGTGTATGGGAAGTACAAATCCGCAATAAGTCTTTCCTTGCTTATTACAGCATTGTTATCAATATTCCTTGGCTTCTCCTTGTTACTAGAGTTAAACAATGCGAACAGCGGAGAAAAGTCAGTTAAGGATTGTGCAACTCTATTTTCACTATCGACTCTTCGTCACACAGTTTGAAGCGCATCGCGGAAAATGATGTGTTTAGTTTAGGAATTAATCCTGTTCATATAAATATAGGTAAATGATGAGTTCGAAGGGGTAAACATAATGCGATATAAAATTGTGTGTAGGCGATAAAAATGGTTTTATGTTGTTTTTTTTAAATAATAGTTAATGAGGAACCATTTCGACTTTAAATCTAGTAAGTATAACGCATGTAATCTGACGAAAAACACGTTTGAAAATGTGTAAATATGCTACAGAAAGCGTGAATTACACAGGATGCCGCCATGTTAGTTTTTGTATCGCGCAAGACGAACAGAGTATTAAAACGTATTGTGTTCCCTATTACAACGTAGTACTCATTGTTTTTAACTCCCAAATGTTCATAAGGTCATAATACTTTTAAGTGTATAGATATTCCATGATAAATGCCAGTATACTGAAATCATATGCCCTTAATAGGGTTAAGATGAAAATTCATATACACTAAATGTACAAAAGCAAGGAAATTCCTAAATTTTTACACTTTTATTGTCATTAAGGGTATGACTACATATCAACCAAACCATTTCATTATCACATCACTACAGTATAAATATCTATGCATGAGTGAATGAAGTGTGTGAGGTGCGCTGAAGAAAAATTCCTACCAGTTAAATACATAGCCCTGTTGTGTTCGCATACCTTTAATGACAATAAAAGTGTAAAAATTTGGGAATTTCCTTGCTTTTGTACATTTAGTGTATATGAATTTTCATCTTAACCCTATTAAGAGCATATGATGTCAGTATACTGGCATTTATCATGGAATGTCACTACTTTTGTAAAGGCTATGCCTCAATACAATGGTTATTTTAAGTTTTTTTTTAAATTTTCTGAAAAACTAAGGTATATGGTAAACTGAAATTAAAATGCCATCAACTTAACTAGCAAAAATCAGCTGAATCCATCAAATAGTTGATGAGATACAGGGTGGCACATACGTACACACGGATACAGGGTGGTACGTACGTACACACGGATAACAGAAAATCATACCTGACCTTTCTGGATCTCTGGGTTGCCTTGACTAATGATGTTGAAATTCTACACACTTATAGAACCTATCAAAACAAAATTTTGTGCAAAGTTTTAACTAATTTTGTTTATTGGTTTTTGAGTTATGATTGATCAAAGAAATGAGATTTCTAGCATAGGCCGTTTTTGAAGTCTATTAAGGGATAGAGCGCTCTCGCGCCTCCCTTGATTAATCATCGCCTATGAAGAAACTGTTTAACAATTATAACTTATCATTTACGCATATCGCAATCACAGAATGCTGACCTTAACATATTGTAAATGAAGATGTAACACCTGGCTAATTCTATTTATCTCACAGGGAACAGCTTTTAAAGTTGGCGATTCGGTTTCGAATCTCAGCGTGAAAACACTTGCCACGTGTAAATACAGACAGATAAGATAGGGGGATACGGCTGTGACTAAGTGGTTAACGACGTGGACTGAGCACCTGGGTGTGGCGGGTTCGAATCCAGTTCGTTCCACAGAAACACTTTCATCAAAACCCACACTTGACCTTGTGTCTAACCTCCTGGAGAGAAGGTAAATAAAATAAGATAGGAAAATTAACGCATTGTGCAAAGAAGGAGTAAAAAAAAACAACTTTCTGTATTCCATTCAGAGGTGAGGCGTATCGAGTTGGTCAAGACGAAAAAGTACCAAGTGAAAGACTAACGGACCCCGATCTGGTACTGGTTTAGTGGGTCTGTACTTAACTTTATATATTTACAATAAATGTAATTCTCTTCTCTAACTTTCTGTTTTCGTTTGGCTAAGAAGAAAGTGCAGTATCTGTTCCGATGGATACTACGCCCTATAGACCGGTATCGTCTTGGCCTTCGGGGCTTGATTCCGCCGGTTTGTGGGTTTGTCCTGTGCAGTCCTAGGAGGTCCACCCTCGCAGGCTTTGCCTTTCTTCTTTGGGGTGGAGTAAGTTTATCGCTTACTACCTGAGGCGTCCCTACCAGGGAATGCCGACGAGACTGCCCATGCATTTTTTGTAGGCCAGAGTGTTCTTCCTCCAGGGCTCTGGCTACTCAACTCCCACTTTCCCGACCTTGTGTCACATCTTACCGCTGTGGGAGGATGATAAATAACTTGGATTTTATTCTTTTCTGTTCTTTTGCTTTTCCATTTTCTTTCTTTCTTTCCTTCTTTTCTTCTTTTATACTGTATTTCCTTCTTTCTTTCTTTCTTCTTTCCTATCCTTTCTTGAACCCTATTTCAACGGTAGAAGCAGCCCCTTCCTCAATCCAACGTGGTCGGGGCTGTGGTACTGTCAGAGCCACTTGGCTAACAGGGTTCTCGTGAATATCCAGGAAGAGTCGGCATCAGTATCCGTCGTCCTCTGGTCGTCTCTGCCTCTGCATGCAACAAGCAAAAGCGTATCAGGTGCATAATCGCAAATCAATAAAGTGAAAGTGTCAATGTTGCTTCTGTGTGATTCTTTTGTGTGATGTATGCCAAACCTTTCCCGACTTCGCATGAACCCGCTGAGCCTTGTGGTTTTCGCTCTTAGGGGTAAACACCTGAACGTGAACGAATAGCTGTGATCAACGAGGGAAAACTTCGAGTAGACAAGACAATCCATTAGGCACAATCTCTGTGAGCTCTATGAAGAAGTCTGACTCGCCTAACAAACAAACAAAAATAGCAGCAACAAAATAATTTTTTATAAGATACTTAATATTGATTGGTTATTGAAATCGGGCTTCAACCAATCAGAAGGCTAGAATAATGTACCTACGCTTAATTCATAAGCCGGTTACAGGTTATTAAAGTGCGGTCCTTAACAGTCAGACGTCTAAAACTTTTTACTTTGAAATCGCAATCTTTCTTTTTATTTCTTGTTCCCTAGTGCGTATTTGTTTGTTTCTTTCCTTTTTTTTTCGTTTGTCCTTCTTTCTTTTTTTATCCTGTTTTTTTATTTTATTTGTTTCATCCACTCTTTATCTATTCATTTTCTCTTGTAAGTGGGTACGGGGGGGGACTTGTCTCTTTCTTCTTTCTTTCTTTCTTTCTTTCTTTCTTTCTTTTCCACCTTCTTTTTTTTTAATTCGATTGATTCTTTCTTTCTTTTATTTCCCACTTTCTTTCTTAATATTTTCACCTTTCGTTCGCTCTTTCTTTCTCCCTTTTTCTCTTTTCTGCTTTGTTTCATTTTTTCTCTCTTTCTTTCGTTTCATCTTCCTTTCTTTTCACCTTCCGTTCTTTTTTCTTTCTTCGTTACTTTCTTTATTATCGTTCATTCTCGATTTATATCTCCAACTCCTTAATTTTCTCACTTTTTTTTCTTTCTTTTTTCATTCTTTCATTCTTTCATTCTTTTTATTCTTTCTTGTAATTCCTTTTTCTGTTTTTTTTTCTTTTTGCAATTCATTTTTCTCTAATCTTTCTCGGCATTCTTATTTTTTCTCGTCTTTCTCGTAATTCTGCGTTTCTTTCCTTTTTCTTTCTCGTAATTCTGTTTCCTTCTTTTCTTTCTCGTAATTTATTTTTTTCTTTCTTTTCTTTTCCTTCTCGTAACTCTTCGTCACTTACACTTAATCATCAACCCCCGCCGACTCCCCCCGCCCAAAAAAAAACGAAACACAAAAATAAAGAACCCATCGGTCTTCCAATCAATTCTCTGACAGTTATAAAACTTAAAACGATTCGGTTTTTGTCGGATTTTGAAACAACTGCAATCACGTGACACAGCAAATATCTAGAAGGGCGCCACTGCGAAATTCCCGCCCCAACGGAACCCATTCAATGGAGACTTCCCAACATCACGCGTTATTTCACGATATTTTTATACCTTTAATCCGTTTAAACTTCTCTTATTCTTTTTACCAATTAATATATATATATATATATATATATATATATATATAAATATCTCAAATCAAGTGCAGATCCATCTGAGGTTGGTTCAATCTTATCGGAGGTTTGATTTTATTTTTGGTTTCCATACAGTTTTCGTTGGAGATTTTCTTATTTTTTCCCTTCCCTTTTCTAAAGGGGTCTGTGAGAAGGTGTGGTGCAGGTTTCCTGCCAATATTTATTGTTATTGTTGTTCGTCTTTGATAGAAAAAAAATAGATCCGTGCACTTTCGCGGATTATTCCGGCCGAGTAGATTTCGGAATTATTTTCCGAGCACCGATTTAAGACCTCGAACCGACGAGGTGTCTTGGGAATCTTGGCGAAAGTCTACCCGTATTAGAGCTGGGATTGGCTTCTGGCACCAGTTGCTGACAACGGGGGGACCATAAAACTAATACGGGATATTGTTTGAGGTGCGTCCATTCGATCTCCGCGTTATAGATGGAGATGATATTTCAAGGTAAGGCATGACAGAGCGACAGAGCCTTCCGAAGAAATGCAAGGACGCAACTACAAAACACTAACATATACGAAAGCTTCGAGTGTTTGTATTTCTCCTATAACAATGGTCGTACAATTGAAAAAACAGATAAGCAATTAATTACTTACATATCTTACATAGTCTGTCGCAATAATTCAACACGAGTGTATGTATTCGAGTAAAATAAAATACGTGTCTGGGCAAACGAAAAGATTTATAGCATATATATATATAGATATACTATACATCTTTTCGTTTGCCCAGACACGTATTTTATTTATTTATATATATATATATATATATATATATATATATATATATATATTAATATTAAATAAATAATATTAAATTATTTGTATGTACATACGCTAGCGTTTCGAGCTTTCGCTCTCATTAGTGCAGAGATGATAATCTCGAACGGTCGCACGGTTCGAACCCCTGCAAGAGAGTCAACCTAGACTCCATAAGCATCAGGCCACGGGACATTGCTTCATTCAAGAAGGGAATTTAAGTTCTATTCATGCGAAGGGCGGTATATAAAAAAAAAGACTGACTAGAGATTCTACGAACGTTGTCGGAATATGCCTTATAGCTACGTGTCAGTCTATTTTTA
>OY744518.1:195417599-195442599 GCA_963556195.1 Sepiola atlantica | reverse complement strand
TCGGATATCCCAAATGGATTTAGGCAGAGATGCAATTTATGTTTAGAGGAGAAAATAAGAATCCTAAAATACGACCGCAATAATCTTTTAAACAAACGTGATGAATTGATGGCGAAATGCAGACATAAATGCAAATTTAAAATTACCAATATCTAACAATCTGATAGACCTCTAGACTTGTAACGGTTAGATACCAAATAGATCAGTTACGGTAAACCCCCACAAATATTTACATTAATATCTGTTATGAACATGTAATTACTGACCTGGTGACATTAGTTATAGTTGTTTTTCGGATGTATGCATATACGAGTGTACCTTAAGATATTCGTGTATTCAGTGTACTTATTTGAAATAAGATAGCATTATATTTGCTATGTATGCATGCGCGTGCGGATGCGCGTGTATGCGGGCATTAGTGTATATGTATGTATGATAAGAATAGGAACGTATATATAAGTACATTTGTTTTTGTATGCATATATATGTGTACATGCATGCTTGTGTTTGTGTATGTGCTAGCATGTATGTGGGTGTGTGTATGTATGTACTGCATATTTGCCTTATCAATGTGTGCGTATATTTAATTAAACTCTTACCCCGGTTATTAAAACTTTCCAGGCCGTATGTATTATTTTACTTATGGGTATGTATATGCAATTTAAAACTTTCCAGGCCGTATATATTATTATATATATATATGTGTATATAGGTATATATGTGTATACATGGGTGCAGGTGTATGTGTGCATGTATGGGCATGTGCGAGTATATGAGTTTAGGTATGTGTGTACGTATGCGTATGACTGAGTATGTATATAGGTATGTGTACAGATGTGCATTTGTGTATGTCTATGTATACATATATATGTATCTCTATTTTGAACATCTGTGGCTATGTGTGCATGTGCGTATATAGGTGTGTATAGGTATATGTGTGTATGTGTGTGTATGTGCATATGTTTGTTGTGTGTGTATGTGTAGGTATGCATTCATTTAGTAGGGATGTTCTTTAATGAATACTTAAAGACGAAACACATTTATCTTCGATGTTTTAAAAAAAATTTTAATTCAAGGTAGTAGGTAGGGGGGTATATATGTATGTATGTGTGGGTGCGTATGTATGTATGTGTATATATATATATGTATATGTGTGTATGTGTGTATATATATATATGTGTGTGTAGAGGTAAGTATATATGTATGTGTGTGTATATGTATGTATACATGTGTGTGCGTGTAGTGATGGATGTGTATGTATATAGGGATGTATGCAGATGTTATTTACTTAAAATAAGATAGCGAATTAAATTAAGTGTATAATATTATCACTAGACAATATTAGATTAGAATTAATTATAGGCTTCCATAGATTATAAACTAATGTAAGATGAATTTGTGAAAATCAGAGTATTTTTAATTTTCAAATTAATTCTGACGCGCGAATCTAGAGAAAATTAGGGCACGAGAAGTGTCAACCGGCTGATGACACGAGACTCTCTCGTTTCGTTTGCCGGGTAAAAAATCTCGGTGGCCTTGGTAAGCTGAATTTCGGGCTAGCCAAAAATTGTGTATGTGTGATGTTAAGAATAGGTATATGTGTGCGTATGTATGGAGGCGTATGTCACCAGGTCGGATATGTAGAAAGAATATGTGCGCTTAACTCAGACGTTATTATTTAATAAGAATAAACAAAAAAACCATAAGATCCCCTTAGATTAATTTAGTTAAATATAAGATGTTAATTCCTACTCGCTCTATGTTGGGTGTTCAAACCGGCTGCTACCACCACTCCCTCTGATTGTGTTTGAAGTGCCGAGGATGAATTCAATTTTCTATCAGTATCAAAAATGTAATTGTTAAGTTGGATGCTTGAATAAAACCGCAAGGTTGAAATAAATTATTGCATCGACAATCATGTAATTTCGTGTTATTATATTTTACGTTATTATTGCTCTGTTTACCACATTGAGCTCTCTTACCCGGATTTCTTCCTGGAATTATTCTATTATAACACTATATATATATATATATATATATATATATATATATATATACATATATATATACAGGCTGATTCATAAGTAACTTAGCTATTTATTTTTGAAATTCTAAAGTTTAAAAATACGGTAATACAAAACAGAAAGTTTATTCAACAAATTCATTTATGGGAGTTTAAAATTACAGCACATTTTCAAAATTTCCACCTTCGTTCTGCATGCATAGCTCCATTCTTTTTTGCAAGGAATTTACGACTCTTTGTAGCATATTTGATTGATTATGGTGTTGTGCGAAGGAAGCTTTCTGTTCACATCACGTTTCCATTGCCTAACAAATAGCAGGAATTAGAGAGTAAGATAACAATTATCAAACGTTCATAGTATGTTTGTGCTTCATATGGTAATCATTTAAAATAGCTAAGTGAAGTGACTTATGAATCACCCCATATATATATATATATATATATATATATATATATATATATATATATATATATATAATCCGAGTATGGTAGAGATCGACAGGGTATAAATCCAGGAAAGTTGAACCGGGTTTATGAGAGTGCTCAATAAAATTATAGAGCAGAAATATAAATATAAATGATAATTTATTTCATTTTGACTACAAAATTGATTTTGTTTCACGAGAGCAATGTGAGGGGCTCACAATCATCAGGTCTTGCAATAACATTATGCCTGTTTTGTAGTCAAAATTAAATGAATTATCATTTATATTTATATATATATATATATATACATATATATATATATATATATATATATATATATATATATTAAGGCATGTTTTATTAAAGATGACAGAAATCTTCTGTTTAGTGATTCCTTTTTTTATTTTTTCCATTCGTCGAATGATCTTTTTGACGTGTAGATGGAATGAATTGATGAAGGATCCATGTGTTTGACTAACGTTTTCGATTCTCTCCGGAATCATCTTCAGGTCTTTTTTGGCAAAAAATGAATAAAAAGCGAGTGAAAGAATGGAATTTCTTAAAAAATACGCCGGCAAACCGTTAGCGTAAAATACGGACGTCTACATTTTAAAATGTGACAATTGAAACAAGTTCTTCGTTTATTTATTAATTTTATTTATTATTCTTATTATTTTTAATTTAAAATAATGGCTGATTTAATTTTGTCTCGTCTAATAATTATGGAGAAGGAAAATGGGGGAGATAGGCAGTAAGTAATTTTAATAAGATGTCCCTATTTTTTAATTGAATTAGGCAACACCGGTTGATATCACTGAACTAGACTAAGCATTTTAAAATAGTTTTACTTGTCTCGTATGAAATGTTATTGATTTTAGGTTGCTGCGTTTTTATGTATACGGCTTCAAGTATTTTTAATTTTTTTAAATTAGTTTCGGAATGTATTATTTTTGTGTTCATTACTAATATCTGTCTCAACTCAGATGTAGGGCAGTTGTGCGTTTGTAGGTGTTTGTATATTGAACTAGTGTTTGCGAGGTGCATAGTGAGGCGGCGGGATAGAGTGGTTGTTGTAAAACCGATGTAGCAATTATTATTTTGGGAGGTACATCCTCCTAAAGGGCATTTAAATTTATAAACTACATTGGTTCTTTCTAGTGTTTTGGGGGTCGGAGAGGGGTTGGTTTTTACTACAAGGTTTTGCGTTGTGAATCTTTTATAATAAATAATTAATTTGATTTTGTTTTCTTTATCTGTTGGAGATATATATCGATGTGTAATATTCTTTATAACTTTTTCTTCTAGTTTGAAGTTTGGCTGCATTTGGTTGCGGTAATATATGTTGATGTAATTGGAGTTATGTTGTGTATTATTATTATTTATATTAGTGTTTGTAAGGTTTTTTATCATTGATTTAATTAGTTCGTCGACGAGGTAGTTGGGAAATTCATTGTTAATTAATACTTGTTTTATATTTTTTAGTTCGATGAATAATGTTTTTTTAGAGGAGGAAATCAATTTTGCTCGGTTTAGTAAATTTTTTATGATAGCTATTTTATAACGGTGGGGGCATTCACTCTTAAAATTTAATAGGCTGGAGTTTTTGCTGGTTGGTTTTTTATAGGTAGAGGTGTTAAAGGTATTGTTAGAAGTGTCAATTAGTACATCTAGGAATGGGATTTTATTATTAGTGTTTAATTCTATAGTGAATTTAAGGACAGAGTTTTTTTGAAATAGGTCTTTAAGTTTATTAATTTGTTTAGTGTTATTGGCTAGAATTAGTATATCGTCAACATATCTAACGTAAATAGGAGGTTTTTCAATTGTGTTGAATGTTAGGTTTTCAAGATTGGACATGTAAAATTCACTAAAAGTCGGGCCGTTCTTTCACTCGCTTTTTATTCATTTTTTGCCAAAAAAGACCTGAAGATGATTCTGGAGAGAATCGAAAACGTTAGTCAAACACATGGATCCTTCATCAATTCATTCCATCTACACGTCAAAAAGATCATTCGACGAATGGAAAAAATAAAAAAAGGAATCACTAAACAGAAGATTTCTGTCATCTTTAATAAAACATGCCTTAATGAAAAAATGCTGCCTAAATACACACAATATATATATATATATATATATATATATATACTGTAAATATGGGATCGAACGCAGTTAGTAGATTAAGCCTAGAATCACAAGCCTAACGTATATGCCCACGCGAACACGAGAAATCGCCACAGACAGTAATTGAAATTAACGTACACTTTCTCGAGAGGCGGGGGTAGGCGTCATTGTTGTCGAAAGTGTTCGACGCTCGAGCGGAACTTAGCATAATCGCTAATTACAACAAACTGTGTAATTCCAATTCCGGCGGGACAGTTATAAAAGTGGGGGGGGGTCGCCTAAAAAGTGGTGGGGGGGCGGTTAAACACATGCATATCAATTTCCCCCCATCTCTCTCCCTATTTCTCTCTCTCTCTCTGCCTAATATGTCTCTCTTTCTATTTCCCTCTCTTTTAATTATTTACTTCTTTAAATTTTTTCCACCATTTCTCTTATCGTTCGTATTTTATTTTTGTTATTCGTTCTTACTGCTACCATCTAAAACATTAGTGTACAGGTTTGAGTGTGCACGGTGACAAGCAAACGAACACGTTCACACAAAACTTTCTAAGAGTTGCACTAGTATACTTGGAAGTTGACGGTAGCTTAGTGGTTAACGACACAGACTGACATCCTGGGTGTGCCAAGTTCGAATCCAGTTCGTTCCATCGAAACACTTTCACTTAAGGATGTTCGCGACCTTCACGCGGTCCCTCCTGTATGTACCCGATGTCTTTCTAGAAAGAATTCTGACCAATGCCAGCAATAGAATTATCTGATTAATGCGAAATGAACGAATTAATGAATGAATGAATGAATGAATACCAACCTTGTGTCTAACTCTGTCCTCGTGGGGAGGCAAGTAAGTAGGGATACGTACAGTGTTTTTATTGATCATATTACGCGAGGAGGGTTTGTTTTTGTTTTTGTATGAGAGATATTTCTAAGGTGGAAAGATATTATCGAGCTGGAAACGAAGACTAATACCAACAATAGAACCAACTAATTCATACGGAATGAATGAATAAGTAATATACTTGATCATCACCCGTGACTCGTTGGGTCCGTATGTGTTTGAAATGTAATTAAATATTTGAAAATTCGAAAATGTTTGCATAAATATTTAGACATTTCAAGATATAGCTGCAGCTGTCGTTGTTGCGACTGTTGTTTTTATTGAGGAGGAGAAGGAGGAGGGGAAGGAGGAGATGGAAGAAGGAGACGCCAATAGAACTTTTTCACAAAGCTCACTATGTCATGCCTCAGGATTTTCTGGTCTGCATGAAGTCCTTCTCGTTGCCCGTAGCTATTCGTCATGCTTGCAAGATTTCGGGTTTATACCCCTGACACCCAGATTAACAACGCTCATCGGTAGCATACGAAGTCGGGGAAAGTTTCGCCCAGAACACAAAGCAATGGCGAGTATACATGCGCAGAAGCAACATTGTTATCCTTCGTCAATGGGTTTGCGGTTTTACGCCTGGCAACTCCTTGCTTGCCACAGACACAGTAGCAAAAACAACCAGAGGATGACGGATCCTGATGTTGACTCTTCCTTGAATTTTTACAGGAGCTTTGTTAGCCGGATAGCCCTGACATTACCACGTTTCCTACGCCCCTACCACGGTGAAGGAAGGGTTTGACTTGAGGGGAAAAGGCTGCTGTTAATGTTTTCAAACTAATATACACTCCACTGACTATTAGTATTATAATATGTACATACGCTGCAGCCGAAAGTTACGCTGATGGGTGCGGTGGTAATGGATTATTTCGTCTGCAAGAAGTCCTCTTAGTTGGCCGTAGCTCTTCCTTAGGTCTTTCAGATTGCAGGTTCACCTCTTGACCCCCAGAGCAAAAAAGCCCATTGGTTGCATAACCCACAAAAGAATGATGCTTGGACTTGCTCAGAAGCAACACGGTTATCCTCATACAATGGATTAGCGCTTTCGAGCGTGGCACGTCCTTGCTTGCCACATACGAAGATGCAGAGAAGACCAAACGACGGCGGATCCTGATGTTGAATCGTTTTGGATTTTCATCAGAGCCATGTTAGCTGTTCAACGATGTTCCAGGTTTCTTTCATATAAGCATACACCTGATCACTGCTGCTGTTCTAAACAAATGTACAAAATATTTCTGATGTAATAATAGACGCTTTCTCTTTCCTCCTCTCTTCGTATATCTCCTCTTCCCTTCCCTCTCGTTTAATCATCTATATGATACTCTTCCTTTTATCACTACTTCTCTATTCATATAACCAAACTCTGGTTTCTCGGCCTTTTGACCAAGATCAAAGTGTGGTATCTGTTCCGATAGATATTACACCCCATAGACCGGTATTGTCTTGTCCTTCGGGGCTTAATTCCGCCGGTCTATGGGTTTGTCCTGTGCAGTTCTAGGAGGTCCACCCTCCCAGGCTTAGCCTCCCCTCTTTGGAGAAGAGTAAGTTTATAGCTTACTGCCTGAGGCGCCCCTACCGGGGAATGCCGACGGAGCTGTCCAGGCAATTTTTAATGGCCAGAGCGCTCACCTTTTCGGGCGCTGGCTTTTCAAATCCCACTTTCCGACCTTGTGTTACATACACCTATTGTGGGTAGGCGTTGAATACCGGCCAAGATCAAAGTGTAGTATCTGTTCCGATGGATACTGCACCTCATAGACTGGTATTGTCTTAGCCTTCGGGGCTTGATTTACGCCGGTCTATGGGTCTGTCCTGTGCAGTTCTAGGAGGTCCACCCTCCCAGGCTTTGCCTCCCCTCTTTGGAGAGGAGTAAGTTTATTGCTTACTGCCTGAGGCGCCCCTACCGGGGAATGCCGACGGGGCTGCCCAGACAATTTTTAATGGCCAGAGCGCTCACCTTCTCGGCCGCTGGCTTTTCAAATCTCACTTTCCGACCTTGTGTCACATACTCCTATTCTGGGTAGGAGTTGTTTAACTCTATGCATATAACCTCTGACCTGTTGAGTCAGTATCTGTTGTATATATTAAGAAAGTGTAGTATCTGTTCCGATGGATACTACACCCTTCGGGGCTTGATGACGCCGGACTGTGGGTTGGTCCTGTGCAATTCTAGGAGGTCACTCTCCCAGGCTTTGCCTTCTCACCCTTTGAGAAGAGGTTAGTTTATTGCTAATCGCCTTAGGCGTCCCTACCAGGCATTTTTTGACGGTCATAAGTGTTCTTCCTTTAGGGTGCTGACTTATCAAATCCCACTGTCCGACCTTGTGTCACATTTGACTGCTGTGGGAGGTAGATAAATACCGCGCTATATATATATATATATATATATATATATATATATATATATTAAATATAATTTCTTAATTTGACATTGGCTGATAATCATATTTTTACAAGAAAAAATTTGCTTAAAAATGGATGACATCATAAAGTATGAATGATAGCTTTTGACCATTTTTGCAAAATATTGATCCTAGAAAATGTCTAAAATTAAAGGTTAAGCTTAATGGGTCTTAAGGAGAAATTGAAATTCAGGGAATCTTGCTAAATTTGTGTCTAATGACTATACATACAAACTCAATGCAAATCTGAAATATTTTAATTTGGAAACCATCTTGAATTGACTTGGCTTTACGAGCGCATATCTCAATCACCACTATTAATGGAAACACATTGAGCCTGCAGCAGGACGTCCGAAGAAACTTCTTTGTTATTTGAATATTATTTTTGAAAAACGACATTTTATTAATTAACTATTATTTGTAATAATTAATTGAATAAATCACCCATTAAAAAATTAATATTCCCCAAATTTGAATTCCGTAGGAGTATTTGCAAGGGTTTTAAGAGGCATAATATGGGAACAACTTTTCATTATAAAAACTTATTTTGTGACGTCATTCATTTTCAAGTAAAATATACATTTCTTTGATAGCAAACAAACAAGATAACAAACAACTCCCAAAGGTCACGGGTCAACAAAATAAAATATCTCTTACCCGATGCTCTCAGATTTGATGGAAGACGTCATCATTCTGTGACGTCATACACTGTACTTGGTCACCCCCAACTTTTTTTTAATGAATGACGTAATCCTTTAGTGACGTCATAATTTTTGACATCATCATTTTGACTGATGCTGTGGTTGCTTATGTACGACATGAAAAGAAAGTGTAACCTTAGGACGCGTTTAATCATTCCAGTAATAATACGATCTAATGGGCTCATAAAATAGTAACTGTTAAATAACTATCTGGCAAATATACCCAGTGAACCAAGTGAAAGAGAAATTTTACAAATTGCAGGTAATTGTCCAGATAAGGATCCAAGCTAACTCTAACCCTAACCCTAACGCTAACTGTAAACCTAAACTTAACCCTAACTATAACCCGAATCCTAACCCTAACCCTAACCCTAACGCTAAACGTAAACCCAAACTTAACCCTAACTCTAACGCTAACCGTAACCCTAACCGAGTCGATTTTAGTTTGGGTATTAATCTTGACCAGTATCAAATTGCACTTAAAGTGAAGGTTAGAATCCAAAAAAGATCTCTCGGATGGAGTCTTTGAAATAGCAGGTAGATATTTCGCATCCGGTAGGATGCCCCATCTACAACAGAAACAAAGAGAAAAGAAAATTAACTAAAGCATAACAAAATGATGCGTTACACATTTAACTATAAGTAGTGACTATCTATTTATGTAATTTTGTATTCTAATCTTCATTTTTATTAAAAAATAGTTTAGTCATAATAAAAAGATTTTATGAGTGATACAGTACATTTTTTTCATTTAAGAATGTTTTTCAATACAGAAAGCGCACGCTGAGTATCACGATTATGCGTTTGCCACTTGATGAAACTGGCTATTATTTTTGTTTTACTAACGAATAAAGCATGGAGTACTGTTGACACATCTGATCTCGTGCACAAACAACAAGTTTATCACTTTTAGACAGTCAAGTACATCTTCCCGAACCCCCAATAATGTGACAATGAACATAATGGTAATTTATTGACTAAATCATTATACTGCAATAATTTTGCAAAGGATATATATATATATATATATATATATATATATATATATAAAATAATGGTAATAATCCAGGTGAAAAATATCCACAGGGTGGTAATCCAGAGAATTTTAATCGGGTTTATAAAAAGTGCTCAATATCAAAATAGAGCTTTATATATGATAATTTTATTTACACAGACATGTACAAAATCTGCGACACTGGCATGTCGATGTTATCGATCAACAGTTACTATAAACTGAGATCTCAGTTTATAGTAACTGTTGATCGATAACATCGACATGCCAGTGTCGCAGATTTTGTACATGTCTGTGTAAATAAAATTATCATATATATATATATATATATATATATATATATATATATATATATATATATATGCTTATATATATATATACACACATATATATACATATATATAAATATATATACATATACATATATATACATATATATATACATATACATATATATATACATATACATACATATATATACATATATATATACATATATACGTATACATATATATATACGTATATATATATAGGTATATATATATATATATATATATCGTATCATATATACGTATACATATATATATATATATCGTATCATATATATATATATATATATATATATATATATATATATATATATATATATATATATATCGTATCATATATACTTATACATATATATATATATCGTATCTTCGAACACATTACAGTGCTCCGTTACATATATATTTGAGTGTTTGGTCGAATCACTAACGTTTCTTTAGTCATTTTATTTTTTATTATTAATATAATACTAGCGGGACCCGTGTAAATTACGCTAAATTATGTTTTCAATACTAATTATCTTGTTCCTAACCTATAAAAGCGGTTTCGTAACCGTCCGTCCGTCCGTCCGTCAGACTTTTTCATCGATTTGATCGATCGACTAATTACGATTTCGACGACTGAACCTTACTTTGTAAATGCTTTAGATTAAATTAAATTTGGCTCTAATTCATGAGTAGCATACAAAGATTCGGAAGGTTGTAGCTTTTTATGTAAGCGTGACACACAAAATAACACACAGGCTATCGTATTTATATGTGTCTTCCCGCTCGTCCACTCCCTACATCCCCCTGCAACGTATAAAAAAAGGTTGGTTGGGATCGAACTATAAACCACTTGCGCCAACGAGAAAATACTTGTACTATTATGAAAATTAGGTGACTTGAATGCTTTTCCAAATCTAGGTGCGGCACAAATTCGCAGAGCTTTTGATGCAAGCGTGACACACGAACACACACACTATCGTATTATTAATATAAATATTATATTTACTTTTCTTTTTGAATTATTACTTATATATGTTTGTTCTAAACCAATAATGAAAGCAACTTTATGAAGGCACAAGGACCGAATTTCATAATCCGCAACTATTACTATTTAAAATACCTCTTTTATCAGCCATCTGAGTACCCCTAGAAATTTTGTTATGAACCCATGGGAGTTCGCGAACTCCAGGTTGAGAACTCCTGCTCTAAGAGATACGCTTTAAGTTTTGAGACGACATGAAAAAGTGTGACAAAAATCCAAGAACTTCCCTCCCCAAGGAAATTCTGTTCCCACAACTCAAACCGACTCTTTAAATTGTCTCTTACTACCAAGTTCAGCTGAGCTAGCATCAGCTCACCCGTAAATAAACATAGAAACATAAAATATAAATATACAAAAAAAAATGTTTGTGCGACAAAGAGGAATTACAAGTATTCGCCGATATACGAAAACAAAGAAATTGAAAGAACAGATGAAAGTTATGGTTATAGATTGTATTGTTTTCATGGTCATTGGAATGCAACTATAAACTATATATGCTCTGATGATCAACTTCATTGAGCTTGCAATTTGGAACATTTGCGGATATTATAAACAGTATATACTTAATATATATTTTTTGTAAGAGCTCACATTATATATATAAAAAAGTAACACGTCATCACATAATAAGCAGTGTGATAACTTATTTCGATCCTCCGACCTTATTCAAGCATCCAAGCGAGGCGATTAGATTTACAAATTATCGCACCGGTGATTACGTCATTCCGTGTTACTTTATTTTATTCTTGCTCTGTTTATTACATTGAGCTCTCCTACTTCGATTTCTTTCTGGAATTTATTTCACTCTAACACACACACTACATATATATATATATATATATATATATATATATATATATATATATATATATATATATATACAAATATATATATATATATACATATATATACAAATATATATATATATATATACATATATATACAAATATATATATATATATATATATGATATATATATATATATATTTAAATTCCCGACACAGTTTTTCATGGTAAACAACTGATGATCCCTTAAATAATGTTAGAAGCAAACTAATATAATAACTGTAAAAGCTAAATTGACTTACATGAGTAATTTTCCACTGAACGACTTGGGACTGAAGGTTTTTTTTTTGTTGGTTTTTTTAATGGTTGAGAAACTTCCGAGACTTTATATATATATATATATATATATATATATATATATATATATATATATATATATATATATATATATATATATATATATATGTATATATATATATATATATATATATATGTATATATATATATATATATATATATATATATATATATATATTATTTTTCTGGAGACTACGTTTAGGGCGTCCACATTTCATACGATGAAATGTCCACGATGACCCTTGGCGCAGCTGATAAAGGCGTTGATTTATAATTAGTTATAACTGACAGTATTATGGCGTTTAGGATTCTCTTCTTACTACAAGCCATAACAACCAAGAATAACGTAGTAATGAATACTTCTACTTGGCCAATGTTAATAGACCGAGAACAAAATACCCCCTGAAGATTCCGTAAAGAGTCAGTTCGTATAGGTTGCCGTGTTTGACAAAAAATATTCACAGGTTCGATAAGATGCACTTGAAGAATGTTAGATGTTACATTGGCAGAAACGTTGTGAAAATAACAAGCGAGATGAGAACAATATATATATATATATATATATATATATATATATATATATATATATATATATATATATATATGATTATTTTTATTTACACAGACATGTACAAAATCTGCAACACTGAGATGTCGATATTATCGATCAACATCTATTATAAACTGATATCTTCCAGGCAGAGTTAGAATCCGATCTTAACCTTAGATCATATTTGGAGAGAATGAAATGGAGAAAAAGAAAATAAATTTAAAATTTAAATTTGGAAAGTCACGTGGTTGGGACCGTTAAGAATCAGAATAAAATAATAATAATGTCAAAAATAAATATTAATATAAAATATACAATGCAAAATATAAAATATAATAAGATAAAATAAAGTAAAAGGAGAGAGAAATAATAAAAAAAGATAGATAGATAGATAGATAGATAGATAGATAGATAGATAGATAGAGATAAAATGAAATAAAATAAAATGGTACGGGATAAAATAAGATCATTTCGGATAGAGACAGGAAGAAATCGTACAAAACGATTTGAAATTGATTGAATAACGGCAAAACAGGACAAAGGGAAGCACAACGGAATGTTTTGGGCACGTGCGTAACTATTTGAAAAAAAATACGGCGCAGTCGACAAAGACGTTTATTGAGAAAAGGAGATGGGATAAAAAAAAAAGGAAAAACAGGAAAAGAACAAATGGAAACATGAATGAAATGCAGTAAAAATATAAGTAGTATTTTATAACCGTGATCAGAGTTCGTTATCCATTGACGAGGTATAGTGCATTGTTTGACCGATTTTTGCCAGTTGTTCGGTTACGGAATAAGATCGAGTTCACGTTACATGGTGATGAAAGAAGGATTACAGCACTTTTGATGCACTTTCGGCGTGCGAGAGAGAATTAAGTTTTGAGTAACGTGTAGTTTTTAACGTTAACATCGTGGGTAATGTTACAAACTGCACCCTCTTCCTGGGCTTTGTTTTCATTGGCATTCTCTCACAGATAGACATTGCACATATAGCGTATTTTTAAGTTTCTTTATCAAACAAAGTATTCAATTATCAAACCATCGGCCACCGTATTGCATTTGGTACAGGCTATAGGATAAACATGTACCCTAATCCGATATATTAACTAACCAACTGTATGTGCGAAAACACACACGCCACGCCTCAAATACACTATAAAAAAATAACTGACAATTTTTGGTTCAAAAACCGTCTTTCAGCGCGATATTGACAAAAAAAATCGAAAATAACGATCATGTGATGTGCTTACGATTACGTCCGCGCGGTAAAATCATTATTTGCGCCTGAAATAATTTTGGCACTCAAAAATTCATTTATATTTTTATCATGTCGACGCTGCAAAACGAGCCAGAGATAAGACAAGTCAACACGCCTATCACGGTCTACTCTCTCTTGCCTCATGAAACGGGGAGAGCAAATGACTATACTCAACTCACTAGCATACTAATAAAATAAATGTCAATTTTTGGTTCAAAAACCGTCTTTCAGCGCGATATTGACAAAAAAATCGAGAATAACGGTCATGTGATGTGCTTACGATTACGTCCGCGCGGTAAAATCATCTTTTGCGCCTGAAATAATTTGGGCACCAAAAAGTTCATTCACAGTTTTATCATGTCGTTAAGTATAAACAGGTCAGACTGTTCAATATACGCGACAAGACGAGCTAGAGACAAGACAAGTCAACACGCTCTCTTGTCTCATGACAAGGGGAGAGCAAATGACTATTTTCAACTCACTCGCACACTAATAAAAGACAGTGCAAAACCACACACTCACACACACACACACTTAGAAAATGAACATAGACATAGACACTTCAAGAACATTTAACTTTTCTAACCAAAAATTTACGCACACTATTTATCTTTCAATCATCTGCAAATCTGTATCTAAATGAATAAATGCGAAAGTTTTTTTTTCATTTATCAATCCTGTATTACCATGAAAAACACTTCATTTGGTTTAAATCAATAAAACAACATAACATATTTAAATACTGTATATATAATACAGACGAAAGAACCAAAGGCATCTATATGAATGACTAATTGGCATAACTACTTTATAACAGTTCGTAATAAATTAATCTATCGTGTTATTTGTAATTTTATTGTCCTATTACTTTACATGTATGCAAGAGTTTTATCTATATTAACAGTACTTTATTAAAGTGATTTAATAAAAAAAAGAATAAATTACTAAAACTTTTCTAGAACTATTTCTTTATTCATTTTCAAGGGAGGTAATTTAAATCAAACTAACATCGCTCGCTAGAAAGAAAGATATACCGACGAGGCATCAGTAAGACGAGTTCATAGAGAAAGGAGAGGGTGACGGTTTTCTCTCTCTCTCTCTCTTTCTCTCTCTCTCTCTCACACACACTCACTCTCTCTATATATATATCCCTAACTTCATTTGCGACGCCACATTTTGTTCTATTATGGTTTTTAATTCAATGTTTGTTTTTTATCCTGTGGGTATATATTTCGCATTTGTGGTTAAATGTCCCTTTTCCGGCCTTTTGTTTAAAGGAACTGACTTGATTTTCAACTAGTTGCTACCCGTTTCTAGATTGTAAGTCAAAAAGAACCCCCTCAAACACACACCATCGTTCAGGCGAGCTAATTGCTTCTTTCTTTTCTTTTCTTTACGGTCTTAATCAAAACATAATTAAATGTGTATCAAAATTACCAAAATGTTATTCATCTATTTGTATGAATAAATGTTACGATTCATCTATTTATATGAATAAAGGTGTAGTTTTCGTCTCGTGTTTACAAGAAACTTATGAATTAAATGTTTATTATTTAAAGTTTTGGTTCCAATTACTTCAATCAGTGAACTCTGCGAAGCGATAGCGAGCTGGCAACCATGTGTTATCTCTTTTATTTAACATTAATATTTTAATCCATTTTCAACTTTTATTACATTTAATTGCTAGCGTGGGTACATTTAAAAGATACGACAATCGTCTATAATCCTATCGAAGCCAGAGTCCACGTTACATGGTAAAATAAAATTGACACCAATTATGTAATAACGTGTCTCAAAATGCTGATGCTTACATAGGAGGTAACACATATCGACCCGAATGTTTCCGATTGCGACTTACGGAACAAACCAAAAATGTCACTGCTATCGATCCTGAACTAGTTTCCGTTATCTTCGCGTCGGCAGCGTTCGGGCATGCTACGTAAACACCCGAGAGATGACTAGTCGATAACTTCGATACGTTACTGCGTCTTATTTTTTTTTTCAGGTTTATTTTCAAGTAAAAAAAACAAAAACGAACAAAACATAGCGAAATTTCTGTTAATGAATACGTTTTTTGTTTTTATTTTTTGTAAGAAAATAATGATAAACAACTTTTAATAAATAATAATACCTTTTCTTTCTATCCAGCGGCACATGTAATAGCATTTCGGATATTTTTTTCTTTTTGCCAACAGCTTTTTTACCAGGCAGAAGGAAATGATTCCTTCGCGAGATTCAACTCTGCTACACAGCTCTTCGTAATTCATTTGTTTTTATTTTAATTTATCAAGAAATAAACATGCACTGGCTTAGATCAATTGCTTCTGGCTTTAATCAATTTCAATACTGATTAGAAAAATTGTCGTCTGATTACTGACAGCTGATTGGCTAATCGCTCGGCATCTCTCTGCCACTATTCGGCTCGTCATCTCTCGGGTGTTTACGTAATATGCCCGAACGCTGTCGGCGCGAAGTTCACAAAAACTGGTTCAGGATCGATAGCAGTATCCCAAAAATTGCCGAGCCGTCGCCGAGCAGTCACTAAGTACTGACATTAAATGAAACAACTTTTTTCAGTTTTTCCCTGACTTAAGGTTAGGGTCAGATACCAACCACCCCTCTGTTTTAAATGGAGTAGGTTTCTTCAAATCATTAAGTGGATAAATTTTTTTTTCGAGGAAGTTTGTTAAACTTGGGAGTGGGTCTAATTTTTATTAAAATTCTTACTCTAACTTTTTCCATTCGTTTGCTTTAGTGTCGTCTGCCTTTTTACATTTTTTTGCAGCTTTCAAATCGTAGACTGTTTCGGACATTATCGGTTTGTTCCGGAAATCACAATCGAAAACATTCGAGTCGATATGGGTCACCTTCTATAAAAGCAACTATCTTGCCAGATAAGATGAATAGACGTTCAATAATTTTAAATCGAAATAAATTAATTAATGAATAAATAAGAATAATTTGTATGTTTGTTTTTTATTTTGTTTTCTATATGTTTATCCATTTGTCTGTTTGTTTGTTTGTTTTTATTTAAGGCTAACTACCTTAAATATTTTGCTCTTTCTGTTGAGTAACAATAGCTCTTTGTCAAGGATTTGAATGCCGACCAGCGCTCGGCCTCATAGTGTATCTCTTTGGATTTTAGAATTCCGAACGAGATAACCTCTTCCGCTTCCGTTTTGGCCTTCCAGATTTCGAGCAATTCCTGTTGTTGACTTGGCTGGCAGCTTTTCTGCTCAAAAACCCTGGCCATATTCTTGTCGATGCTTTTAAATTTTAAAACGCCCCTCTTGGATTTATTCAGCAAAATAATCGCCTCACACTTGAAAATAAGAGACGTGAGTCGCTCAGCCAACTTCCGGAGTTCAGAACTGACGTTCTTACGCGGACCAAACACAGTCTTCGCCTTGATGATCGGATGCAAGATGCCGGGTTTTATGTTGCTATAGTGGATCTGGTACTCAGCTTTCTTGAGGTTCTTCAGCGAGTGCCAGAAGGTGTGCTTCCTCTGCGTCAGGTTAACGCCTATCGTTGCGTCGAGCGATGACAGCAACGTCTGGGTGCATACGGGGTTGTACGTCGCCGAACAGTTCTTGTTTTCGGGAATCGGGAAATCCTCAAACCTATCGACCTTTTCGGAGTTATGTTCGCCGCTTTCCACGGATTTGCCGACGTTGCAAAGCGAAAATGATAATTCTTCAATCCAGTTCCAGCTTTCGCTTCGAGTGAGTTTTTTCTGGTCATCTAGCGGTAAAATCAAAGTTGAATTGTCGTTCCAGTCGGAGAGACTTCCGCTGTAGAGTGATAGCTTCAACTCGGACAGTAACTCCCAAAGTTTGGCACCATTATTGTATTTGTGGACAGCGGTTATCGCCTGGTCAGTGAATATTCCCTGGACGACGTCCTGTTGTAGGTGACTAATGGCGGCGTCCAGCTTATGGCTAATTATTTGTATGAAGGCAAATGTGTCAGAATATTGACCGTTTTCCCAGCCAAACAATACGTCGGGTATAAATTTCATTCTTTCTGTCATGGGAAATATTTGTGGTGTGTGTCGAGAGAAAAAAGGTCGCGTGGAATAGAAAACAAACGAGAATGCGTGTGATATTGGTTTTATTATAAGATGCAGCGTAACACGCTTTGTTACGTCACAGATGTAACAATAACATATGTCTATTTAAAAAGTTACGTCACCTACGTTTAAGTGTACGCACGCTCGTATATTCACAAACTACTGGGAAGATTTTTATTTGTTTTATTTCCATTGTTCGCACTACTGTCCTTATCGTGGATGTTATTCTCACAACGTTTCGACCGATGTAACCCCGGACTGTCTTCAGGTGCGTCTTGTCGAATTCGAGAATCTTTATGTTGAATGTACGGAATTTCTAACTGATTATTTTACTTAATGCGCGAGAATAGATTGTTCTCGTTCCGTCAGCCATGTCGAGGCAGAAGTCTTAAGTAATTTTTGTTATTATATTCTTAGCATCGATTGAAGCTTCAACCTCGAGAAAACTGTGATTTAGAACTGATTATACGAGGCTTGTCTAAAAAGTATCCGACCTTAGGCAAGAATAGATATTTCAGATACGTGACGGGGTTGGGACCCTAATCCCCTTCAGAAAAGGCCCCTTGCGCTTGCACACACTTAGCCCACACATCCAGCCACTGCCTCGTATATATATATATATATATATATATATATATATATATATATATATATATATATATATATATATATATATATATATATATTACTATTTCATGTATCCACATAAAATTTTTTAAGGAGATATAATTTTTTATGTATCAATTTACAGTATTTGCTTCAGCAGTGCTCAATACGTGAGTAGAGCTAGGTAGTAAGTTATGAAAATATATTTATGGCAATGAAGCTACACAGAGTTTACCGCGTTTCATCCCGGGGGAGGGGGGGTCGTCAGGCTAAAAAGCATGGAGTTAGTTTTGCCGGGTGTTTTTGTACACACGACTAGCTAGTTAACCAATCAGATTCTTTGTTGTTCTCTTAGCCAATCGTTGGGCTTCTCACGAACAAAGATTCGGTTGGTTTTACTTCCTTTTTCCTATTCTGGCTGTTCTGTTTTCTATATGATGATTCATCCCGGTTTCTTTGTTGTTGTCTTAGCCAATCGTTGGGCTTCTCAGAAGCAACGGTTCGGTTGATATATATATATATATATATATATATATATATATATATATATATATATATATATATATATATATATATATATATATATATATAACCATTTAATGAATTAAAACATTACCATTGTTCCAAGAATGACAACATCAAGTTCAGTATGGCGTACGATCGTATCCAAAACAGTTTGGAAATACTTTATTTTATTTCATTTCATAAATTGATAAAGCTAATCCAAAACGTCTCTTCTATTGTACATATATATATATATATATATATATATATATATATATATATATATATATATATATATATATATATATATGTATATATATGTATATATATGATAATTTTTATTTACACAGACATGTACAAAATCTGCGACAATGGCATGTCGATGTTATCGATCAACAGCTGTCATGAACTGAGATCTCATCAGGGAGAGTTAGAATCCGATCTTAACCATAGATCATATTTGGGAAGAAATATAACCTAAGCTTAAGATCGGATTCTAACTCTGCCTTATCATAGCTGTTGATCGATAACATCGACATACCAGTGTCGCAGATTTTGTACATGTCTGTGTAAATAAAAATTATAATATATAAAAGCTCTATTTGATATTGATCACTTTTTATAAACGCGGTTGAAATTCTTTGGATTACTACCCTGTGGATGTTTTACCTGGATTATTATAGATAGATAGATAGATAGATAGATAGATAGATAGATAGATAGATAGATAGATAGATCAAAACGCGAATATTGTCAACGTCAGGAATTATTCTTGACGATAGAGACGCAAGGTAAAAATACGTGCGTGAGTTATGGAACTCCTGAGCATGCGTCGTCGGACACTTCTGTTCTGAAGGATGTCAATTTCAAATTGTGTTTACGACCGACAAACGGAATTTAATGTTCTTTAAATCCCTTCCAAACGCACTGTTTCGTGTCGCTTTTGAGTAAAGTTCTGGAATTTAAAAGTTCCCCTGTTTGATGGATTCTTCTGTCAACTCGTCTATCAAAATAGACGGTAAGATTAACAGAAAAACAGACACAAACTTATATATAGGAAGATAGATGGAAAAAGTTAATAAAAAGTAAAATACTATAAAACCAACTAATTTGGTTGGACTAAGTTTAAATCGGAAATAATTACGAATGGAAAAAGCAATAGATGTGATCAAGTTAAAAAGGGGAGCAGAGGGAATATAAAAAGAAAAGCATGCCAAATTAGTTATTTATGAAAAGGGGAGTTGCGACAGTGATTTATCAACGTTTACACTATCTCTTTCTACTTCTCTCTCTCTCTCTCTCTCTCTCTCTCTCTCTCTCTATATATATATATATATATATATATATATATATATATATATATATATATATATATAAAGACTATATTTTTTGTTTACGGGTTGTGAAACGTCCGAAAAATTAAAATATAAGCATTCGCCGAAATAATAAAATAAATATAAAATTATGATTGTGTACTTGTTTTTTGTTAGTTATTGAAATGCAACCAATCAATCAATTAATATATATATATAGATATATATATATATATATATATATATATATATATATATATATATATATATATATATATATATATATATAGTACATGTATTGTATTAGTTTCTGTAAATGTAAATCCGTAGAAACTCAAGTGTTTATAAAAAGTGTTCAATAACAAGTAGAGCTGTTTATAAGTATAAATTTTTATTTATACAAACATTATTGGTTACATATGTACATACATGTTTCGGTTGCACTTTTCCCAGAAAGTCAACGTCATCAGACCAAGAATTTTCGAGAAATGGATGGATTTGAAGAATTTTCTCTCCTAAATAAATCTTTTTGGGGTTTAGTCATTTTCTATTTCTTATGAATTAATATCGGATTACCTATTCAACTTGCTGACTTTTTTTGTTAGGGGTTGTCCTTTTTATTACATTTTATGGCGTCCCCATCACCTTTTTCTTTTCCTTATTTTATTGCCCACTTCTTTCTGGGTTTCTTTAAACTCTTTAACCTACCAAGTTTTACAAACTCACTTCATTATAAATATCTTATCTATATATCAAGAATCACACATATATAAACAAACTCTAATAGATACGCAAATACAAATAAATAAACAGACATTGATATACATACACATCTAAACATTGACACACACACAGATCAACTATCAATCAAGCATATATTCAAAATACATACATGCTTATAAATATATTCTAGATGTATAAAAAAATTTTTTTTTTTAAATTCAATACAAAAATCCATACATCTACACAAACACACATATATACAGCTATATGCACCTACACACGCATATCTATACACACACACACATACATATATACACATATATACATATACATATATATACACACGCACACACACATATACATGCACATATATACATACATACATACACACACACACACACACATATATATATATACATATATATATATATATACATATACACATACATATACATACATAAATCGTACATGAGCATATTCGTAACATAGATATACACGCATACACACACATACACTTTTAATATAAATAGTTCCTAAAAATACGTACATATATGCACATATATATACATACACACACACTGACATATATATATATATATACACATACACATATACACATATATATACACATATATATATATACACATACATACACACGCATACACACACATATACACAGGCGCCGACAGTTCACACCTATACATATATACGAATACAAATACATACATACACACCTATACTTATACAAAGTGCACACAAATTAATATATACAAGCACATACCTAGAATATATATAAACTAGACTATGCAAATATAAAAACTACCCACAAATGTATACGTGTATATTAATAGTCAGATATACACACCACACACACACACAACGTACACATACAATAACATACACACGCACAAGTCCACATACATGCATATATATACATATACATATATATATACATATAGGACAACAACTAACAAAAAAGGTCAGCAAGTGGAATAGGTAATCCGATACTCATTCATAAGAAATAGAAAATGACTAAACCCCAAAAAGATTTATTTAGGAGAGAAAATTCTTCAAATCCATCCATTTCTCGAAAATTCTTAGTCTGATAAGGTTGACTTCCTGGGAAAAGTGCAACCGAAACATGTATGCACATATGTAACCAATAATGTTTGTATAAATAAAAATGTATACTTATATATATATATATATATATATATATATATATATATATATATATATATATATATATAAATGAATAAAGGCGAAAGTTTTTTTTCCATCTATCTTAACTATGTTAACATAGAAGCAGGTTGTGCTTATTTATTTCTATGACACGACATAATATTTAGAAATGGCATATATAGTAGACTTCAAATGCCTACAAACAGTTTAATTTGCATATTTGTTTTATAATAAATTAATATTCTACAATATACAATTTTAATTTTGTATTGACCTATTATATATATATATATATATATATATATATATATATATATATATATATATATATTGTCATTAGTATAGAAATGTCTGAAAACAGATACGTCTGATGTTGCTGGGATGCTGAGAACGGATACTACAATTTGATCTGTGCCAAAGGCCAAGGAACCATAAGAATAATGTTTTCTATGGCTAGACAATTTTAAATTAATAAAATAAATGATTTAATATATTATTGTATTACCTTTTAATGGTTGTGGATTGTATAGTATCTGTTCTGTTGTCATTATATTATCCTCCCAGGTATCAACTCCTCATTTTTAGGGGGAGGGAGCTTCATCATGATACTATACTCTCAGTTGTAACCTCCTCTTTCGGGGGTCAGTGTAGTACATGTTCGTTCATCATGATATCATCATCCCAGTCTTGCAAAAATATGTGACCGGAGGGAGCATATATTTGCTAGAATATATATATATATATATTTATATATATATATATATATATATATATTATGTATATACACATATATATATATTATATATATATATTTGCTAGAATATATATATATATATATATATATATATATATATATATATATATATATATATATATATATATATATATATATAAACTATCTTTACAGGTCTTTATTTAAATTTCTTTTCCTTTGCCCTCAATGCAGAACTTGGTGAAAATACGAATATTTTTCTTGCTAATGGATATCCCATCAATGCTATAAAAAGCACCATTTAACGTAAAGTTGCTATATTTAATGGTGATTAATTTATCGGCCCGTCACGATATCCTATCTATTTGAAACTTCCATGGTTAGGTCCTGGCGGCATTGACATTATAAAAAGGATGTTTTCTTCTACTAAACGCTGTTTTTCCACAACCATGCTGAGAGTATTGATTTACTCTACTCCAGGAGTTAGGCACAAGGCCATTTTTTATCTTACTCCCACAAGTAAGATGTGACCCAAGGTCGGGTCGGGAAAGTGGGGTTTTAAAATTGCCTGGGCAGCCCCGTCGGCATTCCCCGGTAGGGGTGCCTCAGGCAGTAAGCAATAAACTTACTCCTCCCCAAAGTGGGGAGGCGAAGCCTGGGAGGGTGGACCTCCTAGAACTGCACAGGACAGACCCATAAACCGGCGTAAATCAAGCCCCGAAGGCAAAGACAATACCAGTCTATGGGGTGCAGTATCCATCGGAACAGATACTACACTTTGATCTTAGCCAAAAGGCCAAGAAACCTAACCATGCTGAGCTTAGTTTACACGATTCGAACCTTTTTCTCTTCATTTCGTAAGGATGTCTTATGCAGCCATTCAAAATCTCAACATTATTGAGGCGTTGATTATTAAAAATGCTCGATCTAGTATGTGCAGACAAAAGGTTTAGAAACATAAGTTGGAGATTTTCCACGATTCAAACCCCCTTAATGTTGAGAGATTTACCATTTTTTTCTTGTTTTTCTCTCTCAATTAATTTCAATTTTCGCCTTATTTTTAATTCGATGTTCTTAGTTTTTTTTATCATTCTGACGTTTCCTCTTAGAGAGGCAGATGATAAGGTCTTAAGGAAGATTTTAACAGTTTTCTTTTTTTCCACCTGCCCGTTTCATTGATTAAAAATATGTTCATCTGAAATGTATCTTACAATTTTGTTGTACTCGAAATCTACTTACACACACACACACACACACACACACATATATATATATATATATATATATATATATATATATATATGTGTGTGTGTAGATAGAGAGAAAGAGACAGAGAGATAGAGATAGAGGGAGTGTTTGTCTTTATATACTTCAGTTTTCCGAATTTTTATCAGAAATCAACTTGGATTTTCACCGTATTTCGCCTATGGTGTTTTTGTTATGACATGTTCTTTCACTACTCAACAACATATACTGCAACCCTCTGAAGATTGACAAAATTGGACTAATTGAAAAGAATACACTTATCCGAAGTTTGCTATGAAACGCGCGCAAGGGATAGGATATGAATATTAAATTTGAATAAATTAGTTTTGTGTGTAACATTAAGTACAGAAAAAAAGTACAGAAAAAGGTACAGAAATAAAGAAGTTGTTAAAACTAATGACAATTATGGTTTTGGATTAATTCACCATGATTATATATATATATATATATATATATATATATATATATATATATATATATATATATATATATATATATATATATACGGACAGAGTGGAGATGATCAGAATTACGATAGATAGATAGTCCTATTTACAATCATAGTAAAAGAACTGTAAGGATTTACATCGTAATTGATATGTCAGTGTCTAATTTCATGTTCGTATATTATTGCACTATTTTGAAAATCCGGTTTCGGTTTTCAAACATTAATATATTTAACTAAAGTCACAGACAACAAAGCAAAGAAACTCAACCAATTCCGTCTCCCTCGGAAGTACTTCAATTT
>OY744518.1:195367599-195412599 GCA_963556195.1 Sepiola atlantica | reverse complement strand
TAGAGGATTGCGTCAGGGGTGATATACTTTGGGGGGCGGTAGAATTATCCAACTATTTTTCAAGCAGCTTTTGCAACGGATTTGATATAAGTCTTCCATTTTAGTTCAAGAGTTAAGGTTCGTCCTTCAAGGCAAGAGGCAATTTTAATTTGGGCCAAATCCGGATCAGAGTGTTGGTGGTGAAAAGAGAGAAGCTTGCTTTGAGACGCATTAAAAATAACCAGCACTAATGAGCGGAATTAATAAAATTTGATTACATATGACAACGTTTGATGACAAGTTTTTATTGGCGTTAGATTTGAAAATGACCATGTGTTAGCTTGGAGGGAAACAATCTTGTGGCAGCGTGTTCCACAGATGGGATGTTCTTTCAAAGAAAATCTGTTCCTTGAAATTTTATATGATGTTATCCATATGAACAAGAGAAGAAAATGTATGTGCACCTTTGATGGAAATAGAGTTCTTGCTGTAAAAAAAAAACTTGGAATATGCAAAAGTGCACGTGGCTTATCCGGACTATATATTTTTTCTAAACTAATTTATCATAACATACGATTATTCGTTTCAGTTAAAATATGATTGTGTTTGAATGATAAATAGCCTAAAGTTAATCTTTATGAAAATGTATTTTTTTACGTCTGAAAATGAATATTAAAATGAAACTCTCTTGACAGTGGGAAACAACACACAAATTCAGTATAAATTTCAAATTTAAATTTTAAAACTCACTTGAAAGATAAATATCAGTTTTCTAGAAATATTTCAAAGATAATTAGTAAATTAAAGTTTTAAGAACTAAATTTATAAAAAAATGATTTACTTTTTACTAAAAACTGCATAATTATCTCAAAAAGAACATTGACATTACAATTCAGTCATGTTAAGATATTTAATAAAATGGTCAACGAGATTAAGTATGGAACACTATAACAGCAATCATATTTAAAATTATTATTTTTAATTTCATATAGTTTATACGGTTTTGTAATAGATAGGTTCAATTAAATTTATGTAATTTTTTTTTTTTTTTAATATCGTCTGCTGCCTTCACTGTTATTCTTTGCTTTCCGATCGTCTGCTTTCTTCGAATTTTCTGTAACTCGTTTATAGAAAATCAAATATAAATAAATATTTTGTCCGTCCGTCAATCATCATTTTTTTTGCCGTCTATCATTATTTTTTTAAACGAAAAAAATACATGGCGGAATGTCTCATTTCGAAATATCAGAGGTCTTAACTACTTTTAGAAATTAAAAAATATATTGCATGAATAATAAATAATAAATCCCAACAAATAAAGCGGGTGCCATGACCAGAAATCAAAATCGAAACCATGAGATCCTCAGTCTGAAGTTATAACAACTGAGCTATTTAGACTTTCTTATAAATACACTTAAAACATTACCGTAACAACTTAATGTTAGCTTTGGCGTGACGTCATAGATTTATGATTTACGTCATGTTTCAAAACATGAATCTAAACATAAAAAAAATAAATGAATGGGTCAAGATAATAAATAGCGTTGGAAATTATCTTAATAGTACAAAACAATTTATGTGGGTTTAACTATGTATTGGCGTTAAAAACAATTTAATATTTAATATATACTAAAATTTGTACCGGTGAGGCGTATAATTCTAATTTAAATTTTAAAAAAAGAATTGATTAAAAACTTTAGCAATTAGATTGTTTGAATTATTCTTAAACGTGTGATAGCGATGATTAATTCTCTTTAATTCAAAAATTAAAGCAACTCCTAAGCGTGAAAAAAGTAAATTAAATTCGATGGCGACACATCTGAACAATAGTATAGAGGTCTAGTGCAATTTTCCTCATGGAAATCGCTCCAGACAAGGCATGAAGCCACTTGACGTAAGGAGCTAACAAGAAAAAATATGATTATCGCAAATACAGCAGATTCCTCTTGACCTTAGTCTTGAAAACACCAAGATTATAGGTAGGAGGAAAACAGTCAGCAGAAAGAGAGTTCCACAAGCCTGCGGTTCTTAGACGTAAGCTACTGGAGTAGGAAGCTGTATTACAATGAGGTATCAAAACAGTGAATTGATGAAGACAACTAGACCAACGAGTCAAACGAGCTGAAACAAAAGAAGCAGGGAATAGATCACACAATTCCGAAGTACACATGCCGTAATAGTATTCATAGAAAAGACTGAGACTAGCAACATCACGTCTGTGAGAGAGGTTGTGTAGAGAAGAAGAAAGGGTAAGGTCAATCAAATTACAGATAACGTTTCTGCACCTTATCAAGAACCCTCAAATGGGACAGAGATTCACCAGCCCAAATATGAAAATAATCTTCTATACATGGTCTGATTGTAGATTTTGAGAGATAGAGAATAGCCTCAGGTGTGAGAAAGTGTTTGGAGCGATAGAGAGAACCGGTTTTACGAGAAACAGAAAGAGCAATGGGTCTAATGTATGAACTCCAAGGAATAGTTGATGAGAGAGAAAGAGCAAGATGTTTCAGAGTCGATTTCTCCTCAAGAGCAGAGCCATCCATGAGAATCTCAGGAAGAAAAGGAGCACGCCTACGATTGAAAGACACGAGCTGAGTCTTAACTGGATTAAATGAAACAAACTGAACCCAGGTCAACTTTTTGATCAGCTGCATATTTCGACTGATCCGTTCCTCCGTAGACCTCGAAGTATAACTTTTGTAAAATTTAGTCCAAAATTCTTTCTTTTTTTTTCGGAACTTCCCGTTGTCTCAATTTTATCAATTTTGTCTTTATTTTTATGATTTGAAAAAAAACCTTATTAGGCTGATGACTGAACTTTCATACGAAAAAAGGAAACTACTTTAAAATCGCGTCGTAAAATTACATAATTGTTCTCTTTCAATTTCATTGTGAACCATTTTCACTTCCGCTGATGTCTTTGATATTAAAATATCCGGCGGCATTTGTTTAATTTCTAGAGAATTTAAGAAAGTAAATAAAAAAAAGCAAAGTCAGCGGTTTTGATATTTTTACTTTATGTCATCAGAAATGGCTGGCATTTTCTTTTTCAACTCGCGATAATTTAGTCTCTAATCCTCCACTCTATAATAAAGATCAATGTGTAGTAATTTGTATATTAATAAATATATATATATATACTTCCATCCCGTCACGCAAAAGTTAGCGATTAAAGCGCGTGCCTGTATTTAGCTCCCGAACGAAACCATTTCAAGTGGTGAGCAGGACGCGAAAAAACAAATAGCAAGTCAGGCAACCCACTCAGACTTTCCCCCGCCGCCTGAAATAAATTCAGGAAATATCTTTCGCTTTGCGAGAAAAAGTCAACAGTGTTTTTTTTTTCTCTTTAGATAATCAGAAATGATAATAATAAATTATGCATAAAAAATTAGGTACTGATATCGATCCTGAACCAGTTTTCGTTAGGTTCGACTCGAAAGCGTTCGGCTGTCCTACGCAAACGTCCGAGAGTTGACGAGCCGATTTGTACCAGACGACAATTTTGATACGGTGCTGCGTCCTATGATTATAATGTTTTGCTTGTTTTTGTTTATTTGTTGTTGTTAGGTTTAGGGTTAGGGTTAGGGTTTAGGGTTAGGGCTAGGGTTAGGGTTTAGGGTTAGAGTTAAAAATATTTATTTGATAACAATAATTTCGCTCTGTTTTGCTTGTTTTATTTGTTTTGTTGTTTAAAAAATGTCTTGCAACTATAACTCAAAATTATAGGACGCAGCAACGTATCAAAATAAAAAAAAAATTATTTGATAACAGTAACTTCGCTATGTTTTGCTTGTTTTGTTTTTTTTTGTTGTTTCTTTTAGAAAATTTCTTGACAATATAACTTACAATCACAGGACGCAGCACCGTATCAAAATTGTCGTCTGGTACCATTCGGCTCGTCAACACTCGGGCGTTTGCGTAGGACAGCCGAACGCTTCCGAGTCGAACCTCACGAAAACTGGGTCAGGATCGATATCAGTACCAAAAATTAAATTACTGACGTCATTTTATGATATATATGGATATTTCAATTATACATCTAGATAACTAACGAGTACAAACACTGGTGAAGCATACTGTTTCCCGCCATTTTTTTTTTTTGACGGAGGGCGTACACACGGGAAGACATAAATAAGTATTGAATAAATTAAATAAACAAGTAAATAAAGAACATGTAACTACTTAGACATAAATAAGTATAGAATAAATTAAATAAATAACATATAACTACTTAGAACATTGTTTGAAATGTAATCCTCTTATCGAAAAAGCAAGTATTTGTTTTATTTCTTTTCCTAAAACCATTGTAAATAATTCTGCCTGTTAAATACGGCGAAGCTTTTAATTGAATATTAAAAATGTATCCACAGATTTATTTCTTCTGGAAGAAAAAAAAAGAAAGAATTTACACAGCGCCGCGCCAAAACAATTTGATCCTTGTTACTGACGTAAACACTGCATTTAAATGCCTTGTAAACTTTTTAATGCCTTTGTCAAATATAATCTTTTCTTATATCATATTTTGTTTTTATTTTGAAATTGTAAGTGACAAAAAAACCAGAGTTTAAGTGTACGGAGTAGAAGAAACACCCACTAACAGTTTACATTATCCGTTTTTTTTTTAATAAAGGACGGAGACGTTCGTAATATAAAAATTGAATATTATAACACCTATAATTTACGTGCGTTTATGTTTTTCATAAGGCTATTTTGTATTTGTTAAATGTGAAGAAATTCATAATTTTAAGTAAAGAAGATCTTTATATATATATATATATATATATATATATATATATATATATATATATATATATATATATATATGATGTGTGTGTGTATAAAGATAGAAGAAATAAGAGTGATAAACATGTGAAATACAGATAGATAAGTTGGCTGTAGAAAAAGCCAACTTATCTATCTGTATTTCTCCTCTGATGATAAGATTTCGATCTTTGAAAAGCCTTGGCTTAAGGAAAGAATCATAAACACTGGTTTATTACAGAATACACCTTGCATTGAACAATCGAAATTTGAAATAAATTTGGACATTCGAACATGTTTATCACTCTTATTTCTTCTATCTTTATAATTGCTCTATCTCGCATATTGAGCTTAACCTTTTCACTATAGGTCCTATTTACTAAAAGTTTACTTTTGGTTTATATATATATATATATATATATATATATATATATATATATATATATATATATATATATATATATATATATATATATAACACTCATCTAACCAATGTATATATATATATTTATATATATATATATATATATAAACATACATACATATATAACACTAATCTTACCAATGTATATATATTTATATATATATATATATATATATATATATATATATATATATATATATATATATATGTATGTATTAATATATATATATGTGTGTGTGTGTGTGTATGCGATAATATGAAAAATAATTTATATAATTGATATTGATTCTCACAATAATCAATTTCCAAAGCAAAATCCAGCAGAATATCAAATATTTAATCCGTTATTTACCTGGTAACTATATCGGAAAACGGTGGATGTTCCACGTGATAACATGCACTATGTTTTAGTATGCTGTAAATTTTTATTAGAAACATGTGTAAGATTATTTTACTTCCAAAATGACATTAAATCACAGTAATGATATAACTTTGATCAATAATTTTGTATATATATATATATATATACATATATATATATATATAATCTGAAAGGACCAACACAGTCATTTTTTACAATTTACAAGGATTTAAATTTAAACTAAACGGAACGAAAATAGTTGACGTTGCTCCCCCTCATATATATATATATATATATATATATATATATATATATATATATGAGACGCTCTTTCAATTAATCTCCTTTCAATTATTTTCTAAGAGATGTTAGAGCAAGAATCCGTATAAGTATTTTGTCCGAAACTCAGTGGGTAAGATCCCCCGTAATTTTTCTCTCCGCGAAAAGAAGATTTTATCTGAAAAGTTGACGTCGTTTTTTTTATAATTATGTGATAAAAATATTATTTTTTCTCCTCTTTCTCTTTTACTTTCGTAAGAAAATATATTTTTTAATTTTACTTAATTCTTCCAATCGCCCGTCTTCACATTTTGTGCGTCGATTTTTACAGTATTCCACTTTTGTTGATTGTTTACAAGTTTGTCTCATTTCGGTGTCGTATGTACATAGCCTGGAGTCCGGGTTTCGAATCTCGATTGATATTTTTTTTTTATACTAAAGTTTCACTAGAAACATTAATTATTACAATTATTTATTAGCATGTGGTGTAGATATCTGGTTTTGCCATAATACTCACATAAACAGTAGTTTAAGTTCATTTTCTTGTTTTTCTTTTTTTTTCTTTCACTGGAGTGTTGAATATTTGTTTATATGAAAATCTAACCGTGTTCTGACGAAGAACGTTGTTTGAACATATTTTTGCTATTTTGTACAACTAAAATAAAACACGTCTTGAAACAGCTGTAAACTTAGACATCACTGGACGAAATTTTAATGGCAGAATATTATTTAATGATAATTGAAATTTTAAAACACACACATACACAAATATATAAGGACTTGAATGTCTACTAGACACCACCCTCGGGCGTCTTCGGTCTCTCTGTACAGGGGTTTGTCAGAAACCCTGACATGAAGATACTTTTTTATTTGAAGTAAACCCTGATCAAATATTCAAAGAAATGGTGTGCTGTCTTCTCAGGTCATCCAGCACGATCCCCCGATATATATCATAGGTTTTCGATGATATGCTTTTTCATGTAGAATTAAGTTTGATAATAATTATTATTTCATTTTCCGAGGTATTTACAAATGGATACTTTCTTGTAATTGTTGTTGTTTCTAATGGATTTTTAATAACTCGTCTGAACGTTACTGTTAATTTTATTTTGTTTTTTAAGCCAATAGAAAAATATTGTTCTGACGATAGTTGTGCGTTTTAAAAAATGTTATGTGTCCTTGTATGACTTAAAATAAACACTTAAGCTGTAAACAAATACGATACTTTTGTGTATGCTCTTTATTTGGAACTGGATTTTTAAAATAATGTGTATCATTAATATATATATATATATATATATATATATATATATATATATATATATATATAATGTATATTTCAGCAACAAGTCATTTATTATACATGTGTCATTGAAGACCACGGAGTTTTCTTTCTTTGCTATCTTTCTAGTTAATTTCTCGACGCGGCGAGCGATTCGTCGGGTTTCCGGTGTCAGTTGGTGGAGTATGGCACCTAACGTTGTATATATATATATATATATATATATATATATATATATATATATATATATATATATATATATATATATATATATTTAAGTTCATAGGATAAACTTAGAACTTATATTTGTTCAATACAAAGTAGGGCTTCATAAAAATAAAAATAAAATCGTATGAACTTTAGAAAATAAATGATTTATATATATGTGTATATCTATATATATATATATATATATATATATATATATATATATATATATATATATATTAGTACTTCATGTATCCACATAAAATACTACAAGGAGATATAATTTTTTATGTATCAATTTTCAGTATTTACTTCAACAGTGCTCGATACTTAAGTAGAGCTAGGTAGTAAGCAATGAAAATATATATGGCAATCAAGCTACACAGAGGCTCCCGCGTTTCATTTAGCCTGAAGATTCCCCCCGACAATGAAAATCGGGAGCCTCTGTGTAGCTTGATTGCCATATATATTTTCATTGCTTACTATATATATATATATATATATATATATATATATATATATATATATATATATATATATGGTAAAATGAAAAAGGAAAACCAAAAACTGGATGTTTTTTATGTGTACATCAACGTTTCGTCTTTATTTATAAGACTTCATCAGGATGATGATATAGGGAAAAGATATCATGCAAGCACAGATACATGTAGGGTAGACATGTTGGGAAGAAAAATAAAATAAAATGAAAAATAATGGCAGCGTCTATTTTTCATTTTATTTTATTTTTCTTCCCAACATGTCTACCCTACATGTATCTGTGCTTGCATGATATCTTTTCCCTATATCATCATCCTGATGAAGTCTTATAAATAAAGACGAAACGTTGATGTACACATAAAAAACATCCAGTTTTTGGTTTTCCTTTTTCATTTTACCATCACGTCGGATTACCTTCATCCTTCTCTTCCCATATATATATATATATATATATATATTAGATTTCTTGAATGTGAGATAATATATATAATTATTTCCACAATCAGACAACGCCGCGGACCACAACCTATGAAAAGAAACAAACCGGAAGTCCTAGACTCGAGTTTCGCCCTCCTTTGGGCTCATCAGTAGAACACATCCGAACTAATAATATATATATATATATTATCTCACATTCAAGAAATCTAATATTTATTTGCTCGCTTGGTTAGCTTGTTGGATGACATCGTCTTAGCGAGTATAAAATCCTACTTGTGAGACATCGGCCTGGGTTCATAGTAGTTGGATGACTACACCCCTTGTTGAAAAGAGTAGGTAAATTCCACAGTCGGTCATCGCCGCGGTTCGCTTAATCTGTGTAAATTAATAGACATTCTTGTATGTGGCGAGGTAGCTCAGTGGCAGAGTACTCGCTTACCATGCAAGTGACTCGGGTTTCGAATCCTGAGTTCGGATGTGTTCTACTGATGATCCCAAAGGAGGGCTAAACTCGAGTCTAGGACTTCCGGTTTGTTTCTTTTCATAGGTGGTGGTCCGCGGCGTTGTCTGATTGTGGAAATAATTATATATATATATATATATATATATATATATATATAAACTTACATAAATTCATAATTATTAATATTTCTGTACATGTCATCTCTCATATCCGCGGTGCGTATGTGTCTTTTAGTCAAGCGCTGCAAGAGGACGGGATTCTATTTTCGTTGCCATTTGTATTCTCATGTCTTTATCAATTGATTCATTACTTTTGTCTGTGTGTGTGTGTGTGTTATATTTTTCAAATTAAATTTTAATTATTTTTGATTTTGTTTATTCCGTCGCAGCGTCCATCACGCCATGTTTTTTTTTTTGTTTTATTTACGTTTTTTAATATATCTTTTTCTCATTTCTTTGTCGTTGGTCCGTTAGAATTGAAAGGCATTTCGCGTGAATTGACGGCAGGGCGTTCGACCATGCACGATTGTTCATTCAAAACTTTCAACGATTACGAGAAAAGACACCGATGCGCGCAGCGGCCCTGGCGGCCATCTTTTCATTAGAACGCACGCAGATAGAACGACGAGAGGATAGGAACGCGGCATAGACAATAAAAAAAGGAAAAACAAAATTATCTAACGATTCGATTGTCGAGTTGAAACAAGAGATTTTATAGCCGGAGAACGGGGTTCGAATTACACTCTTTTCCAATCTGGACTATAAAGTCAATTGCACTTTGTTTTCTAATACTTATTTCGTGTGAATCTGATGATTCTGGTGATGGCATTAGTTTTCCCGATGTTTTTCTAGTTAGAAATCTTTCTGGGAAGACATCGGGTACTTACGGGAAGGACCACGAAAAGGTTGTCAACATCCCTAAGTGACTGGTACTGTGGAACCGACTGGATTCGATCTTGAAACACCCAGGTCTTCAGTCCATGTCGATATCCACTTAACCACCGTCACCTCCCCCATTTCTAATACTAATAAGTCACCACTAACCAAAACGCCACTGAAGGATTAGGATTAATGAGATTGTTACGTTGTAATTTATTAAAACCAGTTCTTTTCAAATCAATCGTCATTTACTTTGTATGTTCTCAGTATACTTTTCGGTTTTTTTTATACTAACGCCTGGCGCTATCATCATCATCATCATCATCATCATCATCATCATCATCATCATCATCATCATCGTCGTCGTAGGCCGCAGTTCATCACAATCGTCATCGTCTAGTCCGCAGCATTTCGCCTTCATCATCGTCGTAGTGGGTCTGAAACTGACCACTTTTTCATGCACAGAAAAGGAAGAGCAAAGCGACAAAGGATTAAAACTGGGTCTTTATTTTGGAGAGATTTTCTCGTCATACGATTAAATGTCACACATTCATTAAATTGAGAGAGAGGGCAACATTGTTGTTCTTTACTTAATCTTACTTAGTTACGGGGAAAGAAGGAAAAGTGGACAGACCCGTCGCTGTCAACACTTTTAAGAATTAAAATCCCATTTTCTTTTTTCTATTATTATTACATCTCGAATTGACATCTGCTCCTCACGGTTCCCTGAAAATGTCTGACCAATATTGTGACATCATTGCTTCAAGAGGGACACTGAATTTGTCATAACACACCTGTTTGACCGTCCCTTGATCTCCAATCTGAGTTCAGGCTTGTTTATATTTTTAATCCGAGAGCGAACTTGTTTTCTCCGATTTTCGTTTCAAGAAACTTGCACTGGTCCACCTAGATACTAAATCCATACTAGCTGATGTAATCGTTCTTAAGATACATACATCCATTATGTAACAAGATTATCAATTGGATTGATGAACAACACTATGAGAGGATTGGAAACGATAGGTGGAAAGAGCCGAATGTTGTTGCTTAAGAAGACGACTCCACATTGGACTTGAAGACGATTATATTGTAGTCAGCAGCGAAGCAGTCCTGTGATATTGTATTTCACAGTTCGGATGTTCTTGGAAAGAAACTCTGTTCATGGTCTCGATATATAGTAACCATTTGTTTATTAATTAGTCAATAAAAATTAACATCCCTCTTATTGTATTCCTAAACCGTAATTCACCCAAAAAGAAAAATGAGATTCTACTTTTTGAAGCAATTACACGTTAACAGTCTGATAACATTTGTGGTAAAAAATAAATCAGAAAAAAAATTATTTAAAACTTTAGAGTGGGGATCAGTTTCGCATATAAATTTTACTTAAAATGATTACCCATTATATTTTTAATCTTGACCATTTTATTAATTTCTTGGAAATCTATTGTGGTTGGGGGTGATTCTTGTTTGGGGGGATTATTTTGGTAATTTTTTCTGCTGAAAATATACATTAAATATATTATATAAATAATTACTTTCTTTGAGGCCGAAATTGAATTTTCACGGCCTAGTAGACTATAAATTGACTTTTAACGGTCCTGTTTCGCCCATGTCATCTGCACCTTTTCCGTGTGTTTTAATTTATATTTTATGTATTTTGTTATTGCCATCCGGACTTAGGGCCGGTGGTGAGTAAAGGAAGAGCATGTGCTTTCTTATTCCTTTTAACATCGATATTTTTTTTACTAAAGTTTAATCAGGAACATTAATTATTAGAATTATGAATAAGCATAAGGTGTAGATATCCGGTGTCGCAATAATACCTACCTTTTTTAAGTGATAGAAAAGTAAGTAATTATTGTTTTGATTAGATGTTTATTTTTTCAGCATAAGAAATGCGAAAGATTTGTTCCGCCGAGTACATGTTGCATTACCCGTTCTTTCGGGGTACCTGGTAAGATCCAACAAGAATAACAAAGAACAGAATATATTTAAAACCTAATTTTCCATTGCTGGTTAATACGATGAAATTATAAATATCTACCAATAAAACTAAAAATTTTAGATCGCAATAACAAATTTAGGTAAAAATGAAACTGGTTAAAAGGGCTTTTAAAATAAAACAGGTAAAACTGAAACAAGTGAAAAATATAGATAAAAAATCTCGCACTGAATTCAGCAAAAGGAAAACATTCAGAAGTTTGTCGAATGAAAAAGAAAAGTATGTATAAATTTAAAAGTAGATGTAGACTCTCCGTTACACTCACCCCAAATAAAATGTTTCCTTTTAGGCTATTTTAGGGTACTCGTAAAGTTGACGCACCATGTTTCCGTGACTTCGCGTCGTCAACGTTCGGGCCGGTCTCGGAAGCGCCCGAGAGTTGACGGAACTATTAACCAAGAAACATTTGCTTATACACAGTTTGTTTTCGTTAAAATAAGAAAACAATACAAAATAAATTGTTTAAAAGCAGTTGTTGCGGTGTTTATGTTTACAAGAAAAGAATTGACAAAAAATATTTTTAAAAAACATTGAAAAAAATTTTTTTAAAACAATTAGATTTGCTGAACAAATCAAACAAAATCTTCATTTGAAACTTTCCGGTGCAGAAACAAACAAACTAACATTTTATTTAAAAACATTTGATTAACAATGGTTCCTTTGACAAAAAAGAACACAAATAAACATCTAATTACTAACAGTTGTTTAGTAATGGTTTGTTCGTTCTTATATATATATATATATATATATATATATATATATATACATTTATTTATTTATTTATTTAGTTTGGTTTTCTTCGTCGTAAATTATCGCCTGCCAGTCTTCAATTTAGCTTTTGGCAGTTTTCGCCTCGTCAACTCTCGAGCGCTTCCGTAACCTGACCAAACGTTGACGACGCGAAGTCACGGAAACATGGTGCGTTACCTATAAGAGTACCGATTTTAGAATCGGACTCGGAATTGGAATCGGTAATTGTATCGGAATCAGGAATTTCTAACAGAATCGGTAATCGTATTGAAATCGGGAAATATATTGGAATCGTCCCATCCCTAGTAGATACAGCTAGTAAAATAAAAATATTTTTAAAAATCTTGTTAAAGAAATTGATTCATTAAGGAAATGACTCACCTTTGTCGTTCGATTCAGGAAGCGACGATTGAAAGGAAACGAAACGGATCGCTTGCGTGTGAAAATCGCTTTTCGAAATTTCGGAAGACATTTTCTTTTTTCTTTTATTTCGAGATGCCCGCCTTCTTTTTTGTATCCAATGCTTCATTAGGACGGATATTGTCGCAAACAGCAATGGGGAAACATGCATTTCATATTTTGCCGAAAACAAACAAAAAGAGCGCAGATGGCATGAAATTACACTTACGTGCACCGAACACGTTTCTTTTATTTTGTTACATTCATATCTCTATCTCTATAAAGTTAGGTATGTTTATATGTTTGTATGTACAGGATTCACACCTAAACTAAGTAACCGATCATTATGAATTTTCGAATACAGCTGCTAGGCGTAGGGATCCCAAATGTGAGCTATATTTACTTTAATTAAGTTTTATGCAATGAATAGATGCCGTTTGTGAAAATTCAGATGCGCACGATTTTTTTACAATATGTGTTAGCCATCAAAGTGCTTTCACAGAGTATTTATTCACTCCTCTACAGGAATTAGGCACAAGGCCAGTTTTTATCTTACTCCCACAAGTAAGATGTGACCCAAGGTCGGGTCGGGAAAGTGGGGTTTGAAAAGCCAGCGCCCGAGAGGTGAGCACTCTGACCATTGAACATTCCATGGTCAGCTCCGTCGGCATTCCCCGGTAGGGGCGCCTCAGGCAGTAAGCAATAAACTTACTCCTCCCCAAACAGGGGAGGCGAAGCCTGGGAGGGTGGACCTCCAAGAATTGCACAGGACAGACCCATAGACCGGCGTAAATCAAGCCCTGAAGGCCAAGACAATACCAGTCTATGGGGTGCAGTATCCATCGGAACATATACTACACTTTGATCACAGAGTAGGACCCACGCTAACTTTGACTTCGTCGTTATGGTTAAAGTTAGGGTCAGGTTGGGGGTTAGGGTTAGCGTAAGAGTTATGGTCAGGGTTTAGGGTTAGGGTTAGGGTTAGGGTTAGGGTTACGGTTAGTGTTAGTGCTAGGGTTATGGCTAGGGTTAGGGTCAGGGTTATGGGTAAGGGTTAGGGTTAGAGTTAGAGTTAGGGTTAGGGTTACGGTTAGGGTTAGAGTTATGGTTAGGGTCAGGGTTTAGGGTTAGGATTAGGGTTAGGGTTAGGGTTAGGGTTAGGTTTAGGGTTAGGGTTAAGGTTAGAGTTATGGTTAGGTTTAGGGTTTGGATTAGGATTAGGGTTAGCGTAAGAATTATCTGGTAAAGTACCGACACCAATTATTAAATATTTCCCAAATTTCAGTTTCTTTTGAGTATTTTAAAGAGTGACATAATATGGGCACAACCTTCCATTTGAAAATTTGAAGCATATTTGCTATAAATTTGATCCATAGTCGACAATTAAAATAGATTATGTGAATTTCAATTTGTTCTGACGAACCCTTAAGCTTAAATTTTAGACATTTTCTAGAATCAAAATCATCTAATAGAGTTTGATCGAAATTAGAAATAGGATTTTTTTCTGTTCGTAATAAAATAGCAACAGGTGATCGGTTAGCAAGCGAGGAATAGGAAGAGCACACATTAACAAGGCAGTAGTTAGTCTTCAAGATATCAATACAAGAGTTTGAATCTCACGTAGGTTTATAGAATTTTTTAATTGGGTACGTGTTTTATAAATTTAACGAAATTAACATAACATAATAACATTAAAAGTTATAAAAAGCCACACATGGAAGCGTTGTAGAATGGCAATAATAAAAAGAATATTTAAAAAAAATATTTTGAAAACCTAGGCAACGCAATTTATTTATGTTTTGTAAAATAAATTATTTATTTACTTTAAAAACTTGAGTACTTTCGGTGATATCCACCCTTGTCATTTTTTTCCTCTTCTTTTTTTGTTTGATCCTTCTTGATTGAGACATATTTATCGCAGTCAAGTTGAAATTCGTCTTGATGTTATCGACGATTAATGTTGATATGCCGCTGTGTGTAGCACGCGGTTACGTGAATAAGGTAGATTGGAAGTGTTGGTGAAATGGCAATAATAAGGAAAATATTTTGAAAAAATATTTTGAAAACCTGGGCAACGCAATTTATTTATGTTTTTTTAAATAAATTATTTATTTACTTTAAAAACTTGAGAAGTATCATATAAATATTATATAAGTATTATAGAATTTTTTTTTTTTTTAAATAAGTCAGGATTTTTTTTCACAATCCACAAAAAAGTAGATATAAAAGATGTCTGGCATTAGTTCAAAGCTAATCATTTTTGTTAAAAACATAATTTCTAATGTTTTTGCTAATAAGAACAATTTGTTAATATACATTCATTGTTGTTACTTAATCTCTCATGCAATTTCTAAGCAGCGTATTTTTCCTCAAAATTTCACAAATAGTTTTCTTCGTACTAAATAAAGATGGAAATTGACATACACAGGTACTTCCAAAAAAAACTCCAAGAACGGATATAAACTAGTATTCTTTTAATGAATAAAACGAATATGTACTTTTTTAATTTTTTTTTTTTTTAAGTTATAACAATTTTAACGTTTTTTTTTTAAAACAATACATATTCTATTTTTACCATAATAATAATTGTTAGTTAAATATGTTTTAAATAAATACAACGAAAGTTTAAAATTTTAATTTATTAAGTGTAATAAATTAAATATTTAAAAGAACAGTCTCTTACTTGTTTATTGTAAAAATATAATTGATAATTAAATAGTTTTTAAATAAAAAGAATGAATAGCACATTTTCTTATTGTCTAACAATTAGAACTGTATTAAAAGTATAGTAATATAAACTCTATTACTAATGAAGAAGCCAAACCTATTCTATTATTTTAATAATGAAAATTTAATATATGTCTTTCTAAGGCCCAACCTATTCTATTACTTCTATTAATAATTGAAATCGTGTATACGTCTGTCTGATACCTAACCTATTCTATTACTTTTATTAATAATGGGGATCTGGTATACGGCTTTTTGAAGCCGAACCTATTCTATTACTTCTATTAGTAATGGAAATATGGTATACGTCTTTCTGAAGCCTATTCTATTATATCTGTTAATAATAGAAATCTGGTATACGTCTTTCTGAAGCTAGACCATTTTTTCTTAGTCCTATTAATAAGATAACATCTGGTATATGTCTGTCTAAAGCTGAACTTATTCTATAACTTTTACTACTAAGGGAAATCTAGTATATGTCTGTCTGAAGCCTAACCTATTCTATTAAATTTATTTGTAATGGAGATTTGGTATCTGTCTGTCTAAAGTAAAAACTATACTATTACTATCTTTTATGTTCAATTTCAGTTACTATACTATTTCAAACTAATGTACTATCCTCCAATTCTCAATCATGAGGGAGTACTCTAGTATCTATTTAGTTGTCATGATATAATTCTCCCCAACATTACATATTTTTGGGAGGAAGGAGAATTTGTATCTGCGTTGTTCTTAAGAGACCATCCTCCCTAGCATTACCGCTTCTTTGCGGGCAGTGTAGTATGTGTTCGTCCGTCATGATACCACCTCAAATCATTACATCTACCTTTGTGGAGGTAATATAGCATCTATTCTATTATCATGATATCGTCTTCCTAGGCATTGCCTCCTCCTTTAGGGGATAGTGTCGTCTATGTTCATGTATTATTATTTCATCCTCCCAGGCATTACTTCCTCGTTGGGTAGCAGTGTAGTATATGGTTGTTCGTCATATATACTAGTAAAAATAATTTGAAGATGTTTTTTAACTGGTAAACTTGACGAGACGATACCATTTGATTTTTGAACAATTCATTTTAAAAATGGGTAAATTCTAAATATTGTTAGTTTGCGACAAGTTTGGTGATCGGATGATGTCAATTTTTAAAATGAGTATGAAAATTGATAACGTATGTACAGACGTTAAAACCTGTATTATTATACAGATTTAATATTTAGAATGCAAGGAAAAAATGAAAAAATTATCTCGTATCTTGAATAGGCTGTTATTTCAGCTGGTTATAAACATAGAAAGAAACAAATTTAGAAAATGAATTTCTTTTGAAAATGAAACATATATATATATATATATATATATATATATATATATATATATATATATATATATATAACTCCCACCCTTGCCATAATCCTAACCCTACCCGCCATGCTTTCTGAAAACTTTTCAAAACAAGCAACCGCACCCTATGCCATTCCCACTGAACATCTTTTAACAAAATTTATATTGAATGCGCTTCGTTAGGCCGTGTGTGAATGGCTTGTGTAAATATATCGGAATGAATGGACACATCCTGTACATGATTGTTGGCGGGTCGGCGGGGCGTTTCTACCAGCAAGACCGACTGTTGCTACGCACGTACGGTGAAAATGAAAGTGAAAGTAGAAGGTTTAGGGCTAGAGTTAGGGTTAGAGGTAGCAAGGCAAAAAGTGAAAATAGAAAATCACGACATCTCACTCTTCTCTGAAGATGTTGTCTGAAACCTGACAACGGGGTATCTCAGAGAGATAGAGGCCTCGTCACGTGGTGGGTAGGGGCAGCCAACTCTTACTTGACTAAGGATGGTTTGCTGCTTGCGATGACACGTATCATACTACAACAACTACTACTACTTCTACTACTACTACTACGACTACTACTACTTCTACTACTTCTCATACTACTACTACTAATAATAATGATAAAAATCCACTTTATAATAAAGACCAATGTGTATTTATCTGTATATAAATAAATATGAATCCATTCCGTTACACAAAGGTAAGCGAGTAAAAAACGTGCCAGTTTATACCCCCAGACAAAATCATATCAAGCCGTGAAGGGAAGCTAGAAGCAAATTACGGATCAGCAAACCCCCGCCGCCTGAAATGGATTCGGAAATAAATCATAGACTCTAAATCCAAAATCAACGGTAGTTGTTTTTTTCTTTAGGTTAGCAAAATTGAAAATAATAATAATAATAATAATAATAATAATAATAATAATAATAATAATAATAATAATAATAATAATAATAATAATAATAATAATAATAATAATAATAATAATGATAATAATGATAATAATAATAATAATCAAATGGAATTCGGAATCGAAAAGTGTGCATTGCTAGAGATTAAAAAGGGAAAGTTGGAGACGACTGACAGCATGGAACTACCCAACCAAGAGCAGATTAGGGCGCTAGATGAACAAGACAGCTATAAATATTTGGGAATTTGCGAAGCAGACACAATCAAATCAACAGAAATGAAAGAGAAGATTGGAAAAGAATACCTGAGAAGAGCAAGAAAGCTCTTAGAAACAAAATTACATAGCAGAAACCTAATAAAAGGAATAAATACATGGGCAGTATCACTAATAAGATATTCTGGACCATTCATAAGCTGGACTAAAGAAGAACTCAGGCACCTTGACCAGAGAACTAGAAAATTAATGACTATGCACAATGCACTACATCCATGAGACGATACAGACAGACTCTACATGAAGAGAAATGAAAGGGGAAGAGGACTGGTAAGTATAGAAGACTGTGTGGACGACACTAAAAAAGATCTGAAGAAATACATAAACCAGAACACAGAAAGGCTGATCACCGAAGCAAGAGATACCGTCCCAACGAACAACGCAGGAAACATCGAAACTGGACACAAACAAACAAGAAAAGAAAAATGGGAAGAAAGACAACTACATGGAAGCTTCATAAGACTCACAAGAGAAGAAACCAACGCAAATAGCTGGACATGGCTAAGAAAAGGAAACTTGAACAGAGAAATGAAATTTTTACTGATGGCTGCACAGAGCAATGCGATTAGGACAAACTACATTAAAGCTAAAATAGATAAAATCATGGAAAACAATCAATGCAGACTGTGTGGACCAAGAGACGAAACAATAAATCATATAATAAGCAAACTTCAATAAATCATATAATGTAGCAAACTTGCCCAAAAAGAATACAAGAACAGACATGACTGTGTTGGGAAAGTAATACACTGGGAACTGTGCAAACAATTGAATTTCGAATATGCAGACAAATGGTACAAACATAAACCAGAAACAGTACTGGAAAACGAAAAACACAAAATCCTCTGGGATATGGATATACAAACACATAAACTCATACAAGTGAGGAGACCTGATGTTATTATAATAGACAAAAAGGAAAAATCTTGTAAAATCGTAGACTTCGCCGTTCCAGCAGACCACAGAGTGAAGATCAAAAACACAGAAAAACAAAGTAAATACACAGAACTAGCCAGAGAACTGAAGAAAGTTAGTATAATACCAATAATCGTAGGAGCACTAGGAATAATCCCAAAAATCCTGGAGAAAAGACTGGGAGAAATTGGAATCAAAGGGACCATCGAAACCATACAAAGGATGGCAATGATCAAAACAGCTGCAATCTTAAGGAAAATAATCAAATGCGGAAACCAACACGCATAAGCTACAAAGGCTAACCAGTCACAAGGAATTTACAACAGGGAGAAAACAAAACTACACGAAGAACACCACAACAAGAACCAAGGAACAGAAACTGCAAAAAACAGCACTTCATAACCCCCCCCCCAATAAATTACACCGGCCACAGCTATCACTACACAAAAATTAACCAAAGAAACAGAAATTACAAGAAACACTATAAGCTCCTCCCCCTCCCCCCAAAAAAAATAAAAAGAATTGAAAAGAATTTTTGTTTAAATAAGGAAAGAGAAAAGGAAAAGATTCATGAATTTTTTTTTTTTAATTATTTTATTTATTTATTTATTTATATATATATATATATATATATATATATATATATATATATATTTAATGGTGCCGGCCTAGGCTGACACCAGACAAAATATTTGTAGAGGGTCGAGGAGGATGAGTAGAACGAGGAGGGACAGCACAAACCAGACCATCACTGGAAAAGTGCAGAGAATGCTGGGACCTTGGGGATGCTTATTGCCACCCAAATCCCATAGACGACCAATTGTCCTTACCAGCGAGAAATCAATGGTAAGTGGCTGTTTCGATACCGCATCGTTATCGAAAAGAGGTGAAGAATACTGGAAATCTGGAGAGGCTTGTTGTCACTCAGACTCCAGGAAATACCACTGGTTGTTGTCGGTGAGCAATCACTGACGATGATCTGTGTGAGAACTCCTAGTGAGTACAAATAACAAATAATTTATGTGTGAAAATTAAATTACTTACGTAAGTCTATGAGTTTATATGAATATAAGTACGAACACTGACGAAGAATAATTTTCTCCGTTATTTTTAACACAGAGTATACAACATAATAATAATAATAATAATAATAATAATAATAATAATAATAATAATAATAATAATAATAATAATAATAATAATAATAATAATAATAATACGGTCAAAAAGAACAGTACACGGGACGGTGAAGCTGAGAATAAAAATAAAATAATAGAAAATGGGAGGATAAGCAGCTACATCGACAGTTCATAAACTGACCAAAGAAGAGACGCACGAACAGATCTGGACATCGTTGCAAAAAGGACACTTGAACAGAGAAACACAATCGTTAACTACAGCCGTATAAAACAATGCGATAAGAACTATATCAAGGCTAAAATAGACAAAACCCAGGAAAAAAGTAAATGGAGACACTGTGGACAAAGAGACGCATCTCTTAATCACATAATAAGTGAATGCAGAATATAAACCATCTTCCCGGCGTAGAAAAGGCAGTCCACTGGGAACTATGCAAACGCCCGCAGTTTTAATATACAGACAAATTGTGTAGACACACCGGAGACACTACTGGAAAATGAAAAGCAAAAAATTCTGTGGAACATGGAGGTGCAAACAGACATATCACAAAAGTAAAGAATTCGGACGTGATAACAGTTACCAGAAAGGGAGAACCTTTCAAAGCGTAGATTTCGCCGTTGCAGCAATTCACAGGGTGAAAATCAAGGAGGCATAAAAACGAAGTAAATATATTAAACTCAATTGAACATGGAAAATCGACATGATACAAATAATTGTAGGAACACTAGGAACACTTCAGGAAAACCTGTAAAATAAATTGGAAGAACTTGGAATCAAAGGGTGGGGGGCATACAACAGGCGTCAATGATGAGATTAGCCGAAATGGTTAGGAAAATTCCTCGATTATAGAAACACATTCACACAGCCAACAAACACGAAACGAACACAGTTTAAATAAGAATAGAACAAAAAATATAAAAACATCACACGAGACTAAAGAAACAGGCCGCGCGTGCGTAGTCCCCCTCTGTATATGACTCGATGTGGCGAGTGTAAAATGCAATAAATTTGGGCAATTTGGGGCCGCGAACCAGAATTTTTAGGTCAAGGATGCTCATTTTATATCCAGAACAATTGCCTCTACATTTTGGCCAATTTTCAGAAAAATTGAATGGATGGATCAAACGTTATGGTAGAAAAAGGTCATTTTTTGCCATTTCGGGGCCTTTTGACACCCTGGGGGGCTAACCAGATTTTTTTTTTAATCGGAGAATGTCACTTTCTAACCTGACCAAAGTTACAACTTCATGTAAAATTTCAGAGAAATTCAATGGATGGTTGCGGAGAAAAATCCGGACGGACGGAACGGACGGACATGCCTCAAAACATAAGTCCCCTGATTTATAAAATCGGGGGACCAATTACACTGCCAAGAACCACATATACTGACAGATACACTAAAAACGTACACCACACAAAATATTTGTGAAGGGTCATAAAGGATGGAAAGACTGAGAATGGAGAACACCAATCAGACATACGCTGGAAGGGTGCGAAGAATACTTGAACCTTGCGGAAGCTTATTGCCACCCAAATTCCAGAAAAAAAACAGCTATCGATGCAAGCAAGAAATCAATGGTAAACGGTTGTTTCGATAGTGCAAAATGATTTTCATCTGCTATCAAAAGAAGTGGAGAGTGATTTAAATTTTGGGAGGCTTATTGTCACTTAGACATCAGGGAACACCCAGTAACTCAAACTTAATAAAACATTACGCCCTTTTTTACTATCAATTCTTAAGTATGCAGTGTTTCGGTTCTTGGTCTATATACCGGAAAATATATGCATATTCATTGTAGTAATATGTAGCATCCTTAAGCCTTCAGATACTAGTTCTTGCCAGTCAGTTACCATAACACGTCAAGTCACACAATACAGTAGGTCAGTTACTATAGAAAAATACGATGATTCGAGAATGTCCGTGTTTAGTTATAAAATAATACGATTTTTTCAATATTCATTTTTATTTTAAAATTTACTTTCTATTTATTTTTAATTTAAATAAAAACTTAATTTATATTTTATTTATGATTCAAACCAAGAAAAGGTTTTTTGCACAAAATATTAACTTACTGTTTTAATCAAATGCTGATCGTCGTTAAAAAATGCATATGAAAATTAGTTAATTACAAATAAATTAATTCATATAAAAGAGTACCTTCTTCCCAGTGTTTGTGTATAGACATTATTATTTACAACCTCTTGCTCCAAAAAAGTAAAAACAATGAAGCTATGAAGAAGCTTCGAATTAGTTATGAAATTATACGAATGTTTAAATATATATTTTTTTTAATTCAATAAATAAAAAACTCTATAATTAATACTATTGATAGATAATTAAAAAAAAATCAAGTAAAAATATTTATATGAGGTTCAGAGGTGGGGGCGGGAGTTACTATGAGGTTCTTCATTTTGCTTGACAACGCTCCTATTATATATATATATATATATATATATATATATATATATATATATATACATATATATATATATATGTGTGTGTGTGTGTATAAATATATATAGATAAAGATAAATGAAAGAAGAGGGATAAACATGTACGAATGACAAATCTATTTCAACTTCGAAGTTGAAATAGATTTTTCATTCATACATGTTTATCCCTCTTCATTTATTTATCTTTATAATTGCTCTATCTCGTATATTGAGCTTAAACCATTTCACTATAGGTTCTATCTACTAAAAGTATACTTTTAGTTTCATATTTTATATATATATAAATATATATATATATATATATATATATAGAAAGAGAGAGAGAGAGAGAGTGAGACAGAGACAGAGAAAGAGAGAGAAAGTAAGTTGAAACAAATAAATTCATGACATTATTTATTTCATTTCCAGGAATTCAAAGTCAACAAATATTAGGCGTACGATCGTTTCTAAGACGATTAAAAAAAAAATAATTTTCTTATTTTTTGTTTTGTAATTCCAATATGTCTCGGATATGTTTCTTCCCCAGTCTGTTGAAGATGAGGTAGACTCCCTCTACAGGGCTGAAAACTTTTCATACGAGCTAATATCATATATCTCTATGAAACCACCATTCGCCATGGATTATTGTTGTCACATCTAAGCTGGTGCACCAACCTCTAGTCTCTCCTTAGACAGGGTACAAAACAGAATTGCTAACCTAATAAGTACTGCACTGTAGTCAAGCTCAAGACTATGTTGCATCGCCGCAGTGTTGCATCCCTGTGCTTGAACTTTCTGCACTTGTACCTCCTCAACGTTAATACCCCCGACCTACCTGACTAGCAAGAAAATCGCACCCCTTCGCTGTAGAGGTCCCTTGATGTTTGAAGAATTTTTACTTTAATAGCTTATTTTCTCGGACCGCTTGCCTTTAAAAATTCCTCCCTGCCTTCTGTTCCGTCGTCAGTACAACCATGAAGAAATTTAAATGTAATGTGAACAAACATCTTGCTGCCTAACTCCCCACCAAGGTTGGCCCCTATAAATCTGGCCCCTATCAAAGTAACCCCTTTACACTTCAGTGGCATTATACTTTGTGTGAGGCGAAAACAATTAGAGAAGAAACCGTTAACATAATTGAAGAGAGCATATTCAAAGTTAATTATCTATATAATTATACGCTGAGGCATTTCGTATTCGTATATACGCTATCACCAATCACGCCTCCTTTAAAGATAAAGTTGCGCCATCGCCCAAGATGAATGCAAAAAAAAATATTTATTTAAATGTATCTGTTTTCGCTGTCTGCCGAACGTTTTGTATTTAATAAAGTAAGTATAAACTCACGAAAAATAAGTCGCCGAAAACAGTCACAGAAAAGTCACAGAAAATAAAGATACCTTCGGATTTCAACGGGGTGCCTCAAGTAAAATCCATTACCGTTGCTGTCTTTAAGCTATTAAATCCGTGTGTTTCATTTTATTTGATCATGTTTGTTTTATTTAGGGACAAGGTGGCTTTCCAACGCATTCACCTAATTAATCCATTCGTTTTTTTTTAAATAAATTAATATAGTAATGTATATTTTAAATGTGTTGTAATAGCAAAGGATACACATACAGATGTACGTGTGCATCTGTATGTGTTATGCGAATGAATTGTTAGTTTATTGATGAATAATATTATGGGAGTACCGAAAACGATAAATAGAATAAACAGAAAATGTTTACTTATAAGGACTGTTTTTTATCAAGTATGTGCTCAAGAGTTGACGACAACTTTGTCGCAGCCCACAGGGAAGAAATCCCGTAGTAATGTGCTTGGCAGACCTGAAACTATTAAATCCGTGTGTTGCTTTTCTTTTATAATGTTCGTGTTTATTTAGGGAAAATATAGTTTTACAAAATATCTTCATGGATCAATTCATACGCTTTTTAAAATTAATTTTAAAATGTATCTTTTTTGTTACTGTTAGTATAGTAATGTATACGCATAGATGTTGGTGTACATCTGTATGTGTTATGCTTTTTATAATGAATTAAAAAATGTATCTTTTTTGTTAGTGTTAGCATAGTAACGTATACGCATAGATGTTGGTGTACATCTGTATGTGTTATGCTTTTCTTAATTAATTAAAAATGTATCTTTTTGTTAGTGTTAGCATAGTAACGTATACGCATAAATGCTGGTGTACATCTGTATGTGTTATGCTTTTTTTCATAATGAATTTAATCATGTATTTTTTGTTAGTGTTAGCATAGTAACGTGTACGCATAGATATTGGTGTGCATATGTATGTGTTATGCTTTTTTATAATTAATTAAAAAATGTATCTTTTTGATAGTGTTAGCATAGTAACGTATACGCATAAATGCTGGTGTACATCTGTATGTGTTATGCTTTTTTTCATAATGAATTTAATAATGTATTTTTTGTTAGTGTTAGCATAGTAACGTATACGCATAGATATTGGTGTGCATCTGTATGTGTTATGCTTTTTTATAATTAATTAAAAAATGTTTCGTTTTTTGATAGTGTTATCATAGTAACGTATACGCATAAATGCTGGTGTACATCTGTATGTGTTATGCTTTTTTTCATAATGAATTTAATAATGTATTTTTTGTTAGTGTTAGCATAGTAACGTGTACGCATAGATATTGGTGTGCATCTGTATGTGTTTTTTTTTAATTAATTTTTGTAATGAATTTAATAATCTATTTTATTTTAGTGTTAGCATAGTAACGTATAAACATAAATGTTGGTGTTCATATGTCTGTGTTATGCGAGTTATTTACATTTAAGTAAAAACCAATTAGCTACAATTTTGTAAACTTACTAAAAAAAAAGAAGTAAAAGATCCCCTTCTTCTAAATTTCAAACAATTCCATACGTTATAAAAAAAAAAAGATTAAACCGGGTTTTCATTCCTCCAACAGGTGGTCGTCAGATGTTTCTTCTGTGGTGGTTTCGTTCTTTGAATTTAATCACAATGCCAGCAACATGTGGTGGTTATGTTTTAGCGTCATGAAACTCGGGGTAATGTTAAATCTGTGGGATGAGCTGCATGTTGCGTTTTCGATTTTTGTTTACTAATGACTCACTATTTATTAAGACCAAATAACAGTCGAGAATAAACGTTAATAGTTGAACTATGTTGTAGCCAACACGGAAGCAATCCCGTGATAATATGTGTGTAAAGAAACTGTTTTACAAGGGGTGTGTGATTAAATGAGGAACGATATGCCCTTTTGTCTCCACCTCATGATACCATATTGTCTTTTTTTTTATAATTATTTTTTAGAGCGGGGCCAAACGGTACATTCAGCATTGATTACGTGAGATGTGCAAGTAAAGTGAAATGTTATCTTACAGCTGTGACCAAAGAGTAGTATCTGTTCTGTTCTCGGTCAGATGTCCCATCCAGGTTCAATGGTAGTAAATCCAGGAAATCCAATTCTTGCGACGCCTTCAACGGTCAACTTTTTATAAATATATTTTCAACTTATTAGTTTTGCAATATTTGCACTTTCTTTTCTATTTATCTTAAATAATATTTTATCTTTTCAAATTTTGACTTTAGTATTTCTCTTACTAACTAATCTCTCTTTATTCCTCTGTTGATAAGAATTCCTTTTTTTGAAAAATCATGGTTTTAGGAAGGAAAAATCAATCCCTTGTTTTGAACAAATGAAGACGTAATAGATTTTGTATTATTGCAAATGTTATTCTCACATTTTAATTGCCTCTCTCTTTATATATATATATATATATATATATATATATATATATATATATATATATATATATAGTGTGTCAGGTTGTATATGAAAAGAAATCAAATAAAGTGCTCGATCATATAAAAGAGCTAATATAATTTATTTAGATACTGTATATTACATATTTCAGCAATGTACCGCGGTTTCATCCAAAAGGGCAGATTTAGACATCTTTAGTAATAAAGATGTTTAAATCTGCCCTTTTCGATGAAACCGCGGTACATTGCTGAAATATGTAATATACAGTATCTCTCTCACTCTCTCTCTCTCTCTCTCTCTATATATATATATATATATATATATATATATATATAAATGAATAAATGCGAAAATTTTGTTCCATCTATCTTTACTATATTAACACTTATACAGGTCGTGCTTATATAATTCTAAGATAATAATTACAATTTTGAAATACCACATATAGTAGACTTCCAATACTCACAAACAGTTTTCGGTCTTCTTAATTTGCATATTTACCTCCTGCGGAGCTCATAATATATTAATATTCTCTAATATTCAGTTGTAATTTTTCATTGACATATTTTCTTATATATACGCACTATTCTCGTCGATAGTAAGACCTTTGATGTCGCTCTGATGCTGAGAACAGATACGTCTAATATCGCCGGGATGATAAGAACATCTACCACACTTTGATGGACAAAGAATCATCAAATTAATGCTTTTATGGCTAAACATTTTTGAATGAATGAAACATAAAAGATGTAATCTATTATTGTATTACCTTTAATGGGCTGTGGGTAGTGTAGTATCTGTTCTGTTGTCATAAGACCGTTCTTTTAAATGGTGTGAGGGTAATCCTTTCAGGTATTACAACCTCCTTTGACGGAGGAGGTAATGTAGTATCTGTTATGTTGTTATGAGACAATATTCGTTGGGACTAACTCTTTTTTGTGGAGGTAGTGTAGTACCTGTTCTGTTGTCTTAATACTATACTCACGGGAATTACCTTCTCTTTTTATGATGCAATCATCCCAGGTATTACCTCTTCTTTTTAGGCGTGGGCAGTATAGTGTATACTGGTTTCTCATGATCCCTACAATTCTATTATTATCTTCTCTGTAGGGGGTGGTTGTGTACTATTTGTTCTGTTATAATATTATCCTCCCAGGTATTACCTCTTCTATTTTGGGGGTGAGGGGCTTTCGTCATGATATTATTCTCTCAGCTGTTACCCTCTCTTTTGGAGGTAAGTGTAGTATATGTTTGTTCATCATGATATCATCCTCTAATGCTTATATATATATATATATATTGTGAGAGATTTTATAAACGAGCAGTAATAATATGGCTTAAAGCGAGATTCCAACACCGTTTATTGTTGTTGTTGTTGTTGTTGTTGTTGTTGTTATTGTTGTCGTTGTTGAATCACTGTCCGCTGCTCGCTGTACACTCCCGCCAATATGGCGTTTAAAGATTTAAATCCCTCCTGATTCCTCTGCTGGTTGACGTCGACCGATGTTTAAAAAGACTCGACTACGAATCAGTGTCGATTTGTAATCCGGGTTTGAGCCCTCCGACTGACGTGAATTAACATCCCCTTCACTGAATATGGCGTAAGCATGAAACATCGATGTCCGAAGGTAGAAATAATTAATATTTACTTTTAAATATATATATATATATATATATATATATGTGTGTGTGTGGGGGGGGGTAGAGAGATTGTGTGTATGTGTGTGCGTAGTTGCATATACGTAAATACGTACGTATATGTATGAATACGTTCTTGTTTTGTCTGTTTTTTTATAGATGGTACACATGTGGGTGTGCGTGTGTACGGGTACACGTAAAGAGAATCTGCACGTGTGTGTTTGAATTATTTACCTTCAAATAAAAGATAATTAGAAATAAATGAAAGTCTAAACAAAAACATTTATAAAATGTATCCCCCCTTTTTAAAAAAAAGTAATAGATCCCACTCTTTTAAATTTCAAACAATGCCATTAGTGAGAAATCTAGATCGTTGAAAAAACGCAGTCTCGCGCCAAAATAGACATCTGGCGGGAAAATCTGAAACGAATTTCAAAATTGACGTTTATTTATTTATTTATTTATTTAAGTATTTACTTATTTATTTAATTATTTTGAATTCATCGTAACTGTTTTTCTTGTTTAATTATTTTTTTTTTTATTATTATTTTTCTAAACTTTAACCGACATCTTTTAAAGTGAATGCCAATGTAAAACTTTATACGGGATCAAAAGAGTCAAGCTCGGCAGATAGGGTGATAGAGTTGCGGGACGGGGGTTAGAGAGAGCATTAAGAAAATCCGGGAACGGAAACGAAAAAGCAATAATATCGTTGATAGAAAGTAAACTTTTTTTTATACGTAAACAAAGTTTTTGATACGTAAATAAAGATGAAAGGAAAACAAATTTGTAAAAAAATCAAATACTTACATACATAAAATGCTGACCAACTGACTCTAAAGATATTCCTTAAAAACGCATGTGTGTCTGTGATATGATGGGTTTATGCTGAAGCAGGACTTACGCAATCTCCAGCATCACTTCTTTGGACTCGTCATTGTTTACGTCCAATGACAAGGGGAAATCGCAAACGAGATGAGCAATGCCGGGACAAGCGTAGAAAGACTAATATTATTTCGGCGTTTTTCCTTCTCAGAGACTAGTTGCCCTGACAAGTTTACCCTGTAAGATAATGAAGAGTGGCAAAAATGAATCATGGACGAGTCCATTGTGGGTGGGACGTCGAGAAAGAAAAAAAAGGCGACTTGATAACTGTTAAAAAGGAGAAGGTTCCGCAGTGCAAAAAGGACTTGAAAAACGGCGGTTACAAAAACGCGAAGAGCAGAAACGCTTGGTGATCGGAGTATCGATGTACCGGAAGAATGCGAGTTTACCGATATTTATGGCACCGATGAGGCTTTATTAATACACTCATATATACAATAGTATAGTTCACTGTAAAAATACATTTATAAGCTCTGCTTGAAAATAACTGTCGGTTCCTTTTTGACACTTGATTCGTGCATGTACACCTCCCCCTCCATCTTTCTATTTCCTATCTCTTCTCTCTCGATCTGAATCAACAAACGTTTTCTTTTCTTCGCCTTCTTTTCCTTTATGTGTCTACCTTCCTATCACTTCTCCCTTCATTATATGCCTCTCTTTCCACCTTATTTTTATATATTTATGTATTTATTTATTTATTTGTCCTGTTTGTTTCAGATTTTAGATTTTAGACTTTGTAGATTTTTTGTTTTTGTTTTGTTTTTAGATTTTTTAGATTTTTAATTTTTAATTTTTTAACGGCCCCAATTTTTGAAATGTTAAATTTCTTTTCTTCTTCTCTTTCTTTATCCCTCCATTTCATTCTCTCCAAATATGATCGGATTCTAACTCTGCCTGATGAGATCTCAGTTTATAGTAACATGCCAGTGTCGCAGATTTTGTACATGTCTGTGTAAATAAAATTATCATATATATATATATATATATATATATATATATATATATATATATATGTGTGTGTGTGTGTGTGTGTATGTGTGTGTGTGTGTGTCATTTATTTGTTTATTTTATTATTTTATTTGGGATACTTTGAACATATTCAACTATTTATGCTCAAAAGCGTTTTACCTAAATGCTATGTGGGGAGAATATTCTCTTCGCCAATGTGATGCCTCTATCTATTTTTTTAAAAATATAATCCACCACAGTCACGTGTTTCGCTGTCTTACAACTCATCAGCATTGCTGAACCTGACGAGATCCGAAACGCCGATGCTTTACAACTGAGCAAAATCCCGTTAGTGGAATGAACGTTTCGTTTTTATAGATGTCATTCATTTGTTTATTGTATTTGCGATAATTTGAACGAATTCAACTATTTATACGGTAAAGCATTTTACCAAAATGTTAGGTGGGATTAATTGTTCCATTCACCAATATGATTTCCCCATATGGAGAACGACATATATTTTGTTAAACATAATTATCCACGGACACGGGTTTTGTCATCAATTTCTGTCAGAATTTTGACAGAAATTGATGCTTGAATCCTCAACGGAATAATACCAGGTTTCATATGCCGATTCTGGAGCCCTGGAGGTTATTCAGGGGTGGCACTGTGGAATGGTTGGTTTTTTTAGGGGGGGGGGCTATATCGAGGTTGACCTAAGGACACATATTCTGCCGGATGTGGGGGTTTTCCCTCATTCGTTCTTTCTTTTTGTCCTCTACCTTTGGATTGCACTGGACTTGATTCACAACTGCCACATATTGCCAAATTGTTTGAGCTGTCTTTTGAACATGTTTTACTTTTTTTCTTCTTAAGTGATTTCAATTGGGTCAAACCCCAGTGGGGTATTGTCAGTTATTGAGGACAATATCTTAGATTTGTATCTCCCATGATGAACTGACTAGCAAGATGCTTGCTAGGTAGCGAAACGCGTGTAGGGAACTATAGCTTTACAAAATAAATAAATAAATAATAAAATAAAAGATCGTTTCGTTGTGATGAATCTCCTCTGCAAGAAAGGGAAAATATTTTGGTAAACTCTCCAAATATACGTGTAACTGCTCTGTCCCCTATAATCGGGGCTCATAGGTCTTGTTTTTATTGGTCTTATTTCAGACTTTACTAAATCTTTATATATATATATATATATATATATATATATATATATATATATATATATATATATATATATATATATATTATTTGTGTATATATGTATATATATATATATATATATATATTATTTGTGTATATATGTATATATATATATATAGATATATATATATATATAGATATATATATATATATATAGATAGATAGATATAGATATATATAGATATATATCGATAAATATTAATTATTCATTACCTATTCGCATAGGGAATCAGCTAATAATTAAGGAGGAATTTAACTTTGTAAATAGCGAGTCGGCGGCTAATTTACACGAGCAGTTTAAAGTGATCATCAAACTGTATTTGGATATTGCATGAAGCTATTTGTACTGCTTGTTATTAAACTCACTCAGAGTGCCCGACCTTTAGTGAAGGGGACTTATAATATTTATAAATAAATATTAATTATTTATTACCTATTGATGAAATAACTGAATTATGTCTACATTTGGTTATTGAGGTAGCGATAGCTTGATCAGTTCCACTAAAGAGGCATGCATTTACTAGCTGTTTTATTTTGAAATCTCTGAAACAGTTACATGGTAAACAGCTGATGATAACCGTTTTCTATTTCACAATTTCAGTTAAGGTATTCTGTTCATGTTTCACTGCTATATAGTTGACTCCCCTTTTGCACTTGTTAATTTTCCAACCGAAAGTCGGCTTATACATGTTCTAAGTCTGCGATATGTTTAACTTAGTCAGTACCCCTAGGAATTTAAACTACATTTTTTTGTATTCATAAATTACTCGGAGCTTCATATATATATATATATATATATATATATATATATATATATATATATATATATATATATATATATATATATATATATATATATATATATATATATATATATATATATATATATATATATATATATATATATATATATATATTTCAGAGGAAACATTTCTTTTCATCAATGAAACGGGCTCTGGAAAAAAAAGAAAATTGTTAAAATTTTCCTTAAGGCCTTATCGTCTGACCCTCTAAGAGGAAACGTCAGAATGATAAATTAAAAACTAAGAAAAAAGAATGAGATATGACGTTTCCTCTTAGAGGGTCAGACGATAAGGCCTTAAGGAACATTTTAACAATTTTCTTTTTCTTTTTTCCACCCGCCCGTTTCATTCATTAAAAAAAAAGTTTCCTCTGAAATGTATCCTACGATTTTGTTGTACGCGAAATTTACTTATATATATATATATATATATATATATATATATATATATATATATATATATATATATATATATATATATATATATATAAGAAGGAATAGGTAAAATAAATACCATTTGAAGCATTAAGATGCGATATCAATTTTTTTTTATAAAAAAGAAAAATAATAAATCGAAACCGATTTTTTATTTTTTTTTTATTATAAACTAGCATTTTTTTTGTTAGTTTAAAGTGATACAGATATTTCGCCAAAACCTGGCATCCTCGGTGTGTAATATATCCTGATGTCATCGGATTTTTATTTTTTTCTCTCCTACCGGCTTGTTGCTGTTATTACAGCCGGGCCAAATGGGTTAGCTGTTGTTTCCCACTATCAAATATGAAGAACGTGAATGCAGCACGTGATTTGTATAAGTGTTTTAAGGTTCATATTTTTTTTTAAAAAAAGCATCTATTGTTAAATTTAAGAAGGGATAGGTAAAATAAATACCTTTTGAAGCATTAAGCTGCGATATCAATTTTTTTTATATAAAACAGAAAAATAATAAATCGAAACCGATTTTTTTTTTATTATAAACTAGCATTTTTTTTTTTGTTAGTTTAAAGTGATACAGATATTTCGCCAAAACCTGGCATCCTCGGTGTGTAATATATCCTGATGTCATCGGATTTGTATTTTTTTCTCCTACTGGTATGTTGTTGTTATTACAGCCGGGCCAAATGGGTTAGCTGTTGTTTCCAACTATCAAATATGAAGAACGTGAATGCAGCACGTGATTTGTATAAGTGTTTTAAGGTTCATATATTTTTTTAAAAGCATCTATTGTTAAATTTAAGAAGGAATAGGTAAAATAAATACCTTTTGAAGCATTAAGATGCGATATCAATTTTTTTTAAATAAAAAAGAAAAATAATAAATCGAAACCGATTTTTTATTTTTTATTTTATTTTTTGAATTTTTTTTATTATAAACTAGCATTTTTTTTTTGTTAGTTTAAAGTGATACAGATATTTCGCCAAAACCTGGCATCCTCGGTGTGTAATATATCCTGATGTCATCTGATTTGTATTTTTTCTCCTACTGGCTTGTTGTTGTTATTACAGCCGGGCCAAATGGGTTAGCTGTTGTTTCCATCTATCAAATATGAAGAACGTGAATGTAGCACGTGGTTTCGATTTATTCCTTCTTAAATTTAACAATAGATGCTTTTAAAAAAAATATGAACCTTAAAACACTTATATATATATATATATATATATATATATATATATATATATATACATATATATATATATAGATAGATAATGTATATATATATATATATATATATATATATATATATATATATATATATATATATATATATATATATATATATATATACATATATATATATATCCTGTTCAGCTGGGTTCTTGTGATACTTCTCTGTAGGGTGTGGACATTGTTTTAAATTACCTAAATGAAAAAAAAATGAAGCAGAAATAATAAACTGAGGCAAAAGTGAAAAGCGAAATATAAATAAAATAAAAGTCAGCTGTAAATGTCGAAATCCACATCTGCTCTTCTATTTCACACTTTTTTAATTATTTTATTCACATAAAGTGTAATTAGTTTTCAACCCAACGATAGTTCATTCCCTTCATTTCTTTAATAGGTCATTTTTTCCCCGCGTCTTCACCTCACTGATGCATTCATATTTCTTTCCTTCCCCTTCAGTTTTATCTTCAGTTTGATGGAAATTGCTCCAGACAAAGCATGAAGCAACTGAATGTAATGAGCTAACAAGAATGAAAGATGATTAGCGAAAAGAGATACCTATTAACCTGAGTCTTGAAAAGTCCAAGGCTAACGGTCGGAGGAAAACAGTCAGCAGGAAGAGAGTTGCGCAAGCTTGGGAAAAAATCTACTAGGGTAAGAAGCTGTATTACAATGACGTATCAAAACAGCGAATGGATAGAGACTACTAGACCAACGGGTCAAACGAGCTGGAAGAAAAGAAGCAGGGAATAGATCACACCATTTTTCTTCTTCTTCTTCTTCTTCTTCTTATTATTATTATTATTATTATTATTATTATCATAATTATCTATATATTAATACGATAGCGTGTGTGTTCGTGTGTCACGCTTCCGGCAAAAGCTCTGCGCATGCGTGCCACACCTAGATTTAAAAAACAGTCAAGTTGCTTTATTTTCAAAGCATTTTGAAGTTTTTCCCTCTGGCGTAACGGGTTAGCGACGTAGTTTATTTTGACTTCGGCCCTACTGGTTTATAGTTCGATCCCAACCAACCTCTAAGATTTTTTGTCTACATTTTAAGGGGGAGGGAGGTAGGGAGGGGACGACCTGGAAGACGCATATTAATACAATAGCGTGTGTGATTTTGTGTGTCATGCTTACATCGAAAGCAACGACCTTCCGAATCTTTCACCTGGTTAAAAAGTACTTTTTTGTGTTGCTTAAAACTATTTTTTGTTTTTTATTTTGGTGTTTTTAAGGGCATTGTCTATTTAATTACGTTTTCTTGTTGTAGAGAGGGCCAGTATTATTATTATTTTTTTTGAACGGATGGCATATCAACCTTTTTTTAGTAGATTGTACACGAGTTACCATTTAAAAAAAAATTATTTCACTCTTATCTAGAAGGGGGGCTCATAATAAAGCAAATGTAACTAATAAATAGAGGGTGCTTTGTTACATTAGGACCCGCGCTAACTTTGACCCCGTCGTTAGAGTTAGGGTCAGTGTGGCAGACGATAACTTCGTCACTTTTTTCAGTTTTATTTTCAAGAAATGATTAAAAAAAAAAACGTACACAATACGGTGTAAGTAAAAATTAAAATTTTAAAATTCCGTGTAATTTACACGGGTCCCGCTAGTTATTATTATTATCATTATTATTTACTCACTAGGAGTTCTAACACAGGTCATCAGTGATTGCTCACCGGGAGGTCACGGTGGTTAAGTGGATATCGGCACGGACCGAAGACCTGGGTGTTCTAAGTTCGAATCCAGTCGGTTTCACAGTATCACTGTCACTTCTCGTAATCCTTCCCGATGTCTTTCGAGAAAGATTTCTAACTAGAAAAACACCGGAGAAACTAATGCCAACAGCAGAATCATCTGATTCATACGAAAGAAGAAGAAGAAGTGATTGCTACCCAACAACCGGTGGTATTCCCTGGAGTCTGAGTGACAACAATTTTCCCCAGATTTCCAGTATTCTCCACCTCTTTTCGATAGCCACCGCAAATAAACTTGCAGTATCACAACATCCGTTTACCATTGATTTCTCGCTTTAAGGACCATTGTTATTATCTATATATTAATACGATAGCGTGTGTGTTCGTGTGTCACGCTTCCGATAATAGCACTGCGCATGCGTGCCGCACCTAGATTTTGAAAAACATTCAACTCGCCTAATTTTCGAAACATTTTCAAGTATTTCCCTTTGGTACAACGGTTAGCGACGTAGTATTTTTTACTTCGGCCCGACTAGTTTATAGTTCGATCCCAACCAACCTCGAAGATTTTTTTTCTACATTTCGAGAGGAAGGGGAAGAGAGGTAGGGAGGGGACGACCGGGAAGACACATATTAATACAATAGTGTGTGTGATTTTGTGTGTCATGCTTACATCAAAAGCAACGACCTTCCGAATCTTTGTATGCTACTCGTGAATTGGCTTGGCCTTATGGCTAAGATCAAAGTGTAGTATCTGTTCCGATGGATACTGCACTCCATAAACTGGTATTGTCTTGGCCTTCGGGGTTATATTTACGCCGGTCTATGGGTCTGTCCTGTGCAGTTCTAGGAGGTCTACCCTCCCAGGCTTCGCCTCCCTTCTTTGGAGAGGAGTAAGTTTATTGCTTACTGCCTGGGGCGCCCCTACCGGGGAATGCCAACGGGGCTGCCCAGGCAATTTTTAATGGCCAGAGTGCTCACCTTCTCGAGCGCTGGCTTTTCAAACCCCCACTTTCCCGACCAGACCTTGGGTCACATCTTACTTGTGGGAGTAAGATGAAACTGGCCTTGTGCCTAACTCCTGGAGAGGAGTAAATAAATATTCATGAATTGGAGCCAAATTTAATTTAATCTAAAGCATGTACAAAGTAAGGTTTAGTCGTCGAAATATTACCGTCACTAGAAATATTGTATATAAAGAAGTTTTGTAAATTGTTTCATGTGTTGTTCATTTTTTTAAAATAAATATACAAGTCTAAATCTTATCATATTTTATTCAAACATGTACAGGTTAGGAACAAGATAATTAGTATTAAAAACATCATTTCGTGGAATTTACACGGGTCCCGCTAGTTGTTATTATTATTATTATTATTATTATTATTATTATTATTATTATTATTATTATTATTATTATTATTATTATTATTATTATTATTATTATTATTATTATTATTATTATTATTATTATTATTATTATTATTATTATTATTATTATTATTATTATTATTATTATTATTATTATTATTATTATTATTATTATTATTATTATTATTATTATTATTATTATTATTATTATTATTATTATTATTATTATTATTATTATTATTATTATTATTATTATTATTATTATTATTATTATTATTATTATTATTATTATTATTATTATTATTATTATTATTATTATTATTATTATTATTATTATTATTATTATTATTATTATTATTATTATTATTATTATTATTATTATTATTATTATTATTATTATTATTATTATTATTATTATTATTATTATTATTATTATTATTATTATTATTATTATTATTATTATTATTATTATTATTATTATTATTATTATTATTATTATTATTATTATTATTATTATTATTATTATTATTATTATTATTATTATTATTATTATTATTATTATTATTATTATTATTATTATTATTATTATTATTATTATTATTATTATTATTATTATTATTATTATTATTATTATTATTATTATTATTATTATTATTATTATTATTATTATTATTATTATTATTATTATTATTATTATTATTATTATTATTATTATTATTATTATTATTATTATTATTATTATTATTATTATTATTATTATTATTATTATTATTATTATTATTATTATTATTATTATTATTATTATTATTATTATTATTATTATTATTATTATTATTATTATTATTATTATTATTATTATTATTATTATTATTATTATTATTATTATTATTATTATTATTATTATTATTATTATTATTATTATTATTATTATTATTATTATTATTATTATTATTATTATTATTATTATTATTATTATTATTATTATTATTATTATTATTATTATTATTATTATTATTATTATTATTATTATTATTATTATTATTATTATTATTATTATTATTATTATTATTATTATTATTATTATTATTATTATTATTATTATTATTATTATTATTATTATTATTATTATTATTATTATTATTATTATTATTATTATTATTATTATTATTATTATTATTATTATTATTATTATTATTATTATTATTATTATTATTATTATTATTATTATTATTATTATTATTATTATTATTATTATTATTATTATTATTATTATTATTATTATTATTATTATTATTATTATTATTATTATTATTATTATTATTATTATTATTATTATTATTATTATTATTATTATTATTATTATTATTATTATTATTATTATTATTATTATTATTATTATTATTATTATTATTATTATTATTATTATTATTATTATTATTATTATTATTATTATTATTATTATTATTATTATTATTATTATTATTATTATTATTATTATTATTATTATTATTATTATTATTATTATTATTATTATTATTATTATTATTATTATTATTATTATTATTATTATTATTATTATTATTATTATTATTATTATTATTATTATTATTATTATTATTATTATTATTATTATTATTATTATTATTATTATTATTATTATTATTATTATTATTATTATTATTATTATTATTATTATTATTATTATTATTATTATTATTATTATTATTATTATTATTATTATTATTATTATTATTATTATTATTATTATTATTATTATTATTATTATTATTATTATTATTATTATTATTATTATTATTATTATTATTATTATTATTATTATTATTATTATTATTATTATTATTATTATTATTATTATTATTATTATTATTATTATTATTATTATTATTATTATTATTATTATTATTATTATTATTATTATTATTATTATTATTATTATTATTATTATTATTATTATTATTATTATTATTATTATTATTATTATTATTATTATTATTATTATTATTATTATTATTATTATTATTATTATTATTATTATTATTATTATTATTATTATTATTATTATTATTATTATTATTATTATTATTATTATTATTATTATTATTATTATTATTATTATTATTATTATTATTATTATTATTATTATTATTATTATTATTATTATTATTATTATTATTATTATTATTATTATTATTATTATTATTATTATTATTATTATTATTATTATTATTATTATTATTATTATTATTATTATTATTATTATTATTATTATTATTATTATTATTATTATTATTATTATTATTATTATTATTATTATTATTATTATTATTATTATTATTATTATTATTATTATTATTATTATTATTATTATTATTATTATTATTATTATTATTATTATTATTATTATTATTATTATTATTATTATTATTATTATTATTATTATTATTATTATTATTATTATTATTATTATTATTATTATTATTATTATTATTATTATTATTATTATTATTATTATTATTATTATTATTATTATTATTATTATTATTATTATTATTATTATTATTATTATTATTATTATTATTATTATTATTATTATTATTATTATTATTATTATTATTATTATTATTATTATTATTATTATTATTATTATTATTATTATTATTATTATTATTATTATTATTATTATTATTATTATTATTATTATTATTATTATTATTATTATTATTATTATTATTATTATTATTATTATTATTATTATTATTATTATTATTATTATTATTATTATTATTATTATTATTATTATTATTATTATTATTATTATTATTATTATTATTATTATTATTATTATTATTATTATTATTATTATTATTATTATTATTATTATTATTATTATTATTATTATTATTATTATTATTATTATTATTATTATTATTATTATTATTATTATTATTATTATTATTATTATTATTATTATTATTATTATTATTATTATTATTATTATTATTATTATTATTATTATTATTATTATTATTATTATTATTATTATTATTATTATTATTATTATTATTATTATTATTATTATTATTATTATTATTATTATTATTATTATTATTATTATTATTATTATTATTATTATTATTATTATTATTATTATTATTATTATTATTATTATTATTATTATTATTATTATTATTATTATTATTATTATTATTATTATTATTATTATTATTATTATTATTATTATTATTATTATTATTATTATTATTATTATTATTATTATTATTATTATTATTATTATTATTATTATTATTATTATTATTATTATTATTATTATTATTATTATTATTATTATTATTATTATTATTATTATTATTATTATTATTATTATTATTATTATTATTATTATTATTATTATTATTATTATTATTATTATTATTATTATTATTATTATTATTATTATTATTATTATTATTATTATTATTATTATTATTATTATTATTATTATTATTATTATTATTATTATTATTATTATTATTATTATTATTATTATTATTATTATTATTATTATTATTATTATTATTATTATTATTATTATTATTATTATTATTATTATTATTATTATTATTATTATTATTATTATTATTATTATTATTATTATTATTATTATTATTATTATTATTATTATTATTATTATTATTATTATTATTATTATTATTATTATTATTATTATTATTATTATTATTATTATTATTATTATTATTATTATTATTATTATTATTATTATTATTATTATTATTATTATTATTATTATTATTATTATTATTATTATTATTATTATTATTATTATTATTATTATTATTATTATTATTATTATTATTATTATTATTATTATTATTATTATTATTATTATTATTATTATTATTATTATTATTATTATTATTATTATTATTATTATTATTATTATTATTATTATTATTATTATTATTATTATTATTATTATTATTATTATTATTATTATTATTATTATTATTATTATTATTATTATTATTATTATTATTATTATTATTATTATTATTATTATTATTATTATTATTATTATTATTATTATTATTATTATTATTATTATTATTATTATTATTATTATTATTATTATTATTATTATTATTATTATTATTATTATTATTATTATTATTATTATTATTATTATTATTATTATTATTATTATTATTATTATTATTATTATTATTATTATTATTATTATTATTATTATTATTATTATTATTATTATTATTATTATTATTATTATTATTATTATTATTATTATTATTATTATTATTATTATTATTATTATTATTATTATTATTATTATTATTATTATTATTATTATTATTATTATTATTATTATTATTATTATTATTATTATTATTATTATTATTATTATTATTATTATTATTATTATTATTATTATTATTATTATTATTATTATTATTATTATTATTATTATTATTATTATTATTATTATTATTATTATTATTATTATTATTATTATTATTATTATTATTATTATTATTATTATTATTATTATTATTATTATTATTATTATTATTATTATTATTATTATTATTATTATTATTATTATTATTATTATTATTATTATTATTATTATTATTATTATTATTATTATTATTATTATTATTATTATTATTATTATTATTATTATTATTATTATTATTATTATTATTATTATTATTATTATTATTATTATTATTATTATTATTATTATTATTATTATTATTATTATTATTATTATTATTATTATTATTATTATTATTATTATTATTATTATTATTATTATTATTATTATTATTATTATTATTATTATTATTATTATTATTATTATTATTATTATTATTATTATTATTATTATTATTATTATTATTATTATTATTATTATTATTATTATTATTATTATTATTATTATTATTATTATTATTATTATTATTATTATTATTATTATTATTATTATTATTATTATTATTATTATTATTATTATTATTATTATTATTATTATTATTATTATTATTATTATTATTATTATTATTATTATTATTATTATTATTATTATTATTATTATTATTATTATTATTATTATTATTATTATTATTATTATTATTATTATTATTATTATTATTATTATTATTATTATTATTATTATTATTATTATTATTATTATTATTATTATTATTATTATTATTATTATTATTATTATTATTATTATTATTATTATTATTATTATTATTATTATTATTATTATTATTATTATTATTATTATTATTATTATTATTATTATTATTATTATTATTATTATTATTATTATTATTATTATTATTATTATTATTATTATTATTATTATTATTATTATTATTATTATTATTATTATTATTATTATTATTATTATTATTATTATTATTATTATTATTATTATTATTATTATTATTATTATTATTATTATTATTATTATTATTATTATTATTATTATTATTATTATTATTATTATTATTATTATTATTATTATTATTATTATTATTATTATTATTATTATTATTATTATTATTATTATTATTATTATTATTATTATTATTATTATTATTATTATTATTATTATTATTATTATTATTATTATTATTATTATTATTATTATTATTATTATTATTATTATTATTATTATTATTATTATTATTATTATTATTATTATTATTATTATTATTATTATTATTATTATTATTATTATTATTATTATTATTATTATTATTATTATTATTATTATTATTATTATTATTATTATTATTATTATTATTATTATTATTATTATTATTATTATTATTATTATTATTATTATTATTATTATTATTATTATTATTATTATTATTATTATTATTATTATTATTATTATTATTATTATTATTATTATTATTATTATTATTATTATTATTATTATTATTATTATTATTATTATTATTATTATTATTATTATTATTATTATTATTATTATTATTATTATTATTATTATTATTATTATTATTATTATTATTATTATTATTATTATTATTATTATTATTATTATTATTATTATTATTATTATTATTATTATTATTATTATTATTATTATTATTATTATTATTATTATTATTATTATTATTATTATTATTATTATTATTATTATTATTATTATTATTATTATTATTATTATTATTATTATTATTATTATTATTATTATTATTATTATTATTATTATTATTATTATTATTATTATTATTATTATTATTATTATTATTATTATTATTATTATTATTATTATTATTATTATTATTATTATTATTATTATTATTATTATTATTATTATTATTATTATTATTATTATTATTATTATTATTATTATTATTATTATTATTATTATTATTATTATTATTATTATTATTATCACACAAGTCATCATCAGTGATTGCTCACTAACAACAACGGGTGGTGTTCCCTGGTGTCTGAGTGACAACAAGCCTCCCCAGATTTCCAATACTCTCCCCCTCTTTTCGATCACCACCGCAAATGGCCTTGTGGTATCGCAACAGCCGCCTACCATTGATTTCTCGCTGGCAACGACCATTGGTCTCCCCTCGAATTTGGGTGGCAATAAGCTATCCCAAGGTACCCACACTCTTCCAGTGGAGGGCTGGTCTCCCGCCTAGGTCTTTCTATCCTCCTTGACTCTCCACGACTATTTTACGTGGTATCAACCGAGACCAGTGCCTTCATTGTGTTTTGTTGGGGGAGGGGGGGGGACAGCTTATGATATTTTTGACATTTCTATTTCTTAGTTCGTGCGGTTGTGTTCTTCCTGCGGTTTTGTTTTCTTCCTATTGTTACTTCTTTGTAACTGGTTCCCATTCGTAGTTTATGCGGATTGGTTTCCGCATTCGAAAATTTTCCTTACGATTGCCGCTGTTTACATCATTGCCTTCCTTTGTATGATCTCAGTGATCCGTTTAATTCCAATTTCTCTCAGTCTTTTCTCTAGGTATTTTGGTACTGTTCCTATATATATATATATATATATATATATATATATATATATATATATATATATATATATATATATATATATATATATATATATATATAGGAACAGTACCAAAATACCTATATATTTAGATTGTTCCTGGTGCTCCTACGATTGTTGGTATTATATTGATATTCCATGCTCGATATCCTTTTCAGTTCTTCGGCAAGTTCCGTGTATTTGTTTCGTTTTCCCGTCTCGTTGATCTGCACTCTGCGTTCTGTGGGTTAGTGTGTGTAAATAAGTAAGCAAAGTGTACTTATATTCCAAAAGTCAAGATTTGATTTTATCTTACGAAAACATTTCCAAAACGGATACGCTTTAATGCCGTAAAGAGTATCCGTTTTGAAAATATTTTCGTAAGATACAATGAAATGTAAATGCTCTGTTGCCAATAGTCGAGCTTAAATTGGGATAGGTTGGTAAACATATAATTGAAAGTACACGCTAAAAAATATTTTCACACACACATATATAGATATAGTCTGGACACTTTTCGACAAATCAAAATTAATATTATGTATGATTTTTTCTAAATTGCTTACTTTCATCCTGAGGAAGTCTTTCAATAAAGACGAAACGTTGATAAATACATAAACAGCATAGTTTTTGGCTTTTCTTTTACACACAGACATGTACATACACACACACACGCATATATATATATATATATATATTTGTATGTACAGGATTGACTCCTAAACAAGTTAACCGATAATTATGAATTTTAGAACACAGTTGCTAGTTGTAAGTGATTGTACAGGGTGTTTCAAAAGTCTTGGGAACATTACAAATGCGTATATCTCATGAACTATTCCAGGTAGAAAAATGAAACTGGTGCCATTTTAAAGCTTGCTTAATCAAGTTTTTGGTCATACTAATGATTTTCGTGTTATTTTTCCAGGTGCAGTAATGGCGTTCTCTAAACAAGACAAGGCATTTTGCGTCCTCCAATTTGCAAAGACTGAATCGTGGACATGTGTTCAGCGTGCATTTCGCAGGAAATTTAAAAAAGAAGCCCCTGAAAGGAAATCCATTGTCAGATGGCATGCTAAATTTGTGAAAGATGGGTGTTTGTGCCCAAGTAAGCGAACAGGTCGCCCTTCAACTTCAGAAGATGCAGTTGAGCAAGTTCGGACAGCCTTTCAGCGGAGCCCCCGTAAATCAGTGAGAAGAGCCAGCAAGGAACTTCAGCTTGCTCCAGCAACTGTCTGGCGTGTCTTAAGGAAACGACTGCAAATGGTACCTTACAAGCTCAAGTTGGTCCAAAAGTTGAAGGACACTGATAAGCCACTTCGCCGTGACTTTTGCATTGCAATGCAAGAGAAGTTGGAAGATAACGGCTTTGATGACCGGCTTGTTTTTAGCGATGAGGCGACCTTCCATCTGAATGGCAAAGTTAACAAGCATAACACTCGCATATG
>OY744518.1:195325099-195362599 GCA_963556195.1 Sepiola atlantica | reverse complement strand
CATCTCACATTCAAGAAATCTAATATATATATATATATATATATATATATATATATATATATATATATATATATATATATATATATATATATATATATATATATATATATATATATATATATATATATATATATATATATATATATATATATGGGTGTGCGTGTGTGTGTGTTTCTTTGTGGGATCAGTGGGAGAGAATCCCAAAACACTCTATTATTAAAGATAAGCGCGTAATATTTATCTAGATATGTATTAAAACGAAAGTTGATGAGAGTGTTCTTTATTCATGGAGTCTTCTTGGAGTAGAGAAGAACAACTTACATGTAATTTATTCTGTGAAGACTTGTTGCTTTATGATGACTTCGGTTGTAGTATGTAAACGAGCATTAGTCTGGCTGTGTGAGCCGATGATTTTTTTCGCAAATGGCGACACGTGGTTTCTCGACTTGAACCTTGTTTTCTCATTCTCTGAAGCAGTTTGTTCTCTTTATTCATAGAGTCTTCTTGGGGTAGAGAAGAACGTGTTCTACGAAAAGAAATTCCCCAACAAATGCAGAATTGAATACGCTTTCGGGAATAGTACTAGAATGCTACGGCATTCTGACAGCAAGAAAGGGTTAGGGTTACGTTTATCAAAAAGTTTATATATCGATTTGCAATCCTTGATGGAAGTGTCAAGTATCCAAGAAAGTAGCACGCATTGCAGAATGCCCAAGTTTGAGTTTCAATTCTTCGTCATAGATTTCTGGTAAGACTTGACCAAACATTCCACGGTCGTTTACGGAGCACAAGTCATCAATATAGCTATTCGTGGCATGAAATTGTCTAGCTTTCCTCTTGTCGGTTGAGATGATGTAATTATTCTCGTAGGGATAAAAAAGAGAGCCGGGTCCATTCCTATGGTAATGCCAATGGCATGTCTCAGTACTAAGTTGGTTACAGTGAAATAAAAGTACTTTCGACTCGTTCCGGAGCCTTCTTCAGGGTGGATATCAAGTAAAGAACGTGTATTTTTAAATATGTATTGATAGTTTTAACGAGAACCGTGTGATTGGTTGTAGTATTAATAGAATATAAGTATTAAAAGCATGTTAATTTTTTTACTATTAATTAAATTACTTTTGTTAATGGATGGATTTTTTTTGTTTTTATGTGCATAGATTCTAATATCTGTAGTTTTGGTTTGTTACTATCGTATTCTAATATTATTGTGCTGTCTACAAGAATTTCTCGAAGTTGAGATCGGGGTCAAGAATGGTTAGCTTTAAGGTGTTGGACTATTGCGCTAGTGTCAGATAATTGCATAGTGAGACGCCTCGACAGAGTTGTGGTGGTCAAACTTACGTCTATATTTTTCTTCACTGTCGGAGACACAGTCTCCCTAGGAACATTGAAAATCATATACTAGGTTTGTCTTATCCAAAATCCTGGTCGATCGGCAATAATTGTTGGTGATGATGAGGTTTGAGTTTATTATGGAAATCGTTTCAGAAAAAGCATGAAGCCACTTGACGTAAGGAGCTAACAATAACAAAATATGGTTATTTCAAAGATAGGAGATGCTTATTGTCTTTAGTCTTGAGAAGACCAAGGCTATAGGTAGAAGGAAAACAGTCAGCAGGGAGAGAGTTCCACAAGCCTGCAGTTTTTGGAAAGACGCTACTGGAATAGGAAGCTGTATTACGATGAGGTATCAAAACAGCGAATTGATGGAGACCACTAGACCAACAAGTCAAACAAGCAGGAACAAAAGAAGCAGTGACTCTATCGCAACATTTTTTAAGAACACATGGCATGATAGTAGTTATAGAAACGACTTAGACTAGCAACATTACGTCTCTGAGAGATAAGGTGCAGAGAAGAAGAAAAGGTGCGGCTAATCAAATTATAGATACGTTTCTGCACCTTATCAAGAACCCTCAAATGGGACAGAGATTCACCAGTCCAAATATGACAGCAGTACTCCATTTTGAATTTGCTATTTAAGTTTTCTTTTTTATTTGGATCGATAGGGGGTACATTTTTATTAATCATATTTAATCATAATTATTAATCATATTAAATCATAATTAATAGGTAACTGATTTCGGTAAAATAACGACATGTACTTATTGAGTGTGGGGTTCGTTTTATTAGTATTTTGGTAGCGATGATTATTAAAATGTCGAATTGGTTCGTCTATAATTTATTACCGATTAGAGTCTGGTTAATATTTTGAAGTACGGGTTTAAAAATAGTTGATAAGGAAGAGATTAGCTTAGATCGGAATAATAGGTTTTTTGAAAATATTTTATTTTTGTTTGTTTTTTCTTTCACTAAAGGATTATCACTTATCAAGGCCCAGGGTCCACCAGAGGATAAGGGTTAAATATATCGATTGGACGACGAGCGGCACCACGCGATGATTGGAAACAACCGGTGGATTAGGCGGAATATTTCTTGAAAGAAAACGTTTATCCAGGTGGACGGCTTAACAAGTATTTCTTTACATTAGACTTGAAGACGAACATGTTGCTGTCGGCTGGGAAGCGGTTTCGCGGTATTTTTGTTCCACAGATAGGACGCTCTAGGAGATAAACTTTGTTCATGGAAGTACTAATTGGTCTTTGGTACAGAGAGGAAAAGAAAGGAAAGTGTTCTGCTGTGGTTGTGGCCAGGCGGGTTCTTGCTGTAAATGTTTTACAGAGCGAGACGTGGGATTGGAGCTGAGTCGAGAACTTACCATGAAGATTATGATACAGTAGAGAGAGGCTAGAAACATGTAATCTTTGTGAAAGGGGATGCAGCTAAGATAAGATATCCCCCTACCACAGACACACACCACACACACACACACACACACAGATTGTGAAGTCGATTTTGTACTCGGCCAATGCAAGTAAGTGGGCTCCGAGCGGAACCTCCCCAAATGTGACAGCATCACTTGATTTTAGGACTGATCGTGCTTTTATGCAGGTAGGTATTGCGTTAGGCTTAGGTCCCTTCTGGCGTGATAGAATGATACAACCATTGTTAAATAATGATGCTGATGGTTATGATGATCATGATGATGATGATGATGTTAGCAGGAGCAGCAGAAGTTTCGTTGTCACTTCCGTTGTGACGATATCCGGCCTCTTGCTTTCCAGAATTTGGTGCGTGTAGACGCTTGTTAGCGACCTCCGGCTGGGACGCCAGTGGGGACGTTAGGCATGAATTAAAGAAGAAGTTAATGTACTATTGCGGTGATTCTCCCTCACTCCCCCTCCGTTCCAGCCAACTCAAGACTTGTGTTGTGTTAAATAAATATTTGGAAACTCAAAAACGGCCTTTGGTTGTGCTGTGCTTCAAAATGACTGCAGCGTGCGACCATTACGATGAACGGCGTGCGGCCAGCCAGGACGAAGCTGATACACCAGGTAAGCGAGAACTGCCACGACCCATGACGGGACGGCTACGCAACACCATTTTTCCAGCGACTTTAGCAACAAATTTTATGCAAGTATTTTATTTCAGATCTGAAGTAAAAGTCAGACCTAGGAGCTTATCAAGCTTATAAGGGTTTCCTCAAGTAGAGAATCGTTCATTTCCACTTGGGAGAAATGATGATCCAAGCGTTGGTGGTGAAAAGAGAGAAGCTTGGTTTTGAAGGTATTAAAAGTAACAAGACATTTTTCTCCCATTGCACCACATGCTTCAAGTCTGAAGAGGGGGATAGAGAAACAGAGTCAGAAAGTTCTTAGCCATCAGTGCTCTTCGATGTCGACTGCGTAAATTTCAACGAATGATCTCATGATATTATTTGGAAGATGATTTATGAGAATCGGGAACGGAGTATGGTCCATAATGGATCTTTGAGGTACACCGGCCTTTATATTATGAGCTTTGGACGTCTTCCCGTCAAAACCTACATTAATAGACCTATTGTAGAGAAAGGGTTTGATGTTTGTGAAGACATTTCCAGATATTCCATAGCTAGCCAGTTTGTGAAGCAAACATTTGTGCACAAACCTTATCAAAAGCCTTTGATATATCAAGAGCTATCGCCCTAGTAACGACGCCAAGTCGATAGATTCGCTAATACTACGCGAATTCACTATTAGCGCGTGAGCAGTAGATTTTGCAGGACGAACTCCATATTGCTTGTCACTAAGTGGATTATTTCGGTGTAGGTGGTTTTTGTATCGGAAAGTTGATTCGCTCTTATACTTCAGTGTGCAGGAATTTAAAATCTTATATATATATATATATATATATATATATATATATATATATAGTCTCGGAAGTTTCTCAACCATTAAAACTATAAATAAACAATTAAAAAAATAAAAAAACTTATAGTCTCAAGTCTTCCAGTGGAAAATCACTCATGTAAGTCAATTTATTTTTTACAGTTATTATATTGGTTAGTTTCTAACACTATTTTAAGGGATCATCAGTTGTTTACCATGAAAAACTGTTTCGGGAATTTATATATATATATATATATATATATATATATATATATATATAAATATATATATGCATGTATACGTGTATTTATGCATGTATATATGTGTGCATATGTATATGATAATAAAAACCATAACATCAACCCTTTGTGGAGTTATTTGATGCCGAATCCAGTTTTTGTTTTTACTGAGGAGTCACTACTCCAGGATAAGGGTCAATGATGAAAAATACTATGAGAAGATTAGCTGAGATGAAAAGAATTTGATTACTTAAGTCAATGGATTGATGGGTATATTTTACATTTGACTTGAAAACGATCGTGTTGCAGTCAGCTGGAAATCAGCTGCGGCGTATTTTGTTCCACAGATGGAAAGATTTTGATAACAAACTCTGTTCATGGAAGTGCCATTTTCATTAGCTAGGCAGAGAAAGAACGGATCGTTTCTTGCAGTAGTTTTAGTTAAACCAGTTCTTGGTGTGAACGTTTTAGATGGGGGATCAGAGATTGGAGTTCAGTCGACCAACTAGAATAAAAACGTATTTTCGATGCTAAAAGATCATCGCGGAATAGATTTCCAGTTATTTTGGTGCTTCAAGTTCTCAATATTTTTTAATATTTAAATATTTCGATTTTGTATGCCGATTGTTTTTAGAGTAATTTGTTTTGTAGTCGTATATTTTGTAAATAAATAGTGATGTATTCATTCCATTTAATTTATAGATTGTACCCAGGTGTATACTACTGTAACACGATGTTACCCAGATAGGGACTACTGTAAAACGATGGGGTGTTCTTGGACTGTAGCATAATTCTCCCTTTAGGAGAGTTCCAACACCTTACAGATCACAATCAATTGAATATAGTGTTCATAAACGTACCTTTTTATCACGTGCTTCTCACAATCATAACCGCGTCGTCGTGTTCCTCCCGTGACTGGGGACACCTGAAATTAACTGTTCACAGCGAAGAAGTACAAAAAATCATCGATTTAAAGAAATAACATTTTTTGACCGTGTAGATGAACCCTTTCTTCTGCCATCGGCGGGGAATGGGGCGCATTCCCGGCTACAGATTTTGTCTTAATCATCGTAATTGTCTGGACAATCTTGCACGTTTGTCGCTCTCGAATTCTTAAACCCGACTAATCCTTCCTACGTTCTCTCCCCCTTAGCTGACGTCATAACCGTTCACAGTACCCACAGTGTTAAGATTACATTTGAAGGCACTCGCTGACTCGATGACATAACGTGTCGAAATAAGCCCACGAATTAAAAAAAATTAGATGAATACTAGCAACCGTACCCACTTACTATGTAACATGACCTCCACGGTTTGTTCTCGATAACTCCCACGGTTCGCCGATTCCTATTGACGGTATTTACTGGTCGGATTTAGGAGCTGATATGGCAATCAGTGTTTGCATCTACTCTTCTCTTCATCGCTGTATTTTTCTTCTTCTTTTTCTACTCAATAACTGTTTTTACGAACGCTATAAAAAAATACCATTGTGCTTTTAAAAATCTTTGAGGTTTTATTTGTTCTTCAGGGTATACACGTACACACAAACAACCCCAAACTAAATGATCATCGGTGAGAAAACCCTCCACGATGAAAACGAGGGTTAGGAGAAGAGCGAGGCAACAGGCAGACCAACAAGTCGAAGTGATACATTACACAACAGCCTTCGTATGTCAACGCTGTAGTAGACCATGCAAATAAAGAATTGGTCTCTACAGTCACACAGAAAGATGCACACAAGCAACATCCCAATATAACGCTGGTCCATAGTCGTTGCGACTGACGGATGCCAACACACACAATATATATATATATATTAACAGTCAAAGTCTGAAACAAAAGATTGGAATAGTCTGTTATAAGCAATAGGGAATATCACCACAAGTTTTTATATTATTAAACTTATAACTAGCTAGGAGAAGAGAAATGAAGAGATGGGTGGATATAGCGAACACTAAGAGTTATTTTGAATTTTGTCTATTATATTTTTTTTAATTTAACTGGATTTATAAACTCACGTTTTCCTGATTAAAACGGTCTTACCCGAGAGTAATGGATGACACAACGGGTCAAACGTCTTTTAGCTTTATTATATAGTCAAATAATTTTCTGTTCGTCCTTGATGGCCTTTTACACCACCGGATATTCTGACAAAACAAAATAAAACGGAAGAATAACATTGGGAAATGCCATTTTCTGGGTGTAGGTCAGATGGGCCAATTTGTGTTGTTTTGTTGATATTGTTTGTTTTATTTTTCTTCTTCTCTCTTTTAGACTCGTCTGAAAATGTGTTGAAGTCTGTTCAACAAATGCGTCCTTATCTCGGGGGATATCGTGAATTTTAATAGGAAACAGTTTTTTATATTAGTTTATTTATATGTTGTGCAAGTGTGATATTGCTTACATATTACCAATTAAAAAAGAAAGAAAGGTCACATAAATATTTCAACGGCATAGATTGATAGATATATAGATAGATAGAAGACATATAAATAGATAGGCCAGTGTGTGTATATATATATATATATATATATATATATATATATATATATATATATATATATGATTCCAGTATACTGACATTTTTCATATATATATATATATATATATATATATATATATATATATATATATGAAAAATGTCAGTATACTGGAATCATATGCCCTTAATAGGGTTAAGATGAAAAATTCATATACACTAAATGTACAAAGACAGGAAATTCCCAAATGTTTACACTTTTATTATCGAGTGAAAAACAAGTTCGAGTAAAAAAGATATGGGGTTTGTCCAGTTGGTAATTGTCCGTTGATAAGGTGTCCAATGAAAGGAGATTTCGATGGAGAAGAAAAGAATTTCGTGAAGGCAGCATGAGAAAGCGTTCAAAAATTAAGTAACTCCAATAGTGAGATGTTAAGTTCAGATCGTATTTTTTTTTTAATTATATATATAACTCAATGTATGCGTGTGTGATGTGTTTGGGTTCCTTCTGGAACGAAAGGTTAATTTACGGGGGAAAAAATGGAAGTGTTCTCAAATCTGTAAGTGTACCCCTAAGAGGGCTATGAAGGCATACCCCCTTACAACTTCAAATATAGCCTACTTGTGTGAAAGTAACAAAATCAAACAAGACGCTTGACGAAAAACAACAGATTCTCCCTCCTCTCTTGAGGCCGTGATTCACAAGTATCCGAAGGCTTCGAACCAACATCGATGACGTAGAATCATTTTATATTGTAAACCATGGTGAATTAATCCAAAACCATAATTTATATTAGTTTTATTTCTGTAATTCGATGTGGGTTTTTTTTTACATCTCTCAAAAGTAATTTCTTCAAATGTAGTATTCATTCCTTACGCGAGTTTCATGGCAAAAATCGGATAATTGAATTTTTATTTGTTGATTCAATTTTGTCAATCTTCAGAGGGATGCAGTATATAGTGTTGAATAGCGACAAACATGTTATAACGAAAACATCGGAGGGGAAAATACGGTGAAAATCCAGGTTGATTTCTAATAACTGAAATATATGAAGGCAAAACACTCACTTGAGAAAAAGTGTCCACTTGCAAAAAAAATAAATTTCCCCCCAAATTTCAATCTACTAGCAGGTATTATTTAGGTTAGTTTCGTAAATATTAGCTTTGAGGACAGCGTTGAGAAATCAGATCGGTGTGTTGTCTTGAGTGTGAAAATCTTATCTTATTTTTTCTTAGAAGATGGATGGTCCCCTGGTTTTGCTGAAAACTGGAGAAGTTCTTGTAAAGAGAAATTGGTAAGGTCCATAAGTGAATTCTGATAAGTTGCTAAGAAAATTTGTTTCACAGGTGTAAGAATATTGCACGGTGAGGTTGTTTTAGAGTAAAATGGGTGTGTGGGTGATAATGTAAGTTCACTCATTTATGTAGAGCTTGGTTTATAGAAAAGTTTTCGGATGATCTTGGTAATCCAGCTATATAGGTCAGTATAAACTCACAGTTTTCCCTCTATGCGTAAAGTAGCAAATTGTGTAGAATTAAACGTATGCCATCAATAGTATACAATAGCCAATAGTGTCTTCGGAATTCTGGAAAAGGTTTGATGTGCCGTAAAACATTCAGACGAACCCTAACCCTTACCCTAAAACCTGGTCAGCACGACACGTCTGGACAAAATTCCATTCTAGATCAGATTTGCAGATAAATAGTGACTCACCCCGCTTATATCACATCAAAAGACATCAAACACAAGCCACTTGCACATCAAATGAAGGCGAATCGTTTCGACGACGCTCAAAGATTCCGGTCGTGAAAAAAATGTCTTCTCGACAGACCGGCGATAATTCATTTATTACCAATTATTTAAATAACCTGGCGTCGATTTAGTCTAAAAGGGTCGAACAACGATCGGCTTGACAAGAACGGTGTGCAATACAAAGTTTAAAGACCCGGTCTATTATAAGGACTCTGTCGGAGACACACATACTCAAATTTAGTTGTAATATGGCCGCCACATTTAAAACCTTTTAGCATCACTATTATGTAAGGTTAAGATCTAGAGCACCATAATTTGTTTCTCCCACATATAATATATATATATATATATATATATATATATATATATATATATATATATATATATATATATATATATATATGGGAAGAGAAGGATGAAAGTAATCCGACGTGATGGGAAAATGAAAAAGGAAAACAAAAAAAAATGGATGTTTTTTTTATGTGTACATCAACGTTTCGTCTTTATTTATAAGACTTCATCAGAATGATAAAATAGAGAAAAAATGTCATGCAAGCACAGATACATGTAGGGTAGACATATTGGGAAAAATAGAATGAAATAGTGGCCAACTACTGGGTGGACGTCCGTATTTGTTGGAGAAATAGAAATGAATGTAGAAAAGAATGAGTGGGGAAAAATGCCATCCACTTTACCCCTGCTCATCCCCCACCTCTTTCTCTTACCACCAGCTACAGTAGTCCTGGCTCACCCCATCCTTCCATTTTTTCCCCACTCATTCTTTTCTACATTCATTTCTATTTCTCCAACAAATACGGACGTCCACCCAGTAGTTGGCCACTATTTCATTCTATTTTTCCCAATATGTCTACCCTACATGTATCTGTGCTTGCATGACATTTTTTCTCTATTTTATCATCCTGATGAAGTCTTATAAATAAAGACGAAACGTTGATGTACACATAAAAAAAACATCCATTTTTTGGTTTTCCTTTTTCATTTTCCCATATATATATATATATATATATATATATATATATATATATATATATATAGAATGAAATAATAAAATCAGGCGTCAATCAAGTTTTATTAAAATTCAAAGTTCAAGCAAAGTATCCTAACGTCCTTAGCTCATGAGTGTTCAAAGATAAATCTTCTCCTCAGAGGACCATTACCATAGTGACATCACTAGAGGCAATAAAATTACACTTTGAAAATATATAAAAATATATACAACAATACATAAAAATATATAGCATCAAATATATCAACCCAAAAACTTTTTGTTGAATCTATACAATCCATCCAGGTCATAGAGTTTAAAAGACATAATTAGGAAATATATCCAGAAGTCCAGAAGGCTGAAAGAAAATTAATGCAGGTAATGAGTGAAAGTCCAAAAACTAGAAATTGAGAGAATTGAAAAAATAGTCCAACCGTGAGATGCGTCAACAATCGATGAAGTGAAGAGTATCCAATGTTTATGTTAGTCTGATAAATAAATCAAATCAAATAAAAAGTTCAATAAACTCACTCAAAATTCCCAGAAATTGATCTGAAGATTACAAATCAAATCAAAGCGTTCCTGTCAAATGGAGAATCCGTTAAATTCGTTAAATCCGATTTGAAAAAAATTACAATTGAATCGAGTCGACAAAATCAGCCACATTTTCCCCCGAATCGAACAAAAATAATTCAACAAGTAAACTCTGAAATTATTTATCCTCACGCGAGCCAAACAGGATCCTTCCCAGACGAATAGAAGACAATATTAAAATTTGCTTATTCGAACGACGTTAACAAAGCGGAAGTCAACATGTCTATTGTAACAAAGAAAGAAGCAAATTTCTTGCGTCGGCTTAACAAAGAAAGCGACAAATGGTAAGCCCGCCAAATCAACTCAACTCAAAACCGGATGTTATCTGTCTGGGTCAAGAGAATAAGTGTATGTCAAAGGAAAAGGGGCAGGCAAATTTAGGTCAGAGCGTCCAATCAAATATACTTGCTCAAATAGCCATTTAAATGTCTAGCCCACAAGAGAACTAGTTTTCACAAATCTCATCCTATCAAACAATCTAGAAAATTAAAAATTACGAAGTTATCAAAGTAATTAGAAATTCAATAATTCAATAGTTTAATTTAAGATTTACTTTTATCAACTTAGAAATTACGAAGTTATAAAGTAATTAGAATTTAATAATTTAATAATTTAATAGTTATATCTAAAGTTTAATTTTATCAGATTAGGAAGTTAATTTAAAGTTTAATTTTACCTAATTAAGTTTTATTTTTCCTAATTAAGAGGTTTTAAAGATATTTAGAGTTTGAAATATTAGATATTTAAACTTTTACAACTTCAGAGTCTTAACCTTTTAGGCAAGGTAGATTTAACGAACACATCTCCAAAACTCAAAAACATATATATGTATATATATATATATATATATATATATATATATATATATATATATATATATATATATATATATATATATAAACCTTTCTTTTAGGCAAGGTAGATTTAATGTACACATCTCCGAAATTCAAATATATATATATATATATATATATATATATATATATATATATATATATATATATATATATATATATACATATATATATATATATTATATGAAAGCTCTATTTGATATTGAGCATGCTCTATAAGCCCGGTTGAAAATTCTTTGGATTTTTATCCTGTGGATGTTCACTTTACATGGATTACTATATATATATATATATATATATATATATATATATATATATATATATATATATATATATATATATATAATTATTAATGGCAATATATTTATTAGCATATACTATCAGTGCCCTTTTACTTTGCAGTCTCCTGAAAAGATTCATCTCGATTATTGTCAATTAGTGACAACAGAGCAAATATAAGTCAGGTTCATATTATATTCCAATAACTATGTTTTTATTTTTTTAGTTTAATTTTTATAAAAATAATAAAATAAAAGGATGGTTTTTGGAATATTATATGAACCTGACTTTATATATATATAGAGTCAACAATTAAATAGGTAATCCGATACTAATTCATAAGAAATAGAAAATAACCAATCCCAAAACGAAGATTTATTTTGGGGGAGAAGGGTCTACAGATCCATCCCGTTCCTCTGAATCCTTGGTCTGACGAGGTTGACTTTCTGCGAAGAGTGCAACCGAAACATGTATGCACATATGTAACCAATAATGTTTGTATAAATAAAAATGTATACTTATAAACAGCTCTACTTGTTATTGAGCACTTTTTATAAACACTTGAGTTTCAACAGATTTACATCTACAGAAACTAATACAATACATGTACTACATATATATATATATATATATATATATATAAATTCTTTGTAGAATGGTAGGAAAAATCCCAGCAGAGTGCTCGATTAATTAAGAATCAAAGTTAAAAATTAAGAGCATAATATTTATTTATTCTGGTACAGAAAAATTAGTACAACATTCGTACCGTCGGTTTCAAGCACGGAAGGACTTAGCCATCCGGCTCTCTTCAGCTTCTGTTGTCATCTGTTTCGGAAATGTGAAGTCACGTGTCACTCTCGTTTGGACGCGTTATTTGCTTAGAATGTTGTTTATGTTTGTTTAAATTTGAATTTAGTGTCATAAGACCGTTGAGATTTAAAACACGGGAGAAGAAAGAGAATTCAAGATTAAAGGGAATAAAAAGAGGAATAAAAAAGGGGGGTAAAAAATAAAAAAATATATATATGAAAAAATATATATATATATATATAAATAAATATAAAAAAAACATATATATATATAAAAAAACATTTTAATATTAAGGATAAAGGAATAAAAAAAGAAGAAAAAGAGAAAAAGAGTATAAAAAGTGGGTTAAAAAATATATATATATATAGAGAATAAATTGTAGAGAATACAAAAGAGCGAGAGAGAAAGAAAGAATAAAAATAGAAAAAATAAAAAAGAATAAAAAGAATAAAAATATATAAATAAAAATAATAATAATAAAAAAATAATAATAAAAAAAATATAAATAAAAATTAAAAATTAAAAATTAAAGATTAAAAACAAAAATAATAAAAAAAGAAAGGGTTTCTCTGAAATTCCCGTGAGCCAAATTATGAATTTGTATCATTAGCCGTTATATTTTTGAAGGTATGCGTTCTAAAAATCGTTGATGTGTAAGAATCTTTAGATTGGAGTGATTTTTAATGAAGGGATTCGGATCTAAGGGAGGTAACTAAGATGGAAATATGAAATATTTGAGTTTGTTAAAGTGGGTTTGAAAATTAATCTGGTGGTTGATAAAAGATAAAAAAATAAAAAATTAAATATTTTTGCATTTTGGTGAAAGTCGAAGTTTTTGCTCTTGGAATTTATGTGGATATAATTTTTTGAGTAATCTAGTGATTGATAATTAAATTAAATATTTTTGTATTTTTGTGAAGGTCGGAGTTTTTCTGTAATATATATATATATATATATATATATATATATATATATATATATTACAGAAGATCAGAACAACATCGGTACCGTCGGTTTCAACCACTAACAAAGGGAGGCTATAATAGGGCTCTTTACCGGACTATTTTCAACCTTTGTTTATGTCTATCTTCCCGGAAAATGGCGGCTCACGCATTATGTGACTCTCTGACGATATTTCGATCCTCTGCTTATATTTAGTTTTCATCATTTTTACAAATTCGGTATTTCTACTTGCAAATTCTGCCGTTATTTTAGTCATGGGCGAGCAAGAAGATTTTCAGCTGATTTGTAGAAAATTATGTCGATGCCATACTAATGTCATGCTGACCCTAGATCTCGTTCACAAACCCTCCGGGCCCCGAAAAAATAAAATTTAAATATTAGAAAAAAATTCCAAAAATTAAGATTAAAAAATCTAGATTTTACAATTAAAACAAGATTTAAAAATAAAATTTTTAAATAAATTTTTAAAATCCACCGCTGAACAGGAAAAACGGGGGGGGGCATCAGAAATGGGTATCTGTATAGTTGTCAAAAGCGAACGATGAATTTTGTAAAACAACCTCGTGATAAGTAAACAAAAAATCAGTCAGGTTTGATTTTCTGTTTTAAAAAAAATGGTGAAAAAGATGTAACGCTTTATAAAAAAACTAAGTTGATTTAGAATTAGAAAATAAAAATATTAATATATTTGAAGAGGAATATTGTAGTTTGCTTGAAGCATTGTGCATAATATGCAATAAGTATTGTTAGAAGGCGTTGGTTAGGTGAGACGGGCGGAACCTGAAATGGTAAACAAAAATGGCAATATTGAGAAATCGATAATTTTCAAATATTTTTGTTATATTTGCCAGTGTTAAGTTCAAACCGTTATGGTAGGGTGGTGTGTCTTCCTTTTTTTATTTAAATTTTCGAGCGAATCCCTCATCCTCAGAAATAAATATATCCACTCGTCAATGTGTGTTTTTTTTTTCGCCAATAGCCTTGGCCGAAAATTACGGTGTGTTTAGGTTCGCAGAAACTTTTTTAATGAACATTGAGGTATGACTAGATTAAGTGGGTTGGTGTAGTTAAATACTGGTTAATTATTTTATTATTATGTGTAGTGTATAGAAGTGTTCTATTTAATTATTATTGTTAGGACCATGTGTGTTGTATTTAACGTTGTGTGCGTCCAATGGACGAGGGGATGTAACTCGAATGGATTAAGTATATTTCATTTTTAATTTTCTCATACTTTTTTTTAACAATTGATGATTTAATGGATATTTTATTCTACACAATTGTTATTCTCATCGCTAACTCATTTATACAAGGACCCGTGGCGCAGTGGATATATTACGAAGTATAATTCAGTTCTAAGTAACAATCATTTGAAGGTTCAATCCCTAGTACGGGCGATACGAAGAATTGCGAATTACTGAAGACGTTTTGCTGTATCTCGTATATCGAGCTCTAACTCTTCATGAGTGGTTATATTTTAAAGATATATTCTATATCTTTATTTCCTTTTTCAATATATATATATATATATATATATATATATATATATATATATATATATATATATATATATATATATGTATGTATATATATGTATATAAATGTTTCGAGGTACAAAATTTATAAATAGATTTAAAAAGAATACGCGGAAATCTCTCTAAGGCCCTTTCGACTATCATCTCGTCAGGAGAAAATCGATAGTTTTAATTAATAATAACGTCGAAAGAAAGAGCAACATGGGGAAATTGAGTGTGCGAAAATTATCGTTAAAGAATTTGTAAGATCGCTGAATCTCTTTGGGGAACTTTGAACTCCTTCCCAATTTTTTTTTTTTATCCCCTAACGTAGTGCCTTTTAATCGACTTTTAATCGAAATCATTAAATTGAATTTTAATCGCTTTAACGATAATTTTGGCACACTCAATTTCCCCATTTTGCTCTTTCTTTCGACGTTATTATTAATTAAAACTATCGATTTTCTCCTGACGAGATGATAGTCGAAAGGGCCTTAGAGAGATTTCCGCGTATTCTTTTTAAATATATATATATATATATATATATATATATATATATATATATATATATATATATATATATGCACCAAGCATGTTCTAAACACCACCTTAGTGTTTTAGATACGGTAAGCGTAGCCATGTGGAGGCTCACTCTCGGAAGGCAAAATCAGCTGTCACACAAGCTAGACTTATTCAGAGAGCTCTAACAATTACCTCCCTTTTTGTTAATATACTTTTTATTTTGCTATTCTCTTCTTTCCCCCAGTTCGTGCCAGTTCGTCCCCACCCCAAAAAACTTAGTTTAATTTATAAATCATTTATTTTAAGCGATATTCCTCAACATACACTTTTGAAAATATGTCGACCGAAATGCACCTCAAGATTTAGGTTTCTGACTATTATTTTTCGCTATCTTTACTATACTTACTATTCCAATTTAGATACAAAACCCATTATGTATGATTGTGATTCAAGATAATATCTAAAATTTAAGGCTTCAGCTTAAGATGTCTTAGGAAAAATTAGAATTCGGGAATCTTGCTTTATTGGTGTCTAATGACTATTGATCAAATTTAATGGAAATCTGAAATATTTATTAATTGATGCCTTATACATATTGTTAAAATTTCACAAATATTTATTGTATCTGGATTTTCACAAAAACAACCATCCCCTCTTTACAGCTTTGCATAATACTTAAGTAACTAAATATAGACCACATTACGATCTTTTAAGCCTAGCAGCTGTACTCCCAAATTCATAATAATCGGTTAGTTAGTTTAGAAGTAAATCCTGTACATACAAATATATTAAACATATACATACAACGAACCAGATATATATATATATATATATATATATATATATATATATATATATAGAGAGAGAGAGAGAGAGAGAGAGAGAGAGAGATATTAATGGCAATATATTTATTAGCATATACTATCAGTGCCCTTTTACTTTGCAGTCTCCTGAAAAGATTCATCTCGATTATTGTCAATTAGTGACAACAGAGCAAATATAAGTCAGGTTCATATTATATTCCAATAACTATGTTTTTATTTTTTTAGTTTAATTTTTATAAAAATAATAAAATAAAAGGATGGTTTTTGGAATATTATATGAACCTGACTTTATATATATATAGAGTCAACAATTAAATAGGTAATCCGATACTAATTCATAAGAAATAGAAAATAACCAATCCCAAAACGAAGATTTATTTTGGGGGAGAAGGGTCTACAGATCCATCCCATTCCTCTGAATCCTTGGTCTGACGAGGTTGACTTTCTGCGAAGAGTGCAACCGAAACATGTATGCACATATGTAACCAATAATGTTTGTATAAATAAAAATGTATACTTATAAACAGCTCTACTTTTTATTGAGCACTTTTTATAAACACTTGAGTTTCAACGGATTTACATCTACAGAAACTAATACAATACATGTACTATATATATATATATATATATATATATATATATATATATATATATATATTACAGAAGATCAGAACTACATCGGTACCGTCGGTTTCAACCACTAACAAAGGGAGGCTATAATAGGGCTCTTTACCGGACTATTTTCAGCCTTTGTTTATGTCTATCTTCCCGGAAAAGGGCGGCTCACGCATCATGTGATTCTCTGACGATATTTCGATCCTCTGCTTATATTTAGTTTTCATCATTTTTACAAATTCGGTATTTCTACTTGCACATTCTGCCGTTATTTTAGTCATGGGCGAGCAAGAAAATTTTCAGCTGATCTGTAGAAAATTATGTCGATGCCATACTAATGTCATGCTGACCCTAGATCTCGTTCACAAACCCTCCGGCCCCGAAAAAATAAAATTAAAATATTAGAAAAAAATTCCAAAAATTAAGATTAAAAAATCTAGATTTTACAGTTAAAACAAGATTTTAAAATAAAATTTTAAAATAAATTTTTAAAATCCACCGCTGAACAGGAAAAACGGGGGGTGGGGCATCAGAAATGGGTATCTGTACAGTTGTCAAAGGCCAACGAGGAATTTTGTAAAACAACCTCGTGATAAGTAAACAAAAAATCAGTCAGGTTTGATTTTCTGTTTTAAAAAAATGGTGAAAAAGATGTAACGCTTTATAAAAAAACTAAGTTGATTTAGAATTAGAAAATAAAAATATTAATATATTTTAAGAGGAATATTGTAGTTTGCTTGAAGCATTGTGCATAATATGCAATAAGTATTGTTGGAAGGCGTTGGTTAGGTGAGACGGGCGGTACGTGAAATGGTAAACAAAAATGGCAATATTAAGAAATCGATAATTTTCAAATATTTTTTTTAATATTTGCCAGTGTTAAGTTCAAACCGTTATGGTAGGGTGGTGTGTCTTCCTTTTTTATTTAAATTTTCGAGCGAATCCCTCATCCTCAGAAATAAATATATCCACTCGTCAATGTGTGTGTGTTTTTTTCGCCAATAGCCTTGGCCGAAAATTACGAAAATTTCGCAGAAACTTTTTTTTATGAACGTTGAGATATGACTAGATTAAGTGGTTTGGTGTAGTTAAATACTGTTTAATTATTTTATTATTATGTGTAGTGTATAGAAGTGTTCTATTTAATTATTATTGTTAGGACCATGTGTGTTGTATTTAACGTTGTGTGCGTCCAATGGATGAGGGGAGGTAACTCGAATGGATTAAGTATATTTAATTTTTAATTTTCTCATACTTTTTTTTAACAATTGATGATTTAATGGATATTTTATTCTACACAATTGTTATTCTCATCCCTAACTCATTTATACAAGGACCCGTGGCGCAGTGGATATAGTACGAAGTATAATTCAGTTCTAAGTAACAATCATTTGAAGGTTCAATCCCTAGTGCGGGCGATACGAAGAATTGCGAATTACTGAAGACGTTTTGCTGTATCTCGTATATCGAGCTATAACTCTTCATGAGGGCTTATATTTTAAAGATATATTCTATATCTTTATTTCCTTTTTCAATATATATATATATATATATATATATATATATATATATATATATATATATATATATATATATATATATATATATGTATGTATGTATATATATATATATATGTATATATATGTATATATATATAAATAAATGTTTCGAGGTACAAAATTTATAAATAGATTTAAAAAGAATACGCGGAAATCTCTCTAAGGCCCTTTCGACTATCATCTCGTCAGGAGAAAATCGATAGTTTTAATTAATAATAACGTCGAAAGAAAGAGCAAAATGGGGAAATTGAGTGTGCCAAAATTATCGTTAAAGAATTTGTAAGATCGCTGAATCTCTTTGGGGAACTTTGAACTCCTTCCCAATTTTTTTTTTTTTTTTTATCCCCTAACGTAGTGCCTTTTAATCGACTTTTAATCGAAATCATTAAATTGAATTTTAATCGCTTTAACGATAATTTTGGCACACTCAATTTCCCCATTTTGCTCTTTCTTTCGACGTTATTATTAATTAAAACTATCGATTTTCTCCTGACGAGATGATAGTCGAAAAGGCCTTAGAGAGATTTCCGCGTATTCTTTTTAAATCTCTCTCTCTCTCTCTCTCTATATATATATATATATATATATATATATATATATATATATATATATATATATATATATATGTGTGTATCGAGGCAGCATTTTTTCTTTAAGACACGTATTATTAAAAATAACCGACAATTTTTGTCTGGCTATTTTAGTGTTGATCCCTTCAATTTTCCGGATTAAAATCTTAATCTCGGAAGGAAATTGGCTGATGAAACTGCCATAGTGTACATATTGGTCCAGAGTACTTTCTGACCCGTCTGGGTCCATCGTCAGTGGAATAATGACAAACAGGTAAAGACCTGGAGTGAGATTTATAATTAATTATGGCGGGAAAATTTAACTATGTTTATTAGGTATTATAAGCATTTAAGTATATTAGTGCTAGTGTTAAAATTAATCTTGTTAATAGCAGGTTTTTTAGTTTTAATGAGTAGAGCTTCTAGTATGTGGAGTTTTTGAGTATTAGTATTATGTTCTAGGATTTTAGTATTGTCTACGAGAAGTTTTCGGATTTGAGAGCGGGGACAGGAATGTTCATTAGTAACGTGTCTAGCTATAGCACTATTATCGGATAGATGCATGGTCAACCTCCTGGACAGAGTCGTGGTGGTCGAGCCAATATATACGTGTTCTTGTTGGTTATCGGAGACACAGTCTCCCAAAGGACATTTAAACTCGTATACAAGGCCCGTCCTATCCAAGACTCTAATCGAGGGAGAAGAATTATTTGTAATAATAAGATTAGTAGTTTTAGTTTTATTGTAGTAAATAATTAGTTTAACTTTTTTATTTGGGTCGGTGGGAAGTACGTTTTTATTAATAATATTTTTTAAGACCTGTTCATCTGTTTTATAGTTATGAACAGGTCTTAAAAAATATTATTAATAAAAACGTACTTCCCACCGACCCAAATAAAAAAGTTAAACTAATTATTTACTACAATAAAACTAAAACTACTAATCTTATTATTACAAATAATTCTTCTCCCTCGATTAGAGTCTTGGATAGGACGGGCCTTGTATACGAGTTTAAATGTCCTTTGGGAGACTGTGTCTCCGACAACCAACAAGAACACGTATATATTGGCTCGACCACCACGACTCTGTCCAGGAGGTTGACCATGCATCTATCCGATAATAGTGCTATAGCTAGACACCTTACTAATGAACATTCCTGTCCCCGCTCTCAAGTCCGAAAACTTCTCGTAGACAATACTAAAATCCTAGAACATAATACTAATACTCAAAAACTCCACATACTAGAAGCTCTACTCATTAAAACTAAAAAACCTGCTATTAACAAGATTAATTTTAACACTAGCACTAATATACTTAAATGCTTATAATACCTAATAAACATAGTTAAATTTTCCCGCCATAATTAATTATAAATCTCACTCCAGGTCTTTACCTGTTTGTCATTATTCCACTGACGATGGACCCAGACGGGTCAGAAAGTACTCTGGACCAATATGTACACTATGGCAGTTTCATCAGCCAATTTCCTTCCGAGATTAAGATTTTAATCCGGAAAATTGAAGGGATCAACACTAAAATAGCCAGACAAAAATTGTCGGTTATTTTTAATAATATATATATATATATATATATATATATATATATATATATATATATATATATATATATATATATGCACCAAGCATGTTCTAAACACCACCTTAGTGTTTTAGATACGGTAAGCGTAGCCATGTGGAGGCTCACCCTCGGAAGGCAAAATCAGCTGTCACACAAGCTAGACTTATTCAGAGAGCTCTAACAATTACCTCCCTTTTTGTTAATATACTTTTTATTTTGCTATTCTCTTCTTTCCCCCTGTTCGTGCCAGTTCGTCACCACCCAAAGAAACTTAGTTTAATTTATAAATCATTTATTTTAATCGATATTCCTCAACATACACTTTTGAAAATGTGTCGACCGAAATGCACCTAAAGATTTAGGTTTTTGACTATTATTTTTCGCTATCTTTACTATACTTACTATTCCAATTTAGATACAAAACCCTTTATGTATGATTGGGATTCAAGATAATATCTAAAATTTAAGGCTTCAGCTTAAGATGTCTTAGGAAAAATTAGAATTCGGGAATCTTGCTTTATTGGTGTCTAATGACTATTGATCAAATTTAATGCAAATCTGAAATATTTATTAATTGATGCCTAATACATATTGTTAAAATTTCACAAATATTTATTGTATCTGGATTTTTACAAAAACAACCATCCCCTCTTTACAGCTTTGCATAAGCCTTAATTAACTAAATATAGACCACATTACGATCTGTTAAGCCTAGCAGCTGTACTCCCAAATTCATAATGATCGGTTAGTTAATTTAGAAGTAAATCCTTCTTTGTAATATAGCAGGAGAAATTCCAGCAGAGTGCTCGATTAATTAAGAATTACAGTTTTAAAAAATTAATTAGGGGCATAATATTTATTTATTTTGGTACAGAAAAATTAGTACAACATTCGTACCGTCGGTTTCAAGCACAGAAGGACTTAGCCATCCGGCTCTCTTCAGCTTCTGTTGTCATCTGTTTCGGAAATGTGAAGTCACGTGTCACTCTCGTTTGGACGCGTTATTTGCTTAGAATGTTGTTTATGTTTGTTTAAATTTAGTGTAAGGAAGGTTTAATAAGGTTTGAAAAATAGGGAGAAGGGTGAAAATTAACAATGGAGATTTAAACCGGAGAAGATTTAAAGAGATATAAAAACAATTTAAAATAAAAAATTAAAAAATATATTTCTATATAAATCTCGTGAGTCAATATTATGAGTATCGTATATTTGGCCGTTGCTGTTTTGGGGTTTAATGATGTGTCTTCTAAAGGAATTAGGGAGAGTAGATGGGTTTAAGGATTAAAGAGGTTAAAAGTAACAACATTAATTAAATTCGTGTTTAAATCCTGGATTTAAGGACTTTAAATCAATCCCAAAGGAATTTAAATAAAGATATCATCCGGTCGGTCTAAGGGCAGTAACTCTGTAGGGTTTTTGAATTATTTGTATTCGGGATTTAACATTATTAACTAAGGTATACTGAATACTTATGGAGGTGGTAAAATTGGTATGATGATTTAAACTGGTTTAGAGATAAGAGTAAGGATTGGGTCGGCAAGATTGGATCTGTTTGGGAGATATGGGAGATTAGCATCATGGCCGAGAAATGGTTGGGGCTTATGGGCGTAATAATAATGTTGTGAGATGGGGTTTTACCCTCGTAATGACGGAAGAAATATTTTTGAGAAAGTTATAGATATTGTTCTTGAAAAGTAGTGTGGGTATGGGTTGATAAAGGTATTTATTCGTATTTTTTAATTTTATATATATTTATGAGGGGTGAATTTTCTGAAGTGGAAGTCGGTATTTAATGGGGCAATTATGTGTATCGGTAAGTCCAGTTTATGAGTAATGTTTGTCTCCTGTGGATGCACCCCTTAAAGATTTCATCTCGGATATTCAAACAGACGGTATTTGGGTCAATGATGGCCCTTAATATGTGGTATTCTTCAGCGTCACACAGAGGACATCTATTTATGGCTGGAGAGAAGGATGATCTTCTCTCAATTACTTTCCATTTGACTGTAGTTAGTAGTATTAACACAACCGTCGTCGTAGCTCTAATGCACGTTCCTTCAGCCGTCGAATAATTTGACGGCGGCTGTCTGTAATAGGTTTCATCTGATTTCTCGGGTTTTTATAGTGACCGTGTCGGCTAAAGCGTCAGAATTTGAGTTTTAAAAAACATGACTCGTCTTCCGGTGTTCGAGTTCAGCGACCGGGATAAATAATCATCTCTACACTGACGATTGCCGTAAAGATCAAACGGATACGTATGTAGATAAAAATTAATATTTATAATTATATATATATTTATATATATATATATATATATATATATATATATATATATATATATATATATATATATGTGTGTGTGTGTGTGTGTGTGTGTGTGTGTGTGTGAATCTATTTTATATATATATATATATATATATATATATATATATATATATATATATATAGTCTCGGAAGTTTCTCAACCATTAAGACTAAAAAAAAAATTTTTTTTAATAAAATTTTTTTTAAAAACCAAAAAAAAAACCCTTAAGTCCCAAGTCGTTCAGTGGAAAATCACTCATGTAAGTCAATTTAGTTTTTACAGTTATTATATTAGTTTGCTTCTAACATGTTTTAAGGAAGCATCAGTTGTTTACCATGAAAAACTGTTTCGGGAATTTATATATATATATATCAGTCTTGTTTACTTTCATGCTATTTAGATAGATAGATAGATAGATAGATAGATAGATAGATAGATAGATAGATAGATAGATAGATAGATAGATAGATAGATTTGATTCATGACCAGACACTACTTTTTCTCATCAACCCATCATGTCAACCAAATATTTCGATGTACTTGCATGACATTTTTCTTAAAATTATCATCCTGAAGAAGTCTTACAATAAAGACGAAACGTTGATGATGGTTTTTCCTTTTTTATTTCCCACACATATATATATATATATATATATATATATATATATATATATATATATATATATATATATATATATATATATATATATATATATATATATATATATATATTAACGACAAATACGTCCTATAAAGTTAAGGGCGACTAATAATGCAATCTTCTGCATTAATCATTACCACTTAGGAAGTGAAATACTAATTAATAATGTAAATGCAATCACATACAAAAAGACAATTACATAAAATACATACATATATATATATATATATATATATATATATATATATATATATATAAACATACACTTATACTTAACTTTATATAAATATAGATATTATAGTTGACATAACTAAAATGATAATCATGTTTGCTTCATACTCTGTTTTTTTAAATTTCTCTGCCTTTGCAAAAACACATATAACGAAACATACAAATGAAATTATATATATATATATATATATATATATATATATATATACGTATAGTTTGGCAGCAAATTGTTATTAAGACAGGCTTCATTAAAATCCACGGAGTTCTGCTTTTTTGAGATGTTCTTGGTTAGTCGTTCAACTCTTCGAGCTCGAGATTTGACCCAAACCATAACGATGGGTGCTATACTGCACCAGCTACCACCACACGATCGTAAAATCGCTCGAAGAGTTGAACGACTAACCAAGAAAATCTCAAAAAAGCAGAACTCCGTGGATTTTAATGAAGCCTGTCTTATATATATATATATATATATATATATATATATATATATATATATATATATATATATTACTATTTCATGTATCCACATAAAGTTTTATAAGGACATATAATTTTTATATATCAATTTTCAGTATTTACTTCAACAGTGCTCGATACATAAGTAGAGCTAGGTAGTAAGCTATGAAAATATATTTATGGCAATTAAGCTACACAGAGGCCCCCGCGTTTCATCCCCGGGGGGGGGGAGGAATCGTCAGGCTAAAATACCTGAAGATTCTCCTCGGGGATGAAATGAGTGAGCCTCTTTGTAGCTTAATTGCCATAAATATATTTCCATTACTTAATATATATATATATATATATATATATATATATATATATATATATATATATATATATATATATATATATATATATATATATTTGAATTTAAATATCTTCGGCGATCAGTCCGACAGTGACTTTGTTGCTGAGGTATAGTTAAGTTTAGTCTCAGAAGGTCTTAGAAAGGGTGGCCTGTGCGCTCCTAATAGGGAATGCCGACGGGGTTGCCAAGTGCGCTTCTGAGTGTACTCTGGCTTTTCAAAACCTCACCTGACCTTTTCTTTAACCTCCTGCAGAGGAACATTTGAAGTCTATTAAGGGGGAGGGTCAGGTCTCCCCACATCAGACCACTCCTTCCTTTCTCTCATCCGTGAAGTGAACTGCGGGACTTAGTATTTTCAGACTATATAAGAATTGCGCAAGCATGTTTTTGTTTTTTTCTTAAATAAGTGTCCATATTCAACAACGAAGATATGTAAACACACCACCCTATGCGTGCGAGGTTTCACACGACAGACCACATTAGTGTGTTGCCGGAAGAAAGAGGCTAGCAGCGGCTCATCAAATTCAGAAGGTTTATGAGCAGGGGTAGAATAGGTCTGGGGACAATAATCCAGCCGTAGTCCTACACGATTCGACGCCCCTCGCCGACCGCGACCCTACTCAGCCTCGGATGTCTATTCAGATTGAAATGGTCGCGACATGACTCACCATCGTATTTTTAAAAGGTAGTTCTTCTGCACTCCCCTCTGTTTTCGCATTCGCAGGTTCGTTCCCTTTTGTAAGCAGTGCTTTTAGATTAAGCCCAACACCCGCCGTACCCATCCCTCATCGAAACCCTCAGTAATGGGTCCCAGCTCCTCACCACCTTCGCCACATTTTTATCGAGTGTGTTCGATGTTCGAAGAGCTGAACGTTTCAGCCATTGTCAGGAAGTGTCCACCAATTTGCTTCGAATGGTCCTACCTACGTGTTTATCGATCAGGATATCCCATGTCTTTCTACTGTATTATCTCACTTCATATATATATATATATATATATATATATATATATATATATATATATATATTGTGTGTATTTAGGCAGCATATTTTCATTTAGGCAAACATTATTAAATAACACGGAGTGGTTTTGTTTGATGCGACTTTTTTTTATTTTTTCAATTTTCCGAATTGTCCATCTAATGTTTCGGTCAAATTGATATAAATATGATCCATGGCTTTCTTGTTCCATTCTTCTTTCTTTTTTGCAAGTACTTTCGATTTGAATCGTCAAATCATCTTCAGGCGGTATTAGTTTTAGTGTCTTTACTGTTGTGCTCATTTTTTAATTATAACGGCAAGTAGTTTATATTTGAAAACGCGTCTGTAAAGTTGAAATGTACATGAGAGCGTGATGGCGTTCTACACATACGAGAGATTTAAAGTTTGACTGTTTAAACCGTTAAGAAATTGATGACGTTAAATAAAGTGCATACAATTCAAACGCATAACTACCTAATGGCTAAGAATTTGGTAATGTTAATTATTATGCTAGACACTTTAAAATGTTGCGACTAGTTTCATAATTGACATTATTAATTGTGGGATGTTTAGTTTTTATGTAGAGGGCTTCGAGTATTTTTAATTTTTTGATATTGGTATCATGGTGTATTATTTTGGTATTGTTAACAAGGATGTTTCTATATTGGGAGGGGGTGCAATTATGTTGTTTTAGGTGTTGGCATATAGAGCTAGTGTCGGAGAGATGTAGTGAGAGTCTTCGGGATAGTGTTGTGGAAGTGAAACCTATGTAAGAATTAGTTTTTTTATTGGTGTCGGAGATACATTCTCCCATAGGGCATTGGAACTGATATATTACATTGGTTCTTCCTAATGTATTTTGGGTTTAGGAAGTGTTATTTTTAACAACATAGTTTGATGTTTTCATTTTTTTTATAATAAATGATAAATCGTATTTTATCATCAGAATTGGTGGGAAATATATAGCGATGTATTATATTTTTAAGAGCTTTTTCATCCAATTTAAAGTTTGGATGCATTTGGTTACAATAGAATAGATTTATGTAGTGGGAATTATTTAGCTTATTAGTAGGAGTATCTAAATTTCTAATCATTAATTTTATTTGTTCATCAACCATATAATTGGGAAAATGATTATTAATTAGGACTTGTTTTATGTTTTTTAATTCATTAAAAAATATTTTTTGGGATGAGGAGATTAATTTTGCACGGTTTAATAGATTTTTGACCATAGCAATTTTATATCTATATGAACATTCACTTTTAAAACTTAAAATACAGGTGTTAATAGATGTAGGTTTTTTATAGGGAGAGGTGATGAATGCATCACTGTTGGAGTCAATGAGAACATCTAAAAACGGAATTTTATTGTTAACATTAAGCTCATGAGTGAATTTAAGAACTGAATTATTTTGAAAAGTATCTTGTAGTTTTTTTTTATTTCATCTATACTATTTACTAAAATAAGAATATCATCAACGTATATATATATGCTCGCTACTAGATACACCATAACTTTGGGAAGGTGCACCATTCTTCGTATAAGCCAGTGGAGGATACTCATACCGAGGGGATTTTATTTGGGCTGCGAATATTATGTTATTTCGCATATTTAGTCAGGGTTTACTTGTAGGAGGAAGTATCCTCATGTCAGGTTGTCAAAACCATGTACAGAAAGACATTAGACACTCGAGGTAAGTGTCTAATAGGCATTCGATGGTTGTGTGAAACTTTTTAATTAAGTAATATTGCGAAAGCTCTCTCTCTCTCTCTCTCTCGACAGATCGAACACTTTCTGACACTTACTATATCTGTAAATAAAATGTAGGGTTTATTTCTCTCACACTTAACATAGCTGTCAGAGTGATAGAATAGTTAAGAATGTTTGATATAAGTTACTGGGATCCAGGATTCAAATCGTTCGATTGATGGTAAGGTTATACAAGCCACACTGATGAATGTTAGTGAACACGAAACATATATGTATGTGGATAATAAATATGTATTTTTATAATAAATAAGTATATATATATATATATATACATATATCTAGATGTATGTATTTTTATTTACATTTTTAAAAATATATTTAAAATATTTTTATTTAGTTTTAAACCACAACGAAAAGTAAGAAAATGCAAATCCACACCTTTTCAGAAAATTGTTTTTATTCAAATCGTTCGACCGATGGTAGTTATACAAGCCACGCTGATGAATGTTAGTGAACGCGAAACATATATGTCTGTGGATAATAAATATTTATTTTTATAATAAATAATTATATATATATATATATATATATATATATATAGAGAGAGAGAGAGAGAGAGAGAGAGAGAGAGAGAGAGAGAGTGAGAGATAGAGAGAGAGAGAGAGAGAGAGAGAGAGATGTATTTTTATTTACATTTTTTAAAATATATTTAAAATATTTTTATTTAGTTTTAAACCACAAAAAAAAGTTAAGAAAATGCAAATCCACATCTTTTCAGAAAATGTTTAAAATTATTTTCGGCAAACGATTGTTTCGGCTGATAGCAGGAATTATAAAATATTTATAAAATACTCTTAAAATTCCAGTGCACCTATTCCCATGTATGGCTATTGTCAGTGCCTTTAATTCATGTACATCGAGGTGAATTAAAACGTGAAGACTGAACGATTATATAAAATTCATAACGACACGAAAACAAACCGTGTATGTCTACCGCCAGGCGTTATCGTGATAGTAACACCTTAAAAAAATGATGTACTATAATGTGTATTCCCTCTTCTTAGTTCACCTTCCATTTACAAACCAAGATGGTTTTATTTATCTTCCTCCCACAAGGTAAGATGTGACACAAGGTCGGGAAAGTAGGATTTGAAACATCAGCGCTCGAGAATTTGAGCACTCTGGCCATTAAAAATTGCCTGGGCAGCCCTGTTTGCATTCCCCAGTAGGGGCGCCTCAGGCGATTAGCAATAAACTAACGCCTTCTTAAATGGTGAGAAGGCAAAGCCTGGGAGGGTGGACCTCCTAGAACTGCACAGGACAGACCAATAGACCGGCGTAAATCAAGACCCGAAGGACAAGACAATACAGGTCTATGGGGTTAGTATCCATCGGAACAGATACAAACCACGATGGTAACTGGTTTGAAATAAGGTTTCACCTGGCATGGTTTTTCATTGACATTTCTATTTTGTATACAGCACTGACGATAACTATACCAGGGAATAGGTCAGCTGGAATTTTAAAGAGTATTTTATGAATATTTTAAAATTCTTGATATCAGTCGAAACAATTGTATGCCGAAAATAATAAAAACAATTTTATGAAAATATGTGGATTTGCCCTTTCTTACATTTTTTTGTGGTTTAAAACTTAATATATATATATATATATATATATATATATATATATATATATATATATATATATATATATATTATTAAAAACTGTGTTCTGCGGCTACCGTAATCAAATGACATCCCGTAGCTGCAATCAGTCTTCAATGCTAGTCCCAGGCCATCTGGCCTTGTCATGCGCAAGTTGTCGTAGGCAATGACGTTGTTTTGCTGTACGTAGTGGTCCTAGTCCCGCCTGTTTGAGGTCAGTAAGTAGTGTGCCCAGCAGATTTGTGCAGTGCCGTCCTAGTCGCGGTTGGTAGGCTTGCGAGCCAGTAACGGCAAAGTCTAGTGCCCTCTGTGCGGGAGTGTCAGGGTCCATTCGTAGGACATGGCCTAACATAGACCATCCTTGTTCAACGGCCTTTGTGGAGAGGGGTTTTTCGTTGCACAGCTCGTATAAATGCCTTGTTGCTGATAAGTTTTTTTCGGCCAGCAGTGACCTGTGATGGAACGGAGGTGTCTGCGGTGGTACGCATCCAGCTTGTCAAGCATGGCTTTTGTTATTGCCCAGCTGTTGCTATTGTAGAGCACGGTGGACACGCAGTACGCGTTATAGAGACGGAGTCTAGTCTTCAACGGGATCTTGGTTCGTCGGTTCCAGAGTTTATGTAATAGAATGAAACGCTACATTGCCATGTATATATATATATATATATATATATATATATATATATATATATATATATATATATATATATATATATATATACTATTCAATAGACACTATACATTATTTTGATTATCCAGGGTTATAATACCAAACGTGATCAATTCATCAGCCGATGTAATGAAAATGTGAAACATCGGCTGATGAATCGGTCACATTTGTTATTTTTAACCCTGCAGGTTGAGTTTCCAGAGTTTATCTTTGAAACTGAATAGAATATCAAAAGAATGTATACTGTCAATATATGGGATGATTAGCCCCACATCCTTAAAAAGGATAAGGTAATTCTTGGTAGGATGGTCTCATGACAACAGAACTGATTCTGCACTGCACGCGCCTATTAAAAGATAATACAATAATAGATTAAACCAGGGCTTTTTTCATTCATTAAAAAATACCTAGTCATAAAACATTACTTTTTATAATTTCTTGACCATTACTGCGTCCATGCATCTTAAGAAGAGGCGCTATCCGTCTGTATTTCGCTCGGTAACGTTTATGTTTTAAATATCATTTTCATTACTGCGTCCATGCATTTTAAGAAGAGGCGCTATCTGTCTGTATTTCGCTCGGTAACGTTTATGTTTTAAATAACCTTCAAGGATGTCACGGATATTAAATGTGTGTCTACACTCGGTACGACTTTCCATGTGTCAGGGACATCTACAAATAAAACCCTGTGTCTCCGAGTAGCACTTATTCACAGCAAGCACCTCTATATTTGCTCTCTGTCAGCACCATAATGACGGAGTTACTATCTTTGAGATTATCTCTGAGAAAACTGACCATATCTTGTTTGTGCATCCTTCTGTCAACATTCAGATCTGTGGAGATTTTAATGTTCACAATGTTGAATGGCTAATCCACTTAAACGAGACAGGTAATTAAAGGAGGGTTTGTCCGATTTCTCCCTTTGCTTATGATCAAACACAGATTGTTGAGTATCTTACAAGCGTACCCGATGCTGACGGACATTTTGCAAGTATTCTTCATTTTTTTCAGACAACTTGACCGGGACTGTGCTCATCCACTCTTCTGTCTCCGCTTGGATCTTCCCATTACTCAGTTGTTTCAATCAAGGTAAAAACAGTGTATCGATACTCGATGGCTGACTGTGACAGCCTTCGATCTTTTATATCAGAATTGCAGTGTCTTGCATCGCATCCGATTTGACTGATTGGTTAATCGTTGGTATAGAGAGCTTTATGCTCTTTAAGAAATTCTAACAGAAACCAAACTGCCATCCGTGGTACAACCGAAAATGTTTCACTGCTTTTGCTCACAGAAACCACTATTTCAATTGATTTCAACGAAACAGATGTTCTGAAACACACGCCGCCTTTAGGACTGCCCACAATCACTGCAAAGGAGTTATAATAAAATGAGAGAATCACATGTGAATCTGTTAAGTCTTGAGAAGTTGAGCATGGGCTTGGTTCCCACGAGTTTTGGCGAATAAGAAACAGGGTCCTGAACAGATGCGTAACCCTTATTCGAACCATGATCAATGGACCAGATGTGTTTTTCTCAGCATCTGGTGAAGCCGAACTTTTTGTAAAGAACTTTGCATCAAATTCCACACCTTGTGGTCAGGGCCACCTACCTACTGAATTCTCCCTCCTATGACTGAAAATACTCTGAGCGACATTCATATATATGACCGTAATCTTTCCAAACTTATCAATAATCTTGATGCCAGCAAGGCAACTTACCCTGACAACTTTCCAATCATAGTGCTTAAAACGCTGCCTGCGAAACTTGATCCCATTCTAACAAAGCTGCACAATCGTTGCTTAAAAGGAAATGCTTGCCAACACATCCAAAAACTTCGCCAGTCTGACCAGTATTTAAAAATACTGGAGATCGTTCTTCTGAATTTCAGTTAAAGCCCAATCAGTCTCCTGTGCGCCATGATTAAGTTGCTTGAATCAGTGATAAATCAAAAATCGTCAATCACCTCAGCAAGACATCATACTCAATGACAAGCAACATGAATTTCGCCCTGCGAGATAAACAGCTGATGTGCTGACTGTAATCTCACACAGGATCAGTGAATCTATTGACGGGGGCTTCGTTTCTAGAGCAATAAATATTGCCATATAAAAGACCTTTGATAGAGTTTGGCATAAAGGTCTACTTCACAAGATTTCTAGCTATGGAAAATCTGGAAATGTCCTCTCAACCACTAAATCTGTTCTCTCTGATAGGTTCATGAAATTATCAACGCTGCCGTGTCTCAAGGATCAATTATATGCCCAACTTTTTTATCTTCATCAACGATCTCCAAAATCACAATTTAATATCATTCGTCGAGATTTATGCTGATGACGCAACCATCTATGGCAACACTTCGAAGAGTATTAATTATTGGGACTTGTCTGTCTGACTGTCTGTCTGTCTGTCTGTCTGTCTGTATGTCTGTATGTCTGTATGTCTGTATGTCCGTATGTCTGTCTCTTCTTATCTGGAGCACATGGTGTAATTAGGGGACAAGGTTGTTGACAACTTTTAATAAGTCTAAAACCAAAATTCTCTCTTTTCACCACCAGCACTCTGATCCTCACTTTGCCTTAATTGAAATGGATTGCTTGAGGTACCGCCCTGCTTTGATAAACTTCTGGGACGGACGTTCACCCCAGATTTCAAATCTGTTGCTAATGTCGCTGGAAAAAATGGTTCGACCATTCTATCGCTTCAAATTTTATCTCACTCATGGCGCAATTTTCTACCTGTATAAGAATGAATACGTCCTAAGACGTAGCCTGTTGCTCAGAGACATCCTCTCCTGTCTTCACAGAGTACAAAACCGACCCCGAAATCTATTGGGCGATATCCTCTTCTCCACCTTACAGCTTCTTTCTCACAGAAGAGACGTTGCTAGTCTTTCATGGCAGGCGCTCGACTGAGCTTCAATCTATTACCCCCTGCTCCATGCAAAACATTCACAACAAAAACTCGTCTACCTACAACCACTGTAAATATTTTTGTCTCCCTCTGTGTACCCAGAACAAAGCGGACAATCCGTGAGCAAATTTTATTTCCTATAATTGCCCGTCTGTGGAACACAGTACAACGGGACTGTTTCCCGGCTGACTACAACATTGTCGTTTTAAAGTCCAATGTAAACAAATTCTTGTTACGTCGTTCTCTAAAATAATCAATTTCTGACCACTTTACAACCATCGTTACTAATCCCTCGATGTTTCAACCGTCCACTTGACAAATTGAATTAACCCTTATCCTCGAGTGGCCTTTGAGCCTTTATATGCGGTGACGCGTTTGTAACAAAGAAAAATCACTTTTAGGGTTGGGGTTAAAATAAGGGTTATTTGTGGGTGGGGCTCATCTACCGAACATGCCATTAGAGCAAAGGGGTTAGGGTTAGGATGAGTTAGGTCATTTTTAGGTTAGACTTAGTGTTAGTGTTAACTTTGGTTAGGTTAGAGTTAAGTAAGGGTTAGGGTAAAAGTTAGCGTGAGGTAAGAGTTTAATTACTTACCCTGTCACAAACTCTCAGTCGGACGGGAAAGCCCCCCCTTCCCCTACAAAAAAAAATCTTGTAAAACAACACTTAATCGCTTAGGTTTAGACAGGGGAAGCCATTACTTGAGTCACCATGTTGTTTTTCGTGTGTCGACTCCCACTCCTATTCCAAAATGCCAGACTCCGACTCCTTATTTTTATGTCTACCAATATTTAGACTTTGTTTGTTGATCCTTCGGAGTTTTACAAATCATAATATCTCTCCTAGTATTTTTACGAGTCCGACTCCGCACTTTGGTGTAAAGTTAAATTAACATTTTTTTTTAAATCCTATTTAAAAAGGAATAATTTAATTACGAAGTAAAATCAACCAGGATACATTTTGGTTTCTATAGTAGGCACTGTTATCCTACTTAAGTGTTAGCCATATTGCAATTTTACCACACTTTTATCTCCTTGGGGAAGCCTCCTTCTTTGACAAACTCATAGGACTGACTGTCATTCCAGACCTGAAATATAAGACTTACATCAAATCTTATTCTAAAGTCGCTGGAAAAAATGGTTGAATAATTTTACCGCTCCAGAAAGTATCTCATCCCTGACGTAATCTTCTGCCTGTATAAGAGTCAAATACGTCCTAAGATTGCATACTGTTATAACCTTTTGTGAATATGGCGCTTAGAGCTTCCTTTACTGCCGTAAAATCGACTTCGCAATCTAGTTCTCTTTTCTACAAACATTTTTCCCACGGAACAGACGTTTTTTGGCTAAGATCAAAGTGTAGTATCTGTTCCGATGGATACTGCACCCCATAGACTGATATTGTCTTGGCCTTCGGGACTTGATTTACGCTGGTCTATGGGTCTGTCCTGTGCAGTTCTATGAGGTCCACCCTCCCAGGCTTCGCCCCCCCCCTCTTTGGGGAGGAGTAAGTTTATTGCTTACTGCCTGAGGCGCCCCTACCGGGGAATGCCGACGGGGCTGCCCAGGCAATTTTTAAACCCCACTTTCCCGACCCGACTTTGGGTCACATCTTACTTGTGGGAGTAAGATAAAAACTGGCCTTGTGCCTAACTCCTGGAGAGGAGTAAATCAATACTCTATCGTTATTTTCATGGAAGGTGCTCGACTGACCTGCAATCTCCGTTTCCCTCATAAAACATTCGCAGCAAAACTCGTCTAGCTACAACCACTGTAGATTATGGTTCCTTTCTTCCTATCCGAACCTAAAACAAAACGGGAATTCTATGAACAAAGTTTCTTTCCATGGACTAGACGTTTGTTGAACACTACCACAGGGTTGCTTCCCAGCTGACTACAACATATGATCGTTTTTAAGTTCAATGTTAGAAGATTCTTGTTGAGTCGTCCTCTTAAATAATCAAATTCTGCCCAGTTTCAATCATCGTAAAATCTTCAACGTGTTGTCTCACCGTCTAACTGATAAACTCACTAACGCGTATTCTCGAGTTGCTTTTGGACTTGATAAGCGGTGACTTATTAGTACATTAAAAGGGTCTGTCTGTACGCCGTACGTGTTGGAAGAGGATTCTAATCGCTAAACGTGTTGATTATATGAACGTTTCGCTTTTGTTTTGCTAACGATCTTGTCAATCCGGGGTTTTTTTTTATGGGAAAAAGTCAATGAAAACTGAATAAAAGTTGAATACCTTGACAAGCACCTTGGAGACGCCATCTTTCTTCTTTCTTCTCCTCCTTCGCTCGCTCGAGAGCGGTCTACGCCGGGGTAAGAAAATTTAATTGGATTTCTATCAATTTATCAATCAAACCTGATCAGCAGTTGCTCGTACGGAACCATCTGTTTTGGCAGCGAGGGCCTACTTGACTGCAGACATCAGGGCGCAATGCTCATATCTTTATTCTCTTCCAATTTTCATAAAATTGACAGCACTTTTAGAAAAAAAAATGAAATATAATTTATTTCCTTTATATTTAATCTATCTCCCTCTCTCTGTCTTTCTTTCTGTCTATCTCTCTCTCTCTCTCTCTCTCTCTCTATATATATATATATATATATATATATATATATATATATATATATATACATATATATATATATATACATATATATATATATATATATATATATATATATATATATATATATATATATATATATTATTTTGGTTCCCCTTTTTTATTTTTTAATGCAATAAAAATATCCGTTTACGAACCTACATAAATCGTTTAACTCGCTTCCCGCCCAAAATAACTCAATTTTTCTTTCTCTCTTTACTTTTCACGGAACGGTGACTTAATTTACTCAAATTTTGCTTTCAGGGTGTAATTACATTTTTTTAACATTTATTCTCCAATATATTCGACGACAATGTACATATTTAGATTACGTATTAGCCGCTGACTCTGACAACTTCTTATTGACGTACATATGATCTACATGACACCAATGATATTAACTTTTTAGAACAGGATATGGAGAAGCATTGCTTCTTTGAAAAGTAAATCTTTTCCAAAATCTCTTTTGATAACAAAAGATTTGATTTCATCATTGTCGGATGATAAAGGAAATTAGCGTTGTATTATTTCGCAACAAACATGACCCGTGGAAATTCAACATTTGTATGCTCTCTCTGCTGTATATTACTGCAGTCATTAAACATATTCAATTCTCTGGACACCCGGTGGGAACAAAGACCCCAAAATATTATTACACCACCTTTGTTCAATATGAAACATATTTATCTAAGTATTTTGGTTAATGTAGTTTCCGAATATATCTGACTATGACAGTACATCCCCAAACCCCTTCTAGGAGTTTGCAACATAATTCCATTCTGTGGATGTCCGGTTAGAACGGAGACCCAACGATATTATTGTACCATCATGAGACAGCACAGAAAATACGTTTTTTTTAGTTCACGTTTATTACGAAGTTAAATCTACCAGTATACATTTTGGTTTCTATAAATAGTTCTTACCCTACCACTGTTATCCTACTCGACTGTTAACCATATTGCGATTTTACGAAACACAGCGACATCAGATAATTTTTTGTACAGGACCTTCGGCGATCGGGCGATCGCATCTTTAGAAAAACTGGTGCAGGATGATAATTCTGCCATGAAAAAATAAAAGTAAATGATTTGCATGAAGACTGAATTTTTGGTCATTTGAAATGCAAACAATCACTATATATATATATATATATATATATATATATATATATATATATATATATATATATATGATGTAGTTATGTTTATATATTTATATATGTGTATGTACAGAACTTACTTCTACAATATTAAACCGATTATACTGAATTTTAGAAAACAACTGCTAGGCGTAACGGGTCTAAATGTAGGCTATTTTTAGATTAATTTAGTTTTATATAGAGATGGTAAAAGGGAGTTGAAATACTCTGTGAAAATTCAGATACCGTCGTTTTTTGTGAAGTTTTAACGATGAGTATTAGACCTAAATTTTTAAAATTCCCCAAATTACAGTGTCTTTTGTTCTTTTGTGTATTTTAAAGGGTTTCAAGGGGGGGGGGGTAATATGGGCAAACAATTGAAAATTGAATTTAATTTGATCCATAGTCATAACGCAAAAATCCCTGAATTTTAATTTCTTCTGAAGACCCGTTAAATTTTAAGTCGTGAATTTAAGAATTTTTCTAGAATTAAAATCATGTAATGGAAGTTGATCAAGACTGGAATAGAAATTCTAGACACGAATATATAAATCTTCGTAATAGAACATAAAAGTGGTACTGTTAGATTATGACGGACCCTGTATTTTAAAGTGTGTAGATCGACTAGTATGAATTATGAAAGAAATAGGATTAAGTACAATTTAAGGGCATATGTGATTTTGGGACAACCAACTATGTATCATAGTGACTCATTTTGTAAAGTCATAACAAATTTGAGGTATTTTTGGTCGATAGAAAATGCTAGGGTCAAAAAAGGTCAGACAACATGAGTGAACGAATGTTTTGGCATGACGTTAACACGTGTACATCAGGTAGCGTCATTCATCGTTGTGTGGGAAATTAGTTTTTGGATGAGTTCGCTAGTGGAACTAGATGCAAAAGCATTCACAAACGATCAGCTTGAGGCGACAGAAATTGTCCATAGATGTAGACGAAAAGTTTAGGACTGAATCTCTAAAATAAGACAAGAACCCACTTATCTTCCCCCATCTAGATAGCAGTTTAGTAAGGTAACCAAAAAAAGGGGACGGCAATGGAAGACGGCGACTCTCTCCCGGGCGTGACTTAAAGCAAATAAAACCCACCTTCTGATCCTCTCGAAACGTCTTCAAAGTCCTTTTTTTCGTCGAACCAAAGAGTATTGATTTTCAGAATATAAAAACGCAACCAGACGAAGGGTCGAACAGAGAAAATCCACGGCACAACATGGAGGGGACTACTAGACGACGAAGAATGAAATTACAGCCAGAGAAAAATAAGGTAAAATATAAAATGCATTAAGATGTTTGAAAAAATCAATTTTTAAAAAAAAGTTCAGATTCTTGTAATAACTTTTGATCATCGCCTAAATGTACACTCAAAAAAAGTCACCGTTGCAAAAGACTATATAACAGAAGGGACAGTTT
>OY744518.1:195310099-195320099 GCA_963556195.1 Sepiola atlantica | reverse complement strand
TGGGTATATTGTAAATCTGTTTTTTGAATCCCATTTTCTGGGATGATCTATTGTAATAAAGGATTGTATAGTTTTTAAATATTTAACTTGTGTGACGTGTTAGAAATTATGCGATTAATATTAGGTATGAGATTTTTTAATACGAATGGTGGTTGGTACGATTCAATATTAATGTATTTTAGTTTCTCTTCTGGTTTATGGTAAGGTATGAGTATGTCGAAAATTAGGTTCGGAATGGCATTACGGAAGTTAATGTGAAGCAATTTAATGTACGGCCGTTGCAACTTTGGGAAATGCTGAGGACATCATTACTGTATAACCTGAAAATGTGATCTGAGGATCTATTATTTAATGGGTTTAGGATAAATAATCCGATTGGTCGCATATATTGACACTATCATATAACCCATCGCGACATCAAACGAGTCTTCGAGTTTTTATTTTTTTACCACAATCTCTGCAAAGTATAAATTCTGTAAGAAACGTTTATCTCCCGGGCAAATTTTTGCACTTGTTAAAAGTATTCCGTTGTTACACGCCATTTTCTACTGAAAGCAAAACACCTGTAATTCATTTCCGTTCATCCGTTTGGTTCTTAGTACTGAGTGATGGAGAGAAGAAAGGAGAGTTATTTGCCGTTGTTGTAGTTAGACGAGTTCTTGCTGTGAATATAAAAACAAATTAACCTCGATCCACGCCGGATACACAATCCGCAATTTCAGAGGCTTACAAATACCTTGGTGAAAAGTATTAATTTTCGGAATATCAGAATGATATTTTCGAACACGTCAATAAAAAAATTGCTCACCCAATGTTAACTAGTATCATTCAAGCATAAAATTTGTACTGTCTTTTTATTTATTTACCTTTTCTTTAAAATAAAAAATTCAGTAAAATATAAATTCTGTAAGAAACGTTTATCTTCAGGACCGATTTCCAAACGGGTTAAAAACATTCCATTGTTAGACGCCATTTTCTACTAAAAGCAGAACACCTCTAATCAATCACCCCCTTTTTTACGTAACTCACACCATACACCAATAGTTAATTTTTATGGTTCTGGCAACCTGTCGTCATGGTTACAAAAATTGTTGCATACAAATAAACACTTCGCTTTGGTGTTATTTCGAACTCGGCACAACATTAAATGGTAACGGGAGGCTATTGCCCGATGTATTATGAACTCATTTCGAAGAGTGGATAGATTTCTTGGCTGATGTCTTCAGCGACCGACCAAGTGTTTTCGGGCGAAATTCACTTTTATCAATGCCTTACATTATTAATTAACTTTCGTGCAAAGTTACAATCTTTGTTTTCTTTTTTTTCTTTTTGGTCTTTTTAGTATTGCCACTAGAACTGATAGTTCGTGTAAGGATATGTTGTGATGGGATACCGGACTCCCCTCAGTCACTAAATAATTGAACTAGTCTGGACAATAAATACGACTACGAACAGTAGTATGGGGAATTCGATTGTATTCTGTTAAATCCTATTGGATTACCTATAGTTATTATTGTTTGTACAAGATATGTACGTTGGAATAAACCGTACTATTTTAAGAACTTTACACTCTGGGTTATTTTGTTATTTAGAACTACTTACTAAGTTATATCAGGATATAAAAACACAAGTGTTTGTGTTATTTAGAATTCATCACAACTACTACTGTAATGGAAGGACATCTTCCAATACATTACTATTTCTTTTCCAATGGGGATCAGTTTCTTGAATGTCGTCTGCGACACTTTTACACGTGAAAGAGTGTCGACGGGACCAACCAGGATATCTTTTGGTAAAATTGACTTTTAACAGTGTCATTACGCAAACTGCGTGCGTACAGTTTTCAACCTTTTTTATTATTTTCTCCCGGATTTAGAGTTATTGATACGGTTACTGCACGGCATGTATTCGTTTTTCATATCAAACATTAACTCCCTTCCAGTTTGTGTGTACAATTTCTCCCCTCTTGCGTCGAAAACTAAATTGTCACCTCAACATAAGCGCGTTGCGGCGATGATAGTTTCTTAGTTATCACATTATACTAATGTTTATATGTTAATTATTAATCTAATGACTATAAATTAATATTTACAGCTAAATAAATATCAAGTAAATATATTTCTATGAAGTTCAGAGGTGGAAGCATGAGTATTCTGGGTTCGCCGATTTACCCTATATATATATATATATATATATATATATATATATATATATATATATATATATATATATATATATATATATACATATATATAATTAACTTGTTACAAATATCCAGGGGGTATGAATCCGAAGGAAGTTGAAACCGGGTTTATGAGAGTGCTCAATGAAAATTCAGAGCAAAATATATATTTTTTGATTTTATTCCATTAGTTGCGACAAAACAAGTTTTGTTTCATTGGTGCAAATAGCGACCAACTATTCGGGCGGGCGAAGGAATTCAAATGGCATAAATTTTAACTTCAACTTTAACGGGAGATTGAAAATTGAAAATACATTGGAGGGGGAGGGGGACAGAGTTGGGGCTTTGTCTATAACGGTGACATGGGACATGAGAGGGGAGGGGGGAGGACCCCAACAAGTCGTGTTTCAAATTATTACGTGGGAGGTTTTTCACGTGTCTGTGCTGTGATGATCTCAATTTCGGTCGTGGTGGGAGGAAGGGAGATGGAGCGACGGCCAGAGTGAGTTAAATTTAAAATGAGAATAAAATTATGATTATAACCGTCATTACTATTTTATTTTAATTCTAATAAGTAATTATCATGTGGATAAAAATGTTTGATAATTTTAATTTAGGGTATTAATTGCTACTTTTGCATTTTATTTATTTTATTTTAATGTTTTGTTTATTATTTGTAGTGAATTTTGTTGTGATTATATATATATATATATATTTTTTTAAATTGTGATTATATTATACCGAGATCAATACTAGTGGAATCATTTTATAAGAGAAGTTTTCTGGTGTTACCAGTTTTATCATTAACAAAACCGATTATGACAATGATAACGCCTGCCAATCATACCTACGATAGTCGCAGTGATAACAGCCTCAATAAAAGCCTTAATAAAAATTAAAATTAAAATAAAAATTAAAATAAAGATAAATAAAATTAGAATAAAAATAGAAATAACAAGTTTTTAAGAATATTAATGATAATAACAATAATAATAATAATAATAATAATAATAGTATTAAATAATAATAATAATAATAATAATAATAATAATAATAATAATAATAATAATAATAATAATAATAATAATACTACTACTACTAATAATAGTAATAATGATAAATATCACCATCATTACCATCTTGCTACTTGTGAAGTCATTGGGCGAAATAAGTTGACAAGTGATGGTAGGCTTTTTTGTTCTACTACCAATGACAAGGACTAAGTACCAGTTAATAATTAAGTGTTCAAGGTAGTGATCGAAGGGTTAAGTAATTGAGATTAGGTTAGTCCAAGTGATATCAGTGTTAATAGCTGTCCCAGTTATGGGTTTATGTTAGAATTGGTAGTATGGCTGAGAGGCTATTGAGGCTGTGCATTATAGGTAGTACGTAGAGATTTGATGTTATTGGTAGTTTAGAGGGGTGGTTATATATTTATAGATTCATCATGACTTGTTGGGGTGGGATTGGGTGGTAAATTTGGGTGGGTGGGTAGGGGGTTATAGTGTGTTTTGGGGTAGTGTATAGTGGGGGTTTAATGTTATCATTCATTTTTGTAAAAAAAACAAAAACAAAAAAAAACACTTTTAATTTTATTTTAAAGTTATGTGGGGTTGGTGTGGGGTTAAGGTGGGGTATGTGGGTTGCTAAGGAGGTAGAGTCTACTATGTTTACAGTTGATAGATGTCTCTTGTTTTCTATTTAAGAGTTTGTTTTTGTCCTTAAAGCGGATAATTTCCAGTTTTTCATTTAAGCATAATCTACATGGAGAGTTTATTGATTTGCAGGTGCTGGATTTTTTCAAGATTTTCCACTTTATTATGGGAGTTTCTTTTTTGGTTTTTATTTTGTGGTAGTGTAGTGAAAGTCTAGTTTGGCCAGGATGGTCTGGGTTGTTGAAGGAGAGTTTATGGTTGTAGAATCTTTCCTTGAAGTTGTTGCCTGCCAGACCAATATAATAGTTAGTCTGGGATGGGTTTTCAGTTGAGGAGATAGATGCCTCATAGACCACTTGGGTTGATAGGCACTTTTGATTTAGGGGGCAGTTTGATTTGTTATTACAGTTGCATGTTCTTTTAGAATTTGAGGTTACTGGGGTGTTTAGTATTTTCATGTTGTGCTTTTTTATGATTTTTCTAAGTTCTCACCACAACAATAGCTGAGTTTTAGTGTATTCTTATTAAAAATTTTATGGAGTATGCTGTTATTGGGGAAATGAGTGTTTATTAAGTTCAGGAATTTATTCCCTATTTTGGTTTTAGTTGAGTTGTTAAATGGAGGTGTATACCAGATAATGTTCCTATTTCTATTTTTGTTCCTATTAGGGTTATTTTGTGTAGTTGGAATATACTCTATTTTGGTATTTTTGTATCCACTCTCCTTTAGTGCTTTATTATAAAAGTTCTTATGTTTATTGAAGATATCTATATTGGAGGAGTTGTTGCTAATCCTTCTACTAATTGATTCCGGGATGTGTTTACTTACAGATCTAGGGTGGTTAGATAGTGGGTTGACATAAAGGGGGTAGGAATTATCTTTAGCATAGGGCTCATAAGTATCTCTATTGAGGTTGAAGGTAATATCGAGGAAATTGACCTGTTTAACATTTGATGTTATTTCAGCCTTTAGGCCTATTCGTTTCATTTCTTTGGATATTATTTTTTTGGTTTGTTCACATTTTTGTCCGTATTTTTATTCTAATTTTATTTATCTTTATTTTTATTTTTATTTTTATTTTTATTAAGGCTTTTATTGAGGCTGTTATCACTGCGACTATCGTAGGTATGATTGGCAGGCGTTATCATTGTCATAATCGGTTTTGTTAATGATAAAACTGGTAACACCAGAAAACTTCTCTTTTAAAATGATTCCACTAGTATTGATCTCGGTATAATAAAAAAAAAAAAAATATATATAATCACAACAAAATTCACTACAAATAATAAACAAAACATTAAAATAAAATAAATAAAATGCAAAAGTAGCAATTAATACCCTAAATTAAAATTATCAAACATTTTTATCCACATGATAATTACTTATTAGAATTAAAATAAAATAGTAATGACGGTTATAATCATAATTTTATTCTCATTTTAAATTTAACTCACTCTGGCCGTCGCTCCATCTCCCTTCCGCCCACCCCGACCGAAATTGAGATCATCACAGCACAGACACGTGAAAAACCTCCCACGTAATAATTTGAAACACGACTTGTTGGGGTCCTCCCCCCTCCCCTCTCATGTCCCATGTCACCGTTATAGACAAAGCCCCAACTCTGTCCCCCTCCCCCTCCAATGTATTTTCAATTTTCAATCTCCCGTTAAAGTTAAAGTTAAAATTTATGCCATTTGAATTCCTTCGCCCGCCCGATGAGTTGGTCGCTATTTGCACCAATGAAACAAAACTTGTTTTGTCGCAACTAATGGAATAAAATAAAAAATTAAAAAAAAAAATATATATATATATATATATATATATATTACTTTTTCATGTATCCACATAAAATTTGATAAGAATATATAATCTTTTATGTATCAATTTTCAATATTTACTTCAACAGTGCTCGAGACGTAAGTAGAGCTAGGTAGTAAACACATAGGCTCCCGCGTTTCATTCCCGGGGGAATCTTCAGGCTATTTAGGGATTTTAGCCTGAAGATTCACCCCGGGGATGAAACGCGGGAGCCTATGTGTAGCTTAATTGCCATGAATATATTTTGATAGCTTCCTATATATATATATATATATATATATATATATATATATATATATATATATATATATATATATATATATATATATATTATAGCCCAACACTTAACTAACGACCATTTCTGACCCCAATCGGAATTCAGAAAACTCTTAGTAGAAAATACCAAAAATCTTAGAATATAGTACTAACAAACAAAAACTCCATATATTAGATGCCCTATATGTAAAAACAAAAAAAAACCTAATTAATAGAATTACATTTAATATCAGTAATAATATACCAAAATGTCTATAGTTCTTAAATATACTTTCGTACTCATTACATAATTCCAGCCAAAACCATCTATAATACTAACACATGGTCTGTACCTGATTAACCTCATTCCCCTGAAGATGGACCCGGATGAGTCTGAAAGTACTTGGGAGACAAATCTAAATTATGGCAAATTCATCAGCCAATTCCCCTCCGAAACTAAGATCCCGATTCTGAATATTTAAAGGATATCTAGACATGAGTTGTCTCTTATATTCAACAATACTTGCTTGCAAGGGAAGATGCTGCCTATATATATATATATATATATATATATATATATATATATATATATATATATATATATATATATATATATATATATAGTCTAAGGAGCATTTTTCACCCACGACAATCTTAATCGTAATCAAAATATGACTCTTGGGTAATACAGACACACAAGTAATATAGATATACGTTAAATATATGAAAACAGACAATGATGGAGACGAAAATATATAGTTTCATTAGAACAGCTATGAGCAGCTATGAACAGCTACGAAAGCAAGAAAACAGACGATGACAGATATGAAAACAGACAGCGACATGACACGGACATCACAAAGCAACAAACGTGGCGGCATCATGATAGCACATCTTTGGTTAATGACCTACACCTGGATTTTCGGTTAGCAGGACACGTGTCTCTAAGTTGGCCGTGAACATCAAGTAACCCAAGTAACTCCTGTTCCCAACCTTGAATATAAATATTATTAGAAAAATGCAATTTAAATCGCTTAAATATTTTAGAATTTGTTTTTATTTTAAGTACAAAAAATTATAAATAATAAGAGGCTATGAAACGAAGCTTTATTAATGTAATATTGTAATAAAGCAAGCAAATATATCATCAGCAGCAGCAGAAGTATCATCATCATCATCATCATCATCATCATCATCATCATCATCATCATCATCATCATCATCATCAGTGTCAATATTATAATTAACAGTATTATTAATAGTAGTCGCACTAATAATATAAATCGTATCAATAGTAAATAAGAAGAAATAAACGTGAACGTAATAAATATAGCTTAATAATGTTATCATAAATGTGTATGTGCAAAACCAGAGAATTCTTTTGCACGGTTCGAATTCATGATCCCTGCCCCCACAAACAGCGATTTCACTAAGGTACGAAACTGATGTTTATCTGTCATTCGAATTTAAATATAAAACGCGAATTCGCTGTTACGGTGTGACTGACCTAATTAAACTAATCGTTGAAACAGATTCTCTATGAGAAATTCAATGTGTTTCTCCGCCTGTCTGTCTGTCTGTCTGTCTGTCTGTCTGTCTGTCTCTCTCTCTCTCTCTCTCTCTCTCTCTCTCTCTCTCTCTCTCTCTCTCTCTCTCTCGGGCGCGCATACACGCACACGATACTAAAACCGCCGGTATTACACGCGCACATAATATTTTAAACGTTCTATGTATTATTGTAAAACAAATCGGACGCTTTTGTTATTGTTTCACAACGAATGAATTTAACGATATTATCCAATCAGATATCGAGTGTACTAGTGCAAAGCGAAAGTTTATCGTATGGATTACTTGTGGCAGTACGGATGACTAGAGTCACAGTAGATATCAAAGAGCGACCGGCACCTTCGTCTAAAAAAGTGCAAGCAATGAGAAAAAGTAAGTCAAGAGTAACTGGGAAATCGAAATAAGAGAGCAAAACTTATACTCTGTTTTCTAACAACATAGATCAATATGTGGCAGAAATCACTCACTGAAAAGATTTGTGTATGTGACTTTTGTTATCGAAGCTATGAAACAACAATAGATGTGTGTGTGTGTGTGTCAATGTGCGCGTGTCAGTATTTAATGTAGTTGTTTCTCTCTCAATATGTCCTTTTTTAATAAACAAAAATGGCTGAATGAAACTAATACATAGAAAAATTACAAAGAAAAGCGAAGAGACGAAATCATTATAAATATGTAAAAATCTTTCATGATACTAACTTTTAAGAGAATAGAATTAAAAAAAAGAACTAAAACCTTTTTATTTAAATCAAACTATATTTATAAATACAAAATAGAAAGAATGAATAAGATTTATGTCTATTTCGTTTCGTTCCCTTTTTCAATTTTTATTTTTTTTACTTTATTTATTCTACTGGGTTATTCCGGCTAATGTGATTCCAGTGCGTTATTTTGAATAAACCAAGTAGTCGGCCTGTCGTTCCAAACATTCCAACGCGCCAGGCATACGCGACCATTTTAACTTCGATTGAATTTAATTTGATTTTTAGATTTTGTTCTATTCTTTTTTAAATTTGTTTCAAAGAATTTAATTTATACTTACAAAAGTTGACGGAGACGATTTCAGTGCATATATTTGGGGCGGGAAAATGGGCGTTTCGAAAAGTGATTCACAGATTCAATTTAACAAAGGTTTTATTGCATTATATTATAAGTAATTTCACATATTTCTGTTTCAAATAACATTTACCTTTGTCTTCAGGTGTTTTTCTAAAAGTTCTTTGATATATTATGATTAGATGTCTAGAGTATTGTTGCCACGTCTGGGCTTGTGCATCATCCACTAGTCTCTCCCTCTTAGACAAGGTTAAAAAAAGAGTCGTCAACTTAATAGGTCCCTCACTATCCACCAAGCTCCAGCCACTGTCCCATCGCCGCAATGTTACATCTTGGGCTTGTTTTACAAATACTTCAATTGATTGTGCTCCGATGAACAGGTTGCTCTGGTGCCCTCTCGACGTAAATACACTAGACCAACTCGACAATCAGCTAAATCCCATCCATTAACTGTGGAGGTCCCCAGATGCCTTCTACTTCAATAGCTTATTTCCTCGTGCTGCCGGCCTCTGGAACTCCTTCCCTGCTCCATGTTTCCACGACTGTACCGACATGCGGAGGTTTAAAACTAATGTAAACAGAAATCTCGCTACACAGCTATCAACTTAGGATTACACCCAAAACCTACACCCTAATTCTCAGTAGCCCGTTACGTCTACAATGGCGGCCTGCCTTGTTTAGAGTGAAATATGTTTTTTAAAAAATGTCAACCGTTGATATGACGAGCGGGAAAGACTGTGAAAACGATGACATCTTAAAACAAAACATTGAACAGTTAGAAAGATATATCCTTCTATCTATATAAAGATAGGTATGTTTATATGTTTATACATTTGTATGGAAAACATATAAACTTCTAAACAAATTTGCCGATCATTATTAATTTTGAAACACATCTGCTAGGGGTACGGGGTCAAAATGTGGACTATATTTAGTTTAAGTTATTTTATGCAGAGGGAGTACAACAGGGGTAGAAGCCTTTCGTCAAACTTTAAATATGTCCGATTGTTGTGTAAGTTTCACTATAAGTAATAGACATCAATTAATAAATATACTTAAACATTTGAGTTTCCTTGGAGTATGTAAAAGAGTTTTAGGGGGCATAATGTGGGCAAGATCTCCCATTTGACAATTAAAATATATCAGATTGCATTGAATAATTAGTAATTAAACACCAATGAAGTAAGATTCCTTTAATTGTAATTCTTCTTAAGAGCCCCTTAAGCCTAAGCTTTAGATTTTAGACATTTGCTACTATTAAATCATGTAATGAATTTTGATCGAAATTAGAAAAAGGAGTCTTGAAATAAGGTTTACTATCATTATATCTTGATTTAAATCTTCGTAAGAGTTCATAAAAGTGTTGCAAAACAATTCCTTTTCAAGGAATTCATTTTACCTGTCAATAGTAAAGATTATTTTTAGGGGGTGTTTCACTCAATCTATGCGGATATATATATATATATA
>OY744518.1:195270099-195297599 GCA_963556195.1 Sepiola atlantica | reverse complement strand
CATATATGTACTTTATATGGTAAGTTCAATTTTACTTATTAGCGTTGCAGAACTTAAACAACTTTCTAAACTGACACTTACTAAACAAACAAAAGAGTGTTTTATGGATATCGCTCCAGACCAGGCATCAAGCCGCTTAACTCAAAGAGCTGAAAAAAATAGTACTTCAAGGTCAAAAACTGACCAACGATAAGTGTTATATGGATACATTCTGACCCATGAAACCGCAATTATTCCCCCTTTTTCAGAAACATCGTTCATGGAATGTGAGGACTACAGGACAAAATAAGGGAAGCAAGAATATGTGGCTGCAAAAAAAGTCTCTTAGGCAACCCTTGCGGAGCTAAGAAATTATAATTTATGCTAGCAGGGTTACTTGGCGCCGCTAGAAGTCCATATTTCTGTAAATGATATTAGCAAAAACTGTTAACCGGATTAAATATGAAATTCGATGAAATCGATTGTAAAGGATTTTTTGTTTTTATCAACACAGACCAATATTTGCCTTATATGACTGTTACAAAACATACTTTTTTTTAATACACATATTTTTTTAATATAAAAACCTATTGATCACAAACGTGCAGGGGAAAACAACTTTACTTCATATATCATAAGACTAAACGAATACTCATCCAAAGCTTGTTAGAAATTATTATCCGAACAGAACAGTTTTGCACCACTTTTATGTCTCAAAATATAATGATACTAAATCTTATGTGTGGAAACCATGTTCAAAATTTTATCAAAATCCATGACATGATTTTGATTCCAGAAAATGTCTATAACTTAAAGCTTAAGGGGTCTTAAAAAGAAATTGAAATTCATGGAATATTGCTTGATTTATGTCTAATGACTATGAATAAAATTCATTGCAACTCTTATATTTAAAAAGAAATTCAAATCGGAGGTTGTGCCCATATTATGCTCTTTGACCCCTTTTAAAATACTTAAAGGAAACTAATATTTGGAAGATATTTATTAATTTATGTCTAACACATATTGGTAAAATTTCACAAACATTGGAGGTATCTGAATTTTCACGGAGCGCCTCCATCCCTATTTTATTCTCTTTGAATAAAACTAAATTAAACAAAATATAGCTTGGAATCCATACGCCTAGCGGATGTGTTGCAAAATTCATATTGATTGCTTAATTAGATTAGAAGTTATTCTTATACATACAAATATATAAACGTACCTAAGTTTATATAGATAGAAATATATAAAGCATTTTACATCTTTCTATTTTTATAGATGCGTAAGATAAACTACAAATCCTTTCGGGAGGAGGGTAAAAAAAGATGAAAGCTATAAAAATGTCAGCCATATGTTTTGTCCCTCTTTTGTTGTACTTCCGTTGTTTTAACGAGATCACGTTCTAAATTCATGACGATTCGAGATCTCGTAAGATTCAAGAGGAGAGAATTTTAAAAAGCAATAATCAGTAAGTGTTTTTAAAAACTTTTTGTTTTTCTCTGTAAACTCAAAAAAAATAAAATAAACACACAGTTTAAGCTTTTATTTTATTGTTCATCGTCGGAGGAAAGCCGCATATATTCAGTCGCATGAATTCGTTCGTGTTGCTCCCTTAGTGCTCCCCCGGGGATCATTCGTCAAGACAGTTGTTACATGGATGGGATGACATGTTAGCATATAACGATTCCAAGATGGGAGGTAGAAATAAAAATAATGTCAGTATTGTCCAAATGTAAAAAAAAACTCTATTTACTTTTATCGCCGCAAGATGGCGTTTTTGTTTCTTGTTAATGTTGGTATTATTGTAAAAACCTTTGGATAATGTTAATAATAATACATTTTTAAATCTCAGAAACAGTTGCTCTGAGGTTGAAATAATAACTTAATTGTGTCAAATATTTAGTTATGGGGAAGGAAGGAGAGTTGTATCTTGTTGAATGCTGCGGGAGAGTCATGAATTTAATACATGTTCTGTTTTTTTTTTTAATTTCTGAAACATTTACTTGGTAAACCGCTAATTATCTCCCTTTTCTATGTCACGGTTTAGGATTAGGTCGACTACTTATGTTTTGCGACTGATATATATGGGTTCTGTTTGGTATCTTGTGAATAGTCCGGCGGTGAAAATCAGCTTATACACTTTATCCCAAAGAGTTAAACCCCTTGGAGACTATATTTTAGTTTTATGATAGTACCACTGTCACTAGGAATACGGAAAGGGTAACTGCTTTTGTACTGTTAACAGTAGAGACTGTTACGGTAAATGGCGTGTGTTGTCGATAGTTTATATAAATGTTTTAATGTTCTTGCATAATATTATTAATGTTGAATATATATAAACTGTGTTTTGGATTTTCATGTATAAATGATTGAAAACAGATATTTTTAGAACTCGTCTTCCTACCAAAACTTTCTTTTCTTCAAACGGAACTTCCATATGTCTCATTCCTTTCATAGTATTGTTCCATCATCCAATTCAAAATCTGACAAACCCTTATCCTTAAGTCGTTTTGGCCTTTGTAAGTAGTGAAACACACACACATATATATATATATATATATATATATATATATATATATATATATATATATATATATATACCTCCGATTCCTGTAGAAATCGTTACAATAGATATTTAACATTAATTAATAAATATTCCCCAAATTTAAGTTTTGGGGGGTGAATTTTAAAAAGTTTTAGGGGACACAACATGGGCTCAACCTCCAATTTGAAAATTCAAATTTATCAGATATCCATTTCATTTTATTAGACACCAATTAAGCAAGATTTCCTGAATTTCAATTTCTTCTTAGGACCGCGTTAAACTTATTTGAGACATTTTCTAAAATAAAAAATGTAATTAATTTTGATCAAAATATGAATAAAGATTCTAGACATAAAGTTTAGTTTTATTATATCTTGATTTTCATCTTCATATTCAAAATATATCTATATCTATATATAATTATTTTTATTTATACAGACATGGACAAAATCTGCGACACTTACGATGTTATCGATCAACAGCTGTTATAAACTGAGGGTGAGTTAGAATCTTTACCTCAGATCATATTTGGGGAGAATAAAATGGACAAGAAAAGAAAAAGAAATTTACTATTTTGCAAGTCACGATTTGCGACCGTTTAGAATAAAATATAAAATAAAATGAAATAAAATGTAATGGAATATAAGATAAAATATAAAAACATAAATTATAAATTCATTAAAAAGAAAAGGGGGAAGAGAAGACGAAGTTAAAAAAACACACAGCTAATGTTTCGTTATGTAGCGAGACACGCTTCTCCGTCTGGCTCTAATTAGTGATGGGGTTTTAATACATTAGGCCCTAATCTTGTTGTTTTTCCTTTTTATATTTTGTTATTGCATCTTATTGTTATTAATTTTTTTATTAATTAATGTAAGCACATAATTTGGAGATCTATTAATTTAAAAAATTACTTAAGTTTGATAATAGCAGCCCCATCATAAAATTAAATAAAATAATAATAATACTGATTATATTAACAGTGATAAATATAATAGAAAAAATAATAATGATAATAATAATAATGATAATAATAATAATATCGATAATAAAAAAAAAGGTTTAAATTGTAATAGTAGTAATAATGGTTTTAGAGGCATATTTAGGTGTGTGGGATAAACAAATTTAGGCCTAAACCTAACCCTACCCTAAATTTGAGTGGGAAGACTATATAGAGTTGATGCACTATTGATATTAGATTCACTCATTGAATATACGAAAAAACATGAGCTATTTGTGGATTCAAAATAATAATTGATAGTGATTAAATAAAAGTGGTTAACTTCTTAGAATTAACACTAAACTTATCAGCCAATAAATTTGAACTTTGCCATACACACAACCAAACCATGAGAACTCTGAATTTTACAACAACGCATTGAAAAGTTCGAGTTACGATCAGAATATTAGCTATAAAAATTACTCAAAATACCTCCTCTAATGATAATAACCTTGGCAACATTAAAAAAAAAACAAATATTATAAATCACAACATGGCAATGACAAATAAACCAAATATTAGTACAAATAAAATAAATAATATCAGTAAGGAACAAATAAAACACATACAACAGCGTAATGTCAGAATAGGTAATAATAAACCGGAAAACTCGAAAGGTAACCTTAGTGAAACTAAGAGATCAGTATGTCTGTGGTTTTATTCACCGTTTAGCAAAAATGACCAAACTGACACCCGGAAACTTTTCCTTAAAATTATAAAGAACAACGTCAAGGCCATACACAAATGAAATAAACTTTTCAAAAGTAATAAACTGAGACGCTTTCTCTACAGTAGGTAACTTAAAACAATATATAATAGAATCTGATCCACAGAAAATGAATTAATAACGTAGTTACCCAGCCCCTGAATGCAATTGTTCGGAGAGAAATTCCTGCATGAGTGTGTATTTTTACAAATGTATTATTTAACAAAATATAAACCCATACCATAGAAGTAATAACATTAAGAGTAATGAGATGAATAATAGTGATAGACACATTTTAAACATACTCTCCTTATACTGAAGCCATATACATAGGATCGACTGTAAGATTTTGGAGCAAAGGAACTTAAAACATAAATATACTTTTAATAATTAATAGCTCTCTAAATTCCTATCATTTTCCAGTGATATATGGGATCTGAATAACCTTAGATGTCTAGTAGAAAACTAATATCGCTTACAGGTACCGTAGTCTTTGTAGATTATATATATATATATATATATATATATATATATATATATATATATATATATATATATGATAAAATGGAACTAATATTCTAACATAATGGTAAATGAAAATAGGAAAATCAAAAATATTATTTATGTATTTATCAACGTTTCGTCTTTATTTGAAGACTGACTCAGGGTAATGTACAAAGTACAAAATATTTGACACATTGTTTTAAATATTTAGTACATTGTGTGTTATTTTTGTAGACCAATACTCATGAGGTAGTCTTGAAATGAAGACGAAATGTTGATAAATACATCAATAATATTTTTGGTTGTCCTTTTTTCATCATATATATATATGCATATATATATATACAGACACATACATATATATATATATATATATATATATATATATATATATATATATATATGTATATATATATTGTTGAATATAAGAGACAACTCATGTCTAGATATCCTTTGGTAGATCCTTTTAATAGTTCGAATTAGGATCTTAGTTTCGGAGGGGAATTGGCTGATGGATTTGGGAGACAAATTTAAACTATGGCAAATTCATCAGCCAATTCCCCTCCGAAACTAAGATCCTGATTCGGACTATTAAAAGGATCTACCAAAGGATATCTAGACATGAGTTGTCTCTTATATTCAACAATACTTGCTTGCAAGAGAGATGCCGCCGAAGTATATATATATATATAGAGAGAGATAGATAGATAGATAGATAGATGTTTACATATATTCATTTTATAGTAAAAATATCAAAATTGACATTCTTTTTCTTCCACCAGCCACGTTACAAAATAATGGTAAAATATTGATTAATCTTATTGTTGACTCTGTATTTGGAATGTCTAGGGTCCGTATGGGTCTTTGCTATTTTACTGGACTATTGACGAAATTTTTAACTCACCTTCTAATGTGTGCCGATAAAATCTTAATAATAATAATCTTAGAAACGATCGTACACTAAAACTTTGTCGATGTTGAATTTGTGTAACTTGTATATTTAATGATGAATGTCATAATTTTGCATATTTTTTGGTAGTTGTCATATATATATATATATATATATATATATATATATGGGAAATGAAAAAGGCAAAAAAACCTAGAGATATTTTTATATATATTCATCAATGTTTCGTCTTTATTGCAGCCACCATTCTTCGCCGCCACTGACATCTCGCAGCCTGGACTTTCCTCCAGCGCCCACAGTAGCCACGGCTACTACTTTTCCTTTATCACTCCATCATGTCAACCCAATATTTCGATGTACTTGCATGACATTTTTCTTCAAATTATCATCCTGAGGAAGTCTTACAATAAAGAGGAAACGTTGATGAATATATAAGAAAAAATCTCTAGCTTTTTCCTTTTCCATTTCCCAGTACGTCGTATTACTTTCATCCTTCTTTTCTCATATATATATATATATATATATATATATATATATATATATATATATATATATATATATAAAGAAGTGTACTAAAAGCGAACTTTTAGGAAAGGTAAAACCCTATTGTGAAGAGTATACAGCTCAATATCCAGGATAGAGCAGGTAGAAATAGAGGAGAGTGGAAAGGAATTAGAGAAAGCAAAAGCCAAATCAAAATTCAATTCAAAAGTTCAAAGCAAGGTATAATCCGCAAAAAGGCAATTTATTCAAGTTAAATTTTCCTTAAGCCAGGCTTTTCAAAGATCAACATCTTATCATCAGAGGAAGTCGCTGGGATAGATAAGTTGGCAATGGCCAAGATTTAAAATTTGAAAAAAATGAAATAAAATAAAAATTGTAGGGAAGGAAACGTAGGGCAAAACTGTGCCAGGGTGCAAGCAAATGTCCGATTGCCAAAAAGTCCGGTGTCGAAGAGTCCAGCGGAGAGGATACGATGTAGATAGGTAGGTCGTTAGAGGCACGAGAAGTAATGAGAGAAGTTTCAAAGTTAAACTCCAAGAAGCCACAACTTCAGGTACGGCGAAAATAGAAAATCCAGGAAGGGTAAAAAGTCCAATAAGAGGTACATTCGATGATGCAGGCAGGCGTCAGAGGAGATTAAGATGTAAAATATTCGCCATTAAAGAAACTTCCCGGGCAGAGATGACAAAGGAAAGTGTTTTAAAGTGGAAAAAGGAGCAGTGAGAATATTTAAAGTCTGCCCAGTTGAGAAAGCCGGCTATAAATGAAGAAAAGCAGAGACAGTGAAAACAAGAGTATAATATGCGACCAATGGGCAAGGGAGGAAACGGGTAAGTGGAATGTGGGAGGAGAAAGGGACGGGTACGAGGAAAGAAAGGGGGGAGGAGAAAGGGAGCGATGCGGTGAAGGAATGCGGATAAAACTAAGAGTGTGAAAGTAGGGGGGTGAAACATAAAGTTGAAATTGGAAGTTAGGCGAATTAGGATTCAACTAGAAAAGGGGAAGAAAGGAGTGGGGGTTAGTTAAAGAATGTTAGGATAAGGGGTTAAAATATCAGAATATGTATAAGAACAGAGTTCGGGGGTTTCCAGATATAATTGTCCCAGCGGATAAAACTAAGAATTTTTACAAACTGAAATATAGTCAATACAAATCCTTAATCTACAAAGAATTAAATAAATCTTACAAAAGCACATCTTACGATACCCTGGCTAGTATAAACAATGAGGCTAAATCCATACTAACATCTTTGAATGTCCTCAACTACGCAGAAATTTTAACCCCTGCAATACCTAGATTTACTTTGAAGGACCACAAAAATAATTTCCAAGAAAACCCTACCATCAGACTAATATGCCCCTCTAAATCCGACCTAGGCATCATAAGCAAGAAAATCTTGGATAGAATTATCCCTACCTTGAAAGAAAAAATTCGTTACACTCTTTGGCAATCCTCTGATGAGGTTACTACCTGGTTCCTTAACCTCATTGATAAGTCTAAACCTAACTTGAACTTCATAACATTCGACATTAATAATTATTACCAATCCATTTCCCCTATCTTACTTAACAAAGCATTAATCTTCGCCAAAAATAATTCTGACATTACTGACATAGAGATTAAACTAATAATATTAGCCAGAAGATCCCTACTAGAATTTGATAATAAGCTTTGGACTAGGAAGGACACCCCCAATAACTTTGACATTACCATGGGGGCCTCAGACTCTGCCCAGGTCACTGACCTGGTAGGTTTGTACTTGATGAGGGAATTGGGGTTTAATTTTGGACACTTACAGGGTGGGTTGTATAGGGACGATGCCCTGTTTGTATCTGGGGAGAGATCGAGACAATATAACAACACTATCAAAAACCTGCATAACTTCTTTAAAAACTTTGGTTTGACCATTACAGTGGAACCTGAGAAAAGAATATCTAACTTTCTTGACCTTACATTAGATCTTAACTCGGGAACCTTCAGCCCATACCATAAACCTAACTTAACCCTTTTCTACGTACATAGCCTATCTAACCACCCTAAATCTATCATAAACTCAATAGTCCCCTCAGTATCTAATAGAATCTCTAAGCTATCTGCGAATAAATCTATCTTCGATCAAAATTCTAGCTTTTACAATAATGCTTTGCTTAACTCAGGCTACAATCACAAAATTAAATATAACTGCAACCCCCTTACTCAAGTTAACAAATCTTCAGGCATTATTACTCACAACATGACCACACACAGAAATAAAAAGTTTAACTCATCAGCACCTAAGATAATCAAAACACACTCTAATAAGCATATAGGAACTAAAGATATTGATAATCGGGTAGACCCACATTCGCATAAACAAAGAAAAAAACTTAGAAGAAAGAACAACATTTGGTTTAATCCGCCTTTCAGCAGTAATGTTAAAACCAATATACCTAAAGAATTTTTCCAAATCTTAGACAGATCTTTTAAGCATCCCCACAGATATAGCACTATCCTTAACAAAAATTCTATTAAAATATCATACTCTACTATGCCCAATATTGAACAAACTATCATAACCTCTAACAATAGGAAAATCAAACATATCCAACAGCAACCACCCACCACATCCCTCACCACTTGTAACTGCCGTAAACCTAGAGATTGTCCCCTTAACAACAACTGTGTACAGAAGGACGTAATATACGCTTGTACTGTTAAACAATTCCCTCGCTCTACCAATGTTGTGAGTAATCACAGTTCCCATACTCCACCCGAACTCCGGATCTCCCCGCAACCCCAATCTGCTTCTACTCTAAACTCCCGCTTATACAGCCATACCTCTATCCAAGCACCCCCAATAATAAATAGTGCTCATGGGCCAACTCACATTTCCCCCATATCCGCTCCACCCCACTTCTCCAAACAACTTTCCTCGCATAACTTGGACCTCCAAACCCAAATCTCTTCTAATACCATTAGTAATCTCAATGCAACTATAGCACCACCCTTCAAGATACACACATATATTGGGGCGTCCTCTTTCCCCATAAAGACCCGGATCTCTAACCATATATATTCCTTTAAAAATAGCAGCGATAACAGCACAGGCACTTCACTTTCCAATCTAATTAGAAACCTCAATCTCAAAAATACTCCCTATTCACTTCACTGGTCAATACTTAAAAAGTCCAAATCATATACCCCTGGAGCATCCCATTGCCAACTTTGCACTCTGGAAACCTTTATGATAGCTACTGCTACTAAATCTAAAAATATTATTAATTCTAAGAATGAACTTATCTCCAGTTGCAGGCATAAACGTAAATTCAGGTATAGCAACCATAATAATCCCCCAGACACCCTCCCCCATTTGATTAAATACCCTCCCTTCATTTCGGATTTTCCCTCCTTACATCTCGAACCCCCTTTCTGATAGTTCTAATTCCTGTTGTTCTTTAATCTCTACTTATATCTCCCTCATCCCTTTAACCTTCTCTTAACTTAATAAAATTACCCATAAACTTCGTTAGCTTCGCATTTCCCTTAGTTTTAACACCTTTCTTCCATTACCCCCTAAATCTTTCCACTTAACCTTCTTAACTGTATAACTTTATTTGGCTTTCCATTTTCTTTCCCGTTTAACTTCTTTTAATGCATTCGTCCGCTTCCCTTCAACACTTCCATTCTTCATTCTTTTCCCTTTCAACGTGATAACTAACCCACTCTATTCATATTATATCCTAGCCCTTTTATTTACTTGTTGATTAGCCCTATCTACTCCATATCCCATTTGCACACCTCGATATCGAACTCCTTACTGCTTCCACTGTGCACTCTAATTATTCTTCCCCTCCTGTTTTTAATTCTTCTCACTTTTTTAATAGCCTCGATTATTCCCCCCTTGTTTTACCTCGCCCTTCGCACATCTCTCTTAAACTACTCAACCCCCAACCCGCCCTAGCTCTACATCTTTTAACCCCTATAGTATTTACTTGTAACTGCGATCTCCACTCTCCTTCTGGCTTAATCCTTTGTCACTTTTTTAACCTTGTATATCTCTTACTTCTTCCGGCCTCCACTAACCTATTTAACAATTTTCTTAATTAACCTCCATATAAATTTTTTTTAAATTTTTAAAATTTCAAAGTTTATATTTTCCCATATCTATTTGAACTAGCATCCCGTAACTGCTTATTTACTAACCCAAAAATTTTTTTCCACCTTGGAGACTCCCATTCCGGATATCCTCTCTAGGTCTTGTTTTCCTTTTTCTTTTTCCTTATTCTAATTTTCATTCTTGAGCTCCAATCTTATCGACTTTTCCCTCATTCTATTATTAGTATCTTATTTTTTAATTTTTTAATTTTTTAATTTTATTTTTTATTCTTTCGGTCAATCCTCAATTTTCCCTGCGAGCTTAAGACTAATCTTATTATCTATTTTTCATTCTTTACTCTTTTATTTTCTTATTTCTACTTTTTATACTATTTTTATCTTTATTTTTTATCTTTACTCTTTTAATTTTTAACTCATTTTCCTAGTCCTACCCTTCATATATATCTTGCCTCATTGTTTATATCTAAGGTCATTTGATTAAACTTCTAAACCCCCGAACTCTGTTCTTATACATATTCTGATATTTTAACCCCTTATCCTAACATTCTTTAACTAACCCCCACTCCTTTCTTCCCCTTTTCTAGTTGAATCCTAATTCGCCTAACTTCCAATTTCAACTTTATGTTTCACCCCCCTACTTTCACACTCTTAGTTTTATCCGCATTCCTTCACCGCATCGCTCCCTTTCTCCTCCCCCCTTTCTTTCCTCGTACCCGTCCCTTTCTCCTCCCACATTCCACTTACCCGTTTCCTCCCTTGCCCATTGGTCGCATATTATACTCTTGTTTTCACTGTCTCTGCTTTTCTTCATTTATAGCCGGCTTTCTCAACTGGGCAGACTTTAAATATTCTCACTGCTCCTTTTTCCACTTTAAAACACTTTCCTTTGTCATCTCTGCCCGGGAAGTTTCTTTAATGGCGAATATTTTACATCTTAATCTCCTCTGACGCCTGCCTGCATCATCGAATGTACCTCTTATTGGACTTTTTACCCTTCCTGGATTTTCTATTTTCGCCGTACCTGAAGTTGTGGCTTCTTGGAGTTTAACTTTGAAACTTCTCTCATTACTTCTCGTGCCTCTAACGACCTACCTATCTACATCGTATCCTCTCCGCTGGACTCTTCGACACCGGACTTTTTGGCAATCGGACATTTGCTTGCACCCTGGCACAGTTTTGCCCTACGTTTCCTTCCCTACAATTTTTATTTTATTTCATTTTTTCAAATTTTAAATCTTGGCCATTGCCAACTTATCTATCCCAGCGACTTCCTCTGATGATAAGATTTTGATCTTTGAAAAGCCTGGCTTAAGGAAAATTTAACTTGAATAAATTGCCTTTTTGCGGATTATACCTTGCTTTGAACTTTTGAATTGAATTTTGATTTGGCTTTTGCTTTCTCTAATTCCTTTCCACTCTCCTCTATATATATATATATATATATATATATATATATATATATATATATATATACAATATTTTTAATAAATAAATATTAACTTTTACCTACAGACACTAGTGTTTCATGTTTACGCAATAATCATTGTAAGAAATGATAATTACTGCATGTTGAAGGATTCGAACCCAGTCACAAAGTCACCTTTAACTTTGCAGCCGGTATTCAACTTCTCGGCCACTAAAAACTATCGCAGGAAAGAAAAGAGAATAAAGTTCTATATTATATCGATGAAGCGGACAAATATAAAAAGCTAGTCAAATAGTGTTCAACTGCAGACGCCGGAACATTGTATTACGCTAAGTTTGACAGCTTATTATAACTCCCTTAATATTTAGAAGAGTTCTTATAACATTTTTTTTTAATAAATAAATAAATAAATAAATAGTATTTATTTTTATCTACACACACCAGTGTTTCCTGCTTACGGAAATGATGATAACTGCCGGTCGGAAGATTCGAACCCAATCACAAAGTCACCTTTGACTTGCTAGCCCTGTATTTAACCTACGGCCACCAAGAATAATCACGGGAAAGGAAAGAGAATTAAGTTCTATATTATGTCGAGGCAGCGGACAAAAGCAGAAAGGTAGTCAAATCGTGTTCAACTGCAGACGAAAGAAGGAATATATATATATATATATATATATATATATATATATATATATATATATATATATATACAGGGTGTCTCAAAAAAATGTACTCACTCGTAGAATGACGAGAAAACTTTGCTTCATCGCTCCACACAATTTTGTGTGCAAACTCGACATCTTCTGCACATTTTGCCATTCTAAGAATGAGTACATTTTTTTGAGACCCTGTATATATATAAGAGGGTAGTGCAGTATTAGTGCAGTTCCAACGAGAGAAAAGTATATATGTAACGGAGTAAGGCTACCAACATTTAAAAAAAAAAATTGTTTGAACGTTTATTTATTGTTTTGTCATTTTATCATTTTATCATTTTATATAACGCGTTTCAAGCGATTGTCCGTTTTCATCAGATATGTCAATCCATTTGAAGAAATGTCTTTCGATTTGAAAGAATGTGGTTTCATTTGAGGAAATGGGTTATTGTTTGACGTTTGGCAAACCCATACATGCGCAAAAACGCCAAACAATAACACATTTCCTCAAATCAAACAACACTCTTTCAAATCGAAAGACATTTCTTAAAATGGATTTACATACTTGATGAGAGCAGACCACCGCTTGAAACGCGTTATATAAAATTATAAAATAATAAAATAACAAAATAATAAATAAATTTTGAAAAAAACATTTTACAAATGTTGGTAGCCTTACTCCTTTACATATATATATATATATATATATATATATATATATATCGCTCTCTCTCTCCTCTATCTCTCTCTCTCTCTCTCTCTCTCTATATATATATATATATATATATATATATATATATATATATATATATATGTGTGAATTAAATTCAACCACCTATCAAAATCATTTATAGTTATAAATATACCTAATTATGGTACGGGCTCCTCTTAGAAATAAAATTATATTTTCAAACTATTCCATTACTTCTCGGCATTTGCGGACTTATTATATTGTAGACATTTACTTTTAATTATTTCTACTTCTATTAATTAAAAATAATACACTCTTCCTTTAATATAAAAACATTAAATTAAATCTAACTTATTTTATTTAATTCTCCTTTTTCCTCTTTCTCTTTTATGAATTGTTTTCTTCCTCTTCATCATTTTTTTAATCAACTCCTTCATTTTATTGTAACCATCTTTTTGTATCATTTTAAACTATTATTATTGATTTTCATCTACCTGTAATTATTATCTTCCTACAGTAATTCCAAATTTTACCATCGCATAAACCATATCTAACCTCACTTTACTTTATTGTATCTCTACTTATAATATCCTAACATCATTTATCATTGTAAAAAATACCCTCATCGCTCCTAATAGTATTAAATGCCACCATTGTGTACATTTCTATTTGATTTGGATTGAAGAATTTGCACATTGTTTTACACCTAAGTAATTGCTCCCCTCGGTTCAACGTGTATGTGGAACCTCTGTTTACTTTGAATGTTTTTATCCTTAATTATTTTATATGATTTTATCTTTTATTTGGGGATTAATTCAATTCTCTGCCCTACTTCTGCGTCGAAAGTCTTATCAGTTGAACTAGATTATTCATACGAAAATCTTGTGCCTCATTTCATGAAGCTTCTGTACGTGATGGTAGATGGTATAAAATACGCTGATGAAGAGATTTTTAATATCATCATGAATTACAAAAAAAAATGAACAATAACATTTTTCCAAAAATACTTGGAAACGATCGTACGCCGAATGCTTGTTGATTTTAATTCTTGGAACAATTTTCAAATTATATGATCTAAACAAATTATATATATATATATATATATATATATATATATATATATATGAATGATATAACAAAGTCTGTTGGATGTTCATGACTTAAACTCGGTTTACAAGTCAAGCAAAGCCTGAAGTTTATTGATACTAAAGTTTACTGGTACTAAATATGACTAAAATCATCAATACAGGTAACAATCCTTTCCGTAGAAAAGATTTGTGACTTGTATTAATAATTTTAATCAGTAATTTTGGTTGTTTTGTACAACTGTCAAAGTCATCGCAACGCAACAAGGTTCTATTGGGTTGTATAGGGTTAAGATCAGGAGATACTATCGGAGGAGTGTTTTGGGGGAGAGTTTATGTTTTTTTTTATTCTTTGTTTTGTTTCTTTTTTATTCTGAATGTGATTTCACACTTAACAATCCGACGAAAATTTGATTGCTTTCTATGAAGAGTAAACATTTATTTTATATGATTTGCTAGAATAGACAATAGCTCGCCACGACGAATTGTGAAAATCAAACAAATTCTAAGGGTGACGGGAAGTCACAAGCGGATTATTGGCAAACCCGGAGACACACCTGTCAAGAAAAGAATTGTTATCCTTTTTTTTAAAGAATGAGACTTTGTCGCTTTTAAAAGAAAGGAAAAAATAAAATGTCGTCTTCTCCGTTGCTAAAACGAGTGAGTAGACAATAAATGTTTTATGATGGTGCTATTATTTTTTTTTGGGGGGGGGGGGTTAGCGAAACGGAGTGAGATATGATGAATGAAGAAAACAGTAAAGAAAAAAGGGGACGCATAGGATTTACTCTTATTCACCCCAAACAAAACACAACGTGACTGAAACGTAAGGGGCTACTTTGAATTAGGGGTCAGAAATTAGTTCAAAGATAATCTGTTTACATTTTTTTGCATTGAAATGTAATAAAAACATATGTTAGCGCGGTGGTGTTTTCTTAAAAAAACTATCTGTTGACGCTGTGCTTCGTACAGTTATAAAACGACAAATTGCTTTAACGAATCGAAAAGAGTTTAATTATTTTAAATCTTAAAAAATACGAAACAAAATAATTATTAAAATGTTAAAAGGATTTTTTTTATATATTCTTCACCGAAATGTAATTTGCTTAATTTATGTTTTACTTATAAAATAAAGAAAATATATTTAAAAGAAAGAAAAAAAATGTCTTTACGTTCTAATAAATTTCAGTTATTTGACTGACCTAACCGATAATTGCCCCTAGTGACTCCAGATGTGATCGAAAGAAAATCTCAATGGTGTATTTTGATTCTGTGAAAATTTTAACCGTTATTGAAATTTATTTGCATGTTCTAACTGTTATCATATCGGTTTTTTTGTGGAAATCGCTCCAGACAAGCCCTGAAGCCACATGATGTAAGTAGGTAAAAAACACTACTTCAATGGACAATTCCGACACAGAAAACAGCAATTCTTCCCTCTTTGTCAGAAACATTACTCATAGACTACAGGACAAAATATGGGAAGCGAAAGTTACAACGTTGCCGATAGTAAACACAAGGTTCACTGTCTACTCTCCTTGTATATTTCTATAACACACAACACTGACCTATATATATATATATATATATATATATATATATATATATATATATATATATATATATATATATATATATATATATGTATATATATATATATATATGAAATTTATATATATATATATATATATATATATATATATATATATATATATATATATATATGAAATTTATATATACATAAAATCAGCGACAGTAATTAATGTGTGTTTCTGTACCAGACGTACATCATTCAGGGTTGTCTGCTACAGAAATATTGTTTTAAGTACAGTTTATCAACATGTTTGAAATTAATTAATTAATATATATATATATATATATATATATATATTTTTTTTTTTTTTTTTTTTTTTTTTTCTTTTATACAAGTATCATTAAAAATAACGGGCATCTTGTGTCTGGTTATTTTTTCTAAGATCCTTTCCATTTTTCTGATTAGGTTCTTAGTTTCAGACGGAAACTGGCTGATAAAATTGCCAAAGCTTCCCAAAGCGCTTTCGGACCCATTCAGGTCCATCGTCAGTGGAGCAATGTTAACCAGGCATAGACCTAGGAGTGAATATATATTCTATTTAGGCGGGAAAAATAAAGGACTGTGTTTAATTTAAATTTATATTTATAGGCATTTGAGTATACGGAAAGGATCATAGAAAAATATCCAGACACAAGATGTCCGTTATTTTTAATGATACTTGTATAAAAGAAAAAATGCTGCCAAGATACACACACACACACACATATATATATATATATATATATATATATATGAGTGAGATGTTATGTTTCAAATATAAATGTTATAACATAGAGTGTTATAACAACTCACTAGTGTGGGACTATAGCTGTAATAGAAAATATGTTAATGTTATTCAAACCCCATCAAATGCAGGGAGCAAATGGTCACCAATTACACCGGTTTCTAAAGCAAAAAGAATCTATAATATTCAATATTTAAACCTTCAAAGAGTTTTTGAAAATCAAGTGTTGGCTTGTATCACCTCCATATCGCTATTGACGTTTCAGATATTGATCTGAAAGTAGTTTGTTTTACATAGATGTTTATCTTGTGTGGTTAGGGTTAGAGATAGGGTAAGGGTTAGGGTAAGGGTTAGGGATAGGGATAGGGTTAGGGATAGGGATAGGGTTAGGGTTAGGGTTAGGGTTAGGGTTAGGGATAGGGTTAGGGGTAGGGATAGGGATAGGGTTAGGGTTAGGGTTAGGGATAGGGTTAGGGTTAGGGTTAGGGATAGGATTAGGGTTTAGGGTTAGGGTTAGGTTTAGGGATATGATTAGGGTTTAGGGTTAGGGTTAGGGTTAGTTTAGGGTTAGGGATAGGGGTAGGGTTAGGGTTAGCGTTACTTTGTGTGGTTTTCATCTGGCAATTGTCTACATGAACGAGCAATGTTCATATAATAACTTCGATTTCTTTAAGTATGCTCTGATGTTTTCTTCAGATAAGAGAGTAGAAGGAGTTAGGGTTATGGTTAGGGTTAGGGTTAGAGTCGAAGGAGTGAGACTTAGAAAAGACTATAAAAACAGATAGATAAGCAGATGAGCAATACAAACATAGTAATGAAATAACAACTCATTTTATTAATATAGATGAAAAGCAAAATATAAAAATATGCATTACAAAAAAAACAACATCGCGAAAACGTTACTTCCGTGTTGGGGCTTATTCGTGCAACCTGGAAGAATGAGAGTTTAATTACGTTCGTTTCTTGTCATGCAAACTTCAAGATTAAATCACCGCTAATTAATCACGACATTATTCATCATTGAAACATTCTGAATAGCATGCCATTCTGCAAATGAATTTATTACGCAATCCCAATTTTACGAGTATATGAGGATGGGTGTGGCAACTTAAGAATCTAATGTTAGTTATACATTGCCAACAAAACCTATATATATATGTACATATATATATATATATATATATATATATATATATATATATATATATATATATATATATATATATATATATGGGGTAAGGTACACGATAATTAATGAAAATAAAATGCCGTGGTGGACGAAATGTGTGAAAAATGACATACAGAAAACAGGTTAAAGTGCAGAAGAAAAAATAAAACAAGAGATTTGACCGGTTTCGTTCGTGTTGGCGAACATCTTCAGAAAAAGAATCTTCACTTTTTCTGAATACGTTCGCCTACACGAACGAAACCTGTCAAATCTCTTGTTATTGTTTTTCTCCTACACTTTAACCTGTTTTCCGTTTGTCATTTTTTACACACACACACACACACACACACACACACACACATATATATATATATATATATATATATATATATATAGGAAATGAAAAAAGGGAAAACCAAGAGATATTTTTTATTTCTTCATCAACGTTTCGGATGATAATTAAAAGAAAAATGTCATGCAAGTACATCAAAATACTTGGGTGTTATTATCATCCTTAGGAAGTCTTACAATAAAGACGAAACTTTGATGAATATATAAAAATATCTCTTGGGTTTACTTTTTTCATTTCCCATTACGTCGGTTACTCTCATCCTTCCTTATATATATATATATATATATATATATATATATATATATATATATATATATATATATATATATATATATATTTACAAATATATATATACATATATATATATATATATATATATATATATATATATATATATATATAATATAATATTGACAAATAAATATTACATTATTTGTACCTACATACGCTGGCGTTTCAAGCTTACGCTCTACTCAGTGTAGGAAGTGACAATTTAAACTAAGACTCCGCCCGCTTTCGCTCTATCCCCACGGCCATCAGAAATTATCACATAATACAAGAGAAAATTAAGTTATATTTATGCCTAAATACAGTGGGCAGTAAACAGCAGAGAGTCTAGAGGGTTCGACGAACGTTATCGGAACCTTGCTTATAGCTAAGTGACAGTCTGTTTTTAATATCTCCGAACCGTGCTCAACTTTAATTTCTTAAAGGTGCTTTATAACAATATTTTAAAATAATATACAATAAGTTACTAATATATATATATATATATATATATATATATATATATTTATATATATATATATATATATATATATATATAATTATTTAACAATAAATATGTTATTGTTATCTACATACGTATGCGTTTCATCCTTGCGGAATAATTAGTGTAGAGATAACCATTCCAACCCGGAAAGAGAGTTGTTTGTTTATAACTCATAATCCGATACTTTAACCGATGAGGCCAGCATGAATAGTCATGTCTAAAACTTAAAGCTTAAGCTTAATAGATCTTAAGAAGAAATTGAAATTCAGGAAATCGTACTTAATAACTGTCAAATGATTATGGATAAAATGTAATGCAAATTGATATATCTGAATTTTCATATTAGAGATTGTGACAATATTATGGCCCCTAAAACCCCTTAAAACCCCTTAAAACCCTTTAAAATATTCCAAAGAAACTGAAATTTGTGGAATATTTATTGATTGATGTTTAATACCTATTATTAAAATTTCACGAAAACCGGAGATATCTGCATTTTTACGAAGAGCTTTCACCCGTTTACACCCCCACATTCTCGTTCCCCTCCTTCAACATATAAAATGGTTTCATCCGTGGACTAGAAAAAAGCACGTGCTTTACTCGTGAACGTATTCATGATGTGATTGATTTAGATTTATTTATATGCGAATAGATACACATTAGTCTTTAGTAAAGAGCAGAGAATTCATACATACACATATACACAAGGGGACACACTCTATCAGTAGTGAAACATAAATAGGGGACCTTACCTTAAATCATGAAATAGAAAAAGGGTGCATCAACTGTTTACCATGTAAATTTATCATTATATATATATATATATATATATATATATATATATATAGAGAGAGAGAGAGAGAGAGAGAGAGAGAGAAGGATGAAGCAACAGAGATAACGATGTGCGAATGATGAATCTATTTCACTTACATTTATTTTATATTACTTTATATTGTTTTTTTTAATTTTTCAAATTTTGAATTTTAGCTATTCTCTTGCCAACTTATCCATCTATGTAATTCCTCTGATCATAAGATTTTAATCTTTGAAAAGCCTGGCTTAAGGGAATGAAAAATAAACATGTTTTTATCGAGTACACCTTGCATTGAAAAAGCGAAGATGAAATAGATGTGTCATTCGCACATCTTTTTCTCCCTTCCTTTATTTATCTTCATAATTGCTATTTAATCATTTCACTATAGGTTCTGTTCAATTCTCTAAAAGTATACGTTTAGTCTCATATTATATATATATATATATATATATGTGTGTGTGTGTGTGTGTGTGTGTGTGTGTGTGTGTGTGTGTGTGTGTGTGTGTGTGTGTGTGTCTGTGCGTGTGTATATACGTGTGTATAACATAAAGCAATTGTAATAGCTCCATAGTATGAGGCTAGAGCTATGCTATAAAATATTTAATTTAAACGACGTCAAATGTTTGGAAAAACAGATTCATACCATTTCACAAAACATATGTTTTCATTTCCATCATACAATTGTTTCGGCCTACTATCAAGCTATTTATAAAATGTTCTTCTATCCTATGCATTTTTTCCTGGAGGTAGATATCTTCAGTGCTCGTATATACACAAAGAAAAAAAGAAAAGGTAAAACGGAAATTTTAAGACAAGTAAAGCCTACAGTTCGTATTCATCATTATTTTTTACTACTAAAGTAGCTTTTCACCCCGATAGGTCAGAATCGCGGCATCCACACGCCATGTGCGTTTAGCTATTATTAATAAGTAGTTTTTTGTTTAATCATTCGTCACAGACTTAAATATTCATTTCAAATTACAGGAGATAATAAATGTTTTGCTAACCGTTTTTTGTTATTCCTACCTATTTATTTCTTGTTTACCATCAAGGTTTCCTTATTTTATATGCCTTTCTTACATTATACATTAGTATGTCCGTGTCCAGCTTCCGGTTTTCCGGAAAACAGGAAGTAAACAAAACTATCCGTTTGAACCGTTCAATAATTGACTATAATACGTAAAGTCTTCTTTTATGTCATTTTATTTTTTCAAACATTTTATTAGAACATATTTGTTATGGGTTTTAATTGCACTGTATATCTTTCCGTTACTTTACCGAATTAAACTATCGTACATGTTCTCTAGCACAATCTCATCTTGAATTAAATTAAATACCAACAAAACATAATACATATTTTTAAAATGTTTTTATATTTAATATTTTAAAAATATATAAAAGAATATAAGGTAATGCACCTTTTCATATCTTTTCAAATGTTGATATTTGGTAAATTAATTTAATTAACTAATTTGTCGCGTCTCCTCTGACGATAAGATTAAATATTGTAAAAGCTATAGTTTAGGAGAAGAATGAAAAACAATTTTCGTATGTAAATTCCCCTGTTTTTTTACAATTGATGAATTAATAAATATTGAATCCTACACAATTCTTATTCTCATCATTTGTTTATTCATTTTATAGCTCTATCACGGATATCGAGCACTGACTTCTCATGATATGTTACTCTTTAAAGATATACTTTATATCATTATTTTCCTTTTTCACTATATATATTTTTTTTTCATAACTTACTATATATAAATATATATATATATATATATATATATATATATATATATATATATATATATATATATATATATATATATATATATATGAGGTATATGTATCTGTTTATATATTTCATGCAAATAAATTCCCACCTAAACAAAATACCCGACCATTATGAATTTTCGAATGTGGTCTATATTTAGTTTAACTAAGTTTCATTCAAAAGTTCAAAGGGAAAAAGGGGATGGATCCTGATCAAAAAGGAATGAGGATACAAGACCTAAGGTTAAGTAGTTTTATACTTTAGCTTTAATCTTCGTATCGAGACATAAAAGTTGTACAAAACTGTTCTATTCGGAGAATTAATTTTACCCGTTCTGTGAGAAGTATTCGTCTAATATATATATATATATATATATATATATATATATATATATATATATATATATATATATATATATATGTGTGTATGTGTGTGTGTTTGTAGATATACATATATATACATATATACATATATATATACATATATTTACATAGGCACTAACTGGTCTAGCCACACTGATGAGCTGTGAAACAGCGAAACAGTCTGTATGTGGATGACTACATATATATACATAGATATACATATATACATATATATACATATATACATATACATATATATAAATATATATATACATATACATACATATACATATATATACATATATACATATATATACATATATATACATATATACATATATATATATATGCATATATGTACATATACATATATATACATATATATATACATGTATATATACATATATATATACATATACATATATATATATACATATATATATATACATATATATGTATATATATATTTGCATATATATATATATATATACATATATATACATATATATACATATATATGTATATATATGTATATATATATGTGTATATGTATATGTATATATATATATATATATATATATATGTATATATATATATATGAACTATTTCAGAGAGATATATAGATATACACAAGTAGATATAGGTAAATTTAGGTGGAATTTAACTGACGAGATTAGGTGGATAATCTTCTCAATTCATTCCGCCCACAAGTTTTCGTCGCCATTTAATTTCCTAATGTTTTTAAAGCTGCATTTGACTTCATGATTTCTCCTTTTTTTTACTCGGCTTTAATTGAATTCGTGCCAGTCTAATTTCATCAAAATATTCATCATTGCTCCCTTACATACATTTCATTTCGAATAGTCTTGTATGTTTGTCTTTCCCCCCTCTCTCTCTCTCTTTCTTTCATTATCTCTCTCCTTCACTCAGTGACTTAGCATAAAATAACTATCTCAATTTGCTTAATGGAAATTCTAGTTTAGACAAAACCTAATGGCATTAACTAAAACAATTTGGGAATTTCAAAGGTTTGGTCAAACAATTTTAAATGCAAATACAAACCGCCATGTTTGCATTGACGACGACGCCATATTTTTTACGGTAAATTAATATATATATATATATATATATATATATATATATATATATATATATATATATATATATATATTAAGTACTAATTATGATATCAAGAGCATTGAGATTTTATTATCGGGCAAGTTTGAACCTAGGTTTCTTAAAGAAAAATGTATTCTTATTTAGAAGGGTTTTTGTTACGGGAATATTTGAATAATATATATATATATTATATACTGATATAATTTTCGACATAAAACATGATAGACCAAGTTTCTATATGTTAGCTTTAGTAAAGAATACTTGTACATGCGTGAAACGAAGGTTTTCATTGATTGTCCAATTGTACATTAGTAGAAAATGCAAACGAGAGGGAAAGAGAGAGAAAGGAGAGAGAAACAGATAGAAGTCGAAAATAGGAATGTAAAATGACTAAGAAATTCTCCCCAATTAAACTTCTTCTAAGGAACAGAAGCAAAAAGAAAACTTAAATGATTCTCAACCAAGATTTAGCAGCATTGTATGGCGAGACTTCCATACCAACTATATATATATATATATATATATATATATATATATATAGTATTATGTTTTTAAAAGGTAGTGGGCAATGCAAATTCCGGGTAGGATGTAAGCTGGAAGAAACAAAAATAATAAATCGAATACGAAATGGGACTTACTATTTATGTAACTTTTGTTACATTTTGGTAGATTCTCTGCACAGACGGAGTTTTCCTCTGGTGTTTATTATTTTTGACAAAGGGAAATTTCTTTTCCCGAAATATTAAATAAATGATTTTTAATAATCATCCGAACAACACACACACAGCTAACACCACACTTGCTGTTATGTAAGATTTTAAGAATAAATTAATAGCAAGTCCCATTTCGTAGTCGATTTATTATTGTTGTTCCTTCCATCCTACCCGGAATTTGCATTACCCACAGCCTTTTAAAAACATACTACTATTATTCCAAGCAATGCTTTAAGCAAACTATCATTCTCTATTATATATATATATATATATATATATATATATATATATATATATATATGTTTGTGTGTGTGTGTGTGACAGAGAGAGAGAGAGAGAGATTAGTCTTTATTATAAAGCGGAAGGTAAAGTGATAGTTCCGCACATTCCTCTACACCCGGCGTGAAAGTTTAGAGATTTTTAAATACGTTTTAATCGTTCCAAAATGTCCGATTGTTGTATTACGGGTTTCCTCCGTGATTATAATGAATGCCTGTTACGTTAGTCCAAATAGCGGTGACGGTGTGTGTTGGGAACTTTGAACGGTATGGGATTGGGGTAAGCTTGTAGGATTGTCGACTCCAGGCCGGACAGTTCATTGATTACTAGTATTATTTCTAGCCGGCAGGGGGCGTTTGTATCGGAAAATGGCAGCGACAAACGGATTTCTCAGGAACAAAAGAAAGTGTTCGAGATGGAAAAAGGGGGGTAGAAAGTGAATATTTTGAAGTGGTCATTCGGCCTTAAGTAGTCTGAAGGCGAGCAAATTACCTGCAGTTTAAAGGGGAGCTATGTTGGTGATTGAAGCGAATTAATTTGGCGAAAGTGAAGGAAATCAACACGGTGGGAGGGAAGGTATACATCAATAAAACAAGAACATTATTTTCGGTCAAGACTTCTTGAACTTTTCTTATTATCCTTTCTTCTGTGTTTGGAATAATATTTTTCCCCATTGCAATTAAACGAGCTATGTCTCTGATAATCAGCAATGTTAACTAAATACTATATTGTTCTCTCGACGTTGCTGTGAAACGCGCGTAAGATACAGAAAAAGTATTAAATTTGGAAAAAGTAAAGGAAAATGTGGTTTGTCTATGAGACGAAGAAAAAATACAGGTATTCACTGAAATATGAATATAAAGAAATTGTAAAGAATAAATGAAAATTATGGTTTTTGATTGATTTGTCCTATAGTCATTGAAATAAAACTATAAAGTATTGATATATATATATATATATATATATATATATATATATATATATATATATATATTTAGAGTAAGAGAAAGAGAGAGAGAGAGAGAGAGAGAGAGAGAGAGAGAGATGAGTATTAGAAGGCTATCACAATGTCAGAAATAGAAATATGTCGGCGTTGAGAAGTAATAACACGGTGGAACACGGTCACACACATTACAGCACTGTGTTGAAGTTGGGCTAATCAAGTAAGATTTTCTATATAGGAAAAAAAATTATTAAAAATTTTTTTTTGAAAATATATCAAGTAAAATCACTTGTTTTTGTCTTACTTCTCAACGCCGACATATTTACATTTCTTGCATTGTGATAGCCTTGTAATACGCCTCTATATACATATTCCACACAATGCTTCAAGCAAACTGCCAATCCTTATTATATATATATATATATATATATATATATATATATATATATATATATATATATATACATATATATATATATATATATATATATATATATATATATATATATATATATATATATATATATTACACACGCTGTTTTATGGTTTTGATCTCTTTGTTTTCTCTCTCAACCCCTTCTCTCAATCCGTCTATCTATCTATCTATCTATCCCGTTTCCTATCTATCTATCTATCTATCTATCTATCTATCTATCTATCTATCTATCTATCTATCTATCTATCTATCCCGTTTTCTATCTATTTATCTATCTATCTATCCCGTTTTCTATCTATCTATCTATCTATCTATCTATCCCGTTTTCTATCTATCTATCTATCTATCTATCTATCTATCTATCTATCTATCTATCCCGTTTTCTATCTATCTATCTATCTATCTATCTATCTATCTATCCCGTTTTTGTCTATCAATCTATCTATCTATTTATTCCGTTTCCTATCTATCTATCTATCTATCCCGTTTTCTATCTATCTATCTCGTTTTCTATCTATCTATCTATCTATCTATCCCGTTTGCTATCTATCTATCTATCTATCTATCTATCTATTCATCTAACTATCTATCTATCTATCTATCTATCTATCTATCTATCTATCTATCTATCTATCTATCCCGTTTTCTATCTATCTATCTATCTATCTATTTATATTGTATCTCGATTTCTCTCCCTATTGTTCTATTCTATTTCTCTCAACTCCCACTTTCTCTCTCTCTCTCCCTCTCTCACTCTCTCTCTACCAAACTCTTAATATAATTGAACTTACCCCTCTTCTATCTCCGCTCACTAAACCACTCTCCCGCTTTCCCTTACCTTACCCTTTCTTCGACCCGCTCCCCAAACCCGTCCTATCTTCTGATTCGATCATCTCTTCCAATTAAGTGGCCGTAAATGAAGCGATGGTCAATCTGTTGGTCACAGGTATTTGTCAGGTGGACAGTGTGTGTTGGGTGGGACCAGCGGCTCATTAGTCCACACTTAGTCAGTTAGTAAGGCCTTCTACTTTAATGGCCACTGACGCTAACAGGTGTTGTTCGTCAATTGGCTTTGCAAACCGCAAACCGAAGACCATTTCAGCTCAAACCTTTTGTCCAACTCAGTTCATATGCAAATCAGTCTGGATGCAATTGGCGTTACAATATATATTATCGCCCTTCATCAGTTGGTCGCACCTGCTTTTAACCAAGCAGAAAATGTATGGACGATTCAAAGAAATTAACGAACGGTATTCAAGTACAACTTTAAAAGGGTCACCTGAGACACAAGGCTGGATTAACAAAGAAGGCTCTAGCTAGAATATATATATATATATATATATATATATATATATATATATATATATATATATATATATATATATATACACTCTCGAGTAACTTTAATGACAAGCGGTGCAAATAGCTATATGCACGATCCGAACGCCGTTTGTAAGATCACTCTTTACTGCTTAGTATCTAGCCGCCGTTTGCTATTTACATTTAAAATTCCTCTATATTTACTAACTATTTGGCTATGACCGATGGATAAGATCCTCGACTACGAATCAGTGGCAATTTGTGATCGGAGTTCGCGCCCACCGACCGTTGAGAATTAGTTCCTACACTGAAGATTGCGTTAGCATGAAACATCGATGTCTGTAGGTAATTTAAAATAATTAATAAATATTTATTTATAAATATTATTGTATATATATATATATATATATATATATATATATAATATATATATAATATATATACATATATATAATACCAACAACGCTAACAACAATAAACCAAACAACAAAAACACTAACAACAATAAACCAAGAAACAACGACACTAACAACAATAAACAAAGCAACAACAACACTAACGATAATAAACCAAGCAACAACACTAATAACAATAAACCAAGCAACAACGACGCTAATAACAATAAACCAAGCAACAACAACACTAACGACGCTCAGAAATGGTGCCCCACAAGGTTCTGTACTTGCCCCAATGTTGTTTAACATTTACATCTACGACCTCCCAGACACGCTGTCCAAGAATTATGGATACGCTGACGACCTAGCCATCCTTCTGTCTAACAAGAGCTGGCAGACGATCTAACTGGGGCTTACGGCTGTTATGAACATCCTCTCAAGCTACCTGACAAACTGGCGCCTTAAGCTCTCCGTGGCCAAGACCACGTCCACCGCATAGCATATAAACAACCGCGAGTCAAACCACAAACTTAACATCAAAGTTGACAACAAAAGACTCCAGTTCAAGGCTGCCCCGAGGTACCTCGGGGTCAAGCTTGATCGCACGCTGGAAAACCTGTCTGCCAAG
>OY744518.1:195230099-195265099 GCA_963556195.1 Sepiola atlantica | reverse complement strand
TAATGTGTTAAAATTATCATTGTTTATAAGCTGTTCAGAACTGACCTAGCGGTTAGTGACGTTGGACTGGGGTTGGAAAATACTTGTGCTCCAGGGTTTCGAATCGTGTGACCGGTGGTAAATAGTCGTACTTCTATGCTGATGAGTCTCGATGTAAAAGAGACGAAACATATACGTCCATAGATAAAAATAAACAATAACAAATATATATATATATATATATATATATATATATATATATATAATATTAATTATTCAAAATAATAATGAGCAATTAGAACGCCATACAATGCATTTTAGTTTTATTAACTTTTTTTTTTCAATTTAATTTTCGAAGATTCTTATGATGAAGTATATCTTCGAAAATTGAATTGAAAAATAAAAGTTAATAAAACTAAAAGGCATCGTATGGCGTTCTAACTGCTCATTATTATTTTTAATAATTAATATTACCATGTAAACAATGCTTTCTAAACAAGGACAACATTTCTTATTATATTTATATATTAATTATTAATAAATATATAAATGTTTTTCTATCCATAGACACACACACACACACACACACACACACATATATATATATATATATATATATATATATATATATATATATATATATATATATATATATATATATATATTTAAATATTTTCTTTGTCGTACAAAACTTTAAAATGGCATTGAAGAGACAATATTTATTATTCATAATGAATTTAAGAAATTAAAAAGATGAAAGGGCAGCTGACCGGTTTCGTACCTCGCTCAACAGAGCCAAATATCGAGGTAATGTATAAGAAATATAAAAAAATGCTATGAGAATTATAGCGAGGGAAAGGGGTAAAAAAAAAAAAAAGTTCAATCAAATAGAAACAACATTAAGCCCGACATATATATGTTTCGCGTTTTTATTTTACGCTCGACAGTATTGAATTAGGTAACCGCATCGCAGGTTGGACGGATCGAACTCCGAATTATCGTATTATGGACCCTGGTATTCTTGCCATCAGGCGACCAACCACATCACGCTTTTTCACCTCGAGAGAAATGACTTGTGTATTAATGTAAACACAAGTAGTGTTTACTCTTCCATATGAATCATCAATTTATTTACTCTTGAAAAGGCTCAACGTAATTGGAGCTTAATAATAATTATTTATAAATCAATCAATATTTTTATATCCATATATATTTATATATATATATATATATATATATATATATATATATATATATATATATATATATATATATATAAACAGCTGATGATCCCCGTGTTAATATTAGACGCTTAAGGTCCCCTGTTTTTTTTTCACTCTTAGATAATTAACCCCCCCCCTTTTTTTTTCTTTTTTTTTTTAATTTTATTTTACTTATATTTTTTCATTTATTAATTTTCCAACGAATGTTAAGTCTGCAATATCTTTGATTTAGTTAGTTTGTCTGGGAATTTAAACTGCATTTTACATTTTTTTTAATGACTCAAAGCTTCTTTAGACTATATATATATATATATATATATATATATATATATATATATATATATATATATATATATATATATATATATATATATTGTGTGTGAGTTTATTTAGGCAGCATTTTCTCATTTATACAAATATTTAAAAAATAACAGAATTCACTTGTTTAATTATTCTTTTTTTAGTTTTTCATTTTTTTTCTGATAGTCTTTTTTGTATTAAAATATTTTTTTTTTAAATGTTCCAGATGTTTCACAGGTTTCACGAACGTTTTCGATATTTCGTCGAGATATCTTCAGAACAAAATAACAACAGAACAGAGATTCATTATGAAGGAATGGAATTATACTTAGAGTTATCTAACGACGAGCTAAGTCGATAACAAAATTATATCTAGAAAATCCAAGAGTGGTATTTAGTTACAACTTAGATACATTGATGAATGGCACAAGACGCGGTCCATACGGTAGCAGAAAAGTCCAAGGGTCCATAAATTACAATTGCGCTCCCCAAGGACGTAGAAAAGTTTAAGAATCCAAGATTCACAATATTCTTGGGATGAGCAAGTCAAACAAGGCAGCAAACTAAAAGTGAATCATAATTTGGGGTGTGTACCGGTCGGCACTACACAATCCTTAAATAACATATCAGAATCACACTTTTCGGTTATAATGTAAAATGTCATCGACAGCGATAGTTTAGTGCTAGATGGGGTTCGTCTCTCAAACGTTTTTAAAATTCTATTTCTTACGACGCTATTAAGATACGCCGATATAACTTTCGATTTCGTATCGAGAGAGAAGATATTTCTAGGCAGATTCGCTGATGCCGAATTCAGAAGGGCATGAGCATTGTCTGTTTTTTTTATCCCTGTCTGAATTCTTCGCTTCTTTTTTATTCTTTTCCATTAGTCACTGCTCCGGTTAAGAAACTCTCATTCACTGAGTGTAAAATGCGTTCTCTTTACGTATATGTGAGCGTTGATCACGTGGACGATGGCGTAGGTGCTTGGCGGGAATTTTTAAATTATCTTGCAAAGGTGGCTATTTACGTAAAGTCAGGTCACGCGTCGTCCCATGTGAGGGTTAAGGTAGGTGAAAGGTCAGTTCACAAGAAATAATGTTCCCTTAAGACTGTCTGCGTAAAAAGTAAATGAGAAATATAATATGACAAGATATACTCTGCTCGTCTAGGGTAAACAACAATAATAAAATATAGTTTTTCTTATAATTTTAATTTAACTTTTCGTTCTACGTAACAATATATATATATATATATATATATATATATATATATATATATATATATATATATATATATTACACTGGATGAATATCTGTATCAGGGCGTGTATAATCAATTCCCCGAACAGAACAATATGTCACTCTTTCCAGGTCCTTTAACAAAGGTTACAATCAATATATAATGCTATTAACCTTGTCTATAATTTTTATTTTCATTTTAATCAAAATTCATTACATGATTTAGTTTATAGAAAATGTCTCAGATTTAAGGATTGAGCTTAAGTGGCATTAAGAAGGAGTTGAAATTCAGTGAAATTTGTTTAATTGGTGTCTAACATCAGTGTATTGAATTCGATGCAAATATGATATACTTAAATTTTCAAATAGGAGGTGTGCTCATATTTGACCCCATATACTCATTAAAATACTCCAAAGAGGCTAAAATTTGTTGAATCAATACATATTGTTTAAATTTCTCGAAAATCTGTGGTTTCTGAATTTTCTTTTTTATCACCTTTACATAAAATTGTATATAACTAAATAGGGCACACATTTGGACCACTTATCACTAGCAGCTTTATTTAAAAATACATAATCATTGCTTAATTAGTTTAGGAGCGAATCATGTACATAAAATATATATAGACATATAAACATACTTATTATTATATAGATTGATATATATATATATATATATATATATATATATATATATATATATAATGTATTTGTACGTAGTTGTTTTATTGTAGCGTTTGTTTTATTAGTAATATACTTCTATATCAATTGTGATGAAGATAAAGATGCAGAAGATTGCCCTTAACTCTATGGGGTGGTGTTTTTCGTTATAATATAAACTTGGACAAGGATCGAACCTTCGATATTCATGTCAATAGTCTTGCATTTTGCCTATATATATAATAAATATTAATTATTTATTACCCACAGGAAGTTAATTCTCAACGGTCGGCAGGCTCGAACTCCGATCACAAATCGCCGCAGTCAAGGGCGTTAACCCCTCGGCCATAGCGAATTAGCTAATAATTAAGGAGGAATTTAACTTTGTAAATACCGTATATATTTGTATATATAGTGTGTTTCTCGGCTAAAAATGATAAATTTCCTTACATTTGATGATTCAAATTAGCAGATGGTAAACATAAAAAACGTAATAAATATAGCAGTTATTATAATTTTTAATTTCATGAATTCGGACTTGTGCGGCAGTTGTATTTGGATGCGCCTATTTGGGACTGTGAAGAGGAATTAAAAGTACCCACGTATACAAAAGTGTGCAATTAAACGTTGTTTATTTACTCCTCGCGGAGTTAGGCAAAAGGTCAGTTTTATCTTACTCCCACTAGTAAGATGTGACCCAAGATCGGGTCGAGCAAGTGGGGTTAAAAGCCAGCGCTCGAGAGGTGGGCACTCTGGCCATTTAAAAATTGCCTGGGCAGCCCCGTCGGCATTCCCCGGTAGGGGCGCCTCAGACAGTAAGCAATAAACTTACTCCTCCCCAAAGAGGGGAGGCGAAGCCTGGGAGGGTGGACCTCCTAGAACTGCACAGGACAGGCGTGCAGTATCCATCGGAACAGATACTACACTTTGATCTTAGCCAAATGTGACGATAATACATTTTGAATGCAAATATACCAGAGATTGTACCCTTACCATCGGCGTGTCTTTCTCTCTGGCGGCGTGTACAAGAGGAGGCGCGAAGAAAGACAGAATTCCGACCACCCGGACGTCATCAAGGACGAGATTTTTGTCATTTTGGGCGACAGATTAATAAATCATATGCACTTGATCCGTGATTCCAAAATCCACATTGACCACTGGCCGAAATGGGGATGCGTCATTTCACACTTGGTGGCCGTTTGCAACTGATTGTTTAGGCGGGGGAGATGGTGACCGAAGCCGTTTTAAAACCGCTTCTTCTTCATCCCCGTTCTTTTGTGCACGTCGTTGCCGTTGGTTGAAATCTCTACTTGATCTTGGAACGTGCGGTCCTGACCCGACACGTATCGACGTGTGAGATCGAGTGACGCACGTAGCTCTTCCTTCGGATGAGGTTGACAATCAAAGCCGCTTTAATTAGAGAATCTATATTATAATTCCATGAAAAATGCCAGTATACTGAAGTCATATGCCCTTAATAGGGTTAAGATGAAAATTCATATACACTAAATGTACAAAAGCAAGGAAATTCCCAAATGTTTACACTTTTATTGTCATTAAGGGTATGACTACATATCAACTAAACCATTTCATTATCACATCACTACAGTATAAATATCTATGCATGAGTCGATGAAGTGTGTGAGGTGCGCTGAAGAAAAATTCCTACCAGTAAAATACATAGCCCTGTTGTGCTCGCATACCCTTAATGACAATAAAAGTGTAACAAATTTGGGAATTTCCTTGCTTTTGTACATTTAGTGTATATGAATTTTCATCTTAACCCTATTAAGGGCATATGATTTCAGTATACTGGCATTTATCATGGAATGCCACTACTTTTGTAAAGGCTATGCCTCAATATAATGCCTTCATATAACTGATATAGTCGGTAGTTTGACTAATCAAGGTATATGGTAAACTGAAATCAAAATGCCATCAACTAGACACTAGAACCTCTATCTATGACAAAAATCAGCTGAATCCATCAGATAGTTGATGAGATAAAGGGTGGCACATACGTACGTACTTACGTACACACAGATAACATGATTTCATGATTGAACTTTCTGGATCTCTGGGGTTCCTTGACTAATGATGCTGAAATTCTACACACTTATAGAACCTATCAAATAAAAATTTTGTGCAAAGTTTTAACTAATTTGGTTTATTGGTTTTTGAGTTATGATTGATCAAATAAATGAGATTTCCAGCATAGGCCATTCGTGAGTCTATTAATGGGTAGAGCGCTGTCGCGCCTCCCTTGATTAAGACTTTCTAGAAGTATCTTTAGTAGACATGTTGTCCGAAAACGGGTCGGTCCATTAGTTTGTCATATTAACTTTCAAATGATATTATCGTCGGTCTGTAACACTTAAGTTTGAAATAGCATTTTCCTCGGCCGTCACGCTTCTATTCAAAATACAGGGTGAGCCAAAAGTAGGTTGACAGTAAAACACATTTATTTAGAGATCATTTATACGTACAATTACATGTAATAAAACAATCATATTAATTAAAATTAAATGTTATTTATCAACGCGAGTGTTCAAACTGTTTTCCTTCTTGATTTACACAGCTTTGAAGTATGCCTCTTACGCTTTGACAAACATTTCAATATATGCTGTCCACCTACTTTTGGCTCACCCTGTATATATTTTTCTATCTGTCCAAACATTTCCATAACGAGCTTTGTCGGTCAGTCAGCCTATGCGCATGTCTGTCACTCTTAAATTTAAAATAGCATTTTTAGATGTATTCCAACATTTCTGTAAGAGTCTCCGTCCGTCCGTCCGTCCGTCTGTCACACTTATTTTGGAAATAACATTTTTAGATGCTCCAAATATCTTCATAAAAAGCTTCGTCCATTAATCGGCTTTCTCAGCCTTTTGGCCAAGATCAAAGTGTAGTATCTGTTCCGATGGATACTGCACCCTATAGACTGGTATTGTCTTGGCCTTCGGGGCTTGATTTACGCCGGTCTATGGGTCTGTCCTGTGCAGTTCTAGGAGGTCCACCCTCCCAGGCTTTGCCTTCTCACCCTTTGAGAAGGGGTTAGTTAATTGCTAATTGCATGAGGCACCCCTAGCGGGGAATGCCGACGGGGCTGCCCAGGCAATTTTTTAAGGTCCTAAGTACTCTTTCTCTAGAGTGCTTACTTCTCAACTCCCTTTCCGACCTTGTGTCACATTTTACTCCGTGAGAAGTAGATAAATAGGGATTATGTCTCTCATGCCGAAATTAGTATTTTCGTTGGTCTTAACTTTGAAATAGCATCTTCCTTAGTCTGTCATGCTTATGTTCAAAATAGCATTTTCAGATGCGTCCAAACGTCTCAATAATAAAATATCGATCAGTCGGCAGATGCTCATGTCTGTCACGCCGAAGAATTAAATGTAATTTTCCTCAGTCTGTCAGGCTTGTGTTAGAAATACTATTTTTAAATGCGTCCAAACATCTCTATAAGAAGACTCGTCCGTCAGTTTAACTATGCGCATGTTTGTCACGCCGAAATTTGAAATAGCGTGTCGGTCTGTCACACAGAAATTTGAAATAGCATGTCGGTATGTCACGCCAAAATTTGAAATAGCATGTCGGTCTGTCACGCCGAAAATTGAAATAGCGTGTCGGTCTGTCACACCGAAATTTGAAATAGCATATCGGTCTGTCACACCGAAAATTGAAATAGCGTGTCGGTCTGCCACGCCGAAATTTGAAATAGCATGTCGGTCTGTCACGCCGAAATTGGAAATAGCGTGTCGGTCTGTCACGCCGAAATTTGAAATAGCGTGTCGGTCTGTCACGCCGAAATTTGAAATAGCTTGTCGGTCTGTCACGCCGCAAATTGAAATAGCGTGTCGGTCTGCCACGCCAAAATTTGAAATAGTGTGTCGGTCTGTCACACCGAAATTTGAAATAGCATGTCGGTCTGTCACGCCGAAATTTGAAATTCACAAGATTTATTGTATTTTATTTTTTCATTAATTATGAAAAAGTATTTCACAGGACTTTTTGTAGTTTTTTAAAAGTTATTATAAAAATGTATTTCAGAAGATTTTTTTTATTCTTTTTATTTTTTTATTTTATAAAAAGGATTTTTTTGATTTTTTTAAATGTTTTATTATAAAAAAGTATTTTTACAAGATTTTTTTAAAATTTATGTAAAAAAAATATTTATCAAGATTTTAGTGTATTGTGTATACTGAAATGAAACCAGAATTAAACATTAAATTAAAAAATAAGATGAATTGGCATATGTAGACCAAATATTGCTAATTATTCTACTGCCAGGCAGTATTCACTCTCTGATTTTGAGAATAAGAGTCTCCCTTTTCCGATCGACCACTTCCCTCAAGCAACAGCAACCCGATTGTCTTTTGACCGGGCCAAACGCCTAGTGTTTTCTTCGCCAGTGTCCTCTATGGTATTTCCAATTATAGAACTTGCTTTCGTCTATTTCACCTTCTATCGGAGTTCCATCATCTGAAATACCCCCTAATCTGTCCACAAATTGCGTACGCGCCTCCCTTAAGAGATTGTACCAATCCAATATTTACGTGGCCCAAACCAGTTTCTTCCATAATGTTTTTTTTTTTGCGGAGAATCTTTATCCACAGATAAATCACCAAAACAGTTATTCTTAACGTGAGTTTGCTTTACTAAAAAGAGAGTGTTTCCGTATCAATAGTCAGAAATTGTATTTTGGACAACCCCATCTCCAGCCATCACTGGATCTCAAATATCGTGCCAAGGAGCAACTTACATAGCAGATTTCATAACTACAACCATTTGCTAACAAACGACGCTTCGCAAGCCATTCAATCGTTTCCAATTTGTCAGACAGATTTCTGTCAAAGTTAGAGTAATGATATGTCTTCGGTTCGTATGAAATCATTCTCATATACTTCATTTACGATACATCTTCGTCGCATTCCATTATTAGAATATTATTCTTAGAAAATTACTAATGCTAGTTTCATTTCAGTTTACCTAAGTGCTATTTTTGGGGAAAAAATATCGTGAAATACTTTTGGATAATAAATTTAAAAAATAAAATACAAAAAAATCATCTTGTGAAATACTTTTTTATAACAAATGAAAAAATAAAATACAAAAAATCTTGTGAAGTACTTTTTTATAATAAATTTAAAAAATGAAATACAAAAAGTCTTGTGAAATACTTTTTGATAATAAATTTAAAAAATAAAATACAAAAAATCTTGTGAAATACTTTTTATAATAAATGAAAAAAATAAAATATAAAAAATCTTGTGAAATACTTATTTATAATAAATGAAAAAATAAAATACAAAAAATCTTGTGAAATACTTTTTTATATTAAATGAAAAAACTAATATACAAAAAGGTTGTGTCATTTTGGTCATCCGTACACGATATTTTCTACCGATAATCAATTGGATTCAACCCTTTAGCTTAGCCCCTTTTCGTTACTAGAGTTATTGCTAAGCCTACGTTCGATGGAACTAGGAAAATGTTTTATGATTAATGGGGGTGATTGGACTTTACGTACACGTATATTTGGTTAGCGTTATCCTTTAAGTATGCCTCGTATATATTTTTTATTAAAGTGGAGAGTGACATCTAAAAAGTTAGTTATTTTTATGTTAGCTGATGATTCGTCGACACATAGGGCTATTTTTTAAATTTCTATATATATAATCTTTTTGAAATTTTCACATTCTACCTTCTTAGAACCCGTTATAATAGCCAACGCATCGTCTGAATATTGGCCGATATCAGTATTATCATATATATTTAGAATATATAGATTCACAAGATCTGATGCCTCTGCAAACTCTAAGGAACCCATCGCTACATAACAGGAGTTTGTCATTATAGTTTTTATCATTTGATCATTATTTTTAAAAACAATCTAAGGGTTAGAATTACTAATACTGAAAAAGGTCAGAGGTTACATGGGCCGAAACATTGTGAATATAACAACTGATATTAGAATATTTTTTCCGAATAATTTAAATAATACAATTTATTAACCATCTTTTAAAATAATTCGAAACATAATATTTTGGTGTCGAGTACGTCAGCTAGTAGCAAATATATCAATTCACTATTATGTGTATAATATTCTCTTATCTTGGGATAAATTACATATATCGTAAACAACGGAGAGTTTTATTTACTCCTCCCCAGGAGTTAGGCACAAGGCCAGTTTTATCTTACTCCCACAAGTAAGATGTGACCCAAGGTCGGGTCGGGAAAGTGGGGTTTGAAAAGCCAGCGCCCGAGAGGTGAGCACTCTAGCTATTACAAATGACCTGGGCAGCCCCGTCGGTATTCCCCGGTAGGGGCGCCTCTGGCAGTAAGCAATAAACCTACTCATCCCCAAAGATGGGAGGCAAAGCCTGGGAGGGTGGACCTCCTAGAACTGCACAGGACAGACCCATAAATCGGCGTAAATCAAGCCCCGAAGGCCAAGACAATACCAGTCTATGGGGGTGCAGTATCCATCGGAACAGATACTACACTTTGATCTCGACAAACTGCTAATTCAACGTAGTCAGGTCCGCAAAGACCACAACAATAAATCGAACACGCTAAATTCCTAATCATCTGCACGACTGATCCGTTAACCAATATTTCGCGGCGAGGCTCCCCCTCGTCGGGAAACCAGTGTGACCGATATTTCGTGCAATTACGAGCTGCCCATTTCTAAAGCGACGAAACTAACAGACAGAGAAAAGAGCGTCATTTTTCACAGTCTTTTGTGGAGGAGAAGATAACTCCATGATTAAATCGCGTTTGATATCTCCGATCAAATTCATATTCTGGCGGAGGGAGGATAGCGGAAGGAAGTTTTAAAGCAAATAGCATCGGTTCATAATGTCGTCTGTCAGCCGCGAAATGGTCTAATGTGTACAGTAACGATTCGACTGGTGGTTGGCCGTCTGCTTTGTAATAATTTGGACCGTTTCAATGACAATGTCATCAGAATTGAAAAGTCAGCAATCCATCATGAATGTCCGCTTCGGAGAAAACTGAACGGCTCATATCCGGTTTAGTGCCGTAGCGTCAGAGATTGGACCGGAAGTGTCCATTGGACAAATACTCGAGTTACGCTTTCTTTTGTCGTGCGCTATTTTTCCTCTTTATTTTTATCTACTTTCACTTTCTTTTCTTTTTTCTCTTCTGTGTCTTTTTTTTTCTTTTCTTTATTTTCTAGAATTTCCTCTTTCTTTTGTTTTTTTTCTTTTTTCTTTTCTTTCTTTTTTTCTTAACGTCTCTCTTTCTTTCTGTATTAATACTCGAGCTACCCTTTCTTTTGTCGTTAGCTATGCTTTCCCTTTGTTTTTGTTTTTTTGTTTTTTTTCGTTTCGTTTCCTTATTCTCTTCTTTCTTTTTTTATTTGCTTTCTCTATGATTTTTTCTTTGTAATGTTTCTTTTACTCGTATATTTTTCCTTTTCTTTCCTTCTTTTTTTCCATATTCTCTTAAACTTTCTTTCTTCCTTTATCAACACTCAAGTTGCCCTATTATTTTTGTCTTTAGCTATTTCCTCTTCATTTTTTTTTGTTTTTGTATTTTCTTTTCTTCTTTCTCTTCTTTTGTGTGCCTTTTTCTGGAATTTTCTTGTTATTTCCTTTCTTTTTCTGTCTGTTTTTCTATTTTTCTTCCTTTAGTAATACTCGAGTTATCGTTTCTATTATTTTTAGCTATTTCCCTTTCATTCTTACATTATTTCCTTTATTTTCTTTTTATTTTCTGTCTTTGTTTCCTTTCTTTTATTCACTATCTTTTGCTCTTTATTTTTCTTTTCGTCTTTCATTTATCTAATACTTGAGTTAATCTTTCTTTTTTTTCTTTCTGTCTATCTTTACTTTCTTTTTCATTCTTTTTCTTTCTGTTTTTAATTTATTTATTTATTCTCTTTTGTGTCTTTTTCTTTCTTTCTCTATCAATACTCGAGTTATTCTGTATTTTATTCATATCTAATTTATCTTTTTTCTCTTTCTCCTGTTTTCTTTATTAGTTTTTCCATAGTTTGTTCTTTCTTTTCTCTCTGAGGTTTTTTCTCTTTTCTTTCTGCATTTTTATTTTTTTTATTTTTTCTATTTTTCTCTTGTTTGCTTTTTCTAAAGTGTTTTCTTTTTACCTTTCTTTTACTTTTTCTTTCTTTTTATTTTCTTTCTTTCTCATTTCTTTTTCTTTTTTCTTTTATCTTTTTATAGAATTTAATCTTTATTTCTGTCTGCCTTTCCCTTTTTCTTTATCATTCCTTTTTCTTTCTTTTTATTCTGTTCTACTCTTTTTATCTTGCTAGATTTTTCTCATTCTTTGCTTTTTCTTTCTTCTTTTTCTTTGCTTTTCTCTTTCTTTTTTTTCTTATTTGTTTTCTCTACAATTTTCTGTTTCTTTTCTGTTCGTCTTTCTTTTTCTTGCCCTTGTTCTTTTTTTCTTTTTTCTACTTTTTCTTTTTTGTTCTTTTTAGAGTTTCTCTTTCTTTTAGTTATTAGTCTGATTTTCTTTTTTTTTATTTTCGTTTTTCTTTTTTTTTCTTGTTTTCTAGAATTTACTCTTTTTTTTCTGAACGTTTTCGATTTTTCGTCGAATCATCCTCAGGTGTCAAAAGCAAATGAACAAAAAAGCTGGGGAAAGAAGAGTATTTTAAAAAGACGGCGGAGAAACGCGCATAGAAAGTTTTTAAATTCAGCAACGCTGGATGTTCTGGTATGCCATCCAGCGTTGTTGAATTGAAAATCGCCAACGACTTCCTGGAACCATGCGAAAACGTTCTGTGCGCGTTTCTCCGCCGTCTTTTTAAAATTGTTTCTTTCTCCAGCTTTTTTGTTCATTTGCTTTTGACACCTGGCGATAATTCGACGAAAAATCGAAAACGTTCGTGAAACCTGTGAAACGTATGGAACATTTAATAATTTTTGGGGTTTTAATACAAAAACACCATCAGAAATATTGAAAAAAAAAAAAAAGGTATAATTAAATAGACGAATTCTATTATGTTTAACAATGTTTGCATATATATATATATATATATATATATATATATTCAGGGAGGGTAGATTCTTGGATCTTATCAATAGAGATATATGAGTATGTGTGCGTGTGAGTGTGCATTTATTATGCGTATGTGGGAAAATTGAGTAAGCGAATTTACTCATAATGAACGTTGCGATCCCAGCATTTTTCTTTCCGATGGTCCCGGCTTAGTTCCCAGGATCATCTGGCAAATAAACACAACAACCTTATTTTGAATCGTCAATTAAGAAAACCTATTCTGAAAGTGGTTGTTAGTGACTTACAACCTCACTCACTGGCTCACCACGGCTATTTACTAGCTAAGCCGTGTAAATACCCACTAGGGATAAGGTTTTGGGTTCAAACTGATCTGCGTCCAGTAAAGACCACCATTGTCAGGATAAGACTTAATGAGGAAGCTTTTTTGAATCGGACGATTTTTGTTTTTATTCTTCTTCTCTAGAGTTCGTCATTATCGTCAATAAGTCCAGGTTCCATCGATAATATTTGTAATATTCAACTTTTTATTCTTCTTTTTTCTTCATCATCATTCTCCATCTCTTCTATTTATTTCCACTTCCTATTTCTTCTTCTCCTTTTCCTCCTTGTTCTTCTTCATCCCTCATCCTCCCGTAATTCACCTTCTCCCCGCCACCTTCTTCTTTTTCTTCTTCTTCTTCTTCCTCTCCCCCTCCTTTTTCTTCTTTTTCTTCTTCTTCTTCCTTATCTTCTTCTTCTTCTTCTTCTTCTTCTCTTCCTATATCTTAACCCTTCATCCTCTCCTTCTTATTTTCTTATTACTTCTTTTTCTTCTTTTTCATTCCTTATACTCCCCCTCCTCCTACCTTTTCTTCTTTATCTTCTTCTTCATTCCTTATCGTCCTCCTCCTCATCTTTTTCTGCTACTTCATACTCTGTTTTTCTTACTTTCTCCTTCTTCGTCTTCTTCTTTTACTTCATTTTCCTTTTCGTCCCTTTCTGTGTCCACATTATTATTTCCTTTTCTTCTCCTCTTCTTTCTTCTTCTTCTTCTTCTTCTTCTTCTAATTCGTTTACTGCATTATTTCTTTTTCTTTTTCTTTTCTGATTCTTAACTATTTTCTTTCACTCTTTCTTCCTCCTCTTCTTCTTTTTTCTTTTTTCAGATTATTTCTTCTTACACATTATTCAATTTTTCTTCATTCTTCTTTTTCTTTTACTTCTTAGTCTTCTTCTTTTTCATCTTTTTCTTCTTCTTTTTCTTCATCTTCTTTTTCTTCTTCATCACCTTCTTCTTCTTCATTTTCTTTTTCTTCTTCATCTTCTTCTTTTTCTTCTTCTTCTTCTTCTTATTATTATTATTCATCTTTTTCTTCCTCCTTCTCTTCCTCCCACTTTCTTCCTCTTCTTTCTTAGTTTTGATTTTCTTATCTTGCTTCCATTTCTTAAATGCTTCTTCTTCAGTTTTCCTCTTCTGCATTTGGTTTTGTTCTTTTTCTTCTTTTTAAATATTTTATTTTCTTCCTTTAACTTTTTTCCTCTTCTTTTCTTTCTTATAACTTTTTTCTTTTTTATTATTTCTTTTTTTTCCATATTCGTTCTTTTTCTCCAACCAACTCCTTCTCCTCCTCCCCTTAATGTTAACTCCTTCTAATAATCATTTTTTTTTTCGAATCAGAAGATTCATACCCTTTCTTTGTCTCTATATTGTCTGTTTTCTGTTCTCCTTCGTTTTCTCTCCTGGTTATTATCGTCAATAACTTCGGATTCCATCGATAATAGTCCCAAAGTCTTCTTCTTTTTCTGTTGCGTCTCCTCCTTCTAACTTCTCCGCTCGCGATTATCTCTCCGGTTAGCGCTTAACGACTATCATAGAAAACGAAGTGATCAGACCGACCGAATCACCACCGCGGAAGTAGATATTGTTAAGCACGGGTCGACCTGATTACACTAAGTAGCGACCACTTGATTACTGGGCGAGCAACATTCGTTACGAGAAAAATACGCAAGTACCATTCTTGTTGATCCGCGGACACATATATATATATATATATATATATATATATATATATATATATATATATATATATATATATATTGTTGGGTGTGCGCAAATGAAATGGAGGTGAGGAGAAAAATAATAATTGAATGTAGGCGTTAGCAAAAGTCTGAAAACAACTGAGTTTAGCTATATTTTTTCAGTTTTTTGTTAATGTATATAATTAGAATGATATCTATCTAACTATTCAAGTCTCTCTTTCCTTAATCTTGCTCCTCTCTCCCTCTTTCTCTATCTCCCTCTTTCTCTCTCTCCCTCTTTCTCTCTCTCTCTCTCGTTCTTTCTCTCTCTCTCCCTTTCTCATTCTCTGTCTATAGTTTCCCTGTTTCTCTATATATATTTAAATTTGTTGACTCCATCGAGAGAAAATAAGAACATAATATATTATATGTATGTATGTATGTATGTATGTATGTATGTATGTATGTATGTATGTATCCATCTATCTATCTATCTATATATCCCTTTATTTTTTATATATTCATCAACCTTTCGTCTTTATTGTAAGACTTCCTCAGGATGATAATTTTAAGAAAAATGTCATGCAAGTACATCGAAATATTGGGTTGGGGAAAAGTAGTAGCCGTGGCTACTAAGAGCGCTGGACCAGGGTCCGGGCTGCCAGAAGTCAGTCAGTAGCAGAGAGTGAAATGAATATGGAAAGCTGTGAGTGGATACATTAAGGCAGTATTGTAGCCACGCCCACTACTTTTCCTCATCAACCAATCATGTCAACCCAATATTTCGATGTACGTGCATTACATTTTTCTTAAATTTATCATCCTGAAGAAGTCTTACAATAAAGACGAAACGTTTATGAATATATAAAAGATATATTTTTGATTTTCCTTTTTCATTTCCCATGACGTCGGATTACTCTCATCCTTCCTTTCCTATATATATATATATATATATATATATATATATATATATATATATATATATATATATATATATATATATATATAGGGAGAGAGAGAGGGAGAGAGAGAGTAAGTTTGGGAGATAAAAAGAGAGAGATTGTTAAAAATAAGCAGCAAAATTGAACATTTCTTGTTGCAAAACTATATGACTCAAATGACCCGCAGAAATTTTGTGCTGAACGGTGATATAGAACCGGAAGTAAACGAAGCATTACACCCTAAAAATGATGAATCGCTCAGAACATGAAAATGAATGATTAAGAAAAACACATACTTTATTCGATCAATACATGTCAAAGGAGGCATGAAATTAATTTTCCGAACATAACCGTGTTGCACCACTTTTATTAATAAAAATTTAATGATACTAAACCTTATGTCTAGAATCCCTACTTCAGTTTTGAGCAAAATCAATTACATGTTTTTTATTCCAGACATATTGATTGAGAATATTATGAGAAGATTTAAAATGATGAATAGAATGAATAACTTTTTATTACTTATTAAAATGACAAGTATTTTTTTTCATTGGATTTTAAAACGACCATGTTGTAACTAGCAAAGAATCAACCTCGTGGTAACGTGTTCCCCAGATGAGAAATTCTTAGAAAGAATGAGCACCTTCCATAAAATAACGATAGTGTAGAAAAAGACTAGCAACATCTGTTCAGTGAAAAACGGGCTATGAGAAAACAGAACAGACAATGCCCACTAGATTGCGAAATTGAAAATGCTGTCGCAGTGCCTTCAAAAGGCATTTTTTTAGACGTCATAGTTGCATTCATAGGGAAAACAGCGTGACAGACCAACTAAAATTGTATCTTAAACGTAAGCGTGACAGACCAACTGAAATGGTATCTTAAACGTAAGCGTGACAGACCAACTGAAATGCTATCTTAAACGTAAGCGTGACAGACCAATTGAAATGGTATCTTAAACGTAAGCGTGACAGACCAACTGAAATGGTATCTTAAACGTAAGCGTGACAGACCAACTGAAATGATATCTTAAACGTAAGCGTGACAGACCAACTGAAATGATATCTTAAACGTAAGCGTGACAGACCAACTAAAATGGTATCTTAAACGTAAGCGTGACAGACCAACTGAAATGGTTTCTTAAACGTAAGCGTGACAGCCGACCAACGAAAACAGTCTCGTATGCAGATACGTTGGCAGAACCTCTTTTTAAATACTAATGAATCGCCACTAACCAAAACCAAAAACTACTTGAGGGTGAGGTTTAATGAGATTGACAACTGAACGACGAACACCATCACGAGAAGATTGAGTATTGATTTACTCCTCTCCAGGAGTTAGGCACAAGGCCAGTTTTTATCTTACTCCCACAAGTAAGATGTGACCCAAGGTCAGGTCGGGAAAATCGGGTTTAGAAATTGCCTGGGCAGCCCCGTCGGCATTCCCCGGTAGGGGCGCCTCAGACAGTAAGCAATAAACCTATTCCTCCCCAAAGAGGGGAGGCGAAGCCTGGGAGGGTGGACCTCCTAGAACTGCACAGGACAGACCCATAGACCGGCGGAAATCAAGCCCCGTCGGCCAAGACAATACCAGTCTATGGGGTGCAGTATCCATCGTAACAGATACTACACTGTGATCTTAGCCTAAAAAGATTGAGTAGGATGGGCGGAATGGGTGTAATTTTATTCAATAAAAGGGTGGCTCGACATGTATTTGTTGTCATTGGACTTGAAGACAACCATATTGTAGATCGAGGGAGTAGTGTGGGAATGTGTTCCGCAGATGGGATGTCATAGAAAATACGTTTAGTTTGAGGTACACAAAGAAATAAACGTAGATTATTTGCAATTGTGGTAATAAGACGAGTTCTTGCTATGGATGTTTTCCAGAGATGGGAGCTCAGTCGAGCATTTGACATGGAAATAACCATGAAGTGGAGAAAGTCTAGCAACGTATCTTCTGTGAGATCATGAGGTTGCGAAATCGATTTTGTATTCTCCCAAGGCAGGAAAGAGTGCTCTGAGCGGCACCTCCCCAGATGTGGCAACAGTACTCCATAGATGCGATCTGTCTATAGCCGCGCTTCAAAGAGCATTGCTGAGCAAGATTTTGCTGATTCTTTCACTTCTAGTGAAATTTTGGAAAAAGTGGCGTGTTACTTTGAACTAGTCTAAAACCAAGAAAAACGGAAGGAGAAGTAAAGCAAAAATAAAAGCAAGAGGAAAAGAAAGAAATAATCTTGTAGGTTAAAGATGAAGGAATTAAAATGCAACAAATGAAACGATAAACGAGGGAATAGAAAGAAGAGAGGATGGATGACAAGGAAGATTTTGAATAGTGACAGACAAATGCATACGGATAAAACTGTAGAAATAACAAAGAAGAAAGGTGAAAGGATTGAAGAAATACAACGAAACGAGATTGTCACTTGACTCAAGAAAATAGCGTGATAACAAAAATGGCGGACAGTTTTGCCTGTATAAGACGAACATCAAGAAAAGAAGAAAAAAAACGAAAGGAAGAAGAGGGAAAAAGACGACAAATAAATACGAGTAAAACTGTAAAAGCAAGGAGAAAGAAAAGAAACGAAAGAAAAAAAAAAGGATTAAGAAAGAACGAATAAAAAAAAGAACGATGAAAAAAGAAAGATTGTCGCTTGACTGAAGACGCCATGTTGTGCACGGAGAAAGCAAATAGCTTCGTAACAAAATGGCGAAAAGGTAGGCATGTTTATTTTTTTATAAAATGGCGTCAGTCGACGTCCCTTGTTTCTGTTTTGGGTCATTTCGGCGCAAAGATCGCTGTTATTAGACGTCCATTGCAGACAGCGTCCGATTTTTACTGGAGGCCAATGATAGGGTTTGATTTTATTCGCTTATTTTATTATTTTATTTTTTTTACTCATCTATATTTTTTTCTCTGGGGATTGTACTGGAGTTCATCTTATATTTAATTATATTCATTTTCTGAGAACATTTTTTTATGGTCAACAAATTTTTTTGTTCATTTTTTTGTCTATGTTTAGGCTTTTTCGTCTGCCGATAAATATGCCTGTTTTGTATTTTAGTCTACTTCCATGGGAAGGATTTAATAAATAAAAAAAACGCGCCATTTTAAGTTCATATACTACGTTCCTTCGTTGGACGTTTGTTTGTTTCGCGTAAGCACGAACAGGTGGTAACGCGTTAACAATTTGCGCGGTTATAAAGCTGGGATAATCTTCTTTATATTTAGACAAGCAGGAAGACCAGATGTTGCTCGGGATCCAAGGACGAGCACTATACGCTTGCTCATAACACTTGCTTTTTCATTTAGTGCCCCCCCCCCCCCGTTTAGCTCCTAATATAATCGGAAGAAACTCAAAATGTTGGTACTGATATCGATCCCGACACCGGTTTTCGTGAGGTTTGACTCGGAAGCGTTCGGCTGTCCTACGCAAACGCCCGAGTGTTGACGAGCCGAATGGTACCAGACGACAATTTTGATACGGTGCTGCGTCCTGGAATTGTAAGTTATATCTTCAAGAAAATGTCTAAAAGGAACAACAAAAAAAAACAAGCAAAACAGAGCGAAATTACTGTTATCAAATAAATATTTGTAATCCTAACCCTAACCCTAAATCCTAACCTTAACCCTTAACCCTAACCCTAACAACAACAAAATAACAGAACAAGCAAAACATTATTATCATAGGACGCAGCACCGTATCAAAATTGTCGTCTGGTACAAATCGGCTCGTCAACTCTCGGGCGTTTGCGTAGGACAGCCGAACGCTTCCGAGTCGAACCTCACGAAAACTGAGTCAGGATCGACATCAGTACCCATTTTCTTTTTCATTTAGTGCCCTCCCCCCCCCCCTCGTTTAGCTCCTAATATAATCGGAAGAAACTCAAAATGTTCTATAGCTCACTAATTTAGTGTCTTACACATATGGTTTCAATTTCATTAAACTCGGATATACGTATTTGAAGTTTAGAGAGGATTCTGCTCCTATAGTTCCCTTTAAAAAAGCACTACAGAGATTCGGCACATAAAATGACACAAAGAGATTCTGAGCAACGTCCATTGTCTTCCACTGAAAATTTTATGCATATGATTTAAATTTAATAAAAATAGGATATATTGTTAGTTTTAAGGGAAGTTCTGCCCCAATATAGATTCAAGACTACTTCCTTTGTTCTCCCCGGCATTTATACCCGCTTTTTGAGTCTCCCTATTTCTCTTTCTCTTTCTCTTTCTCTTTCTTTCCTTCTCCCTCTCTCTCTCTCTCTCTATCCTTCGCTCTCGCTCTCTCTCTCTCTGGCACCCGCAACCATCTAACACTTGGTTCTTATTTTCACAACGTTTCGGCCGATTTAATCTCCGATATTCTTCAAGGGCATCTTTTCAAACTTGTGAATCTTTATATCGAACCTGGGAACCAATTACGAACTGAACACAAAATTATATCTTCGAATTATCACCGAGAAATCGTTGCATAGCATTTCACTGTAAATAATGCACCTGTCTTCCGCCGTGTACCTGGAGGTAAAAGAAACTTTCATGGGCAAAGCTTCTTTCCAAGAACTACGCGTCTGTAAAACACAGTTCGCGGGGCTGCTTACCAGCTGACTACAACATGGCTAATGTTAAAAAAATTTTGTCGAGCCGTTCTCTTAAATAATCAAATTCTGACCAGTTTGAAGCATCGTCTCTCATCCTCAATATGTTGTCTAACCGTCCACCTGCCTGTTAGATAATGAATGGTACCAGAGAGAAAAAGGGAGAGAGACCCCAAAAAGGTTGGAGGACGCCCTGAAAGATGGGGGGGGGAAGGAAATCGATGATGTCACGTCGGTTCGGAGTTTATTCTATCTCTTACTTGGCATTTTGGCTAAGATCAAAGTGTAGTATCTGTTCCGATGGATACTGCACCCCATAGACTGGTATTGTCTTGGCCTTCGGGGCTTGATTTACGCTGGTCTATGGGTCTGTCCTGTGCAGTTCTAGGAGGTCCACCCTCCCAGGCTTTGCCTCCCCTCTTTGGGGAGGAGTAAGTTTATTGCTTACTGTCTGAGGCGCCCCTACCGGGGAATGCCGACGGGGCTGCCCAGGCAATTTTTAATGGCCAGAGTGCTCACCTCTCGGGCGCTGGCTTTTCAAACCCCACTTTCCTGACCCGATCTTGGGTCACATCTTACTTGTGGGAGTAAGATAAAACTGGCCTTGTGCCTAACTCCTGGGGAGGAGTAAATAAAACCAACGAGGCAGACGTGAAAATCGCAGGTGAGCTGCCAGTAGGCTGAGGTGGAAGAGGTGGGGCGAAGTAATCCCAAATTGGTCTGACGAAATCTCTCTCTAGTTCCTTCATTCTCTCTATCCCGTACAAACCATTCAATCTCTGTCTCTTGTTTGAAGTTTAAACGAAACTTCTAAAATCAGACCAACGTCCACGCGTTATCGTTCAACAGTGAGTTTAACATCAGCGAGTAAGCAGTCGAGATACACCGGCGAACGGTGTAGACGAAACTCGGGTACCCACAGTCGAGGGTAAACAGTAATGCAACAATGACAACCCCATAAACCCTTATGCAAAAGTGGTCGTTGGGTCTTAATTAGCGGTGATGTCATTAGTACAATAAAGTGACAGTTAAGTGACAGTTTTCATAAAGATTCACAAGCTTGAAAAGAAACACCTCAAAAAGGTTGATGGTTACATCGGCTAAAACGTTGTAAAAATAACAACCGAGATTAGAATAATAGTCCGAATGATGCACATAATACAAGGAATGAAACGATATTTTTAAATCGGAATCTTTAGGTACACCGATGAAGAAAGGAAAGTTCTTTGCCGTGGTCAATGAGATTGTCAATTAAATGATGAACAATACTATGAGCGGATTGAAAAAGAAATGGATGGAATGAGCAAAATGTGATTACTTGAGAGGACAACTCGACAAGTATTTGTTGACATTGGATATGAAGACAGACATGTTGTAGTCTGCAGGGAAGCAGTCCTGTGGCAATGTGTTCTCTAGATGGGAAATTCTTTGCAAAGATTCCGATTTAAAAATATCGTTTAATTCCTTGTATTATTTGTAATATTCGGACTACTATTCTCATCTCTGTTGTTATTTTTTACAACGTTTCGGCCGATGTAACCATCAACCTTTATTCACGCTTGTAAAAAACTCTAATCATGGAGATTCTGTTTGGATCTCAGTAGACTGAAGAAGAGGGGAAAGTTCTTTGCAGTAATGGTAGGAAGATGAGTTCCTTTTAGACTCAACCTCATCAAAAGGCGCTCGAAGATAAAGACCAACAAGCAAGATTTGAATTATACAAATAGTGTAAGGAATTACTTTTTTTTGTGTTCTAATCGGAATCTTTATATTTTCGTTTTTATCTCCTGGAATTTATTTTAGTTTCAATCAATATTTTAAGTTTCCATTTCATTTTGATCAATAATTATTGATTTGATTGATTAGTTATTTGAAAACTTTAAAAGTTTATCGTGTGTTTATTTCATTTAGTTGATACGGAAGAACTTTATCTTAAATTTAAAAGAATGCATTGCTTTTCAAGCCTATATTTTAGATAAAATCTTTCATACAAACTTGAATTTTGAAAAAAAAAAGTGTTTTTATGATTATTATTGAGAATAAAAAAGTACATAAATTAAAAAACTGTAAAAAAAAAAGACAATCGATTTTTATTCTCAAATATAAAAGTGTTTTTTTTTTAATTATAAAATTCTGTGTTTTTTGTTGTTTTTGTTTCGTTTCATTGTTTTTAAACTAAATAAATCTTATAGAGAATGTCGATATATAACATAATAATTATTGTTTTATTTTGTTATCTCCTATTGTTTACATGTTTGATGTTTATGGCGGGCGTTCTGTTCGTTCAGCGAGACAAAACTTCGATTTTTTTGACAAATTTGACAAAAAATATTTTGACAAATTCGATTGTTTCAGTTTATACTTTTCACAACGCAATTCACTAATATCGACAACATTGTTATCTTTTCTATATACCTCCCTCTCCAATTTTTCATTTACTTTTTTCTATCTTCCAGAGATCATCCAGCTTTCTTATTAACAGATAAATACAAAGAAATCAAAACAAATCGCGATGACGTCTCCAAGAAAAGAGCGAAGAAAGAAAAAAAAAACGCGCGAATGTTACAACAATAATCCCGCCAAACCACAAGATGGAGTTTGTGTCGAGTCAACATACATTGTTCGCCGGCTTTATCGTTGTTGCTGTTGTTGTTGTTGTTGACACGGCTCCTGCGGTGTTTGGCGCGAGTTGTCGCGAGTTAAATGCCGACATTGCTTCCTGATATATTCGCCGACCCAAGAGATTCTTCGAATTGTTTTTCTTCCCTCCGCAAATGTCATCATTCGTCTACAGAATGTCTTCTTTTTATCTCGATGCATTCACGACTTTGTTTTTCTTCCATTATCTTCTGCGATACTGCGACAAAATACCACCACTCCCATTACTACTACTACTACTATTACTACTACTATTACTATTAATAATAATAATAATAATAATAATAATAATAATAATAATAATAACTAGCGGAACCCGTGTAAATTACACGAAATGATGTTTTCAATACGGGTCCTAATGTAACAAAGCACCCTCTATTTGTTAGTAAGTTACGCTTGCTGTATTATGAGCCACCCCCCTTATGGATAAGAGTGAAATAATTGTTTGAAATAGTAACTCGTGTACGATGGACACTGCGCATATCTACTAAAAAAGGTTGATATGCCATCCGTTCAAAAAAAAAAAACAACAACAAAATAATACAGGCCGATACCCTACTTTTTAAGCAGTCAACGTAATTAAATAGACAATGCCATTAAAAACGCCAACATAAAACAAAAAATAGTTTTAAGTTTTAAGCAACACAAAAAAGTAGTTTTTAACCAGGTCATAAAAAAATGTATTATTTCTTCCCCTTCCCCTCGAAATGTAGAATAAAAATCTTAGAGGTTGGTTGGGATCGAACTATAACCCAGTCGGGCCGAAGTAAAACATACCACCTCGCTAACAATTACGCCAGAGGGATACACATGTAAACATTTCTAAACGCAGGCTACTTGAATGTTTTTCAAAATTTAGGTGCGGCACGCATGTGCAGAGCTTTTGCCGGAAGCGTGACACACGAACACACACGATATCGTATTAATATATAGATAATTGATTGTTCAGTTTATACGTTTATAACACAATTCACTGAAATCGCCAATATTGAACTGCGTGGGGAAAGCAGTCCACCGGGAACTATGCAAACGACTGCAAATTGAACACGCAGACACAAATGGTACAAACACAAACCGAAGACAGTACTGGAAAACAAATGTAACAAAATCATCTGCGACATGGAGGTACAAACCGATAAGCTTATCCAAGAAAGGAGACCGGACGTAATAATAGTAAACAAAATAGAAAAGGAAAAACTGCCGAATCGCAAGCTTTGCCGTTGCAGAAGTGCACAGGGTAAAGATGGAAACACGATGCAAATACACAAAACTTGCCAGGGAACTAAAAAATAATATGAAACATGAAGAAGATCAATATAATACCAAGAATTGTAAGAGTACTATAAATAGAACCAAACGAAAGACTGAAGCTTTACAACAGACGACCACGGTGAAAACAGCTGAAACCTTAAGGAAAAATCCTCGAATGCAGAAACCAACCCACATAAACTACGAACACTAACCAGCCACATGAAAGTTGCAACGGAAATAAAACAAAACCATGAAAGGAACACCACGTAAACTCGAGGGAAATGAAACTGCAAGTGATCTAATAAGATGTGGCATAAGGCCGGAAAATGGGGAGTCTAGGATAGCGCACAAGAGGTGGTGCAATCTGGAATTCCCCGGTGAGACCACACCAGGCAATTATCTATAAACTTACTACTTCTTAAAGTGAGAAGGTAAGGCCTGGGAGGGTGAACTTCATAAAGCTGAACAGAACAAATATCACAGTCCGCACAGAACAAATATCACAGTCCGACAGAAAAAAAACCCGCCGTCAAAATAACTCGGTCTATATCGGCCTGATTGTCGAGGACGTATTCTAAACTAGTATGCTTGGCATAAGATGTAATAACGAGGAAACCAATATAAATACGTAAAATATTAATGTTGCGAAAATCACAACAATCTAACTATTATTATTTAGTATCTTTTATTAAATATTTTAAATATATATATATATATATATATATATATGTGTGTGTGTGTGTGATGTTAGTGGGAGAGAACCTCGTCAGTGTACTCGATTATTAAGAAAATAAAGGCGTAATATTTATTTATATATGTACTTACAAAAGATTAAGACAACATCGGTACCGTCGGTTTCAAATCCTAAAAAATGGAGACCATCTATAGGTTTCCTTTGTTTTGGATTTGAAAGTTTATGTAGAATAATTATTTTATGTAGAGTAATTATTTCCTCTATTATATGTGTGTATCTGACATATAAATTTTTTTTTTTTAGGGCGAGTGCGAGTTTGGGTGGCGAACCCTCAAAATGGCAAAGTTTACAAAATAAAATGTGCCCATGTTACTCGCCGGGTTGCCGAGAATATATATCACAAAATGAATAATGATCGGTTTATAAAATGATGAATAAATAATTGAAACAAAACTTCTATATATATATGTTAGCCCTAAATGTTAATATTTACAAAAGGTAATGTGCACATGTTACTTACCGTATTTTTGAGAAAACATATTCCAAAATTCATAATAATCTGTTCATTAGTTTAATGCACATAGATAATTAGATATAAATAAATACACATACCTAACTATATATATATATATATATATATATAGAGAGAGAGAGAGAGAGAGAGAGAGAGAGAGAGAGAGAAAGAGAGACGGAGAACAAGTGAGATCTGGGAAAATATATATTTTTGTATATACTTTCTATTATTTATATAAAGTAACCGTTTCAAAGTAAAAGCTCGATGAATGTTAACATATAACAACAGACCATATATACATAATCAATATTATGCTACAACCTAATGACCAAGATTATTAGGAGTCAATTCTATACATAGAAATATATATACACACACACACATATATATGTATATATATATATATATATATATATATATATATATTCATTCTATACATAGAAATATATATATATATTTATTCTATACATAGAAATACAAATATATATATATATATATATTTATTCTATACATAGAAATATATATATATATATATACAATATATATATATATATATATATATATATAACTTCTTTGTAAAATGGTAGGAAAAATCCCAGCAGAGTGCTCGATTAATTAAGAATTAAAGTTAAAAATTAAGAGCATAATATTTATTTATTCTGGTACAGAAAAATTAGGTCTTACCCATCCGGCTCTCTTCAGCTTCTGTTGTCAGAAGCTGAAGAGAGCCGGATGGGTAAGACCTTCCGTGCTTGAAACCGACGGTACGAATGTTGTACTAATTTTTCTGTACCAGAATAAATAAATAATTTATAGAAATACGAATCAGTGGCGATTTTTGATCAGGGTTCGCGCCCGCCGACCGTTGAGAATTAGCTTCCTGCACTGAAGATTGCGTTAGCATGAAACATCGATGTCTGTAGGTATTAAAATAATTAATATTTATTTATAAATATTATTATTAGCCCCCTTCATCAAAGTCCGGGCACTCCTGAGTAACTTTAATAACAAGCAGTAATAATAGCTGTATGCACGATCCGCATACGTTCGTAGATCACTCTAGCTGCTTGTGTAAATCTAGCCGCCGATTCGCTATTTACAAAGTTAAATTCCTCCATAATTATTAACTGATTGTCTATCGCCGAGGGGTTAAGACTCTTGATTACGAATCAGTGGCGATTTGTGATCAGAGTTCGCGCCCGCCGACCGTTGAGAATTAGCTTCCTGCACTGAAGATTGCGTTAGCATGAAACATCGATGTCTGTAGGTATTAAAATAATTAATATTTATTTATAAATATTAATATATATATATATATATATATATATATATATATATTAATATATACATATATATATATTTATATATATTAATATATATATATATATATATATATTTATTTATATATATTAATATATATATATATATATATATTAATATATATATATATATATTAATATATATATATTAATATATATATATATATATATATATATATATATATATATATATATATATATATATAAAGATTAGACTTAAACTGATTATTATGATTTATGGAATACATATTCTAGGTAACACGGTGAGCAACGTGGACACATTATTGTTTGTAAACTTGACCATCAAAGCCCCTATTCATTTAAAAGACGTTTAAAATAAGCGAGATACAAAGTATTTGATAAAGAAAATAATCGCCCTCCATAAAATGTTTAGTTACATTATATAGGAGCGTGTCCCCTAAAGCGCACTCTGCTCCCCAAAGCAAACTATACGAGATACAATTTTCTATTAAATAAATAACGTTTAGTTATTTCATCTGTGGAAAATAAATTATATTTCCTCACTTGCGGGATGAATAGAGTACACACGTATATCTTATATATGTCTGAGTGTGAAAATGTGTAGCTCAAAATGTTATACATATGGCTTATACCCGTCCCATGGCAGGTATGTTTTTTTGTTTTCTTTATAAAGATGAGACTTTTGTTTGTTTTTGTTTTATTTTTATACTAATGGGTCTCACAGCTCTTCGGTGCGGCTAGACCAGTTAGTGCCTGAAGTCGGGATAGAAACTCAACCGTCGAGCTGACAGTCGGCGCTTCTACCCCTGCGCTATCATATGACACTGACTGAATGTAAGTGATACATCAATGTAAACATTGTCATATGCCGGAGCTCGAATTCATTTTACCTAATGAGCTATGCCTTAAAGGTAATGGCAGTTGGCGATATCCTTACAAATAAGCTCTACTCAGGAAGGGAGCTTTATATAGTCATCCACATGCAGACTGTTTCGCTGCATCACAGCTCTTCAGTGCGGCTATATATATATATATATATATATATATATATATATATATATATGCTGAAGACGACGGAATCGGGAATTTAACCCGTTTCTTGTCAGAAACCACTGGTCAATGTCTGATTAAAATCTGTATTTAAAAATAAAAATATTACGCTCTTAATTTAATTTAATTGAGCACTCTACTGGTATTTCCCTTTTATTCTTTATTGAGTATATCTTTATTGAGTATACCTTTATACTTTATATATATATATATATATATATATATATATATATATATATATCAAACTACCGGAGTCTCTTTTTCCTCTGTAAGCGCTTCCGGTTAATGTTCAATTTCCTCACATGATGACGTTTCATCTTTCATATCTTGCCTTGTCTGTCTGCATTGGTTTTTTTTATCGGTATGCATTGGAGAATACGAAAGGATCAAAATACTGTTTGCCTCCGTAACTGCTTCCGGTTGATGTCCAAGAAAGAAAAGTTCTTTGTCCTCTTATCCCAGACGTGGCAGCAGTACTCCATCTTAGGATGTGTCTGGTTCTTATTTAGGTAGAGGATTGCATGAAGAGTTGGGTACTTTCTGGGGCGGAAGAATGATCGAACCATTTTGTTCAGCGACTTTAGCAACACATTTGATGTAGGTCTCTCATTTCAGGTCTTTGCTTTATGTGTAGCTCTCTGTTGTCATTAATGCTGTAGTCTGTCAGAAAGCAGTTCACGATAATATGTTCCAGCGTTGGTAGTTATTAGGAACGTACACATAAAAAGAAAGGAAGACAGGGGGAAAAAAGAGGAGTTCTTTTCTGTATTGATAAAAGACGAGTTCTTGCTGTGAAGGTTTTACTGACGGGGGGGGGGGGCAAAAGATTGAAACTTAGTCGAGCATCTGCAATGGAAATAGCGATAAAGTAGAGAAAGACTAGCAACGTCTCTTCTGTGAGAAAGGGGCTATAAAGAAGAAAAAAGGTTCTTTTCCCACTAGCTTGCAAAGTCGATTTTGTACCCTTGTCAAGTCAAGAAAGGTACTCTGGAAGGCACCTCTCCAGATGTGGCCGCATCTAACTCTTATACAGGTAAGGGATTGCACCAGAAGTCAGATACTTTCTGGAGAGATAGAATGATCCAACTATTTCCCCAGCGATTTCAGCAACATATTTAATGTCAGTCTTCCATTTCAAATGTTGGTTAATGTGATGCTCTTTCGTGTCATATACAGCAATTGTTTCTTTCTCTATTGTTTTTATTTTACTGTTTTTCGCCTCCGAATACTGTGATAGATGCCAGTTATAAGGGGACAAATTTAGTTATGAGATTGCAGCAAGATATTTGTTCACATCACATTTAAATGTCTGCAGGGTGGTATGGTCGTGAAACCATGGAGCAGAGGTGGGATTGCAAAGGCAAGCGGCCAGAGGAACGAAGTAATTAGACTAGTAAACTAACTAAAAACCTCTACAGTGCACAAGTGTGATTTTGCTGCTAGTTGGGAGGAGGAGGAGGGGACCGGAGGTATTTACGTTGAGGGTGTACAAGTGCAGTATGGTCATCGGGGCACATTCTGTGGAAGTACTTGTAAAACAAGCACAAGAGATGCAACACTGTAGAGATGTAAGAGGCGCTGGAGTTTGGCAGACAATGCGTTACCTATTATGTTGGGTTGGTTTTTTTTTTTTTGCACCATGTTCAAGAGGGAGAAGGCTATTAGTTGGTTCACCAGACCATATGTGGCAACAATACCCCATGCACGGGCGAACGGTGGCTTTATAGAGATATGGGATACTGGCAGGTGTGAGAAGCTTTCGAGCCTGGTAGAGTGAGTTTAACTAATTTGCGGCAGACTTGGCAGCATCTTCTATGTGTTCGATATTCGCTTACCTTTGTGTATAGCTTTTTGCTCGCCATTCCGACGTCGCACGTGGGTGCTTGTCTGGCCAACGTCACCCACATTTACTGCTTTAAGCTGTTCGTTGCTGCTGCTGTCCTCATCACCATCGCCGTCATGAACAAAAGTACGCGAACGTTGTTGATGTGTTTCAATGGTTTATTCCGACATACCAGACAGATGGCGTGGTTGTTTGTATGAGAGAGAACGAGGGAGAGAAGAGAGAGAGACGAATAATAACTGGGGAAAGATATTCAGGACATTTGCGCCACTGCTCCACCCCCGATTCCCTGCCTACTGTCACGGACTGGCCTTTTCACCACTGCCTCGGTCGAGATTCAGGAACAAGAGGCAGAATCAGACCCAGAACGGAAGTGACATCATTTTTGACTTCCGATTTCACTCCCCCACTTTTCAGGGCGTCGTCCCATCTTTTGGGACTCTCTCTCTCTCTCTCTCTCTTTCTCTTTCTCTTTCTCTTTCTCTCTTTTTCTTTCTCTCTCTTTCTTTCTCTCTCTTTCTCTTCATATGGGCTGGCACCTTTCACTATCTAACATATGTACTAATTTCACTTAATATTGCCTGCAGAGTCGTCAGCTCGAGGAGTTTAAACGTTGGATTCTCGAAGGGGCTATCGGCCATGACAATCTGTCCGGTCGGTTATTGTGTTAGATAACAAAGACCGTCTTTGAATTGAAAAGTTTGAGCGACACTTTTAAGTGGCAGAGGTGACCCCCAGACGGAAGTCACGAAACCACGTGATTTCCGGGTAAAAATTTTCTGTCGTTCGTCTGGCGAGATTTCAAAGAGGGAAGGACGTGTTCAGGATGCTGTCTCTAATGGGAAGAGGAGCGCACAATGAGACTATAAATAGCTAGACGAGCTATCCGTCCTTCTATCTGTCTGTCTTGCTCTCTCTCATCTCCCACGTGCACGAAAGTAACCTATCGCTCTTATTATTTCTGTAACTGTTCTCTCTTTTTTTAAAATAAATCTTTTTTATAAATCAACATCGGTGTCCGAGTAGTTTTGTATTCGCGGACAATCAATAATCTGGGTTTACGACGACGACGACACGTGTGTATAACAGTTTATACACCCATCGGTAAGTGAAAGTATAACAATTGGTTCTGCTCTGCTAAACTGGCCACATGTGGGTGCGATTATGCTTAGTCTATGTTTGGCAGGATCGTTGTGATTTGCAAGACATATTATCTATAGATGTAAATATCTAGTGGTTGATGTAATAATACTCTATGCATGTGCGAATAGTTGCTTAATAGAGATATAGGATACTGGCAGGTGATACATAGAGATTCAGCCTGGATAATTATTGACGGACTTTTCATTCATTATTAAATAAATAAAGATAAACACCTATTCAGTCTGGGTACTTTTTTAATCATAAATAATGTTTTGGTGAAAATCAACATTCATTCTCAACTGAAATTCTTTCTTAACTTTTAGGTAAATCAACCTTCTGTACCTTATTTATTTTAATACAACCCGCTAATATTGAATCGTTAATAAAGTTCACAATCCTCTCTACAATTCAAGTATATTTGGGACAAATAAACTTATTTCTATGTCTGACTTGTCCACCAAGTTTCAGTTATGAATGTCCAACAGTCTTTGTCTGGATATCACGTGACAAACTGTCAGTAACTCTGACACACCTCTCTCTTGGAATCCAACAGAGATGTTGTGCATGTGTAAGTTTTTTATTTACTTTTTTTAGTATCGAACTAAATCATGACGTACATTTACAAATTAAAGAGTTTGAATGCAAAACGCGATAAACGACATTTAAAAAAAATTACGAACCAATCACTACAAAATGTGTTATATTTCAACACTTGACCACGCCCCCAAAATCATGTTTTACATAATATGATACCAATATAATTTATTTTTGCTTTCAATTAAAATAAGGGTACTTTATTAGCTTAAGGCCTACGCTAAAATCGACTTGGACTGCGATGGAACAAGAAAAAATTATGAGATACTCTTGAGAGTCATTACTTTTTTAGATAAACCCACATATTGAGATAAACCCTTCAAATAAAAAAGATTCGTTGATTGCGCAGCCTATTCAGGATCACACCTAGTGACAAGACGATCACTAAAGTTATTTCACATACCTTTGACCAATGATAAAGCAAAGACTATTATACACTGGTAGACAAGTTCGGCATAGACTGAAGTCTTTTTGTACCAAATATGGTTGGATTGTACAAAGATTTTTTCAATATTATTAACCATTCCATTAGTTACATTTTAAGCTCACTCTCTCTCTCTATATATATATATTAAAAGATTTAAATTTACGTTTTTTATGGAAATTGCTCCAGACAAGACATGAAGCCACTTTATGTAAATAACTAAAGAAAAAAATAATACTTTATGGTCGAAAACTAGCAACTCTTCCCCTTTTGTCAGAAGCATCGCTCATGGAATATGAGAACTAAAGACAAAATAAGGGTCGAATTATATTCCAAATAAAGAGTACAAATAATTGTATCGAAGTCGTTTACATCTGTTTCAAGACAATGTCTATTTTCAGTGATATAAAATAACACAACTGTGTTTTCTACAGCGTCTTTCGTCAAAACACCCAAGAAAAAGCAACACTAATGTCAGAAAAATATTATTTTCAAACCAAAATAAAACAACAACATCAAGAGTGATTCCAATGTTAAATACCTCGGTAAAATATGAATAAGTATACACATCATAGTGTATATTATGTATTCTGACAAATCGATGATATCACTACATGGTCTCTATTTATATTAAGTAAGTCAGTGTATTGTCAAGGGAGGTTACTCTATCTTATTATGGTTTAAGCAAGGGAGATTATTAAGTTTTTTTTTTCCTTTTCATTAATTTCTAATGTTATGTTCATTTTTACTTGTACTGCTCAATGTGGGTGAGTGAATATTAATGGAAATATACTGTTAGGGTTAGGGTTAGTGTTAGGGTTATTCAAACATATACATTTATAAGTAATAAGGTATTCTTACATGTTGTCAATCCGAGTTCCGTCTACACCATTCATACGCATATGTACAGACATACTCATATATATGAATTACCTACTAGACACCATCCTTGAGTGTCTTCGGTCTATCTGTACAAGGATTTTTCAGGATAATCTGACATAAGGATACTTCACCATACAAGTACACCCTGACAAAATATTCAAAATAATATAGTATTCAAAGCCCAAATAAGATCCCGTCCGAACAGCTATACACTGGTTCATACGAAAACGGGTGCACTTTTTCCAAGTAATGTTATCTCAAGTAACAGCACTTAGCTGGATACTCCACCAGACTAGATTAATTCTTGTCCTGGGTTCCGGTAAGACCAAGAGAATACAAAACAGATATACTATAACATTTTTCACGGATAAATTGGAGAGAAAAAAATAATATGCTTAACTTCTTTACTGACTCAGCATTTGACAGGTAAAGGAGAACATATATGGAATATTGGAATGTCTATGTATCTCATATAGTGATAAATGTCAGCCCCAGGAAGGGGCCCGTTGATTTCTGAAAACTCTGAGTGAAGTAAAATGAAACAAAAGAGAGAATATATATATATATATATATATATATATATATATATATATATATATATATATATATATATATATATATTTACATACAAACGCTCATGCATATATATGCGTAAACGCACATACATACATATACCATCATATAAAATCAAAAAAGTATATATACCCTCTCATACACACATATATATACACATACATATACCTACATATACACATACTCATACATATATATATACGTACACATACATATATATATAACCACATATGCACTAACACATACACACATATAATGTTCTCGTGGCGCAACGGATAAAAGTGCTAAGTGAATCAGTTCTAAATGATAGTCTTCTGAATGGTATCGGTTTAATCCTCAGTACGGGCGATACTAAGAATACAATTAAGAATTACTTAAGACTTCTACCCGGCCATGGCTGACGGAACGAGAACAAGCTGCCCCCGATGTTGAAAATAAACATATTTCCCAAGTTCGAAAAAAAGATTCCCGAGATCAACCAGACACACCTGAAGAACGTTAGAGGTTACATCGACAGAAACGTTGTGAGAATAACATGCAAATAATTTGTATTATCAATCTTTCACCTAAAAAATTCCGAAACCAAATATATCTTAGCGAATAGAATGTGTTGGTTGAGATTTGGTTGTATTTGGAATTCAAAGCTATTTTTACAGGTTGTGATTAGGGAAATGCGGTCGAGAAATTATTACAATAAAAATGTGTGTTTTTTTTTGTTTTACTTTTACATTAAAGGTCACCGCTTATTCAGGCCCAAAGGCCACTCGAGGATAATGCTTAAAGAGTTTGACTCGAGGATAGGAGTTCAAGAATTTGACTGGTGGATGGTGATACAACGTCGCGTTCATCGGCACGATGGTTGTATCAGGGCAGAAATTGATTATTTACGGAGACGGTTCAACAAGAACTTGTTTATATTGAAATTATATTGTAATCGGCAGGGAAGCAGGCTCGCGGCACTGTGTTCCACAGACGGGCAGTTCTAGGAAAGAAACTCTTATCATGGAAGTTTCGTTTCGTCTTGGGCATGCAGAGAGAGAAAGGGAACTCATCAACATTGTTAGTAGCTAGGCGGGTTCTAGGTGTGAATGTTTTACAAGGGGAAACCATAGATTTGAGCTCAATCGAGCACCTACAATGCAAATAACGGTAGAGCAAAGAAAGACTAGCAACATCTTATCTGTGAGATGTTGCTTCTGTGAGATGTTTTAAAAAGAATGAGTAAAATAAAAATAGATTTTGATAAATACTCTACGCTGATCGGAGAACGGGGGAGACTTAATTAGTTTCGACAAGCGACAAGCGATAACGTTCTATGATTTGATGCCCCAGTGGTCCTCATTAGGAGGCATGTACAGAAATAGGTGTGAGAGTAGACAATAAAAATAAACAAAGTAAATATTTTTGTGTTTCGAGTCTAATAACCTGTTGGATAAAAATCTGCCAAAACTCACTAGACTTCTTCTTCTTTCGTGTGAATCAGATGATTCTGGTGTTGGCATTAGTTTCCCCGATGTTTTTCTAGTTAGAAATCTTTCTGGAAAGACATCAGGTACTTACGGGAAGGACCACAAGAAGGTTGCCAACATCCCTAAGGGACAGTGGTACTGTGGAACCGACTGGATTCGAACTTGGAACACCCAGGTCTTCAGTCCGTGTCGATATCCACGTAACCACCGAGACTGAATGTTCGGGATTATGTGTGACTTTTAATTACAATCTCTTGGAACACTCAAGGTTTGTGAATAACATACACGATTATTCGACTTCTTTGTTTGGACTTTTTAAGCATTTTCGATCATTTAAACTTAATACAACATTCTGCCCATAGCTCGAATCATGTCTGATCTGTTTCAGGACTTAAATCGAGACGTTTTTCCCTTTAATATATTTTTTTAATTCTTCACGTTTGCATTTTCAAGATGTTCACCTCTAATAATTAATTAATATTCAATTATTATTGGTCAGACCTTCTGACGGTAAGAGCGTTCACTTTGAAAAGACATGGATTAAAGCTTATTTTGTATTTGTATTCCTTGTTTGAACACTTAATGAGTTAATAAACTTGTAAACTATACATTTTTTTTCGAATCATGTCGGATCTGTTTCAGGACTTAA
>OY744518.1:195207599-195222599 GCA_963556195.1 Sepiola atlantica | reverse complement strand
TGTGTGTGTAGATTATAACTAAAAGGTAAACTTTAAGAGAGTTGGACGTATTGTGAAATAAGGAAAGCTCAATATACTGGATAGAGCAAAAATAAAAAATAGTCCTATCCTGTCAACTTATCAATCATAATTTTTCCTCTGATGATAAGATTTTAATCTTTGAAAAGCCTGGTTTAAGGAATGAAAGAGAAGAAAAATAAATGTTTTTTATTAACTAAACTGCTCCTTTTTTTGAACAACTGAAGATATCGATTTGCTTCCATTTGCAGGTCTAATCAATTTTCATTGACTTACCATATATATATATATATATATATATATATATATATATATATATATATATATATATATATTGTGTGTGTGTATTTAGGCAGCATTTTTACATTTATGCTAACATAGTAAAAAACAGAATTCGTCTGTTTAACTATAGTTTTCTTTATTTTTTCAATATTTCTAATGGCTTCTTTTGTATTAAAATAAAAAAAAATGATAAATGTATTATAGGTATCATGAACGTTTTCGATTCTTCGTCAAATTATCGTCAGGTGTCGAAATCAAATGAACAACAAAAAATGGAGAAAAAAGAGCACTTTTAAAAGATAGCGGAGAGACGCGCACATAAAAAAAATTTTCACATTGTTCATGGAAAGACGTTAACGATTTAATATTATTTTAATTGATTTATTTATTGATTGAGTGACTTTTTAAGTAATCGCTGAATCAATTTTGTACAGTCGAATAAAATATGTAAAAGGAAAATGAGGGGGGGGGGCAAACAATAACTAATTAATAAAATGTCTCTTTACAAAATTAAAATCAGCGACGCCGGAGTTGCATCACAGAATAAAATCGTACTACGCTAAGCATTTTAAAATGTTTATATATATATATATATATATAGAGAGAGAGAGAGAGAGAGAGAGAGAGAGAGAGAAAGGGAGAGAGAGAAGAAGAGAAAGAAGGATAAAATACATGATATACAATACAAATGACATTCTGTGGAGAGAGGATGTATGAAAAAGATGACAAGAGAAAAAATTAAACACAATAATAAATTAAAATCAAACGCGAAATTTATCGGTGTGGTTCTCATCAACGAACGTCTTCAGAAAAAGTGAAGATTTGAAATTTAGTGAAAAACGGCGAAACATATAAAAGAAGACTGGGAAGGGTATGTTTTTGCATGTGCGTAGTTATTTTTAAAAATATATGCAGCGCGTGCGAAAAAGATATAAATTGGAAAATAAGAAGTGAACGAAAAAAATGAATATTACGTAAGCGGGTATATATATATATACATATATATATATATATATATATATATATATATATATACATATATATATATGTGTGTGTGTGTGTATATGTGTGTGTATGTGTGTGTGTTTAGCATAAGATTTATATATATATATATATATATATATATATATATATATATATATGTGTGTAACAGTGATTTTGTTCCCAACTTGTCATTAACTCATAGAATAATACAACATGATTTAATACTTTAATTATTTATCAATAGCTCTATTAAATTTTTTTAATCAAAATTTTAAATATTAAATATTGAGCTTCGTCTTTGCATTTAATGGATCAGAACATTCCAATTGTTCAAAGAATTAGAACAACAAGTCTAGTTTTGCGTACGGCCGTTTCCAAAACATTCTGGAAATACTTTAATTTTATTTTTTTTATTTTTCAATTTAAAATGTTTTTTACAAAGCTACTCCAGAACGTCCCTTCATCAGCGCCTTTAGCAAGACATCTTACAGAAAATTAAAGGAAGAAAATAACAAGTTCGTCTCAGAGGAACATCCATTGACAGGAGGAGATGTAGGGACAAATATTAGAAAAAGGAATAATTTACAAATATAAAATAAGAATATAAAGATAAACCGATAATAATAATAATAATAATAATAATAATAATAATAATAATAATAATAATAATAATAATAATAATAATAATAATAAAAAGACATTATAAACATTATAAAAATTATAAAGATAAAATGAAAATAAAATAAAAATAAAATAAGGAATAAAATAAAGTGAAAAAAAATATTTAGAATACAGGTGTAAAGCAATAATAAAAACGAAAACTTAGATACCACTTGTTGTGAAAATAGCACTTGATACCACTTGTGAAAAAACTGAGATGCCACTTCTTGTGAAAATACCATTTGATACCACTTGTGAAAAAACTTAGATACCACTTGTTGTGAAAATAGCACTTGATACCACTTGTGAAAAATCTTATATACCACTTGTTGTGAAAATAGCACTTGATACCACTTTTTGTGACAAAACTTAGATACTACTTGTTGTGAAAATACCACTTGATACCACTTTTTGTGAAAAAACTTAGATACCACTTGTTGTGAAAATACCATTTGATACCACTTGTGAAAAAACTTAGATACCACTTGTTGTGAAAATAGCACTTGATACCACTTGTTGTGAAAAAACTTAGATACCACTTGTTTTGAAAGAAGCCAAGTCTAAGAATTTAACTAAGTCTGAGTCTTGGTTGGTGAAATTTTAAATTTACTTTGTGCTTTTGTCGTTTAGAGAATTTTAAATTGGAAATAATTGATCCTAGTCTTTTATCCTATCTTTCGATCTGTCACAGATTCGAATACATTGGGGTATGGACAAAATATACCACGGTCCGTGCGATGTTTTTTTTTTGATTCGGTAAATTAGTCAGAAATATTCGAAACTATATAAATTGTTATTTGTCGTTATTATAATATATCCAGTTACCCGACTACGTGAGAAACAAAATAAAGATGGCTGCTACTAAGAGGGGTGACGACAATACAACGTGTTTACGATTGTGAGTTTTAATTAACATAGATTCGAAGACGATGGTATTATTAAACCGGTTGGACGCAGGTGCAAATGTCAGAAGCAGCGATAAGAGAGAGAGAGAGGGGGTGGGGAAAGAGAGAGAGAGACTGTCTTGCTACAGCAAGAATATCTCTTTCGATATACTCTGTGGCAACAACTTAATAATTTCGCCAGTTATATATGTAAAAAGCGTTAAATCTAATTTGTTAAACTTATATATAAGCCGTTCTTATAATAAATACTGCTCATCAACACATTTTATTTTTTTAAATACTAAGGAAGCTGGTCCCTATTTAGTTGCCGCCCCAGGGGGGGGGGGAGTTAGACACAAGATCGGTTTTAATATGGGGGAAATCCAGCTCCCCAAAAGAGGGCCTTCTGGATGGAAACAAAAATTAAAAGTTGCCTCAGTTTAAAAAAAATTCTCCTTCACTGAGCGAGGAAAGAAAAGATTAAGTGTATTATCAGAACAGATACTACACTTTAAGCTAGTCAGGTTTACATTTTTTTTTTAAATAGCTTCACTTTTCCCTAATTTTTTAAAATTTTATTTCGATAACTATTCGATTAATGGTAATAAAAATCAATGTGTATTTATCAAAGTTACGTATAGGCGTGAAATACATACACACTGACACACGATATTTTGTCTGATAGGTTTGCAAATGTAGATGATGAAATGCGTCTTGGAAGTAGCCAACGTTACGTATAAGCGAGAAAAACACACACAGGCATACGATATATTGCCTGACATTTTTATTAATACAGATATGATTAAACATTTCTGGGAAGTAACGTTCAAAATTACAACCGACACGAATACAAAAAGGTGAGTGCAATTCTACGTGATAATAAGAAGCTAGTCATATTTACATTTTTCTATGGGATTTTTAAAAAATTCAATGTAGTTTTATTTTATTTTATGTTATTAATAAATATCCGATTAATTGTAAACAAAAGTGTGATTTTTTTAAAACTGAAAACAAATAAAACCGTGAGTTCAATTCTACCGGAACGAATGGGAAAAAAAACGTGAGTTCAATTTTACGTGATAATAAGTAGCTAGTCATATTTACATTTTTAATAGGATTTTGTTTTAAATTCGATGTAGTTTTATTTTATTTTATGTTATTAATAAATATCCGATTAATTGTAAACAAAAATGTGATTTTTTAAAAACTGAAAACAAATAAAACCGTGAGCTCAATTCTACCGGAACGAATAAAAAAAAAACGTGAGTTACATTTTACGTGATAAAAAGAAGTTTTTTTACACTTTTAGGCATTTTGTCCGTCCGTCCGTTCGTCCGTCTGTCCGTCTGTCACAATTTTTTTAACGTAATAAATACATTGATAAATAATGGAGAATACTGCATTTAGCTAATCTAATATTCCAATTTGATCTAAATATGAATAATAAATGCGAATCATTCCTAAGTATATTAAAATCAAAAACCTTTAAGTCTTACATGATATTTCTCTACTTCCCAGAGCGGTAACATGTGACACAATGTCGGGAAAGTGAGATTTGATAAGTCAGCGCCTTTAAGAAAGAAGAGCGCTCTGGCTGTTAAAAATGCCTGGGCAGCCCCGTCGGCATTCCCCGGTATGGACGCCTCAGGCGATTAATAATAAACTACCTCCTTCTCAAAGGGTGAGAACGCAAAACCTGGGAGGGTGGACCTCCTAGAACTGCATAGGACAGACCCACAAATCCCGAAGGCCAAGACAATACCGGTCTGCAGAATGAGTATCCAGCGGAACAGATACTACACTCTGATCTTAGCCAATAGGCCAACGAGAATGTTGGTATTTATCTACCTCCCATAGCGGTAAAATGTGACACAACGTATGGAAAGTGGGATTTGAAAAGCCAGCACCCTTAAGAAAGAAGAGCGCTCTGGCCGTCAAATACTGTGTGGGCAGTCCCGTCAGCATTCCCCTGTATGCGTGCCTCAGGCGATTAGCAATAAACTAACCCCTTCTCAAAGGGTGAGAAGGCAAATCCTGGGAGGGCAAACCTCCTAGAACTGCACAGACAGACCGGCGGAATCAAGACCCGAAGGCCAAGACGGGTACCGTCTTGGCCTTCGGGTCAACCGAGTGAGTATCCATCAGAACAGATACTACACTCTGATCTTAACCAAAAGGCCAACGAGGATTTTTAAAGTGAAACCTTTAAGCCTTACTTAAATATAATGATACAGTATATATAGTAATCTCTAAACTATTTCAAACAAGACCCGATTTTGCACATTTGCATATTTATTTTATTATTAAGTTTTTATTTTTAATATCCTGTAATATATATTTATAATTGGTATTGTCAAATTTTATTATATATTTATAATATTTTCCTCGATAGTAATATTATTATAAATATACACAATTGTATACCTGTATAAGAGTCAATTACATCTTAAGATGAAGTACCGTTGCCACATCTGGGGATGTGCCGTTCATAGCAACCTTTCCTGCCTTGACAGAGTACAAAATCGACTCCGAAATCCATTGAGCGATGTCCGCTTTTCTTCCTTACAGTCTCTTTCTCAAAGAAGAGACATTACTAGTCTTTCTCTGCTCTATCGTTATTTTCATGATATGTTCTCGTCTTAGCTTCAATCTATGGTATCTCCTTGTAAAACATTCACAGCAACCACTGTAAATAATTTCCCTTTCCTCTTCTGGGTACCTAAAACTAAACGGAACTTCCATGAGCAAAGTTTCTTTCCAAGAACTGTCCGTCCGTGGAACGCAGTACCACTGGTGTGATTCTAACCTGACTAACACATTACCGTTTTCAAGTCTAATGTAAACAAATTCTTGTTGAGCCGCCATCTTAAATAACCAATTTTTGACCTGTTACAACCATTGTTACTAATCTCCTTCGATGTTTTACTGTCCACGTGACAAACTCAATAACTCTCATTTTCGAGTTGAAATGAATGACCTTGGTAAGCCGTGACTCGTTAATCAAATGAAAACACACAGACACAAGATCTTGTGTTGTAATGTTATTTATACAGTAATGATGAAACGTTTCTTGGAAGCAGCGTTAAACAAGACAGCCGAAACGAATAAAAACCATGGGTCCAATGAGACAAGAAGCTAGTTATGCTTACATTTTTGTTTTAAAAAGTCTTTTATTTTAATTCATAAAAATAGCAATAAAAAAAAACTTTATTTTTAATTTTGATGAATATTCAATGAATAGTAAAAAAAAATCCAATGTGTATTTTTCTAAGTTAACTTTATTTTTAATTTTAATAAATATTCCATTAATAGAACAAAAATCCAATGTGTATTTTTCTAAGTTAATTTTATTTTTAATTTTAATAAATATTCCATTAATAGAACAAAAATCCAATGTGTATTTTTCTAAATAAATTTTATTTTTAATTTTAATGAATATTCCGTAAACAGTAAAAATATCCAATGTGTATTATTCTAAGTTAATTTTATTTTTAATTTTAATGAATATTCCGTAAACAGTAAAAATATCCAATGTGTATTATTCTAAGTTAATTTTATTTTTAATTTTAATGAATATTCCGTAAACAGTAAAAATATCCAATGTGTATTATTCTAAGTTAATTTTATTTTTAATTTTAATGAATATTCCGTAAACAGTAAAAATATCCAATGTGTATTATTCTAAGTTAATTTTATTTTTAATTTTAATGAATATTCCGTAAACAGAAAAAAAATTCAATGTGTATTTTTCTAAGTTAATTTTATTTTTAATTTTAATGAATATTCCGTAAACAGTAAAAATATCCAATGTGTATTATTCTAAGTTAATTTTATTTTTAATTTTAATAAATATTCTATTAATAGTAAAAAAATCTAATGTGTATTTTTCTAAGTTAACTTCATTTTAAATTTTAATAAATATTCCATTAATAGAAAAAAATTCCAATGTGTATTTTTCTAAGTTAACTTTGTTTTTAATTTTAATAAATATTCTATTAATAGTACAAAAATCCAATGTGTATTTTTTTAAGTTAATTTTATTTTTAATTTTAATACATATTCCATTAATAGAACAAAAATCCAATGTGTATTTTTCGAAGTTAATTTTATTTTTAATTTTAATAAATATTCTATTAATAGAACAAAAATCCAATGTGTATTTTTCTAAGTTAATTTTATTTTTAATTTTAATAAATATTCCATTAATAGAATAAAAATCCAATGTGTATTATTCTAAGTTAATTTTATTTTTAATTTTAATGAATATTCCGTAAACCGTAAAAATATCCAATGTGTATTATTCTAAGTTAATTTTATTTTTAATTGTAATGAATATTCCGTAAACAGTAAAAATATCTAATGTGTATTATTCTAAGTTAATCTTATTTTTAATTTTAATGAATATTCCGTAAACTGTAAAAAAATCCAATGTGTATTTTTCTAAGTTCATTTTATTTTTAATTTTAATGAATATTCCGTAAACAGTAAAAAATATCCAATGTGTATGATTTTAAGTTAATTTTATTTTAATTTTAATAAATATTCTATTAATAGTAAAAAAAATCTAATGTGTATTTTTCTAAGTTAACTTCATTTTTAATTTTAATAAATATTCCATTGATAGAAAAAATTCCAATGTGTATTTTTCTAAGTTAATTTTATTTTTAATTTTAATAAATATTCAATTAATAGTAAAATAAAATCCAATATGTATTTTTCTTAGTAAACTTTATTTTTAATTTTATTAAATATTCCATTAATAGTAAAAAAAAATTCAATATGTATTTTTCTATGTTAACTTTATTTTTAATGTTAATACATATTCAATTAATAGTAAAAAAACAATGTGTATTTTTTCTAAGTTAACTTTATTTTTAATTTGAATAAATATTTAATAATAAGAAAAAAAATCCAATGTGTATTTTCGAAATTAACTTTATTTTTAATTATAATGAATATTCCATACACAGTAAAAAAAATCCAATGTGTATTTTTTAAGTTAACTTTATTGGTAATTTTAATTAGTATTTCATTAATATAAAAACAAATACATGTGTATTTTTCTAAGTTAACATTATTTATAATTTTAATAGATATGTCATTAATAGTAAAAGAAATCCAATGTGTATTTTTCTAAGTTACATTTATTGTTAATTTTAATGAATATTCCATATACAGTAAAAAAAAATCCAATATGTATCATTCTAAGTAAACTTAATTTTTATTTTAATCAGTATTCCATTAATAGTATAGAAAATCAAATATGTATTTTTCTAAGTTAATTTAATTTTTATTTTAATATATATTCAATTAATAGTAAAAAAAATTCAATGTGTATTTTTCTAAGTGAATTTTATCTTTACTTTTAATAAATATTTCATTATAGTAAAAAAATTCAATGTATATTTTTCTAAGTTAACTTTATTTTTAATGTTAATAAATAATCCTTTTTTTAAGTTAATTTAATTATTGATTTTAATAAATATTCCATTAATAGTAACAAAGTCCAATGTGTATTTTTCTAAGTGAACTTTATTTTTAATTTTAATAAATATCCAATTAATAGTGTAGAAAATCCAATAAATATTTTTCTAAGTTAACTTCATTTTTAATTTTAATAAATATTCTATTAATAGGGAAAAATCGAATGTGTATTTTTCTAAGTGAACTTTATTTTTAATGTAAATAAATATTCCATTAATAGTAAAAAATCCAATGCGTATTTTCTAAGTAAACTTAAATTAAATTTTTATTAATATTTTATAAATAGTAAAAAAAAATCTAATGTGTATTTTTCAAAGTTAATTTTAATTTTAATTTTAAGAAATATTTCATTACTAGTAAAAAAAATCCAATGTATATTTTTCTAAGTTAACTTTATTTTTAATTTCAATAAATATTCATTTAATAGTATTAAAAATCAATGTGTATTTTTCTATGTTACATTTATTGTTAATTTTAATGAATATTCCGTAAACAGTAAAAAAATTCCAATGTGTATTATTCTAAGTGAACGTTATTTTTTATTTTAATCACTATTCCATTAATAGTATAGAAAATGCAATAAGTATTTTTCTAAGTTAACTTTAAAATTTAATTTTAATAAATATTCTATCAATAGAAAAAAATCCAGAGTGTATTTTTCTAAGTAAACTTTATTTTTAATGTTAATAAATATTCCATTAATAGTAAAAAAAGGTCTAATGCGTATTTTTCTAAGTTAATTTTATTTTTCATTTCCATAAATATTCGATTATAGTAAAAACAAATCCAATGTGCATTTTTATTAGTAAAATTTATTTTTAATTTTAATAAATATTCAATTAATAGTAAAAAATCCAATGTGTATTTTTCTAAGTTAACATTCTTTTTAATTTTAATAAATATTGCGTTAATAGTATAAAAATTCACTTGTGTATTTTTCTAAGTGGACTTGATTTTTTTATTTTAATAAATATTTCATTAATTGTAAAGAAATCCAATGTGTATTTTTTAAAGTTAAATTCATTTTTAATGTTAATAAATATTTTATTTATAGTAAAAACAAATCCAATGCGTATTTTTCTAAGTTAATTTTATTTTTCATTTTAATAAATATTCCATTAATAGTACAAAAAACAATGTGTATATTTCTAAGTAAAATTAATTTTTAATTTTTATAAATATTCAATTAATAGTAAACAAATCCAATGTGTATTATTCTAAGTGAACTTTATTTTTAATTTTAATAAATGTTCAATTAATAGTATAGAAAATCTAATAAGTATTTTCTTAGTTAACTTCATTTTTAATTGTAATCAATATTCTATTAATAGAGAAAAATCCAATGTTTATTTTTCGAAGTGAACTTTATTTTTAATGTAAAAATATATTCCATTAATAGTAAAATAATACAATGCGTATTTTTCTAAATTAACTTAAATTTAATTTTAATAAATATTCTATTAATAGTAAAAAAAAACTTTATGTGTATTTTTCAAAGTTAATTTTAATTTTTAATTTTAATAAATATTTCATTAATAGTAAAAAAAATCCAATGTGTATTTTTCTAAGTTAACTTTATTGTTAATTTTAATAAATATTCCTTTAATAGTATAAAAAATCCAATGTGTATTTTTCTCAGATAACTTAATTTTTAATTTTAATAAATATTTTATTAATTGTAAAAAAAATCCAACGTGTATTTTATTAAGTTACCTTTATTTTTAATTTTAATTAATATTCCATAAACAGTAAAACAAATCCAATGTGTACTTTTTAAGTAAACTTTATTGGTAATTTTAATCAGTATTCCATTAATATGAAAAAAAAATACAATGTGTACTTTTCTAAGTAAACATTCTTTTTAATTTTAATAAATATTCCATTAATAGAAAAAATTCCAATGTGTATTTTTCTATGTTACATTTATTGTTAATTTTAATGAATATTCCATAAACAATAAAAAATCTTATGTGTATTATTCTAAGTGAACTTTATTTTTAATTTTAATCAGTATTCCATTAATAGAAGAGAAAATCCAATAAGTATTTTTCTAAGTTAACTTTATATTTAATTTTTATAAATATTCTATTAATAGAAAAAAATCCAGAGTGGATTATTCTAAGTAAACTTTATTTTTAATGTTTATAAATATTCCATTAATAGTAAAGAAAAAAGTCAAATGCGTATTTTTCTATGTTAATTTTATTTTTAATTTCAATAAATATTCCATTAATAGTAAAGAAATTCCATGTGTATATTACTAAGTAAACTTAATTTTTAATTTTTATAAATATTCAATTAATAGTAAAAAAGATTCAATGTGTATTTTTTTAAGTTAACTTTATTTTTAATTGTAATAAATATTTCATTAATAGTAAAAAAAGGTCGATGTGTATTTTTCAAACTTAACTTTAAATTTAATGTTAATAAATATTCCATTTATAGTAAAAACAAATCCAATACGTATTTTTCTAAGTTAATTTGATTTTTCATTTAAATAAATATTCAATTAATAGTAAAAAAAAAACCCAATGTGTATTTTTCTAAGTAAAATTAATTTTTAATTTTAATAAATATTCAATTAATAGTAAAAAAATCTAATGTCTATATTTCTAAGTGAACTTTATTAGTATTTTTAATAAATATTCCCTTAATAGTATAAAAAAATCACTTGTGTATTTTTCTAAGTGAACTTGATTTTTAATTTTAATAAATATTTCATTAATTGTAAAAAAAAATCCAATGTGCATTTTTCTAAGTTAACTTTATTTTTAATTTTAATAAATATTTCATTTATAGTAAAAAAAAAATCCAATGTGTATTTTTCTAAGTTAATTTTATTTTCAATTTTAATAAATATTTGATTAATTGTATAAAAAAATCCAATGTGTATTTTTCTAAGTTAATTTTATTTTCAATTTTAATAAATATTCGATTAATAGTATAAAAAAATCCAATGTGTATTTTACTAAGTTTACTTTATTTTTAATGTTAATAAATATTCCATTAATAGTATAGAAAAATCCAATGTGTATTTTTCAAAGTTAACTTGATTTTTAATGTAAATAAATATTCTATTATGAGTATAGAAAATCCAATAAGTATTTTCTAAGTTAACCTTATTTTCAATTTTAATAAATATTCCATTAATAGAATAGAAAATCTAATAAGTATTTTTCTAAGTTAACTTTATTTTCAATTTTAATAAATATTTTATTAATAGTAAAAACAAAATCAAATGTGTACTTTTCTAAGTTAACTATAGGTCAGAAATCCGCACTAGCATACGAGATCTGTTCTCATAGTTTTTTTTTACACAGATATTATATGAATTATTAAAACGATTTCCTCACAAATATCTTTTAATTCTATATAATAAAAGTGAATACACGTGTTTCGGGCTCGCTTTAATAAATAATTACGTATGCAAATTTATTTTTATTACCAAAGAACTGGATAATCTCTCTTGAGAATAATCTCAATAATAACTGATTATAATAAAGAAAGGAAATAATAATCTCGTATGCAAATTCATCTTATGAGCAAAGGACAGGAGGCTTATTCTCAATAATAACTGATTATAATACAGAAAGAAAAGAATAATCGTATGCAAAATTATTTTTATGAACAGAGAAAGAGGAGATTTATCTTAATCTTACTAATAACTGATAATGATACAGAAAGGAAAGAATAACTAGGTCTGTAAATTTAATTTTCTGAGCAAAATAGAGGAGACATAATCTTAATAACTGATAAAAAATAGAAATGGAAATAATTTCTTTCGCTTTTAATCGACACAAAAAAAGGTTTCTTTGTTCTTCATAAATTTTGACTAAATAGGAATTAATCTACGGGCAACGCAGGGTAGCCTTGCTAGTTTTAAATTATGTTATGCTTATTTATATTTACCAAACAGGTTTTTTATTTACCTTTCTTTCATTCTCATCTCCATCTTAATTTGAGAAAAATCGGGGACGGGTGTGTCTTTTCTGTGAGTAGGGGCGTTGAGTTCGCTTCGGGTATTGGGGTCATGTTCACAGTGAGGGTGGCGGTAGGGGTATGTTTTTGTCCTTATTCCACTTTATTCCTATCTTTTTTTTCTTTTTTTTCTCTTTCTTTTTCTTCACGTTTCTTTTTTCTTCTGGACCTTATTTTATTCTTTATTCGTTTCTCTTCTTTTTTTTCATTACCCATTTCCAATGTCTGCTTCGCATTATTTTGTGTGTACTTCTTCCCCTATACTTATCTTCTTTATTCTTGCGTCTTCATGTTTTTGTTTTTGTTTTTCTTCTTCTTTCTCTCCTAATTCAGTATGTTTTTTTTTTCTTTTTCTCAACCCCATCATTCTCTTTTCTTCTTATTTTCTTATTCTTTTTCTTCTTTAACCTCTTCTTCTTCTTCTTTTTCTTCTTCTTCTTCTTCTTCTTATTCTTCTTCTTCTTCTTCTCCTTCTTTTTCTTCCTCTGAACATCATCATTCTGTTTTCTTCTTATTTTCTTCTTCTTCTCCTTCTTCTTCTCCTTCTTTTTCTTCCTCTCAACATCATCCTTCTATTTTCTTCTTATTTTTCTTCTTCTTCCTCTTCTTTTTCTTCTTCTTCGGTTTCTTCTTCTTTGCATTCTTTTTCTTTTCTTTTTTCTTCTTCTTCTTCTTCTTCTTCTTCTAAAACTCATCCTTCTCTTTTCTCATTTTCTTCTTTTTTTCTTCTTCATCTTCTTGTTCTTCTTCTTTTTCTTCTTCTTCTTCTCAACCTCATCCTTCTCTTTTCTTCTCATTTTCTTATTCTTTTCCTTCTTCATCTCCTTCTGATTCTTCATCTTTTTCTTACTCTTTTTTTTCTCCACGTTCTCTATTTTATCTACTTATTTCTGTTCGTAATTTTTTTTTATTTATTATTACTTCTCTTCTCCGTTTTCTATTTCTGACGTATTTCTTTTTCGCTTCTTCTCCTCCTTCTTCTTCGTTTTCTTCTTCTTTTTACTTCTTCTTCTTCTTCTTCGTTTTCTTCTTTTCTTCGTTAAAACTGCTAGTATTACTTATTCTCCCATTTTTTTACCTTATTTTCTTCGCCTTCTTGTACTTGTATTATTATTTACTTCTAATTAGAATTATTTATTATTATTATTATTATTATTATTATTATTATTATTATTATTATTATTTACTCACTAGTTCTCACAAAGGTCATCAGTGATTGCTCACCGACAACCGGTGGTATTCCCTGGAGTCTGAGTGACAACAAGTCTCCCCAGATTTCCAGTATTCTCCACCTCTTTTCGATAGCCACCGCAAATAAACTTGCAGTATCACAACAGCCGTTTACCACTGATTTCTCGCTTGTAAGGACCATTGGTCTTCTCTGGGATGTGTGTGGCAATAAGCCTCCCCAAGGTCCCAGCAGTCTCTGCACTTCCAGTGGAGGTCTGGTTTGTGTTGTCCCTCTTCGGTCTGCTCATCCTCCTTGATTATTATTATTATTATTATTATTATTATTATTATTATTATTATTATTATTATTATTGTTATTATTATTATTATTATTATCATTATTTTCTTCCTTTTTTTCTCCGCGTTTCCTAATTTGTCTAGTTATTTGTCTTCGTTTTTCTTTTTTCTTCTTGTTATTTCTTCATTTTCATTCTTTTTATTTTATCGCCTTCTTTTCTTTCTTTTCTTTCTTTTCTTTCTTTTTCTTCTTTTTCTTTCTTTTCTAGCCCTTCTTTTCTCTCATTCTCTTCTACGTAATTCTTTCTCTTTTCGTTCTACTTTTTTGTCTTCTTTTTTAACGTGTTGCTTCTTCTTTTTGTTTTTGTTGTCCTTCATCTTCCTCTTCTTCCACTTCTACTTCCTCTTCTTTTCTCCCTCCCCCCTTCCTTTTTATTTTTTCCTTGCCATTGGTTTAAGGTTATAAGATCACAGAGGGGTCCAGTAAGACGGTATTTTTTTGGTGTGATGTGTGGATACATGCTCACTGGAATAATGTTATGCCAAAGGTGGACCCCACCTAATCTGCAGAAACTATTAACAGGGCAGGGTCAGAAGAGTCAATGTGTTGTTTTTAGCCTTTTGGACATATTTTTGAGCGGGTACAGTGAGCTATGACCATGGAAAAACAACTCTCACACATACGCATAGCCACACATGCACATAGTTACACATACACACATACACGCCTATATATATATATATATATATATATATAGCTCACTTGCTATAAATATATGTTCATACTACTACTACTACTACTACTACTACTACTATTACTACTACTACTAAGCTCTACCGGTGTATTGAGCACTATTGAAGTAAATAGTGAAAATATATACATAATGTGTTATATCACCTTATTATATTATATGTGTATCTGTATGAAATAATATATATATATATATATATATATATATATATATATATATATATAAATGTAATACTTAGAAATTAATACAATGCAGAGGTGTGACGGATAGACACAAGTTGGAACAAATAAGACATATAATGGTGGAACAAATTAAATAGTTTCACCCTTAATTAAATATATATATATATATATATATATATATATATATATATATATATATATATTTCTTTTCACAAACACACATATATCTGTTTATCTACACAATGTTACAATGTTATGTAATACCTGTATGAAGATGGCCTGGTGGAAACTCCGTATGATGTAATATTT
>OY744518.1:195087599-195195099 GCA_963556195.1 Sepiola atlantica | reverse complement strand
ACGACAATAACAAAGGAAAATTTGCTTTGTCAGACGCAAAGTTTTACTTGTCAGTTTAAAAGGTCTAACATTGAAAATCCGAGAAGATAACTTTATGTTACTCCTATTCTCTGGCCAAGATCAAAGTGTAGTATCTGTTCCGATGGATACTGCACCCTATAGACCGGTATTGTCTTGGCCTTCGGGACTTGATTCCGCCGATCTATGGGTCTGTTCTGTGCAGTTCTAGGAGGTCCACCCTCTCAGGCTTTGCCTCCCCTCTTTGGGGAGGAGTAAGTGTATTGCTTACTGCCTGAGGTGCCCCTACCGGGGAATGCCGACGGGGCTGCCCAGGCAATTTTTAATGGCCAGAGTGCTCACCTTCTCGGGCGCTGGCTTTTCAAGTCCTACTTTCCCGACCCGACCTTGGGTCACAGCTTACCTTGTGGGAGTAAGATAAAACTAGCCTTGTGCCTAACCTCCTGGAGAGGAGGTAAATAAATACTCCTATTCTCATTTTATTTATAGGTTTAATCACACACTAGACCAATACATTCTACACCTGAAAAAGTAAATTTTAGAAAAAATAATTCCTTTGATTAGTTAAAGTTTCAGAGAAATCATAATTCTATCCCTTATTTTTTTTAATTAATTCGTAGTTCCCTAAAATTTGTAAAATTGCCTTCCATGGACATTTTTCTTTTTCCCCATGCGAGATTTATCCTTCTCTTCGTTTAATTTCATCTAACACCCTCCTCTTTATGTTTGATTATTTTATTTGTCTTTTATTTTTATTTAATATATTTGTCTTTGTCTGCATTTGTTTAGCAAGAAATAATAAAAGTGAAAACCGTTGAAAAATCAGGCATGCAATGGACGGGAAATTGTTGATCGGCCTTTATTCCGATGGATACTACACCCTATAAGTAGGCTGTTTTTACTTAGGTGATTAACAATTTCTTGGTTTAGCACAGATTTAAGCGACTTACTCATCTATCTTGGCCTTTTGGATACTGCACCCCATAGACTGGTATTGTCTTGGCCTTCGGGGCTTGATTTACACCGGTCTATGGGTTTGTCCTGTGCAGTTCTAGGAGGTCCATTCTCCCAGGCTTTGCCTCCCCTCTTTGGGGAGGAGTAAGTTAATTGCTTACTGCTTGAGGCGCCCCTACCGGGGAATGCCGATGGGGCTGCCCAGGCAATTTTTAATGGCCAGAGTGCTCACCTCTCGGGCGCTGGCTTTTCAACCCCCATTTTCCGACCCGACCTTGGGTCACATCTTACTTGTGTGAATAGGATAAAACTGGCCTTGTGCCTAACTCCTGGAGAGGAGTAAATAATATCTATCTTGGCCTTTTGGCTAAGATCAAAGTGTAGTATCTGTTCCGATGGATACTGCACCCCATAGACTTGTATTGTCTTGGCCTTCGGGGCTTGATTCCGCTGGTCTATGGGTTTGTCCTGTGCAGTTCTAGGAGGTCCACCCTTCCAGGCTTCGCAACTCCTCTTTGGGGAGGAGTAAGTTTATTGCTTACTACCTGAGGCGCCCCTACCGGGGAATTCCGACGGGGCTGCCCAGGCAATTTTTAATGGCCAGAGTGCTCACCTTCTCGGGCGCTGGCTTTTCAAGTCCAACTTTCCCGACCCGACCTTAGGTCATATCTTACCTTGTGGGAGTAAGATAAAACTGGCCTTGTGCCTAACCTTCTGGGGGGTAAATAAAATGCAATGGACGGGAAATTGACGGTGTTACCAACCTCCCCATTTACGGTTTTATCTTCTACTTAGAGATCTACCATGGCTGACGAGCGTTACGACGGATTACATCCGGCAATTTTTGCCATGCTCCGTTTTAATCGCGAAACGTTTGGTACCATGAGATCTAAACTTCTGTAAAAAAAATAAAAAAATAAATGTCATGCTCTTATAGAATATTCGAATACTCTATTGAATTTCTTTGAACCTAATCACACACACACACACACACACGCATTTTTATTGCATTAGTTTATGAGTAAATCCTGTACATACAAATATATTACACACATACACATACCGAACTGGGTATATATATATATATATATATATATATATATATATATATATATATATATATATATATATATATATACATTTATGTATGTGTATATATATGTCATATATATATATATATATGTATATATATATATGTGTGTCATATATATATATATGTCATATATATATGTATATATATATATATATATATATATATGTGTCATATATATGTATATTTATATATATATATATGTCATATATATATATATGTCATATATATATATATGTGTATATATATATATATATATATATATGTCATATATATATATATGTCATATATATGTGTCATATATATATATGTTATATATATGTATATATATGTGTCATATATATATATATATGTGTGTGTGTGTCATATATATGTATATATATGTATATATATATGTGTATGTCATATATATATATATATATATATATATATGTCATATATATATATATGTATATATATATATATCATAAATATATGTCATATGTGTGTATGTCATATATATATATATATATATATATATATATATATATATATATATATATATATATATATATTATAGCAATTTCAAGACAATGTATACTGTCTATATCTCATTATTTACTTCTGCAGGGCTGAAGGTTCCACTCGATGCGTCCGTGGTGTGCTATGTCTCTTACGGCATCTATCTCCTTCGAAGGAATCTCCGAATACCGCTCACTGCGAATTCTTTTCGTGTGACACGCACTTGTTGATCCGACGACGTTCGGAAACCGAAAAAGAAGGGAACTGATTAGTCTCCCTCTTCTTTTGAAAATTCGTTTTTCTTGTTTACCAACATTGAATACGTTGCCCTTTGTAGGGCTGATACCTCTTCTCTTGTCTGAGTTCTCCTCCCCACATTCCAGCTCCACCAGTTCTCCCCAGCTATCCATGTTCTCTTGTTTGGACCCTGTGACCCCAACCACACACGGACTCACCGCACAGACGCGCGCAGAGCGACACTTTTTCTTATACGAAAAAAGAAGAAAAAAAGAAGTTAAATTCGTAGTTACAACATCCCAACTTTACACTGGGTTTCATGCTTCTAAGAGACAATCACCAGATGCTGCTTCTGTTATAGTGTAATTATTATTTAAATTATTTTAACGTATGTATTACTAACGGAGATTTAATATTTGTCTGTCTGAAGCCGAAACTATAATTTTACTTCTATTACTAATAGAGGGTTGGTATTTGTCTGTCTGAAGCCGAAACTATAATTTTATTTCTATTACTAATAGAGGGTTGGTATTTGTCTGTCTGAAGCCGAAACTATAATTTTACTTCTATTACTAATAGAGGGTTGATATTTGTCCGTCTGAAGCCGAAACTCAAATTTTACTTCTATTACTTATAGAGGGTTGATATTTGTCTGTCTGAAGCCGAAACTATAATTTTACTTCTATTACTAATAGAGGGTTGATATTTGTCTGTCTGAAGCAGAAACTATAATTTTACTTCTATTACTTATAGAGGGTTGATATTTGTCTGTCTGAAGCTGTAATTATACTATTTATTACTATTGTACTACCGTACTATTGTACTATCTTTCAATACTCAATTAGAGAAAAAGAAGTAGTATAGTATCTCTTCTGCAGTTTTGAGACCATCCTCCCAGGCATTATCTCCTTTTATTTAGAGGGTAGTGTACTATATGTTTTGCTGTCATGATACCATCATAACAGGCATTACTTCTCTCTTTTTAGAGCGGGGGTAGTTTAGTATCTGTTCTGTGTCATAGGACCATCTTCCCAGGAATTACCGCTTCCAATTTTTTTTTTGGGGGGGGGGAATAGTGTAATATATATTCTATCCTCTCAGGGATTACCTTCTCCTTTTGAGGGGGTAGTGTAGTATATTCTCTGTTGTCATGAGACCATCCTCTCAGGTATCGGCTCTTCCTTTGGGACGGGTAGTATAGTATATTTTCATTTGTAATTATACGATATTCCAAGGCATTGCTTCTTTTTATTGGGGTCAGTGTAGTATATGTTCGTTCTTCTTGAATACAGGAACGGCAATTTTGGTGCTTTTGACGGAATAAATCACCAGAAAACAGCCACAAACGAATACGAAAGTAACGTGCTCTTTCACCAAGACAATGCACCGTATCACAAGTCGATTGACACGAAAGCGAAACTACATGAATTGCATCCATATCCAACGAAACGCATTCTCCAGATCTGGCACCAGTGACTGCTAACTGTTTGCAGATCTCAAACGAATGTTCCAGGGAAATAGATTCGGCTCCAATGAAAAGTGATTTCGAGAAACTGAGGCATATTTTCATAAATCAATCAAAATTCTAAATATTTATGAAAACCCCTTAGAAATTCCAAACAAAGAAAAGAGGGGGAAAAGACTTGGGAAGAGAGAGAAAGAAGGGTAAAAAGAAAAGATCTATTACGACATCACAAGAGAATTTGCATAAATGTTTTGAAATTATAAAAGGGATTCATAAATATTTAATAATATATATATGATGGATACAAACGCACGTGTTGTTTAATTTTATGTACACCTTAAACGTAGCAGACTGATCGATATGCAGAACTCCATACCTGACGCAGTAATGAAGAATGATACACAAAACATGTATCAAGGGAGGCGCGAGAGCGCTCTATTCCTTAATAGACACTAAGGATGGCCTATGCTAAAAATCTCATTTCTTTGATCAATCATAACTTAAAAACCAATAAACCAAATTAGTTAAAACTTTGCATAAAATTTTTATTTGATAGGTTCTATAAGTATGTAGAATTTCAGCATCATTAGTCAAAGCAACCCAGAGATCCAGAAAGTTCAGTCATGAAATCATATTACCTGTGTGTACGTACGTACGTATGTGCCACCCTGTATCTCATCAAATATTTGATGGATTCAGCTGATTTTTGGCAGAGATAGAGGTTTTAGGGTCTAGTTGATGGCATTTTAATTTCAGTTTACCATATACCTTAGTTTTCCAGAAAATTCCCAAAAACCTAAAATATGATCATTGTATTGAGGCATAGCCTTTACAAAAGTAGTGAAATTCCATGATAAATGCCCTTATACTGAAATCATATGTCCTTAATAGGGTTAAGATGAAAATTCACATACACTAAATGTACAAAAGCAAGGAAATTCCCAATTTTTTACACTTTTATTGTCATTAATTAAGGGTATGACTACATACCAACCAAACCATTTCATTATCACATCACTACAGTATAAATATCTATGTATGAGTGGATGAAGTGTGTGAGATGCGCTGAAGAAAAATTCCTACCAGTAAAATACATAGCCCTGTTGTGCTCGCATACCCTTTGGGAATTTCCTTGCTTTTGAACATTTAGTGTATATGAATTTTCATGTTAACCCTATTAAGGGCATATGATTTCAGTATATAGGCATTTATCATTGAATATATATATATATATATATATATATATATATATATATATATATATATATATATATATATATATGCAGCAAGTTATTACTCAAAGAGGCTTTTTTGAGCAACACGGAATTTTCGCGTTTGCATAACCTTTTTTTAAGGTTTTCGAAGCGCCGAACAATCTTTCGGGTTTCAGGCGGCTGTCCATATAGTATTTCGCCGATTGTTTGTACTTCGGCTATTTCTCTAGCACTTTCGACACTCTTGGCCAGTTTGTATCATATTCCAATAACCGTGGTTTTATTTTATTATTTTTATCCTTTCACATTTCCAAAAAATATAAAATTTCTGTGAAATATATTTTTTACGGTCCGTTTCATTTGTCTTGTGCCAAACAAAATTTTTATGTCAATATCGTCTCTGAACATTACAAAATCATCAGAAAAAAATCACAAAAGAAGGTTCTCTTAATTATGAATTAGAAGGCTTGAGTTATTGTTTTTTATAGATATCTTGAAGAGTGTACGACGGAAAAGAGAGGGTGTGCTGTCGGTTTGATTATTACTGTATGTTTACTTTTGTCTTGTTATATTATGTTTTATCTTATTCGTTAATATATATTTTATTTGTTTATATATATATACAGACAAGCACAGCTTAGGTAATTGTTCGCATACCAGTTGAGAACACGTCTTTGATAATAAGTCCGATTGTAGCTTTGTTGCTTATGGTTGTGTTTAGTCCTGTGAAGTCCACCCCCCTAGAGTTTACTTTCTCTCTTTGTATGAGAAGGGCTTTCTTGGCTTATCGGGAAATGCCGACAGGGTTGCTCATGCATTTTTGTAGGCCAGAGTACATCTTTAATGCACTGTATTTTAAAAACCTCAAATGACCTTGTGTTTAACTTCCTGAAGATGGTATAAATAATAATACCTCACGTTTTTACCTTCGGGCTAGGATCAGAATATAGTATCTGTTCTGTCTTCGTTCGAAGGAGGAGAAATCCTTCTTGACTGGGACGATTTTTATTTTTGCCCTATCTAGAGTGCTTCTTTTTATTTGGGGGGGGGGGGGGATCTGGTTATGCCACACGTAAAAAACGACCCTGTGTCTAACTTTGACCTTGTGGGGAGGCATGTAAAAAAAGGCATACATACGCAAAGACAGGCATCCAATAAATCTGTAGCTTTGTTTACAAATGAGCTCAAACAGGACGGACAGAATGAGAGAGATATAGAGACAGAGAGACAGAAAGAGAGAGAGAGAAAGAGAGAGAGAGAGAGGGAGAAAGGCCGTGGATTCAAGTGAGAACATCGACAACGCGGCGACCAATGCGAAACGTGGCACGTTTGACTCTTTCTGGGAAGAAAAGCGAATAAAATATCAGAAATACCAAAGAGGACAATGAACGACTGGTTCGATGGCACCGAAAGAGTACGAGTCAATCTCGCTTCCTGCAAAGAATTCAGATGAGTTGTGGTCGAATAGAGATTTCATTTACAGACACCTTCAAAGGTCTAAGGTCAGAAGTCATGTCGGGCCACAATGGCTCACCACTTCACTTTTGGGCGAATGTTCGTCTTTGCTTGTTTTTTTTAGATGCGACCTCGCATCTTTGTTAAAGACTTTGTTTGTCAGTCGATCTGTAATCTTGTTGATCTGTCACGCTTCAGTTTGAAATAATAATTTAATTTCGTCTGTCACGCTTCAGTTTGAAATAATAATTTAATTTCGTCTGTCACGCTTAAGTTTGAAATAACAATTTTCTTTCGTCTGTCACGCTTAAGTTTGAAATTACAATTTTATTTCGTATATCACGCTTAAGTTTGAAAGAACAATTTTCTTTTGTCTGTCACGCTTAAATTTGAAATAATAATTTTCTTTCGCCGGTCACGCTTAAGTTTGAAATAACAATTTTATTTGGTCTGTCACGCTTAAGTTTGAAATAACAATTTTCTTTCGTATGTCATGCTTAAGTTTGAAATAACAATTTTATTTCGTATGTCACGCTTAAGTTTGAAGTAACAATTTTCTTTTGTCTGTCACGCTTAAGTTTTAAATAATATTTTTTTTTGTCTGTCACGCTTAAGTTTGAAAGAACAATTTTATTTCGTCTGTCACGCTTAAGTTTCAAATAGCATTTTTGGTCAGTCACGCTTAAGCTTTAATCTGATTTTTAGCAAGATCTGTCACGCTTGAGTTTAGCATTTTCTTTTGTCTGCAATGTTTAAGTTTAAAATATAATTTTATTTGGTTTGTCCCACAAAGTTTAAAATCGTCGCACAAAGTTTCAAATCTTTAAACTTTTACCAATATGACTCTATTCGGCATTTAATAACCCGAAAAGGGTTGATATGCCGTAAAACAAAATAACCGTATTCTCTTTGCTCTGTAACACTTACTTTAAAAATAGTATTCTTTTTGTCTGTCAAGCCTAAGTTTAAAATAGGTTTCTTTTTGGTCTGTTACGCTTACGGTTAGATTAATTTTTCGCGGGTGTCACAATAAAGTTTAAAATAACATTTTCTTTGTGCTTTGTCATGCTTAAGTTTAAAATGTTATGCTCTTTGGTATGTCAGGCTTAAGTTTGAAATAGCTTTTTCTTTGGTCTGTCACGCTTAAGTTTACATTATTTGAGCGGAGATCACGCTTAAGTTTGAAATAGTATATTCTTTGGTCTGTCAGGCTATATCTTAGATTATTTGGGTGGAGATCACGCTTAAGTTTGAAATAGCATTTTCGTTGGTCTGTCACGCTTAAGTTTGAAATAGCATTTTCGTTTGTCTGTCACGCTTTAGTTTGAAATAGCATTTTCGTTGGTCTGTCACGCTTAAGTTTGAAATAGCATTTTCGTTTGTCTGTCACGCTTTAGTTTGAAATAGCATTTTCGTTGGTCCGTCAGGCTTAAATTTGAAATAGCATTTTCTTTGGACTGTCACGCTTAAGTTTAGATTATTTGGGCGGAGATCACGCTTAAGTTTGAAATACCATTTTCTTTTGTCTGTCAGGATTAAGTTTAGATTATTTGGGCGGTGATCACGCTTAAGTCTGAAATAGCATTTTCTTTGGTGTTATTTAAGTTTAAAATATACATTTTTAAAAGTTTAAATAGGTTTTTTTAGGGGGGTCATACACACTTCAATTTAAAATAGCCTTTTTTCATGTATTCAGATCAAAACGGATGTATCTTAGTTTAAGATACGTCGAAACATCTTAAATTAAAGTATATCTACGTCCGTCGGTCTGTCATGCTTCGATTTGAAATAGCATTGTCGTCGGTTTGTCAAACCCGAGTTTGAAATAGCATTATTAGAAATAGCTTCCCAGTCAGATATTCTGTCCGTTGGTCTGTCACGCTTAAGTTTGTTTTATTTTTCATCGATAAACGCATAGATTGAATGGGCGCATCTTAAAGAATTCTAGTCCTTGTTTTTTTTTGTACATTTATTTCATTTTTTTTTTGTGAGAAGGGATAGATTTTAAAAGGTTTTCTTTGTGGGTTATTTTTGGCAATTGGTTTGTTTGCATGTCCACGCCATAAATAACAGATCCGTATGTTTGTACAAAAATTTGAGTACGTCTCACATTGTTAGATTTGTATGTAGATCAGTCTGGGTCGATAGAGATATTTCATTATTTTGTATTATCTATCTATCTATCTATCTATCTATCTATCTATCTCTCTCTCTCTCTCTCTCTCTATATATATATATATATATATATATATATAATATATATATATATATATATATATATATATATATATAAAATATTTGTTATTGTTTATTATCTATGTACGTATACGTTTCGTCCCTTTTCAATCAGGACTCATCAGCATAGAGATATGACTATTCACTACCGGTCGTACGATTCGAAAACCCTATACAAGTCTGGTTGGAAACCACTTAGCTATTTTCTCGACATGGCGAGCAAGCTGTTAGGTCTTTGGGGATAATTGGTATAGTATAGCTCCGATGGTTCTTCCGGTCATTACAAGCGCTTTCAGAAGAACCCTCGCTATAACACTTACCACCAGAGACCCGAAAGCTTGCTCGCCGTATCGAGAAAATAGCTTAAAAAAATACAAAATGTGAAAATTCGATGGTCTTCAACTAGACTTGTATAAATAATGACTTACTGCCGTAATATACATTCATACATATATGTATATACATACGGACATACACACGCACATATATATATATATATATATATATATATATATATATATACATATAATTATTTTCACAATCAGACACAAACTATGAAAGCCACAAACCGGAAGTCCTAGACTAAAGTTTTGCCCTCTTTTGGGCTCATCAGTAGAACATATCCGAACTCAGGATTCGAAATCCGAGTCACTTGAATACGAGGCGAGTACTCCACATATATGAAAATCTATTAACTTACACAGATTAAGCAGTCTAGTCTAGGACTTCCGGTTAGTGGCTTTCACGGTTTGTGATCTGCGGCGTTGTATGATTGTGGAAATAATTATATATATCATCTCACATTCAACAAAATTTTAAATACATAAATATACATATATAGATACACACACACACATATATATACACATATATATGCATATATACACACATATATATACATATATATATATATATATATATATATATATATATATATATATATATATCAGTCTGTTTATCCCTTTATTTCTATTTATTTCTATAACAGACTTTTATTCATACAACCATTTTTTGCTACAAATTTGCAGACATAGTTTAGTCCTTGCTTGAGACCAACTAGACATCAACGATTTGAAATGGATGCGAATATCGAAATGAGAGAGCAATTATTTCAGAAAGTAGCGTTTCTGGATAATTATCTCTTATTTTATGTACACCCATGCTCTTTACTCATAGCAAATCGATCTCTACAAGTAGGCCTATCACTTAAGCTGTCGCTAGAATGTAAATAGCAGATAGGGAACGATTGAGGCGCAGTATTCGACTACTAATAACGTGGCCAACGTGCTGGAACAGAGAAAAGAGACAATACTAGTAGTTTTTGTTCTGAATCCATATTGCCCGATTGTCCCTTGAACACCGACTTCGTGCCCACCTTTGCACTCGTTGGGGACGTAAGTAAATAAGGGCTTACATCACTATCAATATGTGTGCATAGATATGTACATTTGTCGTGGTGCAGTGTATAGCCAGAGCCGACTTATGACTCGACGTTCCATGGTGGAGTATCGCCAGTTCAACAGCACTTTTATTAAGGATGCTATCAACCATCACGTGGTTCCTCATGTGGGTATATGATTATATCCGAGAAAACGAGCGCCATTGTAAACAGAAAAAAACGAGTAAAATTATCGAAACTAACTGATACACACGCATTACCTTGTTGCTTTGTAAGCGTTGCATTTCAACACTTGACCCTAAATCATATTTTACATGATATTAAACGGGTATAATTTTTTCTTTTCTTTTTTTCAATTAAAATAAGCTATTAGTCGAAGTCTACGTTTGATATGTTCGATTTGTTGTTGTTTAAGGTCTCAATTCATACACATTTGATCGATCGCGTTCTGCATTGATGTGGTTAACGCCACGGACTGAAAATTAAAAAACAAAAAAAAACAGGCGTCTATTTTTTGTTCTGGTAGATGAAGTTACGTCCCTTGGACGAGAATTGCCTACCTGGGTCGAATCGGTTTGTTTTTGTTTTCATATGTTCATTGATGAATAATTAAATTGCGAAAATCAATAAAACATTTTCTTTTGCATGTTTTTGCATTTATTATGTGAATCTATTGAATAGGTTCCTTATGAGTATGTTCCTATTCACTTGCTCCCCACACGAGGGCAGAGTTAGACACAAGGTTGGTTTTAATGCGGGTAAAAAAAACCGGCACTCTGGATTGGGACAAAAATAAAAAAAAATGCCTCAGTCTAGAAGCATTTCTCTTTCACCGACCGATGACACAAATGATGCAGTATTACTCTTTGATCCTATGAGTATGTCAGTCTATATGTAAACATTCTTGTCATGTTGGGGAGAGGGTTACTTTTGTGTTCCCTCCTCCACGCTAAACCTTGTATAAACAACTACGATATGGCTTATTGGCACTTTCGTACGTGCGCATATGTCGACATAAAAAGAAACGGATTTGTGTACTCACGCGAGATTTCCTCGCGAGTCTTTCTCATGCTAACGAGATTTCGACTAGAAAAATATTTGCTTCGGCATCATTAGTTTGGCTTGTCGATATGGAGAGGCATGCTCTCGGAGATTTCTAGAAATTTGCATAAGGGCATGGGGAGAAAAACAGCCCCTTCATCGTTCATCAATAAATCATTATATATATATATATATATATATATGTGTGTGTGTGTGTGTGTGTGTGTGTGTGTGTGTGTGGACACTCTCCGTCCAAAATGACGGGAAAATTATGCTTCCCCTGCGTTCGCACTAATAGGCATATTTATATAAAATAACGTCTCGATGGGTGAAGTTAAAATAAGAAATAAGAAAGAAACGAAAGACATGTCTCAAACTGAAAAGTTTAATAAAAGAAAATATGAAAGATCAAAACGTATTAATTAAGAAAATAAATTCTAATTTTTTTGTGAAATTTTGATAATACGTATTAGACGTCGATTAATACGTATTCCCCAAATTTAAGTTTCTTTAGAGAATTTGAAATTATTTTAGGAGGCATAATATCGGAACAACCCCTTATTTTAAAATTCAAATATTTCAGATTTGCATTAAGTTTCATCCATAGTCATTAGACACCAATTAAGCAAGATTCCTTTAATTTTAATTTCTTTATAAGACCTCTTAAGTTTCAGCCTTAAATTTTAGACATTTTCTATTTAAAAAAAACTTGTAATAATTTTTTAACAAAATTAGAATACAGATTCTTGACATAAAGTTTAATATCATTATGTGCTGATTTTTATCTTAATAAGAGGACATAAAAGTGGTGCAAAACGATTTGGTCGGGGAATCGATTTTACCCGTCTTAGGACGGGTAATCTTTATAGTTTTATGTATTTGATGACTTATCATTATATCTAATCGTTTTTTAGATTTTTTAATATACTTTCTTGATTGAGGGCCAAATTTATTTATATTGATAGAGTTTGTAGATATATTTTAGCTTATAGATTTGGTTGGTATTTTTTTTTTGGGGGGGGGGGGTGCGGGTGATTAGAATATGTAATTATGTATAGCGGAATATAATTTTATTTTCTATCGACTAAAGTATGATTTATATGCTCCCGCCTTTTGGATGTATAATCGCGCCTTAAAATGCTTGTATGGACATTTACATATTTATTGCCGGTAATAAGTCTTTTGGCCGAGTTTCAATAATTCATTTACTCCTATTTGCTTTTGTTGTTGCATAATAAAAAAAAATCTGTAATGATAATAATAAAATATTCCCCGCGAAAATCGTTTCAAAATCAACGCCATTTTGTTTTTAATAATAATAATATTTGGCGGTAAAATTTGTGTAAAAAGAAAGCGCCATTTTGTTTATATTCTGCGTCAAGAAAAACTTTGGATTGAATGAGAGCTAATATTGTTTTGGTGTGTGTACGGGAGCGAGAAATGAATAGGAGTATAATTACATGAATTTACCATAAAGTAGATAGAAACTTTCCATTAAAAGTCGAGTAAGAGCTATGGTTCCTGGCAGTTACGTCACAAACAGGAAAGTCATTAATGTGACGTGGTTAATGGGTAGTTCAGATCTTTCTCTTTTCACTGAATCGGCAGAGAAAGTGGTTGTTTTTTTTTTGGGGGGGGGTTATATATGTTCTCACCCCTATAGAAATCGGCTTGGGTTTAAATATGTATACATATATACTGTCGAGTAAAAATAAAACCTCAAAGAGATAGTTCAAACACATGTAAATGTGTGCTCTTCTTTTTTAAATAACGAAGAGAACTGTGAGTAAAAAGAAGACGTTTAAAACCTAAAGATAGAATAGATAAAATGAATTACAGCTTCATGTCATCTAAAACGAGACTCAAGCTTTCTACGTGATGAGCTGCCGACATCCGGATGATCTGTGAGAATCAAAAAACAAACGCTACCATATTGATACAGGAGCGCAATAGTATTAAACATAAACTATGTGTATTTGTTTCTAGTGTTTTGCGGCATATCATTCTTTTTCGGTTTATTTAACTTCGAATCCAGTTATTTTGTTAAAGTTCTTGTCGCTTGATCACTTCATTATCTTCAAATAGTTATTCATGGCGTTTTAGTTGTTTATGATTCATTCTGTGCGTATAAACCGGACTTAATCCATAGATCGAACCCTTACAAGTTTTACTACTTCCGATCAGATTTGTCCTGAAAGGTATTCCAATTGATGCGTCAACCCCGCACCTGATAATCAAAATTAAAAATTACCCGTAATAAACCAACCCCTATATTGTAGCTTGACTGGAGACCCCTTCTGCATATGCGTAAAACGAAGGCTTTCATTGACTGACCAATTGTAACCTATTGGAAAATGCGAAACGATCTGTCATTAGATGGCCAATCAGAATAGTCGCCTCAACTGAAAATTCTCAATAAAAAAACTAATTCTGTAGTTGTTCTTCAGAGAGACAGAATTCGTCAGCCGATCAAAAACACGAATCTAAAAAAATAAGAAAAGTCTCTCTAATTCAATCTCCTCTAAGAAAGAAAAATACAAAGAAAATGTTTAAGTCCTCACAGATTCCACAGACGTTCTCTTCGACAAGAGCAACATAAGGTTCTGTTTTGTATATACTATTATTAAACAACTGTGTTTCAATAAATATTTGTTATTGTTCATGACAAGTTTTCTTGCTTTTGTTTTGGTTACCAACCGAAACAACCAATTACCCAAGTCAGTCTTAGACTGAAATTTATTTGTATCCAATATCGTTCGATTGCAGAAAGAATTGCGAATTTTATTAACGATTCCATGGGCGACATTTATTCTAGATCACCAGGTTTAACGAGCAGCCATTTTCAAATAAGTGTTTCAAACACAAGGAGAGAAGTCCGAAATATACAAACGGATTTAACATGAAATGCGCACTGTGGAGAAAATACAGTCCACTCTCTAAACCCGGTGGTGGACGATTGTCCAGGCAACTAGGTGTTATAGAAAATTTTCTGTCAAAACTTGAGAGTCTTGTTGTGAGCCTGTGCCTATGGGCGTTCACTGCACACACCGTGATTTTCCGCTCGTCGTCTTCGTCAGAATTCGGTGTTTTATTTCAACACTACCCGCAGTGTCAATCATATAATCTCGGTCACTGCTGCAACAAAAGAATAGTTCTTCCAAGCAGGATCACAACTCAAGTTTAAAACAAGCAACAATGTTTTATTTTGAAGTAACAGTGATACCGAGCGTCTCCACCGTACAATAGACTTGCAAGAATATGCAAACATTTCTCTCGCGACTGAACACAAACGGTTCAGTCACTGAAACCCACAGAAACTCAACTGATCCCTCTTGACCGTCCTGCTGGAATATATAATACATCGCTTGAACCACACCGTGATACCCTTGAGATATATAAGACATCGCTTGAACCACACCGTGATACCCTTGAGATATATAAGACATCACTTCAACCACACCGTGATACCCTTCAGATTTAGTAGTTGCTAATATGAAGATATAAAAACTAACTGGCCATGAAGACCATTATCTTGTATGAACATTACTTTTGCAAAGTCTTAAACGGCTTACTATCACAACGTAGAACCGCGTATCCAAGAAATCATTATTGTTTCTAAAGAGCCATCTGATTTCTTGTGTGGCCCTTTCGCTTAGCTAAATATTTTCAACTTGCAGGCTTGCCATCTGCAGTATTGCATCTATGTATCCAATTAAAAATGCAGAATTACGCATGTTTACATAATCAATTAATATCTTTCCCAAGGGTATTACCATGGTTGGTTACGGTAACTCTGCATGCATAGACACGATTATCTGTGCATCTTCTCGACTGATTACCGCCTCCTCACGTTAATCCAGAGTCATCCCTTCCTCGTCACTAACTTCGTACAACCCATGTTCAGAATTTTGACTGTTTGCCCCAAACTGGTTATATCTGCACACTTCACTACTCATCCATCGCCATAGGACTTTACTGTGTTTCAGTGACAGCTAAGGTCGAAGATAGACATCTGTATGTCATTGAATTATAGGGACCAGACACTTGTACAACACAAATACCACTTTTGAGCATCCATAGTCATAACCTAAAAGCATGCAAAGACAAGATAACCGGTAATCACTTCAACCAGAGATTTCACACCAGCTTTGCTAAGGAGCCGAATCTACACATATCTACATACATGAACATACACACATATATACACACATACACGTACGTGTGCATTTACGTCACTGCGTATGTGGGCGTATGTGTGCGTTCTCTAATGCAACGGTTGCCAACTTTTCGTACTTCATGGTGTAACAAAATATTTGTTACGAGAAGAAGATTCAACCGTAACGCGTTATGGATGGGGTGTAGAAATATTTGGACGTGGCTGTGTTAGGATGGCGTACGAAAAGGAAAACTGCATTTAAGCTGACGTGTTTAGGAAGTTACGTCATGATAGGAAGTCAACCTAGCAAAGAAGCCAGTGATATCTTTCTCTCGGCTTTTCCACCAAGAAGGTACTTGTAAAAAGAAAAGGAAATTAACAACATCATGAATATTTATTTAACTCCTCTCCAAGAGGTTAGGCACAAGGCCAGTTTTATCTTACTCCCACAAGTAAGATGTGATCCAAGGTCGGGTCGGGAAAGTAGGGTTTGGAAAGCCAGCGCCTGAGAGGTCAGCACTCTGGCCATTAAAATTGCCTGGGCAGCCCCGTCAGCATTCACCGGTAGGGTGTCTCAGGCAGAAATCAATAAACTTACTCCTCCCCAAAGAGGGGAGGCAAAGCCTGGGAGGGTGGACCTCCTAGAACTGCTCAGGACAGACCCATAGACCGGCGTAAATCAAACCCTGAAGACCAAGACAATACCAGTCTATGGGGTGCAGTATCCATCGGAACAGATACTACATTTTGATCTTAGCGAAAAGGCCAAGAAACGCTACAAGACGAGTTTTATTTACTCCTCTCCAGGAGTTAGGCACAAGGCCACTCTTATCCTACTCCCACAAGTAAGATGTGACCCAAGGTCGGGTCGGGAAAGTGGGGGTTGAAAAGCCAGCGCCCGAGAGGTGAGCACTCTGACCATCAAAAATTGCCTGGGCAGCCCCGTCGGCATTCCCTGGTAGGGGCGCCTCAAGCAGTAAGCAATTAACTTACTCCTCCCCAAAGAGGGGGGGCAAAGCCTGGGAGGGTGGACCTCCTAGAACTGCACAGGACAATCCCATAGACCGGCGTAAATCAAGCCCCGAAGGCCAAGACAATACCAGTTTATGGGGTGCAGTATCCATCGGAACAGATACTACACTTTGATCCTAGCAAAAAGGCCAAGAAACGCTACAAGACGAGTTGCCAACAAAAAACTGAGAGTCTTATTCAATCTACTATTTAATCCATAGCTCGAGTTAGTCCACAAAGACATAAATAAAGTACATTGACACTGCACACAAATACGTCATACATGTTTAAATGTCTGCTTCCTTCGTCTACGGCTAGCACTCGGAGCCGTACAAAGCAGCAATAAAAGTTTGAAATATCGATATTTTAATTCATGCTAATTAACATTGACTGTGTTTCCAGTATAAATATATCTATTATATATCGCCATTTAAGTATGACACAAGGCCAAAGAAGCATGAGAATGTTTAGGTTAAGATGAAGGCGGCCGTAATCGGTGTTAAATCATCGCAAAACACGGGATTCCGCTTTCCATTGTTAATCGAATGGTTGGCCAATTAATCAGCGAGGGAACATAATCAATATTATATTGTCTAGGTCCATCAAAAGCCTCTAGCAGCAGTCTTCATTATTAGTAGTGTTGGGACGATTAATCGGAATCGGACTCGGGAATCGGTAAAAATCGGAATCGGTATCAGAATCGGAAAAATGTGTGCCTATTTTCCGATGCTAAAAACGATTCTTTTAATTGGGTTTTTATTTGTTTGTTTTTGTTTAAAACTTAATTTACCATTGCTGGTACGAATGATAAATTATAAATATTTATTGATTTTAAACTACTAGTAAAACTAAAGTCTATAGATCACCTCCCCCTCCCCCCCCCCACACACACAAGTTTATTTTAATGTTTGCGAGAATATATCCAAATATTACATGGATGTTTACGGTAATCCGTAAATTTTAAAAACAACTCTATAGCTAAATATTTATAAATTTTACAAGAATCGGGATCGGAATCGGTAATTGTATCGGAATCGGGAATTTTGAACCGAATTTGTAATCGTATCAGAATCGGTAAAAATATCAGAATCGTCCCATCACTAATTATTAGTGATAACAAATGTGTTTATTTACTTATTTCATAGATTCATACTTTTCCAAGGGTATTAGTGAAATTGATGGAGAAGCCACAACAGAACTTGAACCGCACAGGCCGACTCCACTGTCTGCGCCTGTAACAAAATACACCGCGCCACTTACATATAGGAATATTCCTATGCACCCATACACACATCGAAATAGAATGTTCGTGACATCATCGCGATTGCGGGGTACGTTTTAAAATACAGCCGTTTAACAAAATAACCATAAATAACATATACAAACAAAAAAGAAAGGGTTGACTTTGAGACTGGGTTTATCAATAAAGCCGAGCTCAGTCTACTTAAGAAAGGCACGTCTCGCTAAATGTTGTTTTATTATGCGGGTCGTCTATGCCGAGCCGAGTGACGTGCGTGTTGGCGCAGATCTGAGGCCGGAAGACCTTTTTCCAGTACAGACGTCGTCTCAACACTAGAACATGGCGAGACGTGGTGAACATTTATTCGCACCTCCGTCATCATAAAAGTCACGTCTAACGTCTTTACACAGGTGGACGTTAAATAACTTCTCTACCCAGTATCAATCTACCAAGTATCCTTATAAAGCTGAGTTAATCAACGTTTGTTTCCCTCGGGCGTTTCCCTATATATTTTAATTACACAAAATACATGTTAATATATTCCGCAGGTTAAGGACTTAGTTATGTTTGAAAAGTAAACTTCCATTTTAATTGTTCTAATTAGTCGCAATTTGCAATTCATTTATTTCGTATATATATATATATATATATATATATATATATATATATATATATATATATATATATATATATATATATATATTGTTGAATATAAGAGACAACTCGTGTCTAGATATATTTTGGTAGATCCTTTCAATAGTCCGAATCAAGATCTTAGTTTCGGAGGGGAATTGGCTGATGAATTTGCCATAGTTTTTTCGGGCCCATCTGATTAATCTCATTCCCTCGAAGATGGGCCCAGATGGGTCCGAAAGTACTCGGCAGACAAAGCCAAACTATGGCAAATTCATCAGCCAATTCCCCTCCGAAACTAAGATCTTGATTCGAACTATTGAAAGGATCTACCAAAATATATCTAGACATGAGTTTTCTCTTATATTCAACAATACCTGCCTGCAAGAAAAGATACTGCCTATATATATATATATATATATATATATATATATATATATATATATATATATATATATATATCAGATTCAGATACGTATTAAGATGAAGTACCGCTGCAACATATGGAGAGCCGCTGCTCAAAACTTTCTGTTGCCTAGTCAGAGATGAAAATCGACTTCGAAATCTAGTGGGATATAATCTCTTCTGTTTCTTACAGCTCTTTTCTCACAGAAGAGACGTTTCTACCTTCTCTCACTATCTCTTTCTATATCCTTACTCTCCCTCTCCTCCTCTCTCTTTCTGTCTCTCTCTCGCTCTCTCTTTCTCTCCCTCTCTCTTCACTACCAGATCGTTACTTCCATGAAATGTGCTCGACTGAGTTCCAATCTCTGTTTTTATTTTCATTGTAAAACATTCACAGCAAGAACTCGTTTTATTACCACAACTAAAAAAAGTTTCCTTTTCTTCCACTGGATGCCTAGCGCCAGGCGAAATTTCCACGGACTGAGCTCCTTTGTGGAACAGATTGGCGCAGGGCTGCTTTGCTACATATTACAACATCGTCGACGCTAAGTCCAATGGCGACAGATTTCAGTCACAAACCGTCCCCACAAGTAATCAAATTTAGTTCATTCCATTAATCTCATGGGGTTATTCATCCTTTTTTTCTCGAGGGGCTTTCCTCCTCGATAAACGGTGACCCGTTAGTACAAAAAAAACATATCAACTTTTTGGGGACTTATCTAAATGCTGAAACAATACCTATTGACATCAATGTATTATATACCATTAGATGAACACAAGTTGTTATCATGCAAATAACTGAGTGGGCATTGTGTGTTTATATCTTTCCAATAACTATTAATGGATAAACATTATAGATCCGATCGGATTTGAACTTCGCATCGAATGTCATTACAACAGATGAATTATCCAAGCCTGTTCGGAATCGAACTAAAACTGCTGAATCGATCAAAAAAAAAAATTCGGGAGATTTCAAACAGTTATTATGAGTTTAATATAAACCTCCATTGTTTGTTACTATATAATCAATAAACGTGTCAAGTCTCGCCACATGACGTCACAACAACGCGTGATTATCGTCTTCCCCTGTCTCTACTTGGTAAATTAGTTTCAGAAATTCCATACTTGAAGATAAAGGTGGTAGGGAAATGCCATGAAATCAATTGTTGAACAAACCCCACGTTACGTCCTCGACATTCAGTCCGAAGCATTTGACTGGCACAGCGCGGATAAATGTTGCTTATACCAGTCAGGGGTACGTCATCGACAATCAGTCCGAGATAGGCTATGTTACTGTCGAGCTGAGGTATGGTTTTGTTCAGTCCTAGGAGATATAACTTCCCAGGCTTTATCTTCTCTTTGTGAAGGGGTTAATTTATTACTAATAGCCTGAGTCGCCCCTATCGTGGAATGCAGACGGGGCTGTTCAAGCATTTTTGTAGGCCAAAGTGTGTTTCTATTAGTGCGCTGAATTTACAAAACCACGACTGACTCTGTGTCCAACATTCCCTGGAGAGGAGGTAAATAAATACACGAAGTGTCAGGTATCGGATTGCAACTCGGCATTGAATGCCATTGTAACAACTGAATTATCCCAGGCTGCTCAGAATCAAATCAAACGTATAAAATTGGTCTTTAAGAAAGATATGGAAACTGTTAAAAAAAGTTATTATGACTAACATAAACCTCAATTGTTTGTTACTATCTATTCCTGATTGAGATTTGGTATCTGTCTGTCTGAAGCCGTAACTATTCTTTTATTTATATTAATGTACTATTGTACCATCGGCTCAATTCAGTTTACTATACTATTTCAGACTAATGTACTATCTTTTGATGATAAATTTAGGGTCTAGTATAGTATATGTTCTATTGTCATGAGACTGTTCTCTTATGCATTACCTCCTCCTTTGGGTGTAGTGTATTATCTGTTTTGTTGTAATTAAACCATCCTTTAAAGTTTCATTTTCTCTTTTGTTGGGGCAGTATAGCATCAGTTTTGTTGTTATCATACTAATGGAGATTTTATATCTGTTTGTCTGAAACCGGAACTATACTTTTACTTTCGTTTATAATGGAGAATTGGTTGATGTCTGTCTAAAGCTGAAACCATACTATTACTATATTTTAATGCTCAAGTCAGTTTACGATACTATTTCCGACTACTATATCATCTGTCATATGCTCAAGTAAGAGGTGGGGTAGTGTGGTATGAGTTCCGATCTCATGTTCCGATACTCTCATGCATTACCTTCTCTTGAGAGTAGTGTAGTATCTGTTCTCTTGTCACGAGACAACTTTTTTTTTGGGGGGGGTAGTGTAGTATATGTTCGTTCGTCATGATACCATCCCCGCATGCATTACATCCCCTTTTAGAGGTAGTGTTGTATGTGGTCTGTTTTCATAAGACTATCGTTCGAGGCTTTACCTCATCCTTCAGCGCGTGGGTAGTGTACGTCTACAAGAAATTGTCACAATCGGTTGTTCATTAACAGGCTCAACACTTACATTATACATACTAGCAAAGATATGCGACCAAAGGGAGCATATTATTTTTCATCTCTTACTAATGGAAATTTAGTATATGTCTATCTGAAGCCGAAACTATACTATTACTTTCTTTTAATGCGCAATTCAGTTTACTATACTATTTTAGACTAGTGTACAATCTTTCATATGCTTTATTCAGCAGGGGATAGTGTCGTATCTGTTCTGTTATCATAGTACCACCCTCTCTCAGGTAGTACCTTCTCTTTTGTTGTGGTGATGATAGTGTAGCACCTCTTCTGTTTTCATGAGACTATCCTCCCAGGCATTACCCCTCTTTAGGGTGGTGGTTTACGTTAACAGAAAATTGTCACAATTGGATATTCGTTAGCAAACTCAACACTTATATTATATATACAGGAAATAATAATGCTAATAGAGAATTGGTATTTGTCTGTCTGAAGTCGAAACTATACTTGTACTTTTATCAATAATGGAGTTTTGGTACCTGACTGTTATAAGTCGAAATTTTGCAGTACTATCTTTTAATGCTTAATTGAGTTTACAAGACTATTTCAGATTAATGTACTATCTTTTGATGCCAAATTCAGTTTACTAGACTATTTCATACTAATGTACTATCTTTTAATGCTCAATGTAGTTTACTATACTATTTCATACTAATGTACTATCTTTCAATGCTCAATTCAGTTTATTATACTAGTTCAGACAAATGTACTATCTTTTAATGCTCAATTCAGTATACTATACAATTTTGTACTAATGTACTATCTTTTAATGCTTAATTGAGTTTACAAGACTATTTCAGATTAATGTACTATCTTTTGATGCCAAATTCAGTTTACTAGACTATTTCATACTAATATACTATCTTTTAATGCTCAATGCAGTTTAATATACTATTTCATACTAATGTACTATCTTTTAATGCTCAATTCAGTTTATTATACTAGTTCAGACAAATGTACTATCTTTTAATGCTCAATTCAGTTTACTATACAATTTTGTACTAATGTACTATCTTTTAATGCTTAATTGAGTTTACAAGACTATTTCAGATAAATGTACTATCTTTTGATGCCAAATTCAGTTTACTAGACTATTTCATACTAATGTACTATCTTTTAATGCTCAATGCAGTTTAATATACTATTTCATACTAATGTACTATCTTTTAATGCTCAATTCAGTTTATTATACTAGTTCAGACAAATGTACTATCTTTTAATGCTCAATTCAGTTTACTATACAATTTTGTACTAATGTACTATCTTTTAATGCTTAATTGAGTTTACAAGACTATTTCGGATTAATGTACTATCTTTTGATGCCAAATTCAGTTTACTAGACTATTTCATACTAATGTACTATCTTTTAATGCTCAATGCAGTTTAATATACTATTTCATACTAATGTACTATCTTTTAATGCTCAATTCAGTTTATTATACTAGTTCAGACAAATGTACTATCTTTTAATGCTCAATTCAGTTTACTATACAATTTTGTACTAATGTACTATCTTTTAATGCTTAATTGAGTTTACAAGACTATTTCATACTAATGTACTATCTTTTAATGCTCAATTCAGTTTATTATACTAGTTCAGACAAATGTACTATCTTTTAATGCTCAATTCAGTTTACTATACAATTTTGTACTAATGTACTATCTTTTAATGCTTAATTCAGTTTACGAGACTATTTCAGATTAATGTACTATCTTTTAATGCTCAATTCAGTTTACTAGACTATTTCAGACTAATATACTATCTTTTAATGCTCAATTCAGTTTACTATACTATTTCAGACTAATGTACTATCTTTTAATGCTTAATTCAGTTCACTAGACTATTTCAGACTAATGTATTATCTTTTAATGCTCAATTCAGTTTACTAGACTATTTCAGACTAATGTACTATCTTTTAATGCTCAATTCAGTTTACTAGACTATTTCAGACTAATGTACTATCTTTTAATGCTCAGTTCAGTTTACTAGACTATTTCAGACTAATGTACTATCTTTTAATGCTTTATTCACTTTACTAGATTATTTCAGACTAATGTACTATCTTTTAATACTCAATCTAATTTACTATCCTATTTCAAACTAATGTACTATCTTTTAATACTCAATTCAGTTTACTATCCTATTTACGACTAATGTACAATCTTTTAATGCTCAATTCAGTTTACTAGACTATGGCAGACTAATGTACTATCTTTTAATACTCAATTCAATTTACTAAACTATTTCAGACTAATGTACAATCTTTTAATGCTCAATTCAGTTTACTAGACTATTTCAGACTAATGTACAATCTTTTAATGCTCAATTCAGTTTACTAGACTATTTCAGACAAATGTACAATCTTTTAATGCTCAATTCAGTTTACTAGACTATTTCAGACTAATGTACAATCTTTTAATGCTCAATTCAGTTTACTAGACTATTTCAGACTAATGTACTATCTTTTAATGCTCAATTCAGTTTACTAGACTATTTCAGACTAATGTACAATCTTTTAATGCTCAATTCAGTTTACTAGACTATTTCAGACTAATGTACTATCTTTTAATACTCAATTCAATTTACTATCCTATTTCAGACTAATGTACTATATTTTAATACTCAATTCAGTTTACTATCCTATTTCAGACTAATGTACAATCTTTTAATGCTCAATTCAGTTTACTAGACTATTTCAGACTAATGTACTATCTTTTAATACTCAATTCAATTTACTAGACTATTTCAGACTAATGTACAATCTTTTAATGCTCAATTCAGTTTACTAGACTATTTCAGACTAATGTACAATCTTTTAATGCTCAATTCAGTTTACTAGACTATTTCAGACTAATGTACAATCTTTTAATGCTCAATTCAGTTTACTAGACTATTTCAGACAAATGTACAATCTTTTAATGCTCAATTCAGTTTACTAGACTATTTCAGACTAATGTACAATCTTTTAATGCTCAATTCAGTTTACTAAACTATTTCAGACTAATGTACTATCTTTTAATGCTCAATTCTGTTTACTATACTATTTCAGACTAATGTACTTTTAATGCTCAATTCAGATTACTAGACTATTTCATACTAATGTACAATCTGTTAATGCTCAATTCAGTTTACTATACTATTTCAGACTAATGTACTATCTTTTAATGCTCAATTCTGTTTACTATACTATTTCAGACTAATGTACTATCTTTTAATGCTCAATTCTGTTTACTATACTATTTCAGACTAATGTACTATCTTTTAATGCTCAATTCAGTTTACTATACTATTTCAGAATAATGTACTAGCTTCCATATACTTTATTTGGCGGGGTTAGTGTAGTATCAGTTCTGTTGTTATAATGCTATCTTCTAATGTATTACCCCCTCCTTGGTGTAGTGTAGTATCTGTTTTGTGGTCATGAGACAACGCATTTAAATGTAGTGTAGTATAAGTTCTGTTGTCATGAAACCATCCTTCTAGGCATTACTTCATCTTTAAGAGGTGGGTAGCTTACGTCAACAAGAAATTGTCACAATCAGCTGTTCATTAGCAAATTCAACACTTACATAATATATCACAGCAAACATTACAGAAATGAGAGAGCGTATGATTGCTAGTCTAATGACTATCAATCTGCTTTGTATTTTTGTTTATCTTCATATGTCGTTAAGTAATTATATTCGACGAGACCTTTGACCAGTCGTGTATATATTTTGCAGACTATCTATGTACAAGACAAAATCTACAAAATTTATCTCCAAAACAAATTTATCTTTTTATTCATCAAAACACGGCAGCGCTAACAGGATTGTACCTTTACTTTTCTATATATGGCTGATAAAAAAAAGTGTTTCCGTCACGACAAAAAAAGGTACTGACTCTCATGTACAAAGTGATGTGTCGAGACAAATCGTGTTTGCACAGCTGTTCGTGACAGGAACATTTATCGTTGACCAATTCACACATTTTCGCCAGAAACATGTTCGCGGCGTCCACTATTGGAGATGGAAGATTACTTGTTATCACGTAGTTGGATGGAGGTTTCGGGGAGGGGGCTCAGGTCATCTAGACAGTCTATGTACTCGGCTAGGTTGGCACTTAACACGAGGATTTTTTTTATTTATTTTATCATCGTTGGAGCCTCCGTGGGTTGTATAATCCGTTCTTCACACGTTGGACGAGTGCAGATTTGCCATGCTATTAGAAGATGAAAGAGTTTCTGACCGAGAGGTCAATTGCGAAGATTAAACAATTTGAAATGTTATTAAAGCTTGTGACAAATAGAACATTCTTTTATTAAGTTTATAGTTGGCCTTAATCCATGCATTTTCAAAGTTAGGCAATTTCTTGCACTAACAGTGAGATTAGAACAAGACGTTCTTGCATAATTAAATGCCAGATTTGAATAAAAATGACTACGAAACGATCGTAAACTGATTCGTTACGGACTATTCTTTCCAAGAATAAGCGTAACAGCTACTTTAAAAGATACGCATTCGAGTGCCTATGGTCACTCTGTGCAATAATGTGTCAGGACAACCTGACAAGGATACTTCACCCAACAAGTAAACACTGACCAAATATTCAAAATAGCATAGTATTCGAATCCCAACTAAGATCCCCTCGACAAGGCTATACACTGGCTCTAACGAGGAATGGTGCACCTTCTCCTAGTGTTGTTACCTCAAGTAACAGCACTCAGTTGGATACTCCACTAGACCAGATGAATTCTTGTCCTGGAATCCGGTAAGACCAAGCGATCACAAGAAAGATATACTATAATATAGTTAACTGGTAAATTGAGGAGAGGAAAATTAATGTGTTAACTTATTTACAAACTTAACGCTTGAGAGATAAAGGAGAACTTGATTTGTGAGACTTTAAACTAAAGTAAAATGAAAAAAAATGTTTGGGATATTAAAAAAACAAGACCTTATAAAAAACTTCTTTACAGAAAATATATCATTTCATAATTGCTTTAGAACTAAATATTAGTACAGTTTAAACTGTTAATATCCATTGAACTCTATACTTGAGTTTAACTACATAACCAATATATATATATATATATATATATATATATATATATATATATGTGTGTGTGTGTGTGTGTGTGTGTGTGTGTAACATCACAGATTCAAGGTGTCTCTGTGAATCGGGTTAGCGTCCTGTGACCGTCTTAGATTGTTATTTCCCTGCACTGATGAGAGCCGTAAGCTCGAAACGACGTCGTACGTAGGTAAAATAATTTTAAAAATATAATTTAATATTCTTAGAATCTCCTTTGAAGTAAAATTGCAAGTAGGGCACTATCTGAGAGATTAAAAATAGACATTCACCTGAGGCCCCAGTGATATACTCCGACTATGTCGTTAAGTTCTATTGTATGTCTATATGTTTATACTCGCCGCTCTCAGTGTAAATATCACTTAATTTCTCCGGAATCACGTGACAATCTCTCGTGGCCCTATTGAGTAAGTGAACGCTTACAGATTCAAGGAGTCTCTGTGAACCGGGTTCGCGCCCTGGGACAGTCTGAAATTGTTATTTTCCTGGCTGAAGGTAAAATATTAAAAAAATATGATTTAATATTATATATATATAATATATATATATATATATATATATATATATATATATATATATATATATATATATCATAGATTAATGTAAAGTCAATTACATGATCAATTTGCGTTCCAAGAATTCAACATAACAACAGATTGCGTACGATCGTTTCTGAGACCATGTATTTTTATTATTACTACCAGATATCATCGTTAGCACAGCAGGCTATTGACACGTAATTAAAAGCATATAGACAGCATCGATGGAATAGAGATCAACATCCTCAATTATACAGCATATTAGTAACGATAGGATATGTTAATGTAAGCATAGCAGATTAATTTGAAACATTGTTTAGGGATGCATATATGGGGTTCAAAGTTGAAAAAACGGATGCAATATTGCATGTAGTAAGTAGCACATCAAAAGAAACGGCAAAACATTTATTATACAGGTTGGGCCAAAATAAGGGTCCTATCTTTAAATTTGAATAACTTGAATTTGAATAACTTCCACAAAATAAAAGTTAAACTCACCAAACTTTATGTGTGTGTAGACTGACCCTTCCGAGATTTTTTGAAATAAACAAAACAAATTTTAGCCGAAAAACACTTAAAACTTACAAAAACTAAAGTATTGTTTTTTACACTGTTTTGAGTTTTTTAAGCAAAAATAATGTTTTCTAAATGAGGGTACGTTCCTTAGGGCTAATACGGCTCATGTTTGCTTCGGAAGGGGTCCTTTACTTATTCTAAAAAAAAAAATTAAAAAAATCAATAAATAAAAAAGTTATGAATTTTTAAAAATAGGACCCTTATTTTTGCCCACCCTGTAGTATACACAATATAAAAGTCATTAAAAAGAAGAATCATTTACATATATGACCTTACAATGAGCAAAAACGTTATAAAAATTCAAATGTTTTATTATCAGGGGTAGAGCAATTGGTAAAAAAAAAAGCTCTCTGCCTCTCTCTCTCTCTCTCTCTCTCTCTCTCTCTCTCTCTGTCTTTCTGTCTCTCTCTCTCTCTCTCTCTCTATATATATATATATATATATATATATATAATCAGATTTAAAACCAAATAAGAGATGTTTTATTGAGTGAAACGTTTGTTTGTCAAATATTTCGCGATACACATGTCTTCCTAAGTGGTTACATTGATGTTTTGTTTCTTCTTTTTCATGGCCGAGATTCCAGGTCGGCTAAGCAGACTTGAAATCACAGAAATTCATTAAGTGCTACTTTATTAAGCATTGACAAGTTAAAATGCAATCATATTAAAAAACAGATAAGCGATGCAAGATTTTGTAATAAATGAAACATTTATTTTGGCCGATCTGGTATCTCGTCAATGAAAAAGAAAGGGAAAACATCAATGTAACCACTGAGGAAGATATGTGTATGTCTAAATATTTTATATAAAAAATAAATTAATGTTTAATTTATTAAAAAAATCTCGCATCGCTTATCTGGTTTTTAATCTGATTGCATTTTTACTTGTCAATGCTTCATAAAATAACACCTAACGGATTTCTAAAACTACCACGAACCAGCCTGACTTACAAAAATAACACACCCATTAACATCGTGACTTTCCGTACTCTCATGTCGGCTTGGATGATCTGGCATCTCGACAATGAAAAAGAAGAAAAAATCATCTATGCAACCACTGAGGAAGACATGTGTATGTCTAAATACTTGATATAAAAACATATTAATATTTAATTTATAAAAAAATCTCGCATCGCTTATCTGGTTTTTAATCTGATTGCATTTTAACTTTTCGATGCTTCATAAAGTAGTACCTAACGGATTTCTAAAACTACCGTGTACCAGCGTTTATGCTACGACCCTGACTTACAAAAAAAAACACTCCGATTAATTTCCGCGACCTCAGCTTGGGTTGGCGGATATAGTATCTCGACAATGAAAAAGGGGATGAAATATACATAAATGTAACCATTGAGGAAGACATGTGTATTTCAAAATATTTCATTAAAAAGAAATGTTTCATTTATTAAAAATCTCGCATCGCTTACCTGTTTTTTAATCTGATTGCATTTAAACTTGTCAATACTTCATGAAGTAGCACCGAACGGATTTATATATATATATATATATATATATATATATATATATATATATATATATATATATATATATACATGTTATAAATTTCTTAAAGTAAGCAGCAAGATTTAGTTTTCAGCTCAATAGTGTACGACAACAGCTCTTAAATTTACATCATGAGGAACATTTCATATTTCCTTCAAAGAAAATTGTATTTACAATTGTTAGAATATATATATATATATGTGTGTGTGTGTGTGTGTGTGTGTGTCTGTGTGTATACGCTGTTGCGACTAAGAAGCTCTGCTCTTGCTAATGCTAACCCGGATGCATGTCTGGGAGAGGGGTAGAAAAAGTGTCTGTCACATTAATACTGGTCCGTCTCCTGCAGCTAAAAGAGCATTTATACTGCGAAGAAACGTAATTAGACGGCAGTTATCTGTGAAAATGCAACGAACCTTATATATATATATTAATATATGTATATATATATATATATAGAGAGAGAGAGAGAAAGAGAGAGAGTATATAGATTATATATATATATCTTATGTATACTTCATGTGTGTGTGTGTGTGTGTGTGTGTGTGTGTGTGTGTGTGTGTGTGTGTGTGTGTGTGTGTGTGTGTGTGTGTAAATACTACACTAATGTAAATCACATGAATTTTATTTACGAACGTCTCAACTTACAAAGAGGTATAACAGAGACAGTACACATTCACCATAAAAAGAATCATCAGAATAATCATGTAATACATATTTTTGCAACGAGAATTTGCCACGCTCCAGTGGTTATTTATAATTCCTATGTTGTTTATATATATATATATATATATATATTTATTTTGGTACAGAAAAATTAGTACAACATTCGTACCGTCTGTTTCAAACACGGAAGGACTTAGCCATCCGGCTCTCTTCAGCTTCTGTTGTCATCTATTTCGGAAATGTGAAGTCACGTGTCACTCTCGTTTGGATGCGTTATTTGCTTAGAGCGTTGTGTATGTTTGTTTAAAATTTAAATTTAGCGTAAGGAAAGTTTGAAAAAAAAGAGGGGGGGGGAAGTAAGTTGAGATTTAAACGGGAGGAAGTTTAAAGAGATATAAACAGATATAAAAATAAAAATAATCATAATAAAATAAAATAAAAAATTAAATTTAAAAAAAATAAAATAAAATAATTAAAAATTAAAAATAAAAAATAAATAAAAAATATTTCTATATAATTCCCGTGAGTCAATATTAAAGATTCGTATATTTGGCGGTTACTGTTTTGGGGTATGATGATGTGTGTTCTAAAGAAATTAGGGGGAGAGAGAGGGTTTAAGGATTAAAGACATTTAAAAGGAACAACATTACTTAATATCGTGTTTAAATCCTGGATTAAAAAACTTTCAATCAATCCCGAAGGAATTTAAATAAAGGTATCATCCGGGTGGTCTAAGGGCAGTAAATCTGTAGGGATTTTAAATGGTTTGAAACCGTTTGGGGACTTATAGGAGTAATAATAATGTTGTGATATGGAGGTGTTAGCCTCTTAATGACTGGAGAAATATTTTTGGGAAAGTTGAAATAATTGGGCCTGTAAAATTAGTGTGGAAATGGGTTAGTTAAGGTGTTTGTTCGTATTTTTTAATTGTATTTATATTAATAAGGGGTGATAGTTTGGAATTTTTTCTTGAATGGAAGTCGGTATTCAATAGGGCAATAATGGGGTTATGTATTTAGCAGAGGGGGTAGCTAGGCCTTTATGTGTATCGGTAAGACCAGTTTATGAGTAGTGCTTGTCTCCTGTGGATGCATCCCATAAAGATTTCATCGCGAATATTCAAACAGGCTGTATTCGGGTCAATGATGGCCCTTGATATATGTTTTTTTCAGCGTCACACAGAGAACATCTATTTATGGCTGGAGAGAAGGATGGTTTTCTCTCAATTACTTTCCATTTTATGGTGATGGGTGTATTTTTTCTTTAAGTTGCCCTATTCGAGTCGCGAGTGCCGTATTTTCCTTGTTTTTGTATCTGAAGGTGTTTCTGTGTGCGTATAATCATTGTTTGAAGCTTCCCTGCATCATGCCAATGTATTTTTCTGCTCTACCGGTAATATATACTATTGTTACCTTATTTTATTCTAACAATATTTACTTCTTTGCTTTTCTGAAAAGAAAAACAATTTTTTGTAATTTATTTATTTTACGCATATATACGGTGTACAGATTAGAATGCACCATCTGCAACAAATTTTACATAGGTAGTACCATGAGACCCCTACATCTCAGGATTAAGGAACATACACAGACACAAGCATCATCATTCTTCAAACACCTTAACACATTCAAAAACACTAACAGACTTATCAAAGTTAACATCTTGGCCACGGAGAGGGACATCAGAAATCTTCGAATTAAAGAAGCTCTATTCATCTCTAGGTTAGGACCTGAACTTAATAGTAGGCTTAAATTGAATTCCACATATATAATATAATATATATAGTATATCTCGTATTTAACCACAGCCCACACACATCGCATTAACACAATTCTAAATAAACTTGAATCAGTTTAAAATATATAGATTAAAGAATCATCAGTAAAACAATACACTTGGTATATTGATTTACAATTACCCCCTTTATATTTGACTCCGCTGATAAGGTATTATATATTTATACTGCATGCCACATTCACATTCACTGTAATATGCAATATTACAGCATTGCTGTTAAGATAAATAAATTATGTAGTAAGTATATAAATACATTAAAATAAACAAAAAAATAATTTTCTTATATTAATAGAATAACACACCTAGTGGGTAGATACACATATCATCGTCTTCCTCTACAAAATATTAAAGTACCATCAAATAAACTCTACAAATAGAAAAAGAGAAAATAATAATCTTTAAAAATAAAAAATAAGAAATATATATATATATTTTTTTTTTTTTAAATAAATAATTTATACTAATATTAAAATAAATGAAGAAACAAATATATATATATATATTTATAAAAATAAATAAATTAATAATAATAATATTAAAATAAATGAAAAAACAAATATATTAATAAATATATAAATTATAAAAAATAAAAGAATAAGAAATATATATATATATATTTATTAAAAATAAATAAATAAATAATACTAATATTAAAATAAATGAAGAAACAAACATATATATATATGTATATATATATATATATTTATAAAAATAAATAAATAATAATAATAATATCAAAATAAATGAAAAAACAAATATATTAATAAATATATAAATTATAAAAAATAAAAATATTAAAACATATATATATATATAATAGAAAAATGGAATTGAATGGCAAATTTTACTATATAGATTCACTTTTACACTTCTACAATTGAATGATATATATCCAAAAAGTAAAGTAAAAGATTTAGAAATTTAAAATAAGTGTTGAAAATCCTGTAAAAAAATTATATATTGGAGATTTGTAGTTTAGTTTTACATTTGTATGTATAAGGGAGTTAATTCATTACTATTTTGCAAGAGTTGTCCCACGTTCTAGGAAAAAGGAAATTAGACTAAATTTAATTTTTTTTTTAAATCGTTAGTGAATTAAACTATGAATTTACATAACATTTTACTAAAATCATAACAGCATTAAATAGTTTCAGATTAAATAGACAATGATAATATAAACAAATTTAAAAATTTAAAAAAAATTAAATTAAACAAGAATTGAAGAACGTTCATTAAATTTACTGCGTGCTACGCACAATCTGGCTAGGGTATAAATCAAAACATATTTAGCCGTAAATCATAAAAATAAATTTTTTAAAATAATTTTTTTTAAATAAATAAATTACAAAAAAGTAAATATTGTTAGAATAAAATAAGATAACAATAGTATATATTAAAAATAATTAAATAACTATCAGGAAAAAACAATTAATTGAACACCGCTCTTGGCTGTTATCCTTACCTCCCCCTGAATAAACAATAAATGTTTTCTTCTTTCTTTTCTCTCTCTTTTTTTTGCTCTTCTTTATATTTTTATTTTTCATTGAATATGTGGCACTTCATCAGTGGGTTCAAATATAAAATATAAAAAATAAAAAAATAAATGAAATATGTAGTTAAAATAATTTTTAAAAATCAGTTATAGTTTTAATTTTATTAGATTTGCTGCGGATATTAATATTTACTGCGTTATAAGCAATATTGCCATTCACACGTTTTTTGAGATTTGAAACACCTACCATTTGACAAAGAGGTCTTCCTCGAAATATATTATGGAACACGGTCACACAGATAAGATCAGTGTTGAAGTTTTGCCTAATCAAGTAAGATTTGCTATATAGGAAAAAAAAATTAATAAAAAAAATTTTTTTTTTAAACAATATATAATTAAGATCACTTGTTTTGTCTTACTTCTCAACGCCGACATATTTCCATTGCTTGCATTGTGATAGCCTTCTAATACTCCTCTATATACGTATTACACACAATGCTTCAAGCAAACTACCTCTCCTTATTATATATATATATATATATATATATATATATATATATATATCGACACATGCCTGATCAAAGACGACGGAATTTTCTCAATTCGTTATTGTTTTAATCGTCTCGAGTCGGCGAGCAAGTTTCCGTGTCACCGATGGTAATTCATGGAGTATCCGAGAGTTCTGTTTTCAGTCATCTGAAGCGCTTTCGATTGCCGCGATCGTTTTCTTTTAACTAGACGTCTATCGATTGCTGCCAATTCCGTACTTATGATATTTCGAGATATTATGTACCTCCTTCACATATGTAAAAACGTTATTGAGAAAAGATGTTTCCAAATCGGAGAAAAAGAGAGAGAAAGAGAGGGAGAGAGAGAGAGGAAGAGAGAGAGGGGGATAGAGAAGAGAGAGAAAGGGTTAGAGAGAGAGATACAGACAGATTGAGAGAGAGAGACACGTTTTCAAATCGGAGAGAGAAAGAGAGATACAATCAGACGGGCAGAGTTGTGAGAAAAATATCTAAGATGAGAACAGTAGTCCGAATATTCCAAATTATCAAATTATCAATCCTCATCTAAAAAGTTCCGGAAGATAAAGTGCATTTGAAGGATTTGAATGCAAAACGCGATGAACGCCATTTTCAAAACTGCAAAGCTGTTACTACAAAAAGTGTTGAATTTTAACACTTTTACCACGTGTTTTACACAATGTTATATCCTCATAAGTTTTTGTTTTTTTTGCTTTCAATTAAACTAAGCCTTTAGTCGACGTCTAGATTTGATACATCCGTCTTTTTTATTGTGTAATTTCTCAATTTCAAGAAATTAGATTTATCGCGTTTTGCATTCGAACTATTCATTTGTTTCTCAGTCGAACATGTCGTATGCGCCTGCACCTACGATCAAGTTTGACACAAGGTCGTCAAATCCGCTGTCCTGAACGAGTAATTCTACGGCATTCTATGATTTTGTGTTCGTCTCTATACGTAGAATCCCTGGCAATTCTCGAAAAGGACGCTATTTTATTCGAAATTGAGCTGGCAAAGGCAGGCAATCGGCAGATGTTTTTTTTTTTAAAGCCAGAGAAAAGAAAGATGGCGGAAGAAGAAAGGAGCTGGTTAGAAAGATTTAAGAGAAAGTAATACTTATGCTAATATTAATCCTACTATCGGGACAATAATAGTAATAGAACAATATGGCCGAGGAGGAAACGAGAGAAAATTGCATTCAGATATATGATAGAATCCGGACATTCAATATGGCTGTCGGTCTACTTCCGCTTCCGGTATTTGATCATCTTTATTTATTGTAAGAAAATATTAAAAGGCAAGGAGAATAAATCGATAGCACAAAGTGTAATTCGAAGTACAGACAGACACAATGACTCCGAAAAGCAAACTTCTCCTAAATAGAAATAAATGTTGGCACCCTTCACTCTATAATAAAAGGCAATGTGTATTTATTTATATATATATATATATATATATATATATATATATATGTGTGTGTGTGTGTGTGTGTGTGTGTGTGTGTGTGTGTGTGTGTGTGTGTGTGTGTGTGATGCCATCCAGCGTTGCTGAATTTAAATTGTCAACGACTTCCTGGGTCAATGCGAAAAATGTTCTATGCGCGTTTCTCCGCCGTCTTTTTAAAATTCTCTTCTTTCTCGAGCTTTTTTCTCCATTTGCTTTTGACTCCTGAGGATGATTCGACGAAGAATCAAAAACGTTCGTGAAACCTGTGAAACTTATGGAACATTTATAATTTATTCTTATCTTAATACGAAAAAGACCATCAGAAAAATGATAAATCAAAAAGATATAGTTAAACAGACGAATTCTGTTATTTTTAACAATGTTAGCATCTGAAATTGTTAGTTTCATGCACTGATGAGAGCAATAAACTTGAAACGCTAGCGTCTGTAGGTATTAATAAGTTAATATTTATTTATAAATATTATACTAAGCCCCTTTAAGAAATTAAACCTGACCACTCTCGGGGATGTTAAAAATAGACTGTCGAAAAGCTCCGAATGCAAAGTTCCGAATACGTTCGTAGAACACTCTCGACTAGTCTTCTATCTGTGCCCGCTTCTATGTACACATAGATTTTAATTTCTCTTAATTACGTGACACTTTCCGTTGGCCGAGTGGATATGGCGACTGCTTGCAGATTCTAGGCTGACTTTGTGAACCGTCTGAAATTGTTACTTTCCTGCACTGATGAGAGCAATAAGTTTGAAACGCTAGCGTCTGTAGGTATGAATAATTTTATATATATATATATATAGTCTCGGAAGTTTCTCAACCATTAAAACTATATAAAAAATTAAAAAATATATAAAAAAAAAAAATTTAAAAAAACTTATAGTCTCAAGTCTTCCAGTGGAAAATTACTCATGTAAGTCAATTTATTTTTTACAGTTATTATATTAGTTAGTTTCTAACACTATTTTAAGGGATCATCAGTTGTTTACCATGAAAAACTGTTTCATATATATATATATATATATATATATATATATATATATATATATATATATATCGTACCAAAATATACTTATTTAAGCTACACAAAAACGTTTGTATTTCATTCCCGGGGAGATCATCAGGCTAATAGCTCTAAGTCCGGCTCACTGTTGAACTGAATATATATTCAGTATTTACTATATGTAGGGGCGCCTCATAATACGCATTACGACCAAGTAACTAGCTTGCATGCATAAGGATTCTTATTTTGAGAGTCTTTAATGCCTTTTCAGTCAAATATCTTTCAAAGCATTTAATGCTGCGTGTGTTATGTTTTACTCTAACTATTTCCACTGTCTTTGTTTCAGCAAGAAGAATTTTTCCACAGTGGTAAAATGTGATCCAAGCTCGGGAAAGTGGGATTGAAAAGTCAGCGTCCTAGAGGAAGATAACTGTCGCCTACAAAAAAGCGATTAGCAATAAACTAGGGTGAGAAGGCAGAACCTCCTAGAACTGCACATGACAATACCTCAGACTGGCAGAATCAATGTCTGAAAGCCAAGACGGTACCGGTCTGCAGAGTGTAGCATCCATCGGAACAGATACTACATTCTTATCTTAGGTAAAAGGTCAGAGAGGGATCATCGTTTTAACAAGAACTCAGCAAAACCACTGTCTCGCAAAGCCTATACAACCGGCTTCTATTTGGTCATACTAGATAGTTCATGTATTCCGCGACATTGTTCGACTAGCTCACAGTATCTGTTGTTCTTGCACTCATTCCTCAGTGTGTAGTATTCCTCTCATGACACGGACAACTCACAAATTATGCACTGGTTCGTTCTGTCAGATCTGGTCTAAGCGATGTCACGGTTATGTGTCTATTGAATGTTAAATGGATTAATGATAGGGTTTCGTTTGAAAATTTAGTAGAGATTCCCGAGTTCAACATGAAGAAGGCATAAGTTTATAAGACTCATATAATGAAAGTCGAAGGTTACATCGGCCGAAACGTTATGAGAATAAAATCTAAGATAAGAACAGTAGTTCGAATAATCCAACTAACCCGCTTTATAACAGAGAGTTAAAACACAAATCGTCAAATTATTCTTTAGGATAATAAGTAAACATTTACCTAAAATCAAAAGCTATCAAAAATCAAGGGAGGCGCGAGAGCGCTCTTTCCCTTAATAGACTTCAAAAACGGCCTATGCTAGAAATCTAATTTCTTTGATCAATCATAACTCAAAAACCAATTAACCAAATTACTTAAAAGTTTGCACAAAATTTTTATTTCATAGGTTCTATAAGTGTGTAGAATTTCAGCATCTTTAGGCAAGGCAACCCAGAGATACAGAAAGGTCAGGCATGATTTTGTGTTATCCGTGTGTACGTACGTATGTGCCACCCTGTATCTCATCAACTATTTGATGGATTCAGCTGATTTTTGACAGAGATAGAGGTTCTAGGGTCTAGTTGATGGCATTTTAATCACAGTTTACCATATACCTTAGTTTTCCAGAAAATTCCCAAAAACCTTATAAATGATCATTGTCTTGAGGCATAGCCTTTACAAAAGTAGTGACATTCCATGATAAATGCCAGTATACTGAAATCATATGCCCTTAATAGGGTTAAGATGAAAATTCATATACACTAAATGTACAAAAGCAAGGAAATTCCCAAATTTTTACACTTTTATTGTCATTAAGGGTATGCGAACACAACAGGGCTATGTATTTTACTGGTAGGAATTTTTCTTCAGCGCACCTCACATACTTCATCCACTCATGCATAGAGATTTATACTGTAGTGATGTGATACTGAAATGGTTTGGTTGATATGTAGTCATACCCTAAATGACAATAAAAGTGTAAAAATTTGGGAATTTCCTTGCTTTTGTACATTTAGTGTATATGAATTTTCTGTATACTGGTATTTATCATGGAATATTAATAGCATTAAGTTTTTTATACCATGGATGAAATGAAATCAACAATAAATAAACATAATAAAAGTAATTAAAAATACTAACAGTAATAATAATGCTAATGCTATTTGGGGGAAACCCATTTCTCTCGAATCCTTTTGAAACCACTTTTTTTTTCAAAATGATGATGGTTCCGATATGAACTTTCTACAATTCAAATATCGGGTGTTTTCTATGGGGTCCAACAATTGCAGAAAAAAAAAGAGGTAAAAAAAACAAAAAACAAATACTCAACAAATAATTGTTACGAAAGGTAAGATAAGGTACTCTTCTACTAACATGGATAAATTTATTTGTATTTTAACTTATTTTAAAGCGTTTTTTTGTTCAAAACAAACCTTGTGTCTACCTGTTTCGTGAGAAAGAAAACCAAAATAGCTGTTCATAAGCCCTGCATGGGTATCGTTCATAATCGGGGAAAATCGAAAAATAGACAAAATAATGTTAGAAACACATCGTATAAATGTCACAAATCGTGGGGAAATGTAATGTGCTATCAGTATTTTGTTTACTTTTCGTTTTTTGAGCGATTATCGAAACTCTGTAATTTCAGCCTCTTTTTATTTTTCTTATTTCTAACTGAACAGGTGGACACCAGGTTTGTTTTGAACAAAAAAAAACTCTTTGAAATAAGTTAAAACACAAATAAGTTTATCCAGGTTAGTAGAAGAGTAACTTAACTTGCATTTCGTAACATTTATTTGTTGAGTTATTTGGGTTTTTTTACCGCTTTTTCGTTCTGTTAACTGTCGTTAAAAATGTCCCAAAATCCATATGATTTTTATAAAGTACTGACCTTCAAATCGTAAGTGTCGGATTATTAGTTTACAAATTACACTTTTTTAAGGTAAGCTGCTTAAGCAAATTTTCAAAACAACAAAAATCTGAATTTCGTGTGTTGATAAAGCATTGCTTTCTGATGGTAAAAAATACTGTTCAACCAAAGCAATGGCTTTATAAGTGTTATTAGGACTCTGCTCCGTCGGAAACAACGGTTAAGAAGTGACTTTACTCCTACAAAGATTGTTAATAAATGTGATACAGTCGTCCAGACGGAACTCGATTCTGGCTTGAAGCTGTTGCTTGTCTAGTCGCACTGAAGAGCTGTGCCATAGCGAAACAGTCTGTCAGTGGATGAATATATGATGATTGCCACTTCTTTACAGAAGAAGGCCATCCCCATAAGATTGCAATGCCCGGTTGTGGGCATGCAGATGGCTTAGCAGGCCCGACTTACTTTTACAAGTCTTGCTGCAGATATGACACAGAAGGCCACTGGTGTCCGTTTGTGAGTAGCTATAGTAAACTCATGTTTGACACTTGTATATTAGGTTCCTTTTTTTTCTTATCTTTTTGTTTTTGCTAAGGATGGGGCATCCTACCGGATGCTAAACATTCACTTGCTATTTTCGACACTCCAGCCGAGAGATATTTTTAAGATTCCAACTGTCCCTTTAAGTGCAATTGTTTGTACCTCTCTTGCACTTGGTTTACCGGGTACATTCGCCAGGTAGCCTTTGAAATTATTTTTCATTAGTCCGGTTGTTCCTACAATTACTGGGAGTATGGAGATCTTCTTAAGATTCCAGTTTCTTTTCATAGCATGTGACTCCTCAGTAGACAAGCTCTTGAAAGACAGACTGCCACATAAACCACACCTAAGGTTGAAATGTGGCTGAGAAGTTTCGCACTGATTGCTTCCGTACATTTAAAAATGGAGTACCCTATACGCTTTTCCTCAAATCTGTCACAGCCATCATAGATACACTTGCGCTAGACCGATCGCTACAGAGACATCGTCTCTCAGTTCTCCACGTTCATATCAAGGGGTTTCAGGTGTTTTTTTTTTATTAATCTTTAAAACGTAACTTAGGTTTGTATCTCTGACGTTTTCCATGCAGCAGTTCCCCATATAACAGTTGCTTAGGGAGCCTGTAATCTCCCATCCTAACTAAGTGCCCTGCCCAGCGCATCTGATCACTTCTATGCTCGGCACTCCAGCTTGCTAGAAAGAGAGTGAGTTGAGACAAATAATTTTTCACATTATTTATTTCAGTTCCAAAGAATTCAAGATCAAAAAATGATTTGGCGTACGATCGTTTCTAAAACGATTGGGAATTCTTTCATTTTTTAATTCCAATATGTCAATTCTTTGGTGCCTTTTACAAAAGATCACTAATTTAACTCTTAATGTCATATATATATATATATATATATATATATATATATATATATATATATATATATATATATATAGGTCATTTGGTTTTTTAACGTGGTTGCTTATACGTTGTTTATACGTCTGAGGAGACCTAATTAAAGGGTCAAAATAATTTATAATGTATACAACCTTAATGTGTGTATAGTTTTTTTTCCTTTTAATAATTCTGTTTTGCTCTGTTTAAATGTACATTGAGCTCTTTTATTCGAATTCTCAACGCAATATTGAAATCTAAACACACACTATATATATATATATATATATATATATATATATATATATATATAAAACATTAGGTTTTATCTACATACATATACGTTTCATCCTTACAGGAATCATCAGTGTATGGATGATTATTTATCCGGTCGCAGGACTCAAACTCCGCAACACGAGTTATGTTATTAACTCAAATGCCAACGCTCCAGCCCACACGGCCGCTATAAACAACACGATGAGATTAAACCTATTACAGGCCACCGCCGTAAAGAGTGTTCGACTGTTGAAGGAACATGCATTAAAGCTCGGATGACGGCTGTGTTAATACTACTCACTACAGTGCCCATCCTAGATTTGGGAAGCGACAAATAATTAATTATAAAATATTTGTTTTTATCTACATTCGTATACGTTTCATTCTTACAGGAATTGTCAGTATAGAGATGATTATTCATACTGATCGCAGAACATTTACTTTTCTTGTCCTACGGTAGTATATGTTCTGTCTTTTGTCGGAGGAGAGGAAATCCTTCTTGACTGAAGCAATTTTTACTTTTGATCTATCCAGAGTGCCCCTTTTGGCAGGGCTGGATATCCTCCGCAAAAAAATCCGACCTCGTGTTGTTAACCTGGGGAGGCAAATAAATAGGGACTCATCAGTGTGGCAAGACGTAGTGTGGGAAAGAGTGAGAGAGGAGAGAAAAGAGAGGAGAGGAAGATACAGACAGACCCAGGGAGGTGGGAAAAGGGAGAAAGATGTGGTAGATTGATAAATAAGAGAGTGGATAAATTATAATAAGGACGAGGAGAGAGAAGTTCCTTTCTTTCTTGACAAAAACGAGTCTCGCTTTATCTTAAGGGAAGCCAAGGTATAAAAAGTAGTCCCGCGCTATGTCTGGTGGAATTGGCGGAGGCGGCGGCGGAGAGGTTGTTATTTGTCTGATGGACAAAATGCCTTATACATTATTCATTCGCGCGGTAGCTACTCCATCGGGCTTAACAAATAAAATGGAAATGAATAAAAAATAAATAGCAAGGGAATTTCTATAATGACGGCCCGAGTCTCCCGTCTCTCCCGTGTGATCTGGGACCCTGGCAAGTCAGTGAAAGTTTTATAAGGCCTAAAAGGATGAATATGAGTCGCTTGGGTGTCGAGGGCTGGTTAAGTGGAAGAAAGAGATAGACAGAAATAGAGATAGATAGAGAGAGAGAGGGAGAGAGAGAAAAGGAGAAAGAGAGAGAGAGAAAGAAAGAGAAAGAAACTCAGAGAGAGAGAGAGAGAGAGAGGGGCAAAGGACAGGGGGAAAATACGTTGAGATGTGATAGGGAAAGACGACTCGGTAAAGGGACTCCCAATGGGGGAAACACGATTCAAAATATCGAATGACCTATTGACCCTATAAGAAATCCTTCCCGGATGATATAAAGGTTAGTCATTAAATAGAGAGTAACCTCCCTTACTATTATAGAATTTCCCGCCTTCTCTCTCTCTCTCTCTCTCTCTCTCTCTCTCTAAGTGCGCTTCTTCCTTTTAGATGCGTCCAAACTTCCATATAAGAGGTTCTGTCCGTCGATCTGTAACGCTTAAGTTTAACACACAATTTTTGCCATTCCCTATTTACTTGCTTACCCACGAGGCCAATGATGCAATCGCGTCTGAGATGGGTGTATTTGTTTTTGACACCATGCTCTATTATCGACATGCGTGCAAATCGAACACCCACATATCCAAGAAATTAGAATATGACCCCCAGTCTGTAGTAGAATCTGGCCAAAATTTGATGGTAACATGTAATGCTACTAAGACAAAGCTCCTTTTCAAAATTTGATGGTTACATTTAATGCTACTAAGAGAAAGCTTCTTTCCTTTAACAATTATAAGAAACCATTCCAACCACCGATTGCACACGGTTGAGAGCACCCTTCCCGAGTGTTAAACGTTCAAATTCCTCAGTCTAACATGCACAGACAACACAAGAAAACTCTGGAATAGAATAAAAATTAAGTATTGCTCCATTCGAAAAGATTTTTACTAATTATAAGACATTCATAGCAAAGGAACTTGACTTCCTACCACAACGGAAAATGACTTTCATTTCTTCCTCCATGTGCCTAGCATCAGGCGGAATTACCATGGACAGAGTTTCTTTCCATGGTCTTCCCGTCTGTGGAGAGAGTAGAAAGTGGACCAAGGAGAGTAGAAAGTGGACCAAGGAGAGTAGAAAGTGGATTAAGGAGAGTTGAAAGTGGACCAAGGAGAGTAGAAAGTGGATTACGGAGAGTAGAAAGTGTGCAAAGGAGAGTAGAAAGTGGACCAAGGACAGTAGAAAGTGGACAAAGAAGAGTAGAAAGTAGATTAAAAAAAAATAGATAGTGGATTAAGGAGAGAGTAGAAAGTAGATTAAGGAGAGTAGAAAGTGGGCCAAGGAGAGTAGAAAGTTGACCAAGGAGAGTAGAAAGTTGACCAAGGAGAGTAGAAAGTTGACCAAGGAGAGTAGAAAGTTGACCAAGGAGAGTAGAAAATGGACCAAGGAGAGTAGAAAGTGGATTAAGGAGAGAGTAGAAAGTGGATTAAGGAGAGTAGAAAGTGGGCCAAGGAGAGTAGAAAGTGGGCCAAGGAGAGTAGAAAAGTGGACCAAGGAGAGTAGAAAGTGGACCCAGGAGAGTAGAAAGTGGATTAAGGAGAGTAGAAAGTGGACCAAGGAGAGTAGAAAGTGGATTAAGGAGAGTAGAAAGTGGATTAAGGAGAGTAGAAAGTGGGCCAAGGAGAGTAGAAAGTGGGCCAAGGAGAGTAGAAAAGTGGACCAAGGAGAGTAGAAAGTGGACTCAGGAGAGTAGAAAGTGGATTAAGGAGAGTAGAAAGTGGACCAAGGAGAGTAGAAAGTGGATTAAGGAGAGTAGAAAGTGGATTAAGGAGAGTAGAAAGTGGGCCAAGGAGAGTAGAAAGTGGGCCAAGGAGAGTAGAAAAGTGGACCAAGGAGAGTAGAAAGTGGACTCAGGAGAGTAGAAAGTGGATTAAGGAGAGTAGAAAGTTGACCAAGGAGAGTAGAAAGTGGATTAAGGAGAGTAGAAAGTGGATTAAGGAGAGTAGAAAGTGGACCAAGGAGAGTAGAAAGTGGACCAAGGAGAGTAGAACGTGGATTTAGGAGAGTAGAAAGATGACCAAGGAAAGTAGAAAGTGGATTAAGGAGAGTAGAAAGTGTACCAAGGAGAGTAGAAAGTTGACCAATAAGGGTAGAAAGTTTACCAATGAGAGTAGAAAGTAGACCAAGGAGAGTAGAAAGTTGACCAAGGAGAGTAGAAAGTGGATTAAGGAGGGTAGAAAGTAGACCAAGGAGAGAGAAAGTAGACCAAATAGAGAAGAAAGTGGACCAAATAGAGTAGAAAGTGGACCAAGGAGAGTAGAAATTGGATTAAGGAAAGTAGAAAGTGGACCTTGGGGTTACTTTAGGCACACTCATAGCTCTCGCTTCATTTATGTGGTCCTTTAGTCATCACATACGATGAACGATGTTTCTGACAAAGGGGGATGAAGTGCTGCTTTCTGGGTTAGAATCTATCTATTTATCGTTGGCTAGTTTTTTACCTTTTTTTTAGCTCCGTACATCAAGTAGCTTTTGGCTTTTTCTGGAGCGATTTCCGTAAAAAAACACATTACCGCAAAAATGCTCCGCTGCAGATTACAATATGGTCGTCTTCAAATCCAATGTCAACAAATTCCATCTCATCAATTCTTATCCTCGAGTGGCCCTTGACCTTGATAAGTGGTCATCCAATAATAAAGAATCCTTCTCGTTTAGAACTGAACAGATACCACACTTTAAATTATTAATTATAAAAACAAGGGAAACACTTTAAATTATTAATTATAAAAAAGAGAAAACAAACTTTAGAAATGAGGCACAAGGCTATCAAAGTGTTGAGAGTTGTGTCGGTAGTCATCCACTACCATTACACTTTGATCGTAGTCTGAACATTGGTATTTACTGGCCTCCAACAACAGCAAGGGGTGGCACAATGTCGAAACATTGGAAAAACCAACTCTGTCGTTTACAAAAATAGCCGTGAATTGACTCACTGGAATTCCCTGGTAGGAACGTCTCAGGCAATCGGAAATGAACTACCCCCTCCAGGAAGAGGGGCGATAATTTCAGGTAGGATGTACCTCGTACGATAGACCCAAACTATACATCATTCCGAAAAAAAAAGGTTAATGATTCAAGTCAGAAACTAGGTTGCCAGAATGATGCCAAGAAGATCTAAGGCTGGTATTAAAGTAACTGGTGAACAGTCTGAAGGTTCGTCATTCTGGCGCGCTTAAGTTTCAAATAATATTTTCTAGAAGATTATATGCCTATCTTAAAGTATTTATGTACGTCGTTCTCTCACGGTTAGGTTTGAAATAGCATTTTCGTCGGTCTGTCACGGTAAAGCTTGAAATGGCATTTTTGTTGGTCTGTCACGGTTAAGTTTGTAAAAGCATTTTAGTGGGTCTGTCACGGTTAGGTTTGGAATATCATTTTCGTCGGTCTGTCACGATTAGGTTTGGAATATCATTTTCGTCGGTCTGTCACGATTAGGTTTGGAATATCATTTTCGTCGGTCTGTCACGGTTAGGTTTGGAATATCATTTTCGTCGGTCTGTCACGGTTAGGTTTGGAATATCATTTTCGTCGGTCTGTCACGGTTTAGTTTGAAATAGCCTTTTAGTTGGTTTCTCACGGTTTAGTTTGAAATAGCATTTTGTTGGTCTGTCATGGTTAAGTTTAAAATAGCATTTACATCTATCTGTCATTGTTAAGTTTGCAATAGCATGTTCGTTAGTCTGTCACGATTTAGTTTAAAATAACATTTTCGTTGGTTTGTCACAGTTAAGTTTGAAATAGCATTTTTGTTGATCTCTCGAAGTAAAGTTTAAAATAGCGTGTTTGTTGGTCTGTCATGGTTAAGTTTAAAATAACATTTTCTTCGATTTGTCGCATTTAGTTTGAAATAGCATTTGTGTCGGTCTGTCACGATTACGTTTGAAATAGTATTTTCGTCAATCTGTCACGTTTAAAATAATATTTTTAGATCAATTTACATACCTATATAAGAGGATCTGCTCGTCCGTCTATTAATTACGTCGGTTTGTTCTTAAGTTTGAAATATCATTTTTAGACGCGTTTTCTACAGTTTGAACTATTATTTTAATCGCTAAGCGCGCAGATTGAATGGACGTATCTTTAAAATTGATCCTTTTTTTTCTCTTCTTTTTTCCTTTCCTTTCTTTTTGCGTTTTGCCTGCCCTTTCCTTTTTCTCTCTCTTTTCATCGTTTTTATATCTCTTAGACTTTTCTTTTTTCTTTTCTTTTCTAGTCTTGACAGTTACTCTCTATACTTCTACCCTCTCTTTCACTCACAGTTTTATTACGCGTTTTCTTTCTTTCTTCTTCGTCTTCTTTTTTTTACTACTGAGTTATCAAGGTCTAAAAACCATTCGAGGATAAGTGTTAATGAGATGCATAGATTGACAGCTGAATAGTGAATAGTATAAAAGGATTGAAAATCTCCACATACGATCTACTTAAAACAACAGCTGACCCTGGAAAACAGCAATTCTTCCTCCTTTGTCAAAAAAAAAATCGCTCATAGAATGTGAGGACTAATGAACAAAATATGGGGAAGCGAGAGTTACGAGGCCGTTAAAAGTAAAACAATTGCTCACTTTCTACTCTCCTCCTCTTCTTTTTCATTATCTTCTTCAATCTTTCCCAATTCTTCTTCATCTTTTTCCCTTTCTTCTTCTTTTTTTATTATTTCCCAATTTTGTCCAATTTTTCTTCTTCCTCTTTGTTTTCGTCTTTCTTTTTTCAATTCTTTCTCTTCTCTTTATTTTCCAATATTTTCTTTCTTCCTCATCTTATTTCCCCCCTCCTTCTCTCCTCATTTTCATCCTCCTCTTTTTTTTCTTTCATCAATTCCTATTTATCTACGTCTTTATATTTTTCTTACATTTTCTATTCTCTCTCTTATTTCACCGCATCTTATGATTAGTCGTGTTTATTGCGCCATCATTTTGATTTTCACAACCTTTTTGAAAATTCCTAACCAAGGCCATCCGTATAACAGGCCAGGTGATCATGCAATCGGTGTGTTTGTACAGGAAGCGATGTGATTTTTATTAGATAATTGACTTAGCAGTTAAAAGAGAAAGAAAATTACCCTGTGAGATTAGTTTTATTTTTTTTATCACACTAAATAATAAGAACCACAGCTAATTGATAAATGTGACACTTATCGACGAATTCTTATACAAGAAGAGACAGATAAGTGAATAAACAGAGGCATAAAATTTGTATTTATTAGATAAACAACGCTGTCAATATAAAAAGAAATCCTTTAAAAGATAATATGAATCCTTTACAAAATATATAAAACCAACGAACAAATCTGGCTGAAGAAATTAAAACAGTATTAACTACTGTTCTATTTTTTTTTTTAAATTAATGGCGAAAAAATAGTTCTGAATAAAATTCAATTTTGACTTTTGACTTTACTAACTTATAATCCAAATGTTATCTATATATTAATACGATAGCGTGTGTGTTCGTGTGTCACGCTTACATCAAACGCATTCAAGTCACCTAATGATCGTAATATTTTCAAGTATTTCCCTTTGGCGCAACGGTTAGCGATGTAGGATTTTGACTTTGTTTTTATACGTCGGCCCGACTGGTTTATAGTTCGATCTCAACCGACCTATAAGATTTTTTTTCTACATTGAAGGGGGGGAGGGAGGGGACGACCGGGAATACACATATTAATTTAAAAAAATAAATATACAAGTCAAATCTTTTTTTTTTTCAAACATGTATAGGTTAGGAACAAGATAATTAGTATTGAAAACATCATGTTGTGTAATTTACACGGGTCCCGCTAGTAATATAGTAATATAATACAGAACCTCAACTGAAATAAATTTGATGGGTTAGAATCCCCTTTCAGAATGAAATTTTACTATGTTTGCAGCTAAAAAGATATCTGATGATTGAAAATCTTTCTTTAAAGTAAAACACCCGAGTTGCATGATTGCCTGGCCTGTTATAGGGATGGCCATGTTTTGAACACATTTAACAAAACAGTTTAAATAAACTGCCAAAGCACTTCATTAAAATCTCATCCCTTGTTTAAATTCTTACCCTAATTTTATCCCGCTTTTTTCTCATATTTTATATTATGTTTATATATCTTACTGGGTGTATCTACCCGGCGTTTCTCGGGAGTGTATTTACTGGTGATTTGTTTTGCTTTAATTTCATTTTTTAAGTATGCCAGTTTGTTTTCAAAATTTATTATTTTTTGTTCTAATTTAGAGGAAGTAACTTTGTATTGACGAATACAGAATGACATCCTTCTTTTTAAAAAATAGCGGCATTTTTAATTTTTAAATAATTCTGACAAGGACAAAAAATTTTCTAGGAGGAATTAAATCGAATTACATTTATTCTTGCTAACTGCTGCAACGATCTATAAGAAAAACTGACGAACAAAAATCAAATATTGATTTCGTAGGAGGTAAGCTATCGATGACAAAGAAACGATGAACAGGCTGACTTTATTTGTATAATTTAGTTATTCGGACTACATTTTGTATCTTGAATGTTATCATCACAAGGACTCGTGGCGCCGTGGATATAGTACTATGTTACATTCAGTTCAGTTGTGAAGGTTCAATCCACGGTGCGGGCGATACGAAGAATTGCGAATTACTGAAGACTACATCCCAGTCATGGCAGATGGAACGAGAGCATGCTACCCCCGTGGATTAAATAAAGGGTTCCGTTCAAAATTCTGTTCAGATTCCCGAGTTCGACAGAAATATTCCCGGGTTCGAAGAGATACACCTGAAGAAGGTCGGAGGTTACAGCGGCCGAAACGTTGTGATGATAACACTCAAGATGAGAAATGTAGTCCGAATAACCAAAATTATACAAATTACAAAAAATCAGAAATATACGACTGACTTTACTTTTTATATTAGATTTTTTTTTAGTCTTTTATTTTTCGTGTTATTATTCTTGTTTATATTCTTATTAGTATTTATTGATTAGGTGTTTTCACAAAAGTCATTATCAGTGATTGCTCACTGGCAATAATAAAGGGTGTTTGCTGGAGTCATTCTCCACCTCTTTCGATAATAGTTGCAAATAATTTCGCGTTATCGCGACAGCGGTTTACCAGTGATTTCTCGTTAGTAACGAATGTTGGTCTTCTCTGAAATTTTAATGAGGTTCCACAAGGTTCTAGTACGCTCTGCTATTTTCCAGTAGGGGTCTGGTTAGTGTCCTCCCTCCTCGGTCTTTCCATTCTCCTTGAAATGTTTTGATTATTTGGTGAGTGTGTCTTTTTTTTTAGGGGGGGGGTATTTATGGGATTTCTGGCAGTTTCAGTTCCTTTGGTTTCATGAAATCTCTTTTTTCTATTTTTTTCCTAATTCTATTTCAACTCGTCCGTGGTTGGTTCGCGTTACCTGATTATGTAGATTAGTTTCCGCATTTGAAGATTTTCCTTAGTATATTACCTATCTCTATTAGTGTTGTGTGATGTATGGTGCCAATCCTTCCTTTGGTTCCAATTCCTCCTAGTCTTTTTTCCCAGGATTTTCGGAACGTTTCCTAGTGCTCCTGCAGTTATTGGTATTACAGTGATTTTCTTCGTGTTCCATATTATTATTTTTTCATTATTGTAATCATCATTATTATGATGAGCATCATTATATTATTAGAATTATTATTATATTATTATGATTATTTATAATAATAGTATTATTATCCTTGTCATAATTGTTTGTATTATTATTAGCATCATTACAATTATTATTATATTAGTAGTAGTATTATTATATTATTAGTAGTATTATTATATTATTATGATTATTTATAATAATAGTATTATTATCCTTGTCATTATTTTTTGTATTATTATTAGCATCATTACCATCATTATTATTATATTATTAGTAGTATTATTATATTATTATGATTATTTATAATAATAGTATTATTATCCTTGTCATTATTTTTTGTATTATTATTAGCATCATTACCATTATTATTATTATATTAGTAGTAGTAGTATTAATATTATTATTAATATAACAATAGTATACGTTTTATAGTTCTTATTACCTGAGAGTGCCAAGTCCGAATGTAGTTCATTCCATGGAAACACTTTCTACTTACGATGTTGGCAACCTTCATGTGGTCCGTCCCGATGTCTCTCTAGAAAAGGATTCTAACTAGAAAGATTTCGGGGACACTAATGCCAATAATAGGATCATCTGATTCATATGAAATGAATGAATGAATGAATCTTGTTCTTTTGTTTTGACATTGCTGTAAAGTATTCTTAATAATAATAATAATAATAATAATAATAATAATAATAATAATAATAATAATAATAATAATAATAATAATAATAATAATAATAATTATTATTATTATTATTATTATTATTATTATTATATTTGCTTCTGTTTCTTCTCATTATTACTATATCTTATTCTTAATCTTTATCTTTCCTTTTCTCCTTTTTTTTCTTATTGTTATTCTATGTTATTCTCATTCTTCATATTATTATTCTCATTCTAATTCTTATTCTTATTCTTATTCTTATTCTTATTCTTATTAGTTTTTCAATCTTATCCATCTAATGACTAAATGTCAATATTAATCTACTAAATTATTCCGTACTTTCATTCTAATTCTCCCTCGTATTTTTATCGCATTCTTATATCCCTACCTTTATCCGATCGTTTAATTTCGAACATATTTGACAGATAAAACGACAATAAATAATGTAACAAGTGTATTTATCAACATTTTATGGCCTATTTAAATTCTAACCTCATGCCATCTATGTTGTTCAAAATATCGTTTTCCTTTTTCTTTCTTTTTGTCTTACAACATTTGATATTTTCTTGTACGGTCTCATTCATCTCGCGTTTCTCCCGTCCCCCCACTACAGCCATTGTTTGGACTCATCTCGAGCGCAATTTAAACTTAATTTCTATTAATATTCATCACGGAGAAGACACGCCCTTCGCTTCTTCTATTTTTCCCTCACTATCTACAATCGCCATTTTGAAAACGAACACAAGACGCAAGAATCTCCACACGGACACAAAACGATTCGAACTACATTCGGCATGGTAGTTTGGTAGTTTTGTTTTACGGCATATCAACCCTTTTTGGGTTATTTAATGCCGAATCTGGTCTTGTTTTCTTCTCTTTTTTGTTTCCTTCCCCTTTTAATATCTGTTTCTATTTAACCCATAGTTGGGACCCTAACAGGTACTACCACTCCGGGTCAGGGTGGACCTGGGAGCAATGGTAATTAAGAGGAGGCTCCACATTCCCCAAAGTCCGTAAGCCAGATCTCACCATCGGATGTAGTTTAAGGTCATATCCAGGACCGGGAGTAGGGTAGGAAAAATAAAAATAAAAAAGGAGAGGGAGAAAGGGAGAGGGGCTGTTGTTTTTGTTTTTGGTTTTGTAGAACATAATTAAGTTTTACAAAAAAAAAAAAAAAAAAAAAAACGTCAATGTAGGTGAATTTCGTCTCAGGGAGCCACAGGGCAGCCTGATCTGGTATCACCAGTCGAACTACATTCTTTGTCGATAAAACTATTAATATATTAAATATAGTGTTTATACACTTTTTTATTAATGACTCACCGCTTATCAAGGCCGAAAGCTACTAGAGGATAATAGTTAACGAGATGAAATGTGGATTAACTAGGTTTTATTATTTACGGTTTATGACAAGTATCTGAAGATGGCTATGTTGTAATCTGTAGGGAAGCAGTTCCGTGGTAATTTGTTCCAGAGACGGGTAGCTCTTTGTGTTGCATAGCCCTCTTAAATTATTCATACCTTCGTATCTTCTCGGTTTTCTCTGTCGTCTAGTGGTTGAACACCTTCCTCGCCTCTGCACTGTAGCGGCCATCTCCGTGAGCTGCCTGTAACAAAAGACCTTTCTCGCTTCATAAGACAACAATCTTTTTCTTTTAATTACTTTTTTTATTCGGCGGCAGTTTCTATTGCCCGTGGAGGTGTTTTGCTATCGTTGAGAGAGAGAGAGAGAGAGAGAGAGAGAGAGAGAGAGAGAGAGAGAGATTTCCGAATATCGTAGTTAGATTATTAATGTATTCCTAACTATTCCTAGAGAGAGGGGGGAAGGATTCTTGCGCCTGTCTTCCCTTTAGGGAAATATCCGTATCCCTACATTGGAATCGTACGTCTTATCAGTTCGCCCTCTGGAAACAGACTGACTCAAATTCGCTTCTCGCGAGAGCAAGTGACGTCACATGTCCCTTCGTTTCTCACGCAGGGCCAGCCCTTCACAGCTGCAGACTGACCTCCCTGAACTCAGGTCTCATCACTCGGTAACCTTGTCATGTCTTCCAGCTCCGACGGTGAGAACCAGCCTTGTTCTGCACTCGACTGCCCCGCGTTAAGTCAAACCCGACTTCCACAGATGCGTCCATGTCTCCAGGGCCATTATCTAACACTCTCATAAAGATTTTTATAATCCCACAAGTTACGTCCGTCATAATATAACATTTGAAACAAGCTATGTTCTTAGAAATGCCGCCTGACACTAGGTACATCGGGGAACAAAGGAAATTGTTGGTAGTTGTGGTGGAATACGAGTTCTTGCTGTGAATGTGTTTAAAATATAAACCAGAGATGTATTATGATATAATAATATAAAAAACGTCTTTATTTAATTTTTTTTTCCAAATAGAAGAAATACAAAAAATTTCGGGCGAGGGGTCTTACATATAACGCACTCTTCCGCCCAACTACCCAATTTATTTATTTTTCATAACAATAAGAAGTAAACAGATAAAAAAGAAAACAGTACAAAGTACGGCGATTTGTGACTTTCATACATTCGTTTTTACTCAGCAGCAAATGAGGCAGTTTGTCATATACGGATGGCCAGAAATGATAAAAAAAAAACTTTCTTTACAAGTAATGCCAATTTCAGACTTGTCCAACGAATGTTTCGTAATAAACAAATAATTAACAGAATACCGGTATTCTGTTAATTATTAACATTCTATTATTAATAATTAACATTCTATTATTAATAAACTTTAAAATTTAAAACAAAAAACAATTTGTGAATCTGTAAAATTTAAAACAAAAAACAATTTGTGAATCTTTAAAATTTAAAACAAAAAACAATTTGTGAAACTTTTAAATTTAAAACAAAACAAACAATTTGTGAATCTTTAAAATTTAAAACAAAAAACAATTTCTGAAACTTTTAAATTTAAAACAAAAAACAATTTGTGAAAACATAAAAATAAAACAATATTATATCGGTATTAAGAATTTTAAACTAAAACAATTTGAGAAAACAATAAAAAAAAGTGTTCAAAACAATAAAATAAAAAACAAACGAATTATTAAAAAAAAATAGATCCGGTATTCTGAAAGTATGAAAGTCACAAATCGCTCAAAGTACAAACAATAAAAAAATACATCAATAACAGCAAATTAGTAATCAATGTACAACAACATGCGGAAATTGTGCACTCCTCACTAAATGAAAAAAAATGCACACTTACCCACTAAACAAACATCAGGTTAGGTTACGATTACTTTAAAATTAGTGCTGTGGTTAGGTTAGTATCAGGGTTGGGTTAGTTTATGGTTAAGGTTTTAAAATAATTACCCCCCTCCCGCCAAAAAAATACAGTTGAAAAAGTGGATTCACTTAATATTTGAAGAAAAACATTAAACCCCGTCTATACACAGAGGAGGGGGAATTGACCTTAACCTTAAGTCAGGAAAAAAATGAAAATGTTGTTTCATTTACTGTTTGTAATAATTGACTGTTCGGCAACGGCTCAGCCATTTCCGCTATGTTCCGTTAACTACAATACTAAACAGTAGGGTCGATATGGATCCCTTCCTATAGAAGCAGCAAAACATCTACCGGCAACAAAGATTGAAGCGTCCATCTTAGATGTCTATTGAGTCACGAACGGCCGCCATGTTGGAACTATCCTGTCTGTCAAAACAACTTTACCTTTCTTTCTTTGTCTCATTAAATACAGATTTATCTTCACGCTAATTGGACAAAAATATATCGTCGCTCTTCACTAAATCCCAGTTTATCGTCAACTGTCACATTGCGGCGTTACGGTGTCCATAGAATCAATGTCCCGTCTACATTATCGTCCGGTCATGACTATTCAAACATGCATTTCTCTTGCTGGAAACTTTTCTTATTATCAACATTATTATTTGATGTCCTAGAAGCATTTCTTTTTTAATCTCTCTTGTCTTCTTGGATTTTTGGAAATCATTGTTTAATTTTGATTAATAAAAGCTTTGATCTGACCTGTTATCCATAGTTTTCGTCTTTGGTTTTAAGCCTATATTATGAACTGACTGTATTTACCCAACGTTGTCCGGGAGTCTTTTTACTTTCATTTTTGTTTCGCGCTTTTTTGTTTCTTGCCTTACATTGTCTTGCCTTAAGTCATCCATCAATTGACAGCGAAACATTAACGGAGTTCGTGCATCACGATACTCGCTCACTCATTGCGACAAGAAGATTCGATTCCGAGAGAGCAGTGTCCTTCTCTAGAATATATATATATATATATATATATATATCAAGGGAGGCGCGATAGCGCTCTACCCCTTAATAGACTTTACAAATGGCCTATGCTGGAAATCTCATTTATTTGATCAATCATAACTCAAAAACTAATGAACCAAATTAGTTAAAACTTTGCACAAATTTTTTATTTGATAGGTTCTATAAGTGTGTAGAATTTCAGCATCATTAGTCAAGGCAACCCAGAGATCCAGAAAGTTCAATCATGAAATCATGTTATCTGTGTGTACTTATGTACGTACATAGTACGTACGCACGTAGGTACGTATGTGCCATCCTGTACCTCATCAACTATTTGATGGATTCAGCTGATTTGGGGCAGAAATAGAGGTTCTAGTGTCTAGTTGATGGCATTTTAATTTCAGTTTACCATATACATTAGTTTTCCAGAAAATTCCAAAAAACCTTATGAGAAGGCATTGTATTGAGACATAGCCTTTACAAAAGTAGTGACGTTCCATGAAAAATGCCAGTATACTGAAATCATATGCCCTTAATAGGGTTAAGATGAAAATTCATATACACTAAATGTACAAAAGCAAGAAAATTCCCAAGTTGTACGCTTTTATTGTAATTAAGGGTATGACTACATATCAACCAAACCATTCCATTATCACATCACTACAGTATAAATCTCTATGCATGAGTGGATGAAGTGTGTGAGATGCGCTGAAGAAAAATTCCTACCAGTAAAATACATAGCCCTGTTGTGCTCGCATACCCTTAATGACAATAAAAGTGTAAACATTTGGGAATTGTTTTGCTTTTGTACATTTAGTGTATATGAATTTTCATCTTAACCCTATTAAGGGCATATGATTTTAGTATACTGGCATTTTTCATGGATATATATATACATATATATATGTATATAAATATGTATGTATATATATATATATATATATGTATATACATATATATATATATATATGTATATACATATATATATGTGTATATACATATATGTATATACATATATATATATGTATATATATATGTATATATATATATATGTATATATATATATATATATATATGTATATATATATATATGTATATATATATATGTATATATATATATATATATATATATATATATACATACATATATATATATATATATATATATATATATATATATATATATATATATATATATATATTTGTAAGTTTTTATAAAAGATATACATTTAGGTATATACCCTTATAATTTCCGAAGTATTTCCAATTGCAAGCTCGATGAAGTTCTATTACAATATTCAGTGCATATATACAGTATATTTGCACTCCAATGACGACGGGAAAAATCAATCCAAAATCATAATTTTAATATTCACTTCAATTTTCTTCTATTTTCATATTTCGGCAAATGCCTGTATTTCTTTTTTAATAATTTCGACAAACAAAACCCCTTTACTTTTGTTTTTCATTTTTTTTCATTTTTTTCCATTTTTTTTAAATTAAAACATTTTCTTACGCGCGTTTCACAGCTAGGTCAAAGGAAAATATATAGAATTCAGTCTAACTTTGCTGATCATCAGAGAAAGAAGTTAATTTACAAATAATAGGAAAATACATTATTGCAAAAACAGGAGAACTGGGAAAAAGGGGAAAAATCATTTGAGTTGTTCTCATGTATTTCGGCTTGCAACATTTGTCTGGTTAAGTCTTCTTCTCGTAGATAAGTGATGAGAATAAAACAGGGAGAAAATGTAATATTTATTAAATCATCTACTTTTCAACACGGGTGATATAAAGAAAACGTTTTCTTTCCTTAATCCATGGATTTTCAAAGATATGATCTTATCATCAGAGGAAATTCGACAGATTAGTCAGTAAATTATTTACTGTAATGCATACATTTCAAAATATAAAAGACATAAAAATATAAACAATTTAAAAAGTTTTAAATATGCAAAGAAAATCATCACCATTGAAGAAGCACACATATATATATATATATATATATATATATATATATATATATATATATATATATATATATATATATATATATATATAGTCTCGGAAGTTTCTCAACCATTAAAACTATATTTTAAAAAACACTTATAGTCCCAAGTCTTTCAGTGCAAAATCACTCATGTAAGTCAATTTATTTTTTACAGTTATTATATTAGTTTGTTTCTAACACTATTTTAAGGGAAAAACTGTTTCGGGAATTTAAAAACAAGAAAGTATTTAATTTCATGGCTTCCCAGCAGAGTTGATCAGACCCCACTTCCCTTAAAAGACAAAAACATAAACGTTCCTTATACTAAATCTACGTTTTGTTCCATATAAATGTTTTGCTAACTTATATTAGTTATTTTTAAAAAAAAATTCTTTACCTGTGCTGTTCGTCTGTCTAATAAAATGTATCCGTTACTTACAAAAATATTGCTGCATTTTAAAGTGTTTGGACGAATCCATTACACCATTATTTAGGTGATTAATGTATTATTTTTAGTTTTATATTATGAATATAAAAAATATCAACACATCAAAAAATAAAAAATAAATAAATATGTATATATATATATATATATATATATATATATATATATATATATACATACATATATATACCTTTAGTCTCTCTTTCTCTCCCTATCCCTCCTCCTTTGTTGTCCATCTCCCCGTTGTCGTCAACCTCAAATAAATATTAATCTTCCTTGTTCACTTACAGTTTTTCTAATCTGCATTTACAACTGTCGATTTTTTTCCTTTCTCAGTGTTTCAAATCGGCGTTTATAAGTTAACCGTTAATTTTTTCTCTTGTTCTTCTTCTTTGCCCACTCCCAGTGTTTAAAATCTGCGTTCATAACTGTCGATTTTTTCTCTTTCTTCTTCTTCTTCTTCTTCTTCTTCTTCTTCTTCTTTCTTCATCTTTTTTAACATTTTTTTCTTTTTTTCTTTCTACTGTATTTTTATTGTTTTTCTTTTTCTCATTATAATTAGTAGATGTGTTATATATACGTTTATGCATATTCTACTTTTTTTTATTTATATATCCTATGATTTGTTCTATCAGTTTATTTTGATTAATTTGATAAGATTTAAAAGCATCAGGATAGCGAGTAATTGCCTTATTTAATTGTCCAAATATTTTATTTTGATCGCCACCTTGGTTAATCATTCTTATTATTAGATCAGAAATTGGGGGCATGAAATCTACTAATTTTAAGGTAACACGAGCAATCCTCAGAAATTCAGACATAATATTCCCGTAAAATATATACACAGGGCTAGTACTATTTTTATTTTGCATTCGCACGATACGAAAAGGGAATGAATTTCGTTTATGAAACAGTTTATAGATAAATATTTTATCTTCAATTTTTATATCCAAATCAAGAAAAGTAGCTTGTGTTCCCTTATGTTCACAGTTTAATTTTAACTCTTTAGGATATATTAAATGTTTAGTATTTGCAAACTCTTCGCTATCATTAATGCAAACAAGGGCATCAATATATCGACTACATCTATGATAACTATACGCTCTAGATATATCATTTTTTATTAATGATGACATATATACAGTCTATGTAAATATAGATTTGCCCAAAATGGAGACGGATCCAAACCCATTGGAATACCTATTGTTTGGAGTAATAATGTATTCCCTATTTGAAAGTAACTCTCTTTTATAAGGCGACTTATAAGCATTATCAGACCAGTTTTAGACACACTCGTCTTACCATTTTTATTTTTACACCAAAAGGCTTTAGATTTTGGGAAGTCTATGTATTTACCTTTTTCTCCTGCAAAAGCTAAATCTACAGTATTACCTAATTCTTTAATAAGTTCTTTATGTGGTATTTTTGTATATAATGTACTAAAATCATATGTCGAGATTGATTTAGCCTGTTTATGAGAATTAATACGATCTAATTTTTCTTTTACTAGATCGGAATTATTTACCACCCAAAATAGGTTTATATTACTATAGAATTTACTTTTTTTATGGAAATTATTTATTTGGTTTATAATTAATTTAAAGATTTTAGACACTGCCTTACTTAAAGGTTTAGTGATGCACAGTTTTGATGCAACAATGAAACGGGCGCCAACTGGTGTTTTATGCATTTTAGGTATCCAATACATAGATGGAAGTTTTTTGTATTTTTCTTCTAATTTTAATGCTAATTTTTCACAAATAACAGTATTGTTTATAATAATATTATCGCTTTTATTATTACTTAATTTATAAGTATCTGAAACTTCACCTATTATTCCTACTTCTAGCAATAAGCGTTGTATATAATACTTTTTACAGATAAAAGCTATATTATTTGTCGCCTTATCAATAGGAACTTTTCAAGCTCCGTAGTTATTTGTGGATTTCTAAGGAGGGGATTCGTTTTTTAGAGTGTTTAAATTCTTTTAAACGTTCTACTTTTTTATGTACGAATCTAAGTATATTATTTTTCCATGCGTCAAATGTAGAGTGTAATAGTTTATGTTTTTTGCCATGGATGCAGTGAAATTATCTAACGCTTTATTTATTTCCTTAACACATTTCGCATAATTTAAACATTTAGGTTCTCTATAGTTTGGGCCTTTACTTAGGAGTTTTCTTAATTTAGAATTTTTAACTATCGCTAGATTACCAGTAATTATATGCCCTATGTCAGTATTACATAAAGGGGAGGATTCACATTCACATGATGGTATATTTCATCATTATCATTAATATTTAAATTCTCTACAGTTTTTTTATAGTTAAAAACCTTTAGTTTTTTTTTTAATTCTTCGCATGAAACGGCAGATTCTCTATTGTTCCTATTTACATGTGTTCTATCTCTAGTACCGTAGCGAGGCAAAGCTGGATACAATCGCCCTACATTTTCTGATTCGTCTTGTAAATTATCTTTTTTTTATTTTTACATTTAGACCATATGGATAAATTACTCGCATTTTCTTAATTATTTCATCTTCTTTATTTAGACGCATTTTAAGTGTATTATTATCTACCTTACCAGAACTATCATATCCATTATCTTTAAATTTTTCAATAATCTGTATTGAAAAAGACGATTTTCCGCAGGTTTTTTCTTTAAAGTGATTTACTACATGGACACAGCCTTTATTACTAGTTCTATGTAAATTCATCCGTCTATTTAAAGGTAGTACTGTTTCGCCTACATATTGTAAATTACAATTTTTACAAGATAATAAGTAAACTAAATATTGTGACCTACACGACAAATCTTCCCCCGAATGATTTAGGACTGGATAGATTCTTTTAGTTACATTAGATTGATATTCTTTAGATGTTATTAGAATATCACAAGTTTTGCATAACGAAGCTCCACAGGGAGCAATGTTAAAATTATTATCGGTCGGACAAGTCCCATTTGCCATTTCGAAAGAAGGAGCTCCTACTTCAGTGTCTCTAATGACAACGGCTTTACCCTGTCGAAATCTGCCCGACCTCCTTGGGGGATGAGCCCTAGGGGAACTCACTAGTTCTGATGGCTGCCCAGACTTAGCTTGCAATCTCGTTTTAGTAACAATAGTTAATACTATTATTTTTATACATTATGTTTTATCAGGATGAAAACTTAAGCACCTTTGGTACCAGAAAGGTATTCAAATATATATATATATATATATATATATATATATATATATATATATATATATATTAGTAATTTTTTTCCACTGTATAGAATGCATTTAAATTTTGTAATTTGAAACGGTTTTTGAAACCAGTAAAATGTAGAGACTTTTTTAAAATAAACATATTATTTATTTAAAATTCAAATTTTCGATATACACAGGAATCTTTATCAGGATAATAGACAATTTTTTTCTTTCCTTTTTTTTTCCTTTTTTTTTAAACGACATGGTGTCGCATGATCTTATGTTTCAGTTGTTAACGAAGCTGGTTGTGTAGTAGTAGTAGTAATAATAATAATAATAATAATAATAATAATAATAATAATAATAATAATAATAATAATAATAATGATGATGATGATGATGATGATGATGATATATATATATATATATATATTGTTTTGATTTGAATTGACTTGATTTGTGTTCATTCGCAATTTTTTCATTCCTTTTTTTCTTTTTTTTTTAAACGACATGGTGACGCATGATGTTGTGTTTCAGTTGTTAATGAAGCTGGTTGTGTAATAATATATATATATATATATATATATATATATATATATATATATATATATATATATATATATATATATATATATATTGTTTTGATTTGAATTGACTTGATTTGTGTTCATTCGCCATGATACTCGTTAACTCTATGGGGCTAGAAACTCCCATCCCAAGTTTCTTTCCCCAGAAAAGGCTTCATCGTAAAAGACGGCGTTTAACAACTGCATTTTTACTAAACATTTTACCAATCCCAAATTTGAAGCAAATAATTTTCAAGACGTATAAATAATCAGATAAATAGAAATCTTCAGTTTTTGCACGAAATTTTCCAAACGGAAAAACGATGTTGCTTCAGTATTATTGTAGATTAAAACCCTTAGCTAAATCAACACCCACCCTCGTCCAAAAATGCAATTCAACTTTTATTTCGCCATTTACCTGTGAACAACCTGAGAAATTTGGCGAAAAAAAATCTTTAAAATGTTTTTTTTTAGAATTTATAGTGGAGATCAGTTTTGCATATAACTTTAACGTAAAATAATACCAACATTTCCGGGTTATTCTAGCGTGTTAGATCAATTTTAGCTCAATTAACCCCATTTGAATATATATATATATATATATATATATATATATATATATATATATATATATGTAAGTAAATTTCGAGTACAACAAAATCATAGGATAAATTTCAGAGGAAACATTTTTTAATCAATGATACGGGCGGGTGGAAAAAAAGAAAATTGCTAAAATGTTCCTTAAGGCCTTATCGTCTGACTTTCTAAGAGGAAACGTCAGAATGATAAATTAAGAACTAAGAAAATCGAATGAGATATGAGGAGAAAAATTGTTTAAGTTGGAGAAAACGATATATATACATATAATATATATATATTATATATATATATATATATATATATATATATAATATGGCAAATAAAGGATAAAATAAATCTCATTTTTATATAAATAATAATTTGTATTACATTAAATTTGGGATCGAGCAACATTTAGTGCCCAAGAAACCTTTTTAAATCACATAAATACTTTCGATATTTTAAGTCTTAAATTTATCAGTCAGCCTTTTACTAAATTATAGTCATCGATAGCCTCCTCTCTACAAATCGATATTTGATTCTGACTTGTCAGTTCTTTTGGTGGATCATTGTAGCATGTTGTTAAGAACCATAAAATGTAATTCAATTTAATTATTTCCAGAAAAAACTTTAACCTGGTCGGAACTATATATTCATCAATACAGAGATACTTCTCTTCGTTTGTAACAAAAAATATTTTGTAAAAAGGTATAGTTTTTTTAAAAACTATATCTATATAATAAAGTAAAGTCTGCCTCTTTTTAGATTTTTATCATCGATAGCGTCCTTCCTACAAAATCAATATTACATTTTTGTTCGACAGTTATTTTCGTGGATTGCTGCGGCATGTTGCCAAGAACAATAAAATTTAATTCGATTAAATACGTTTCAGAAAATAATTTAATCGAGTAGGAATTATTTTCATACGGACGCCATCTTAAAACGAGACGTAATTCTGTATTCGTTAAGACAGATTAATTTCTCTTTGTTCGAAACAAAATAATATGTTGAAAAGAAACTCTCAATCAAAAATATAAAGGAAAGTCAGTCCCTTTTTCGATTTTTGTCATCGATAGCTTTCTTCCTACAAAATCAATATTTTATTCTGGTACATGTTGTCAAGAATCATAAAAAAATTTTCAATTTAATTATTTTCAGAAAATACATAGACCGGCCCAGAATTATGTATTCGTCAATACAGAGTTATTTCCCTTTGTATTAAACAAAAATATTTTGAAAACAAGGCATAATTTTTTAAATATCTATATCTATATAATGAACTAAAGTCTATCTTTTTCTCGATTTTTATCATCGATAACTTTCTTCCTACAAAATTAATATTTTATTCTTGTACGTCAGTTCTTTTGGTGGATTGTTGCAGCATGTTAGTAAGTTCAATAAAATGCAATTCGATTTAATTTCCTCCAGAAAATACTTTCATCCGGTCGGAATTATTTTCACACTGACGCCATCTTAAAAAACTGACGTAACTCTGTATTCGCTAATACAGAGGAGTTACTTTCCTTTGTTTTGAACAAAAATAATATGTTGAAAACACACACATAGTAATTGCAAGTAAAATCACCACCTGATTATGTTCTAAAATAAACATTTACGAAAATTATTATCTTGGGCAATGCCGGGTTGCCTTTCTGTTCTCTTTTTATATAAAGTTTCGTATGTGCATATTTTTATATATTTGTATGTACATGACTCATTCTAAATAAATTAATCGGTCGTTATATTTTTTAACATAGCTGCGAGGCGTAAGGGATCGTGATGTGGGCTCTATTTACTTTAATTTAGTAGTATGGAAAGAGTGTAAAAATGGTATGGAAACTGTTCGTGAAAGTTAAGATACCTCAGATTTTTGTGAAATTTGAACAATAGGTATTAGACATTATTAATAAATATCCTCCCAAATTACAGTTTCTTTAGATTATTTTCAAGTTTTTTTTTGGGGGGGGGGGCATAATATTAGCACAACCTATATAATTCGAAAATTATATATCAGAGGGGCATTGAATTAGATTCATGGTCATTAGAAACTTATTAAGCAAAGTTCCATGAATTCCAATTTCTTCTTAAGACCTAAACTCCCTGAGACGAAATTCACCTACATTGACGTTTTTTTTTTTTTTTTTTTTTTTGTAAAACTTAATTATGTTCTACAAAACCAAAAACAAAAACAACAGCCCCTCTCCCTTTCTCCCTCCCCTTTTTTATTTTTATTTTTCCTACCCTACTCCCGGTCCTGGATATGACCTTAAACTACATCCGATGGTGAGATCCGGCTTATGGACTTTGGGGAATGTGGAGCCTCCTCTTAATTACCATTGCTCCCAGGTCCACCCTGACCCGGAGTGGTAGTACCTGTTAGGGTCCCAACTATGGGTTAAATAGAAACAGATATTAAAAGGGGAAAGAAACAAAAAAGAGAAGAAAACAAGACCAGATTCGGCATTAAATAACCCAAAAAGGGTTGATATGCCGTAAAACAAAACTACCATACCAAACCTTAAGACCTAAATGCATGAATCATAAATTTTAGACATTTTCTAGAATAAAAATCATGTACTGGAATTTAATCAAATTGTAATAAGTATTCTAGAAATAAGGTTTTGTATCATTATATCTTGATTTTTTAAATATTTTTAGGAGACATAAAAGTGGTGCAAAACTGTTCTACTCGGGGAATTGATTTTACCCGTGCTGGGATGGGTATTCATCTATTTGATTATATTAGAGAGATATAAATGGATTTTTGAATTTCATTATCCATGTTTCCTGCTGAGGTTCATCTTTCTTAGAATCGACACGATCCTTTTCTCTTCGGGAAATCAAATCTGTCATCCCTGCGCGGTTCAATCCAAAAATCAGCTCGCTGTCTCGGTATGTGTTCCCAGCGGATGATTCGCAGTACCGACTGACGTCAACCTCGGTAACAATGATCCGCGTAAAGGCAATTCTATCTATTGCCTACCATCGGTAAGTCGACCGTTGAGTGGATATGCGTCAGTGGGTTATAAGCGCCGTTTTTTCGCGTCTACTGTTTTCCCAACACCAACGCCAATCCCCACTCTCTTCTTCAATCGAGCAAACTCTTCGGAAATACTTTCGGCCGTTTTCCCAGATATCCGACTGACATTTAACTTCCACCATTTCTATTGCTCATTCACCTGAGTTTTTTTGTTGTGTTTTTATTATGGGTATTCTCACGCTGGTCATCATTAATGATCGCCTACTCATAATAACCGGTGGTGTTCCCTAGAATCCAAGTAACAAGTCTCCTCGTTTCGTCTTTATTTCAAGACTTTCTCAAGATGATTGTCTGAAGAAAACAACACACAACAATCATACTGATGAAATCTTGAAATAAAGGCTAAACATTGATGAATACGTAAATAATATATTTTTTTTCAATTTCCATTACGTGGAAACACTTTTTTTCTTTCTTTATCATATATATATATATATATATATATATATATATATATATATATAGAGAGAGAGAGAGAGAGAGAGAGAGAGAGAGAGAGAGATTTTTCACTTAGAGCATAGTTTATTCAGTACAGACCGGGATTAGTCCAATAAAAATAAGCTCGATGATACTCGATTACAGGGTACAGAACATTTATATGTGTTTTTTTAAGGTTTACCAAAACATTTCGTTCAAGAAATCATTCATCACAATAAAATACTTTTTCCTTTCATAGTTTATTTATTTTGCATATTTTTCAAAGTTAAAGAATTTTTCCCTTCACGTGTTTCTCTACTCAAGCAGGTTCTTGCTTGGCAGTTCATCAGGGGAATTATATACCTGGAATAAGAAATCCAACAACTTACAATACCCAATATGGTGTTGCTCTAATTGAGGCCATTTAAGAAGAAAAAACGAAAACACCTCTTAAGAAAGTAGTTCAAGAAATGTTCACAGTATGGTTGCTAGTATGCATATTGCATACCCACAAGAAATTTGTCTCAATGCAGTCCAAAAGAATCGGGAACAATGTGCGAGAATACAACTCCTCATTGGGCGACACAACGATAAAAGTATCCCCACCCCAAACAAAAACAAAACGGTCAACACACAATCCACAATTAGCGTTCCAAGCCACTGATAGTGTGGTCATTCCGCATTTATTCCATAAAAAAAGACAGTATTAACGTCCGTTAGCAATGTATGTGGTCGTACGAACCTTTTTCTAGGGCTGACCTGCTCCCACTCGGGATAAATATATAACGAGGCAAATGATCATAATCCCGCAGAAACCCTCTTTAAGACAACTCCATGAATACTAGATAGAAAATATTCATCAATAACATTGTCTCTAAAAATTTAGTTTCTATTTCATAATTAATCGTTTTAAAATTAATTTTCTAACGGCTGGGACGACTTTTTACATTCTGGGAAAAATTTAAGTAAAAGATAATTTTACTTGTCGAAATATATGTAATTACTTTAAACTAAAATGAAAGTTTATAAAAAATAAGAAAAAAATCTGTTACGATTTTTCTTTTAAAATTAATATCGCATCTTAAATATGTTTTTGAAGGTATTTTACCTCATTTCTTATTCTTAAATTTCTAATGATGTATACAAAAAATATGAACTTTTAATATATATATATATATATATATATATATAGAGAGAGAGAGAGAGAGAGAGAGAGAGAGAGAGAGAAAGAGAGAGTAAGCTATGAAATATATATTTATGGCAATTAAACCACACAGAGGCTTCCGCATTCCATCGCAGGAATGAAACGCTGGAGCCTCTGTGTAGCTTAATTGCGATAAATATATTTTCATAGCTTACTACCTAGCTCTACTTACGTATCGATCACTGTTGAAGTAAATACTGAAAATTAATACATAAAAAATGATATCCTCTTATTAAATGTTATGTGGATACATGAAATAGAAATAGTAATATATAGTAATTCTTATAACAAAACGACCTAAAATTATCAACATAAAATATGAAACTAGTGCTAACATTTTAAAATGCATAACGTAATGCGATTTTGTTCTGTGATGTCATCCAGCATTTCTGAATTTAAATCGTCAACGACTTCCTGAAACAATGCGAGAAACGTTCTGTGCGCGTTTCTCCGCTGTCTTTTTAAAATTCTCTTTTTTCTCCAGCTTCTTTGTTCATTTGCTGTTGACACCTTCAACGAAAACGTTCGTGAAACCTGCGAAACCTATTGGAACATTTAATAATTTATTTTTATTATAGTAAAAAAAAATTAAAAAAGTATAATTAAACAGACGAATTCTGTTATTTTTAACAATTTTTGCGTATATATATATATATATATATATATATATATATATATATATATTTACTTAAAAAATAGAATATATTGTAGGCGGCATCACAATCATTTTGAAAATTCAAATATGTCCGATTAGCATTTAATATGACAAGTAAAGAGTTTAGAAAATCCGACAATATGAACTAAAATAGAAAAAAGGAAGACCTGTAACTCAACGTTTCGCCCAACTATTGGCTGGACTTTCTCAAGAGTGAAGCTATTCTTAGCAGTTTTAGGTCTTTCATTATTCCATTTTAGTTTATATATATATATATATATATATATATATATATATATATATATATATATATATATATATATATATATAAATACTACTAGGTCTTCATTATAGAATGGAGGATATATAACTAGTGTGCAATATTAAGTGGGGTCATTCATTATCACACTAGTCCCGCAAAGAAGACTTCAAAAGAAAATTTGAGAAACTATTCTTGAGACGATTTCGATTTAATTGGCGGAAGACTTCTTATTCGGTTTGGGTCGCTGCACCATGGAAAAGGCTACCAGAAGCCGTGGTCAGCCTACAATCGACTAAACAGTTCAAGGCAGCGCTGGGTGCATCACGACCACTGATCTTTGGATAATTAACCCTAAGTTGAGTAGGGAAGAATGCGAGGAGACGCGATTCTGGCGTCAAAAATCATCAACAGAAATTTAAATTTACTTTTCGATGAGTTTTTCACTCCAGCAATAAATCGTGGACTCCAAGTGGCACAGCAAAAAATGTACCATAGGCGCTTTCCTCACATTGAAAGAAAGGCGAAATTCTCTGTCCGTGTTTCTGCCTAGCAAAGAATAGAGGGACGATGTTTACTATATCAAGGTTTGGAATTCACCTGAGACAAACATTCAGACTATATATAGACGTACAATCTTCTAATTTTCTTTTTACAAGGTTCGTTGCACTTTGCTATTTTTCGCCGATGGATTTGATGTGATTTGATTTAATTATATGTTCAATTCAATTCAATTAAATAAATTTGCCAAACAATAAAACAAGGACGCTTCAGTTGCAATGTAAGGAAAGAGTGGTATAAATTTACACAGAAGAGGATACAGTAGCCCAGCACCCGTCCAAACTCACCTTGAATTGTTCCGTTGTTTGAGCATTTATTACCTCTCTTGGGAGACTATTCCAAGGTCCAGGGATCCTGATTGAGAAAGCAGCCCTTCTCCCGTTCAATCGAAAGCAGCGGTTAATTTCTTGTGGTGTCTGCGTAGATCTGTTTCTGGTGAGGTGTATCGTAATGATCATTGAGGAGATTGTAGGCCAAATGAGATCATCGCGTAATCGTCGGCGCTTAAGGGAGAAAAGGTTAAGTTTCTTGAGTCGGTGTTCATGGGGAAGATCCGATAGACCCTGCACCATTCGAGTAGCCAGTCTTTGAACTCTCTCCAGATGATATCACGTATTAGATATGGAGCAGACGCTTGGACACCATACTCTAACAGTTGTCTGACGAGGGAGACATAGAATGGTAGAAATATTCCAGAAGTGAGTTTGCAGAAAGAACGTCGAATTGTTTGTAGCTTGAATGCAATGTTGAGATGGCTTGAAGGACGAGTCGACCAGAAGGCCAAGATTTTTGTCTCGTTCGCCTCCTTGTGCGGAGCCGTGTCACCGCCGGAAACAAGAGCAGAGTAAGAAGAATATCCCACTAGGATATCAAACCAAGATCGCTGCTGAATTGAAGTATTATATAAAAAGTGAAAAATTGTTTGTAGTCAATGTTAAATAGCAATAAACGATCATTTGGGATTAATTTAATTTTGATGGGTTTAGTGTAAAAATTTAAAGGGAAAATCATTTTATTGCTAGTTTTAAAAGGTGTGTCTATTTTTTTGAATGCTTGATTTATTTGTTAAAAAAAAAGTAACATTTCTCGTCGTTATTTCTTATTGCACGAGTCCTCTAGTAAATAAATAATCCCGCTATTCAGATTCTGTTTTTGATGGGTAATACGCTAGTTTTAACATAATGCACGCGTATTAATAACAAAGTAGATGAAAGTGTTTTCAACATAAGTATATGAAAGCTTAGTGTCCATTTCTTATGCATAATCTCAATGGATAACCGCCCTTCACACACACTCACACGCACACACACACACACACATATATATATATATATATATATATATATATATATATACATGCACACATACACATATATATGTATATATATATATATATATATACATACATATGTATATAGATGTGTGTGTATATATATATATGTATATATATATATATATATATATATATATATATATATTATTTTCCTTCATGGTAATGCTTTCCGTGTTTTGTTTTTTTGCGTCAAGTATGCTTTCTACATTTCTTTTGTCATAGCGTCACAGATTAAAAGCCCCCCCCCCCCCGATTCTTTAAGTCTTTTATAAGTCCAATCCACGCCCTTCCCTTCGTACCGAGTCTACCACGGCTCGCCGTAGGAATTTTACCCATTCTCTAAGACCCTTTTACGTTTCGTATACACTCTCTGTTAGAATTTCTCTTTCAACCCCACCTTTCTCCCTCGCTCTCAGACACTCTTTGTCTTCATTCTCCCTTTTTTTCTTGCCTCTTCGTGTATATTCTATACCCCCTCTCTCTTATTCTTTTCTTTATATTTCTCTCTCTCTCTCTCTCTCTCTCTCTCTCTTTCTATCGGTCCCCCTTTCTCTTTGTATTCGCTTTTCCTCTTATCCTCACACTCACACTATTTCTTTCTCTGCATTCACTTTCTTGTCTTGCGCTCTTTTTCAATCATCTCTCTGTCCCTCTCTCACACACACTTTCTTTTCGTTCCTCTTTCTCTCTTGTCTCTTTATATATATTCTTCAATCCTTCTATCTCTTATTCTTGCTTACTCTCTTTTTCAATGATCCCATCTCTCATTCTCTCTTGTTTTCCTTCCCCCTATCTCTGTGTCTCCTTTCCTCTCTCTCTCTCTCTCTCTCTCTCTCTCTCTCTCTCTCTCTCTCTCTCTATCTCTCTCTCTATCTCTTTCTTTCTGCATCCATCTCTCTGTCATCCGCGCTCTCCCCTCCTTTCCTACTCTTCATTAATGTATGTATGTATGTATGTATGTATGTATGTATCTATCTATCTATCTATCTATCTATCTATCTATCTATTTCATGTTCCGGCTTAACCTTTCTTTGTATCTGTTTCTCTAACACACACATCTTTCCATCTCACTCTATTTCCGTTGTATATGTATTTACCTATCTGACTATTTATCTATCTACATGCTAGTAGATCTATCTATATATGATCCAATTATCATCATTCTTTCAATTTATTCATATTAGTGTTCCCTTTATTTCTCTCTTTCTTCAACCCCCTCTCTCTATATATATATATATTATTATATATTCACCTGTTTAAGTTTCCTTCTCCACCATCCCTGTTATATATATATATATATATATATATATATATATATATATATATATATATATATATATATACGTAATTGATCTACCCCGTAATACTTTTTGTCTTATCTTTAGTCATGTTTACATACGACCAATGAAATAAAATCCGTTTGTTCAACCGACTAGATCTGTTCTCCAACAGATCCGTAATCTGTATATCTGTCACCAGAAATAATACAAAAAACACACACACACATATATATATATATATATATATATATATATATATATATATATATATATATATATATATATAAAGATATGTGTATATATATTTAATCCGTTGGCAAATGGCTTTTATAGAGAAACAACACTCTAACGAAGGAAAAAGCCTGGACATAAGCGAAAGCAGTTTCTCGCGGTTTCTCGCGGTTTCCCAGTTTTCCCGCGGAAACTTTTGAGACTTCGTAATGAAGACAAACACAAGAGAAGATGCAATGACAAATAAAAAAGAGTACATTAAAAAAGATGTTATTGGAAAGAAAAAAAAACAGAATAGTACAAAAAAAAAATGAAAGCATTATGTATCCAAAGTGAATAAAACAAGAACATATATTCTTAACGGCAATCCATTATTATAAGCAAAAAAAAGTACTATTTCAAACTTAAGCGTGACAAAATGATGAACATTATAGCCATTTATACCGGCGGTTTCAGAAGTCTTTGCGTACTTCCATGCCTTAAAAGTATATTTCAAATAAAGAATTTGGGGGAAGTAGGTTGTTTATTTGAATAGGTTTCTAAATTAAGTTAAACAATATTTGTACTAATTAATCACTCAGGCTAAAAGCTACTCTAGGATAAAGCCTTTTGGCTAAGATCAAAGTGTAGTATCTGTTCCGATGGATACTGCACCCCATAGACTGGTATTGTCTTGGCCTTCGGGGCTTGATTTGCGCCTGTCTATGGGTCTGTCTTGTGAAGTTCTAGGAGGTCCACCCTCTCAGCCTTTGCCTCCCCTCTTTGGGGAGGAGTAAGTTTATTGCTTACTGTCTGAGGCGCCCCTACCGGGCAATGCCGACGGAGCTGCCCAGGCAATTTCAAAGCCCACTTTCCTGACCCGACCTTCGGTCACATCTTACTTTGTGGGAGTAATTTAAAACTGGCCTTGGGCCTAACTCCTGGAGAGGAGTAAATAAATACTCTAGGATAAAGGTTAATCGGATGGATAGATTGACAGTTAAATGATATTGAATATCATGAGAGGGTTTTGAATAACAAAATTAATAAATAAAATGTCATGACGTATGAGGACGGTTTATGAGAAGTGTTTATTGAAATTAAGTTTAAAGATGACCATGTAGTAACACTCAGGAAAGCAATCCTGTGGAAACGTGAGAAAACACTCTGTTTAACAGAAATTACGATTGATGTTAGACACACGGGGGAGAAATGAAAGGGGTTTTTTTTCATTTGTGGTTAGAAGATAATGTCTTGCTGTCAATGTTTTACAGGGAGGAACCTGAGATTTGAGCTGAGTCGACAACTTTCCCTCGAAATAACAATACAATAGGAAAAGCCTAACAACGCCTCTTCTGTGAAAAGGGAGCCGTATAGACGAGAACAGATGTCGAAGTTGATTTTGTACTCTGTCACGTTAAGAAATAGTTCTCTGAGCGGCACCTACCCAGATTGGGCAGCAGTACCTCATCTTAGGGAGTATCTGAGTATTGTATACGCAGAGGATATCATCAGGAGTCAGATGCTTTCTGAAGCGAAAGAATGGTCAAACCCGTTTCCAGTGACCTTAGAAACTGATAGTATTTCAGTCTTCTATTTTATTATATACTAGCGGAACCCGTCACCCGGCGTTGCACGGGAGAAAGTACTACCTATCGCATGACGTCGAATAAAAAAAGATACTGTTTTTCCTCCCCCGTCTACCGTGTTGGCGAATGTTTTAAATTAAAAAAGAAAAGAAAAGCGTGGAATGGGATCGAACGCTAAAACTGGCATTCATGAAACCTACCTTTTTACCGACTGCACCACGGTTGTGAGCCAGAAAGATGTTTGTTGATTACTTTAATTGCTTGTGTGAAATTAACCGCCGACTCGCTATTTACAAAGTTAAATCCCTCTTTAATTATTAGCTGATTCCCTATGGGGTTAACGCTCTCGACTGCAAATCAGTGGCGATTCGTGATCGGAGTTCGCGCCCGCCGACCGTTGAGGATTAGCTTCCTGCACTGAAGATTGCGTTAGCATGAAACATCGATGTCTGTAGGTAATAAATAATTAATATTTATTTATAAATATATATATAAAAATATATATATATAAATATATATATATATATATATATATATATAATATATATATATATATATATAATATATATATATATATAATATATATATATATATATAATATATATATATATATATATATATATATATAATATATATATATATAATATATATAATATATATATATATATAATATATATAATATATATATATATATATATATATATATATAATATATATAATATATATATATATATATATATATATATATATATATATATATATATATATATATATATATATATGGGAAGAGAAGGATGAAGGTAATCCGACGTGATGGGAAAATGAAAAAGGAAAACCAAAAAATGGATGTTTTTTATCTGTACATCAACGTTTCGTCTTTATTTATAAGACTTCATCAGGATGATGATATAGAGAAAAGATGTCATGCAAGTACAGATACATGTAGGGTAGACATATTGGGAGGAAAAATAAAATAAAATGAAAATAATAGCCACTACTCGGTGGACGTCCGTGCTTGTTAGAGAATAAAAATGAATGAAGAAATGAGTGAATGAAATTAATTTGTTCACATCTAATATATAAAGTAGAGACGATTTTCCCCTGTACATTCTCGGAGTATAGGAAAATAACCACATGCATCACAGGCTACTAAACTCACCTCTATATCACACTTATTCACTCGAGCGTGTTTTAGTAAATTTCTTCTTATTTTTTTCCAACTAACACTAAATATTACATTTGACCCGCCATCTCCGACTCTCTAACACACCAACTCCATATAGGTGGTAGCAAAAACTTTCCTCCCTAACAATTATGTACTGTCACTCCACTCATCGACACCGGGAACTAATAAACACAGTTTAATTTTCACAAAACACCGGTTGTTATTCATTATTTGTCTGGTATTAATTTAACACGCATGCCAATAATCAAGCTTAGGTTATTTTGACCAAGGGTTAGGGTTAGTTTAGGTGTGTTTACAACTACGTCTTTACTGCTGAGATTTTTAACGGCTAGTAATTTACGTAAATTACTTCTTTTTATAGTTCTTCGTTAGATTTTCGTTGATTAATTTGGTATATCCAGTTTTGTCCATCCTATAGAAATTCATAATCTAATCTGCTTTAATAAAAAGCTTGTACGAACGTCTAATTCTTTTAACTTTTTCTTTAAAAAAATGTTTGTTTTAAGTTATTTTATAAATATTTTTGAACTTAATCAGTTGATATTACACCTCAAAATCGAGCACCGTTCTACCGGATAATTTTACTAATCATAAACATTGAGAAAGTAAATTTCGACATTTCGTTGAAGAATATTCCCACCTCAATAAAAGAAGGATATACTATAAAATTAGTTATATCTGTTCAAATAACCTAGAATAAATACTTAAGAGTGATAACACACCGACACAAACCATGATAATAAATATTGTTACAATAATAACACACAAGATAGTAATAATAACAGAAATAATGAGTACTCCTTTTATTTGGCCATGGGTGCCCTGTACTCTGCGGAAGCATCATATATTGTGGGGTTATTTATTTTATATACACTCACAAATATATTTGATAATACAGATATCGGCCTTTATAGAGATGATGTATTACCGATAATAAGAGATTCCAACAAAGTCAAGGGAGAAAACTTCAAGAAAATTATGCATATGGAAATGAAAAAGCTAGGCCTAAAAGTACTGGCTAACATAAAAACAACTAACCTTTTAGACGTCACGTTAAACTTACATAAAAAATACTTACGAACCATACCTAAAAGATAACGCCAATCCAATATACGTAAACCCAAAGTCTAATCACCCCCCATCAATCATAAAACATATTCCGAATTCTATCGAACGTAGGCTTATCAATAATTGTAGCGACGAAAGTGTTTTTAAAAAATCAAGCAACATTTACAATAAAGCTCTAGAAAATAGTGGTTACCATAATACCGAAATTAAATATAAAAAACAGGACACTAATAATTACAACAAAATTAGATAGAAAAGAAATAAAATATACTCTACTATACACCGCCCTATAACCAGATGCTAAAACCTAAACTGGGCAAACAATTCCTAAATCTGATTGAAAAACACTTCCCCATAACCAATCCCCTGCATAAAATATTCAATAAAAATAACCTAAAATTATCCTACAGCTGCTGCGAAAACCTAGAAATGATAATTAAGGAACACAATAACAAAATACTGAAAGAGAACAGCAGAAAGGAAGAAAAAATAACAAATTAGATAAAAAGTGAAAAATATAGCAAAAATAACACTAAGAAGAAAAATATAAACAATACAAATGGAAATAAACAAAACACTAACAGTAATCACCCGAATAGAAATAAAAAAAAGTTAGCAATGAAGAGCAAAGTTGTAACTGCATAAATCGTACACTTTGTCCACTAAAAAATAAATGCCTAACCAAAAGTATTGTATACCAACCGACAATATTTGCCAAGGAAAGACCAAATAACAAGAAGTATTACGTAAGTATGACCTCCCTAGATTTTAAAATCAGATATTATGACCACAAAAGCACATTTAAAAACGGAGAACGTTGACTTAAAACAGCACTAGCAAACCACTATTGGGAACTCAAAGAAAATGGAGGCTCACCAATAATTGAATGGAAAATGATACGACAGGCTAGTACATGTAGAAATTTAGACGACCCGTGTAGATTATGTCTTAATGAAAAATTTGAAATCCTAAACTTTAAAAACCTCTGAAATCTATTAAACTGTAGAAGTGAGATAGCAAACAGCTGCCGACACAGAAATAAATTTACCTTAGGCTAACGATACATAAATAAATAAATAAATAAACAAATAAGTAAAAAAAACTAAACATAACAAAAGCCTAAGAATTTAAAAATAAAAACCTAAAATAGAAATACTAGGAACAACGTGTAAAAATAAATTCGCCCATTATATCGATACAACAAAGAAACAGGATATAGGCCAATCTATAGATAACAGAACAATAGAACAGGATATAGGAAGTAACACTAACCACACCTTTGTTCTTGGGAAGCCCAACGATTGCCTGAGAGAACAACAAAGAATCTGATTGATTAACTAGCTAGCCGTGTATAGAAAAACACCCGGCAAACATTACTCCATGCTTTTTAGCCTGAACAGTCCCCCGGGGATGAGACACGGGAGCCTCTGTGTAACTTAATTGCCATAAATATAGTTGCATAGCTTACTACCCAACTCTACTTACATATCGAGCAATGTTGAAGTAAATACTGAAAATTGATACATAAAAAATTATATCTCCTTATAAAATTTTATGTGGATACATGAAATAGTAATATTATATCTATCTATCTATCTATCTATCTATCTATCTATATATATATATTTTTTTTGCAAGCTTTCATTGTAGAACAACTTTGTCAGGCGAGACTGTCTTATAATTTTTTTTTTTTGCAAGTCTTATAGAATGAAAATCGTATCGTCAAATAATGAAAATCCGATGGCTTCATATATATTGAACGTTTACAATCTTTATAATTGCATCAATACTTTTATGTTAAGTTTTAATTTAAAGGTATATATTATATCTTTATTTTCCTGTTCTTTATATATATATATATATATATATATATATATATATATATATATATATATATATATATATATATATATATATATATATATATTTATAAATAAACATTAAAACACTCACCATGTCCAACCGCATTGAAGAGCCGTAATTCGTCGAAACAGCTGTCTATGGATGACTACATTTTCTCCACACTTCTTGGTTGAGCCCTCTAGTAGGTTAATTAACGATTGCAACTCAGCGTAAAACATTGCTCTTCGTAAAAGAATTGATTACTCTAGGTAGTCGGTAGTTAAAATATAAACCGACATAATTATTATAATTTCCCTTATTTCGCAGCGAGCGTAATGCCGTAAGCGTAATATGTCCCGACTGTTTGGTCAGCAGTCGGTACATCTTACGCGTACGCCATTACGTCTGGTTTCGAATTTCAGCTTGAAACACTCGCCACGTCATACAGCGAAACAGATGTCTGTAAATAACTATATATGTGTGTGTGTCTATTAGTGTGTGTGTGCGCGCACGTGTTTATAAGTGTGATTTCGTAAATGGCTTTTTAGACTATCTGTAGATCTGCATGGCTTGTAGCAGAGGCGGCAAATACATATTTATAGGGTTCGCCTTTTGAAATATTTTTTTTTGTTTACAATCATGTCTCTTTTAAGTTTGCCGTTGGATTTACATGTTAAATATAATGGATAGATTTCTCGTATATATCTTATAATTTGGGCTCCCAAGGCGGCTTTTACACGTAAACAGAATATCGGGGTCATAGGGTCAGCGGGTATGCACTCAATGACACCATAACCTGGTAGCCCGAAGCGAACGTATGGTCACATGGCTCAAAGAGGCAAGAGGTAAGCGGAGTAGGCAGTCGTTTGGAAGTTTTTTAGGCGAACACCATGAGTGGAGATGTTTTAACATCAACAATAAATTAGGGGTCAAACAGCCCTAAAGATCCGTGTGCGGTACGTACCACGCCGCTAGCAAGAGAGAAGGTAATGAACAGAGCCTAATAAAAAGTGCTGCCTTCGAACTTTTCTTTTGTTTGTGTTGATGTGTCTAACTTTGATTCCAGCCAGAATCCCCTCCTGGAGACGATCGTGGAATGACTGCCTCAGTCAGGAAGAATTTCTGTACGTTTCTTTTAATGGAAATCACTTACAGCCAGGCTCGAAGCCACTTGACGTAAAGAGCTAAAAAGACTGCTTCAAGGTAAAACTCTAGTCAACAATGAGTGTTAGATGGATAGATTTCGACCCAGAAAACAGCAATTCTTCCTCTTTTGTCAGAAACATCGCTCATGAAATTTGAGGACTAAAGGACAAAATAAGGGAAGCGAGAGTTACGACGCTGCCAAAAGTAAGCACAAGGTTGTTTTTTGAACGTCCACGTATTTTATTTGGTTGTGACTTGTAAGACATTAGACCTCCCCTGAGAGGAGAGGTAATATAACATACACTCCTTATTATAAGAACGGAGATTGGGAAACAGTTTGGGTGAATGTTATTTTGTGTTTCTTCAGATGATTCACATAACAAGCCATCGGAAGAAGTACCTGTTGAGAGAATTGACACTTCCAGCTTTTAATAGAATGATCTAAATTATGATCATAATCGTTCCGGACCTCATGTTCCAGATAATGTTCCTCGGAAGCCCTAAAAATCTAAAAATGACCATCTCACCCCCACCTCTACGTAAAGTGGCGACCTAGAAACCGGGTTCGAGCCATCCGACGGACATGAATTAACTGAATATTGCGTAAGTTTGTATGGAATAATAATTAATATTTACTTAAAAATATCATATATATATATATATATATATATATATATATATATATATATATATATATATATAACTTCTTTGTAATATAGCAGGAAAAATCCCAGCAGAGTGCTCGATTAATTGAGAATTAAAGTTAAAAATTAAGAGCGTAATATCTATTTATTTTGGTACAGAAAAATTAGTACAACATTCGTACCGTCGGTTTCAAGCACAGAATGACTTAGCCATCCAGATGACAACAGAAGCTGAAGTGAGCCTGATGGCTAAGTGCTTCTGTGCTAGAAACCGACGGTACGAATGTTGTACTAATGTTTCTGTGCCGAAATATATATATATATATATATATATATATATATATATATATATATATATATATATATATATATATATATGGGCAGCATCTTCTCTTTCAGGCAAGTATTGTTGAATATAATAGACAACTCGTGTGTAGATATCGTTTGGTAGATCCTTTCAATAGTCCGAATTAGGATCTTAGTTTTGGATGGGAATTGGCTGATGAATTTGCCATAATTTGCATCTGTCTTCCGAGTACTTTCGAACCCATCTGGGTCCATCTTCAGGGGGAATGAGGCTAATCAGTCTAGACCATGTGTTAGTATTTATAGAAGGTTTTTGGCGGGAATTATGTACTAAGTACGAAACTATATTTGGAGCTATAAACATTTTAGAATATTATTACATATACAGGGTGATTCATAAGTCACTTAGCTATTTATTTTTGAAATTCTAAAGTTAAAAAATACGGTAATACAAAACAGAAAGTTTATTCAACAAATTCATTTATGGGAGTTTAAAATTACAGCAAATTTTCAAAATTTCCACCTTCGTTCTGCATGCATAGCTCCATTCTTTTTTTGCAAGGAATTTACGACTCTTTGTAGCATATTTGATTGATTATGGTGTTGTGCGAAGGGGGCTTTCTGTTCACATCACGTTTCCATTGCCTTTCAACAAGTGTGGGAGATTCAACAAATTTGGCCATATGAATAACAATAAAAATTCGCTCTTCAATTGTAAATGACATTTTAAATAGCTAAGTGAAGTTACTTATGAATCACCCTGTATTATTGTTAATTCTATTAATTAGGGTTTTTTATTTGGTTTTTATATATAGGGCTTCTAATATATGGAGTTTTTGTTTGTTAGTACTAATTTCTAAGATTTTTGAATTTTCTACTATGAGTTTTCTGAATTTCGATCCGATATATATGTGTGTGTATGTGTGTGTGTGTGTGTGTGTGTGTGTGTGTATGTGTGTGTGTGTGTGTGTGTGTGTGTGTGTGTGTGTGTGTTCTGTATGTGCCAGTACGGTTGCGATTGATTATGTGTTTGCTTTTGTGTCCGCGTGCATTAGGCCAACGGCTTATTAAGCTATCGCCGTACTCGGCATCCCCCACCCGAACCGATTCCCAGCAACTTTTACCAACTTTTCACGGCACAATCCCTATATCGCCCCCCTCCTCCATCTCCTTTACCGACCTCCACTTAAGTGTCATCGGTGTTTTTTTTCCCTTCGCAAGAAAGGTTTTCATTTTCAGAAAACTCTTTTGCCATATTTTTTATTTGTTTTTTTTTCTTCATTTTTGTTTTATATTTGTCATTGTTTTTTTTTGTTTTTGTTTTTTTTTCAGGATAAAAGTGTTTTTTGTGTGTGCGTGCGGCTTTTATCATCGGCATAGATAATCTAAAAGCTAGTCTTTGAGACGCGAACAATGCAAAAATCTAAGATAATACCAAGAATAATTATGTATATATATATATATATATATATATATATATATATATATATATATATATATATAATAATAATTCTCTATATATATTCTTTCTCTCTCCCCCTCTCTCTCCTTCTATATATATATATATATATATATATATATATATATATATATATATATATATATATATATATAATTTATTTAGATACTGTATATTACATATTTCAGCAATGTACCGCGGTTTCATCCAAAAGGGCAGATTTAGACATCTTTAGTAAATCTCCGTGCCCAGATTTTAGATTTACTAAAGATGTCTAAATCTGCCCTTTTGGATGAAACCGCGGTACATTGCTGAAATATGTAATATACAGTATCTAAATAAATTATATTAGCTCTCTTATATGATCGATCACTTCATTTGATTTCTTTTCATATACAACCTGACACTATATATATATATATATATATATATATATATATATATATATGTAGATACAAAACTACAGGACATTTTTCAAAATAACTATGTACTTACATTCACCCATGAGCTTACTATTAATAACAAAATTCTGTTTTTAGATGTTCTCATTGACGCTAACAATGGCGCATTCATCACCTCTCCATATAAAAAACCTTCCTCTATCAATACATGCATTTTAAGTTATAAAAGCGAATGTTCATATCGATATAAAATTGCAATGATTAAAAATCTATTAAACCGTGCAAAGCTAATCTCTTCAACCAAAAAAATATTCCTTAACGAATTAAAAAAATATTAAGCAAGTTCTAATTAATAATCAATTTCATAATTACATTGTAGACGAACAAATAAAATTAATGATTAGAAACTTGGACAATACTAATAATAATCAGCTAAACAATTCCCACTACATAAATCTATTTTACTGTAACCAAATGCATCCGAACTTTAAATTGGATAAAAAAACTATTAAAAATATAATACATCGCTATATAACCCCCATCAACTCTGCTAATAAAATAAGATTCATTATTTATAACAAAAGAATGAAAACATCAAACCATGTAGTTAAAAATAACACTTCTCAGACCCCAAATACATTAGGAAGAACCAATGTAATATATCAGTTTTAATGCCCATATTAGAATGTATCTCCGACAATAACAATAAAACTAATTCTTACCTCGGTTTCACAAGCACAACACTTTCCCGAAGATTAACCTTACATCTCTCTGATACTAGCTCCATTTGCCAACACCTAAAAAAACATGACTGCCCCCTTCACAATATAGACACATACTATTTAACAATACTAAAATAATACACCACGACACCAACACAAAAAGATTAAAAATTATTGAAGCCCTCTACATAAAAACTAAACATCCCACAATCAATAATGTGAATTATGAAACTAGTCACAACATTTTAAAGTGTTTAGCATAGTAATAAACGTTACCAAATTCTTAGCCATTAAGCAAGTATACGTTTGAATGTTGAACGCGCTCAGAACGTAATCAAATTCTTAACGGTGAAGCAATCAAACTTTTGAATCTTGCACGCTCTTAGAACGTAATCACGCTCTCATGTAACATCTCAATATTATAGACGCTCATTTTAAGTTGTTATAATAATAAAAAAACAACTCAACAGTAAAGACATATTTTTTTAGAAACCAAAAAAGATAATGGAACAAGAAACACATGGAACTTACATAAAGCAATTTGACCGAAACATTAAATGGACCACTCGCAAAATTGAAAAAATAAAGAAAGGTCTTATTAAGCAAAAACACTCCGTGTTATTTAATAATGTTTGCCTAAATGAAAATATGCTGCCTAAATACACACACACAATATATATATATATATATATATATATATATATATATATATATATATATATATATATATATATATAGTTTCTACATTTGGTTATTGGGGAAGTGGTTATTTGATGAGTACCACTGAAGAGATATGAATTTTATAACTGTTCTGTTTTTAAATCCCCGAAAGAGTTACATGGTAAACAGCTGATGATCCCTGTTTAATATTTGTGATTTAAGTTAAGGTCCCCTTTTCTTGTTTCACTATTATATACTTGAATCCCCTTTTGTATTTTTTAATTTTCCAACGGTATATCTACTTATGCAAGTACTAAGTCTGCGATATTTTGAATTTAGTTAGTATCCCGAGGAATTTAAACTGCATTTTCCTGTTTTGTTGAAAATAGCTCTAAGCTTATATATATATATATATATATATATATATATATATATATATATATATATATATATATATATATATATATATATGTTTATCATCTGAAGTACTCAAGTTAAAAAAAAGTGTTTAAGGTTAATAAATAATTTATTTTGAAAAACAAATAATTTGTGTTGTCCAGGTTTTCAAAGTATTTAAAAAAATATTCTCCTTATTATTGCCATTCCAGCAACATTTTCAATGTGTGACTTTTCAAACTACCTTATTCACGTAACTGCGTGCTATACACAACGGCATATCAACATTTATCGTCGATAACATCAAGACAGATTTCAACTTGATTGCGATAAATATGTCTCAGCCAGGTAGGATTATATGAAAAAAGAAGAGAAAAAAAATATGCTTATACTTCTGACAAAGATGTTTATCATCGAAAGTACTCCAGTTTATATGGTAAATAAATAATTTATTTTAAAAAACATAATTTGCGTTGTCCAGGTTTTCAAAATATTTTTTTTAAATATTCTCCTTATTATTGCCATTCCAGCAACGTTTTCAATGTGTGACTTTTCAAACTATATATATATATATATATATATATATATATATATATATATATATATATATATATATATATATATATATTGTATATATTTTTCTTTTCACAAACATTTTTTGCTACACATTTGCAGACATGTTACAGTTCTCGCAGAGAATGAACTGAATCTCGACAAGCTGCCTTCTTAGAATCAGCTGATTCCCAGTTATAACATATCCTAATGCGTCGTTTTCCTTCTTGATTCAAAATGTCATACCTAATTCAAAATTAATTGTTTTTCTCCGTTTCTCAAAATATTTTACTATATATATATATATATATATATATATATATATATATATATATATATAGCAGTGAATGTTTGTTTGTGTGTTATAGAAATCAATGTTAACAGTTAGAACATCACAATAAGTTTCAATAAGTGTTAAATTCACAAAATCTGAAGACTTCGTTGAAATTTTATTTCGATTCCATCTGCGGTCACTAGTGGCAATTATCGGTCAAGTCCATAAAATAACTGAAATATATTATAATGTAAAGAAACGAAATTCAGTTTTTCAAAGCTAGAATTTCTTCGTTTCATGAAACAAAAATAAAATTAACAAAAATATCTTAACTAAGAATGTATTTACAAAAAGGTAACAATTAAATAATTATATGAGAATAACAATATTTTCGATTAATTAATTGGAAATAACTAAATTTAAAAGCGACTTAAACATCATTAAACAGACCCAACTGAATTACCTCCCTTCCATTGTTGTAATTAGCATCAGACAGATACGAGCGATGAATGAACAGATAATACTAGCTTGAATTAAATTAATTAATAAAATATACATATTTAAAAAATAAATAGATAAACTAAATATTAATATACACAGTAATATAAAACAAACAACAGATGATGCAATGTTTAATGGCAGTATTCACCGACATATTAATTTATACGAATAGACTTGGTTTAAATTTAGATTTAAAATTTAATTTAAAAAAAGAAAAGTAATAAAAATAAATAAAGTAATTAAGTAAAAATAAATAAATAGAATCAAAATTAAACTTTATTTATTTTATTTTATTTTTTAAATCTGGTTAGAATTCAAATTTAACATGTATTTTCTGCGAGACTGCATCTTCACTGCAACCTTCATATGCACGCTTGAACTTGAGTTTAGCACGGTTCTGAAGAAGTAAATAGTTCCCGAAATATTATATCATACGGAGTTTCCACCAGACCATCTTGATACATGTATTACATAACATTGTAACATTGTGTAGGTAGACATATATATGTGTGTTTGTAAAAGAATAAATAAATATATATGTGCATGTATACATTGTATTAAGAGTGAAACTATAGGGTGGGCAAAAATAAGGGTCCTATTTTTAAAAATTCATAACTTTTTTATCTATTGATTTTTTTTAATTTTTTTTTTTTAGAATAAGTAAAGGACCCCTTCCGAAGCAAGCATGAGCCGTATTAGCCCTAAGGAACGTACCCTCATTTAGAAAACATTATTTTTGCTTAAAAAACTCAAAACAGTGTAAAAAACAATACTTTAGTTTTTGTAAGTTTTAAGAAGTGTTTTTCGGCTAAAATTTGTTTTGTTTATTTCAAAAAATCTCGGAAGGGTCAGTCTACACACACATAAAGTTTGGTGAGTTTAACTTTTATTTTGTGGAAGTTATTCAAATTCAAGTTATTCAAATTTAAAGATAGGACCCTTATTTTGGCCCACCCTGTATTTAAATTGTTCCACCATTATATGTCTTATTTGCTCCAACTTGTGTTTATCCGTCACACCTCTGCATTGTATTTCCTTCTAAGTATCACATGTATATAATTAAACAATAATTTTAATTTGTATATTTAAGATTTTAAATAATTCGCTTCTTTTAATGATTCGAATTGGTTTCGATTCGTTTCATCAATTTACCGTTTTACAGCTGTCTGTAAGGAATGTATTGTTTTTAGTGATAACACTACCGCGCTAACAGTTGTTTTTATTATTACTTGTCCTCCTATTAAAAATGTTTTTATTTTACATTTCTTTCAAGATAAAATTGTAAACATGACTATATTTTAAATTATTTTTCCTAATAAAATTGCGACCCGCAATAAATCTCCACAATGGCGATGCCAAGTGAATACCACCTGTGTGTACACACACACACACACACATATATATATATATATATATATATATATATATATATATATATATATATATATATATATATATATATATATATATATATAGGTATAAAAGTGTTTTTATTGTGAAATTGTCATTATTTGGCTACATATTTGCAAACATGTTTTGGCGTAAGCAAATGTGTAGCCGAATAATGTTTGCATAAATAAAAATGTTACACCTAATAAACAGCTCTACTTATTATCGAGCACTTTTATATAAACACAATAACGATTCACTTGATGTTTACCCTGTTGATGAAAACTTAGCCGGGTCACTAATGAACAGACAGACTGTGTCGCTGTATCACAGCTTTTCAATGTGGCTAGTCCTCGAGGTGCTTTAGGCTGCGATTGAACCCCAATCTTTATTTCGAAATTTTGTTGTTTGCCCACGGTGCCATCGGCACAAACGAAAAAAAATCTTACTCTTTATTATAAACATTATCAGAGGGGAAAGAGTGCTCTATCCGTTTTTAAAAATAACTTTGCATTAGCGCTAATAACAGTTAGCTATTTCACTTCCCATAGTGCTCGATCCACGAAGAGGTGGAGGCCATGTATATGTATCCATTTTTTGTTGAGAAATACGTTTTTAATTACAACAAAAGCATACGTGGATTCATTAAAAATTATGAAAATAAAAGCACAGTACATACACTCTGGTGTTCCTTTTGGCCAAGATCAAAGTGTAGTATCTGTTCCGATGGATACTACACCCCATAAACTGGTATTGTCTTGGCCTTCGGGGCTTGATTTACGCCTATCTATGGGTCTGTCCTGTGCAGTTCTAGAAGGTCCACCCTCCCAGGCTTTGCCTCCCCTATTTGGGAAGGAGTAAGTTTATTGCTTACTGCCTGAGGCGCCCCTACCGGGAAATGCCGACGGGGCTGCCCAGGCAATTTTTAATGGCCAGCGTGCTCACTTTCTCGGGCGCTGGCTTTTCAAACCCCACTTTCCCGAGCCGACCTTGGGTCACATTTTACTTGTGGGAGTAAGATAAAACTGACCTTGTGCCTAACCTCCTGGAGAGGAGGTAAATAAATACTCTCTGGTGTTCCGACGGGATCAGTATTGGGTCCTTAGTTGTTTTTCATATTCATAAATGACTTACCTAATAATATACATTCAGAAATAGAACTGTTTCCTGATGATGTTAAACTACTTGTGAGACCTTTATCAAAGGGAATAACAAATATGGATCTAAATAAATTATCATATTGTGAGGACATTTGGAAATTGGGATTTAACCTAGACAAATGTAAAGTACTACATGTAGGATCCAGGAATGTGGGAGTTGAATATGTACTAAACAACAGAGAAATCCAAGAAGTAAATGGAGAGTGCAATTTGGGAGTGGGGTTTGATAATACATTTAGGGCAAATAATCATATTTTGACCATTGTATCGAGGGCAAATAGAATGATCGGGTGGATGCTTAGGAATATTATTTTGAGGGACACAAATGTTGTGAAAAGGATATATAAAGCTCTAATAAGACCTCATATAGAATACTGCACCCAGGCCTTGGCTTCAGCAACTAGATATATAAATTAGAATGTAATATTTAAACTGGAAGGCGTGCAAAGAAGGGTGACAAAACTAATAAGTAAAGTAAAGGAGTGCAGTTACAGAGAGAGATTGGACAAATTGGGATTGACTACTTTGCTGGAGAGAAGAATGAGAGGTGATATGATTGAGACTTTCAAGATAAGTAATGGCATTTCTAACTATGGTGGGATATATATATATATATATATATATATATATATATATATATATATATATATATATATATATATATATATATATATATATATATATATATATACTGCTGTTCAAAAATATAAGGCCAGAAGCAATTTACGCTTATGGAGTTGTTTAAGCGTTCTTATGGCCTAATCTTATGAATTTATATTGCGAATACGATCAGTAAACTACCCTTAAATTTTTGGATTCAATTTTTAAGATTATGCTTGCGTATTGCAGATAATTACAAATTAGCATAAAAAAACTCTTAAACACATTTAATATTTAGTATGACCACCATTATTCTTTATTAACTCGAACACGCGGTGTTTCATGCCATAAATCAAAGAGTGAAGATATCCGCTCGAAATCTTATCCCATGATTCGACAATTTCTGATTTGAGGTTAAAGAAAAAAAAGGAAAAAAAAGTACATCGAAATATTGGGTTGACATGATCGGTTGATAAGGAAAAATAGTGGCCGTGGCTACTAAGAGCGCTGGACAAGGGTCCAGGCTGCGAGATGAATATATAAAAAATATCTCTTGGTTTTTCCTTTTTCATTTCCCATTACGTCGGATTACTCTCATCCTTCCTTTCTCATATATATATATATATATATATATATATATATATATATATATATATATATACAGGTTGGGCAAAAATAAGGGTCCTATTTTTAAAAATTCATAACTTTTTTATTTATTGATTTAAAAAAATTTTTTTTTTTAGAATAAGTAAAGGACCCCTTCCGAAGCAAGCATGAGCCGTATTAGCCCTAAGGAACGTACCCTCATTTAGAAAACATTATTTTTGCTTAAAAAACTCAAAACAGTGTAAAAAACAATACTTTAGTTTTTGTAAGTTTTAAGAAGTGTTTTTCGGCTAAAATTTGTTTTGTTTATTTCAAAAAATCTCGGAAGGGTCAGTCTACACACACATAAAGTTTGGTGAGTTTAACTTTTATTTTGTGGAAGTTATTCAAATTCAAGTTATTCAAATTTAAAGATAGGACCCTTATTTTGGCCCACCCTATATATATATAAATATATATATATATGAAGAGTTCGAATGCAAAACGCGATAAACGCCATTTTCGAAACTGCAAACTTACCACTACAAAAAGTGTTGCATTTCAACAATCAACCATACCCCAAAATCCTGTTTTACATAAAATTATATCTTCATAATTGGTCTTTTATTTTCATTAAAATAAACGTTTAGTTGAACTCTAGAATAAATATGGTTGTTCATTTAGTGTTTACCTTTTAAGTTAAAGGAATTTGGATGTATCGCGTTTTGCATTCGAGCTATTCATATATATATATATATATAATTAACTTGTTACAAATATCCAGGGGGTATGAATCCGAAGGAAGTTGAAACCGGGTTTATGAGAGTGCTCAATGAAAATTCAGAGCAAAATATATATTTTTTGATTTTATTCCATTAGTTGCGACAAAACAAGTTTTGTTTCATTGGTGCAAATAGCGACCAACTCATCGGGCGGGCGAAGGAATTCAAAAAAAAAAATTCCTTCGCCCGCCCGATGAGTTGGTCGCTATTTGCACCAATGAAACAAAACTTGTTTTGTAGCAACTAATGGAACAAAATCAATATATATATATATATATATATATATATATATATATATATATATATATATATATATATATATATATATATTATAAAGTAACTCATGAAAATATATTTATGGTAATTAATAAGCTGCACAGAGGCGTCCGCGTTTCATCCGCGTAGCGAATCGTCAAGCTTATATATATATATATATATATATATATATATATATATATATATATATATATATATATATATGTGTAGACGCACAAATGTAGATGTACTTGGATAGTTAGTTATTTAGTCAATTCTCTAGAGTGATAAGCATGATGTAGACCTTATTTTAGTCTTGTCTTTTGAAATTACTGGTTCGTTGTAGAAACGTCTGCCAGATGTTGGGACAAGTGAGAATAATACGACAACGTGTGTACACCCAAGACGAACATCTCAATTAAACGGCTCACACTATGAAATGATTAGCGAATGAACTGGGAAGGCACGCCACTAATGCGTTCACGGCTGGCCTCGACTATCCGTAGCCGCCATTAGTGTTGAATATTATGGGTTTGTACCCCGTTGACTGCAGTGCTACCTAGCGGAGCAGAACAGTATTAGGGGCAAATAATCAGATTTTCTCCTTTTATTGTTTTGTTGTTTTTTTGTATATCCGATCCTTTCATTCTTTCTTTTTTCTGTACTTTTATCGTTATGTGTTTCTTAATTCTTCTTCGTCTTCTTCTTTTTCTTCTGCTTTTCTTCTTCTTCTTCTTCTTCTTCTTCTTCTTCTTCTTCTTCTTCCCATCATAATCATCATCAATCATCATCATCATAATCATCATTATTATTATTATTATTATTATTATTATTATTAATTACTCACTAAGAGTGCTTGCGCAAGTGATTACTAGTAATAACACACTAGTAATAAAAACAGGTGATGTTCCCTGGATTTCAGGTGACAGCAAGTCTCCCCAGATGTCCAGTACTCTCCGATTCCTTCTATTACTACTGCAACTCACTTGAAGTTCGCGCATCAGCGGTTTACCATTGATCTCTCGCTGATACCCTCTCGGCGGTTCTCTCTGAAATCTGAATCACAATAAGTCTCCGCAGTATTCCAGCACTTTCAGCACCCTTCCACTCGAGGTCGGGATGGTGCTATCCTTCCTCGTCCTATTCATCCACTAAAACCATCCAGAGCAATTGTCTGTGTGGCCAACCGACGTTGATGCCAATAGGTTTGGGAAGTAGTCATTATTATTATTATTAGTAGTAGTAGTAGTAGTAGGTTATACTTAATCTTTACCTAGATTACCCCGCTTTTTAGTACGAAGAAAATATTTGTGAAACTTTGTGGAAAAATACGTTACTTAGTATTTGCATGAGAGAGTAAGTAACTACGATGAATGTATTTACGTATTGTTTTTATTGGAAAAAATATGCTTCTTAGTATTTGCATGAGAGAGTAAGTAACTACGATGAATGTATTTACGTATTGTTTTTATTGGAAAAAATATGCTTCTTAGTATTTGCATGAGAGAGTAAGTATCTACGATGAATGTATTTACGTATTGTTTTTATTGAAAAAAATATGCTTCTTAGTATTTACATGAGAGAGTAAGAAACTACTATGAATGTATTTACGTATTAGTAAAAAAAAAAAACATTAGCAATTATGTATTAAGCAAAGATAATTCGTTTTCAACTTACGCCAAAATACCCTTTTTGTTTTGCGGATTGTCACAAAAAGGTCACTTAGTTAAAAACTATTTATGTAATGTTATTTTAGTATTATTATGTTATTATTATTTTTTTTAATTTATAAAGCATGTATCACTTTAAAAAGTTCTTTAGACTTGAGTGAGATTCGAACTCGGATATTGACATCGTAAAAACAGATGCTTTAGCAATGTGTACTCTGTCTATTTCTTTTTTTTTTGTCAACCAATCACATGTTCCTATTATCGAACGAATAAACTCCGAAAATACCGTAACTCATTAATAGTATATAGATTATCAATATCATTATTATTACTAGAAAAAAAGTGACCTGTTGGGGCGCCCATTAAGCTCGGGATTGATTGTTTGAATCACGATAAAATGAGTTTTTAAAAATAAAAAACCAGAATCTAAAATAAATCATTTACTCTCTCTCTCCCCCCCCCTCTCTCTCTCTCTCTCTCTCTCTTAAAATCGCATCACTACTATTGAGAGAGAGGGAGAGTAATAGCCAGGATTTTAGAGGTTAATTAAATGCAGATGCGACTAACTGGATGAATTAAAAGGAAGAAGGTAATCCCTGGAATGATGATATCATGAAAACAGAACAGATATTATAGTACCCCCTCGACTGAATGGAGCACAGAAAGATAGAACATTAGTCTGGAATAGTATAGTAAACTGAATTGAAAATTAAAAGATAGTAAGAGTATAGTTGTGACTTCAGATATAGAAGTAATAGCATACTTTCGGCTTTATTATTATTATTATTATTAGTAGTAGTAGTAGTAGTAGTAGTAGTAGTAGTAGTAGTAGTAGTAGTAGTAGTAGTAGTAGTAGTTATGTAATTTATTTTGCTCCATCTTGTCTAGGACTTAAACTTTTTATTTCTCTTCCATCTGTTTCTATCCAAAAGGTTGTTCGGAAAATTGTGACGAGTTTAGAAATAAACATTAGTTCTTGAACCTATCGGTATTCACTTATTATCTAAATTATATAACAAGTATTTCGAGATGTTCGCAGCTAGGGAATAGCGATTTGAATGAAGTGCCGACTAAACCGCCTATACACGGATTTACCAATCAAATGCATGCGCGGCCAAGGGCGGTCGAATCTGGAACTTTCTACAAAGTTGTCTATAAAAGAATCTGTTTAAAAAGAGAAAAAAACAGAAACGAAGCTACTGCATCATTGACAGGTACTTTAGCGCCAATTAAATAAAAGCGCCAAATCAAACAGCAATGTTCTATTCATCCAACCAAAGAATGCACCATCAATTTCAAACACTAAAGCAACAAACTTAGCCCATTCTTCCTTCTGTGACAACAATAACAACGATTGCAATACTACGGTTACGATATGCCATTCTGAACACAAACTCGAGAAGAGCTAGCTAGTAAGTTGTGAAAATATATTGATGGCAATTAAGCTACACAGAGGTTTTTACGTGATGATTGCCTACGGGAATGAAACGCGAATCCTTTGTGTAGCTTAATTGCAATAAATATATTTTCATAACTTACTCTCTCTCTTTCTCTCTCTCTCTCTCAATATATATATATATATATATATATATATATATATATAATATTTGTTATTGTTTATCATCTATGTACGTGTACGTTTCGTCCTTAATAATCGGGACTCGTCAGCATAGAGATATGACTACCGGTCATGCGATTCGAAACCCCGGATTACGAGTATTATGCAACACAAATCGGACGCCTTAACCACTCGGCCAATGTTGAACAGCGAATAAACGGTGATAATTTTAACACTTTATACGGCGGCTTGACGTCTAGAGCGTTCGACTTTATTAATGAAAGGAACGATGCAATTAAAGCATCATGCTGTGTTAATACTACACTACAGTGCTCTACTATATATATATATATATATATATATATATTTGAATTAAATAACGATAATTGAATTATCGTTTAATAATAATAATCTATCGTGATAATGTAAAGCTCAATATATTGAATAGAGCAATTAATTTTAGAGGTGAAAGATGAGAATAAAGAATTGTAAAGATACAATATTTATTAAAACATCAAAAGTTCAGAGCAAGGAGCCTCATATCCTTAATCCATGGATTTTCAAAGATAAACTCTTCTCATCAGAGGATAGGGAAAAGCCGATAATGTAGTTGTAAATCGGCAACATTTAACTTTGAAAATGTTATATAAAGTAACACAATATATAAATAAAGAACAAAAATAAGGGCCAAAGGTAAATAATCGTATGTTGAGGTGAGAGCGTAAAGTCGGGGTGGATGATATCTAAAAACACGTCAAGACAAAAATAAAAACACACACACAGATATATATAGATATATATATATATATATATATATATATATATATATATATCTGTGTGTGTGTGTGTGTGGGTGTGTGTGTGTGTGTGTGTGTGAGTGTGCGCGTGTGTGTGTGTTCAGTAGCAAAAAGACAACCGATATTTGTCTCGCCCCAAAAGACGAAGACACTTAGCATAAAATAAATTCGATGTGTAACCGGAGACGGAAAAATGTTACAGGGGGATAACTGGAACGCACAAAAAAAATAGACCCGCAAAACTTGACACCCTCTTCAACCGAAATTTGCTGAGGGGTGACGCGAGGGGTGTTATCTGTTCCCTGCACACTCCTCCCGGTTCGACTAATTTTCGTGTTTTGGGAAGGGTTTTTTTTATTTTTTTATTTCGTATCCTCAGTCGCAAACTGATGGATATCTCTCCTTTCTCCGAGCAGTCGTCCCTCTTTCGTCGGCGGGGGATGTAGATTGGGAGCGAGGGGGGGGGGGGGATGACGCTCCCCTTTTTAGGAAGATCTGCCAAATATATACATAACTTATCTGTTAAAATAACGTGTCAGACATTGTAATTCTAGATACAAGCAGATATCAACATAAAGCGTCTTTTTCACACATATCTATATAAAGTTAGGTATGTTTGTATGTTTGTATGATTGTAGGTATAGGATTCACTGCTAAACTAATTGACCGACAATTGTGAATTTTGAAACACAGGGTTCAAATGTGGACTATATTTAGTTTTAAAAAGTACGGGTCGAAGCCATTCATGAAATTCAAGATACGTCAAACTTTTGTGAAGACAGCAATTAATAAATTTTCTCTAAACTTCAGCTTCTTTGGAGTAAATTAAACAGGTTAGACACAAGGTCAAGTGTGAGTTTTTATGAAAGTGTTTCTGTGGAACGAACTGGATTCGAACCCGGTACACCCAGGTTCTCAGTCAGCATCGTTAATCACTTTCCCATCGTGCCAACCCTAGATGTGCACAACCTCTCATTTAAAAAATAAAATATATCACACTGCATTGTATTTTATCTGTGCTCATTAGACACTAATTAAGAAACATTCCCTGAATTGAAATTTCTTCTTAAGAACCATTAAGCTTAAGCCATGAATTTTAGACATTTTCTAGAATCAAAATTATGTAATGGATTTTGCTCGAAATTCATCTAAGGATTCTAGACATAAGGTTTAGTAGCAAATATGGATTTGATTTTAATCTTCTTAAGATGGCATAAAAGTGGTGCAAAACTGTTCTGTTTGGGGTATTAATTTTACCCGTCTTATCGTTATAGATATATAGTATCCCTCCCGAAGAAAACGATGGTGTAAGGTTGTATGTGTATACTTCTAGTTTTTTAGTTTTAGCCGGACATACACAGTATTTGGATGGAAGATGCTTGATGTTCATAGTAAGATATTCTACCACAATTGCAAATAACTTTCCTTTCTTCCCATGTGTGCCAAAACATCAAACGGAATTTCCATGAACAGAGTTTCTTACCAAAAATGTCTCTTCTGTGAAACACTTTGCCAGAGGATTGCATCTATGAGACCTGCTTGGTATCTGGTACCTGATACCTGGTACCTGGTGTGGTATTCATCCTAGGCGGGTTGGCCGGCTTCTTGCGAAAGACGAAGTTTCTAGGGAATAATAAATTTACAAGCGATCCCAAGTTGCATGTATATACTGGTCAGAGTAGATGATGACATTAGTTTACTGCAGTTTGTTGCAAGAAGGTTTCACCATCATACTATATACTACGCCTTGTATTCTCAAATGGCACCCATCTAGAACTGGCCAGGATCAACGTTGCTTAACGTGTGATATAACGATAACCGGTATGTCAACGTGATTCTAATGATTGCATGAAAGCTACAATATTTAAATCTCTTTAAATCTCTATATATTTATGGTCATCTTACAAATCTATCGCTCTTTCTCTATATCTCTTTCTTTCGATTATATACACACACATATATATATATATATATATATATATATATATATATATATATATATATATACTAGCAAATTCTACCAGCCCTTTGGGCGGCAATTACAAACACTGTAGTCTTCTTTGCAGAAACCAAAGAAATAATTTTCATATAGAGAAAGTTTTTAAAAATGATGATTGTCGTAGTGTTATTTGATGTATTCCAATATGAGGGAAATATATATATATATATATATATATATATATATATAGTATAAATTAGCTTAGAGCTGTTTTCAACAAAACAGGAAAATGCAGTTTAAATTCCTCGGGATACTAACTAAATTCAAAATATCGCAGACTTAGTACTTGCATGAGTAGATATACCGTTGGAAAATTTAAAAATACAAAAGGGGATTCAAGTATATAACAGTGAAACAAGAAAAGGGGACCTTAACTTAAATTACAAATATTAAACGGGGATCATCAGCTGTTTACCATGTAACTCTTTCGGAGATTTAAAAACAGAACAGTTATAAAATGCATATCTCTCCAGTGGTACTCATCAAATAACCACTTCCCCAATAACCAAATGTAGAAACTATAGAAATTCTATACATACAAGTATACAAGTATGTAAACATATAAACATACAAAACTGTATATATATATATATATATATATATATATATATATATATATATATATATATATATATATATATATATATAAAAGAAAGAAAAATACGTAAATAATATTAAAGAAAAATACTTTTTTGGGTAATTTAGAAAGATTAGAAGAAGTTTATTTCTTTTCTATGACAAATCATCATCATCAGCATCATCATCATCATCATCATCATCATCATCACCACTACCAACATATTAACTCCTTGAATTTCCATGAACAGAGTTTCTTTCCAAGAATGTCTTACTACATTGGAGTGCTTCGTCGTGAGTTACCAAATGGTCGTCTTCAAAGCGTCAATAAATACTTGTCAGAAATCGTCCACATAAATAATCAAATGTTGTTCATTGCATTTATCATTCTGAATCCTTTCGTAATGTTCTTCGTCATTTAACTGGCTATCTATCCATCTCCATGAATGTTATCCTCGAATCGCTTTTTTGGCATTGATAAGTGGTGACTCATTAGTAAAATAAATAAAAACACGCGTACGGAGACAAAAGTAAAACTCATATTCATGTAATAGATCAATGCTAAATTAGCCACGTGTTAGAGAAACAAGAAGAAGAAGAAGAAGAAGAAGAAGAAGAAGAAGAAGAAGAAGAAGAGAATATGGAAGTGGATAAGAAGAAAGAAGAAGAAGAAGAAGAAGAAGAAGAGAATATGGAAGAGGATAAGAAAAAGAATAGAAGAAGAAGAAGAGAAGATGGAAGTGGATAAGAAGAAGAAGAAGAAGAAGAAGAAGAAGAGAATATGAAAGTGGATAAGAAGAAAGAAGAAGAAGAAGAAGAAGAGAATATGGAAGAGGATAAGAAAAAGAATAGAAGAAGAAGAAGAAGAAGAGAATATTGAAGAGGATAAGAAAAAGAATAGAAGAAGAAGAAGAAGAAGAAGAAGAAACCCCTTTAGAGGAGACATTTTAGATAACGATGTATATTCTACTTAACGGAGACAATATTACAAGTTTTGAAAGACAGTTGAAATAAGAGTAGAAAGTGACTAACTTGGGTTGACTTTCAGCAGCCTCGTAACTCTCGCTTCCCTTATTTTGTCCTTTTGTCCTCACATTCGATGAGTGATGTTTCCGACAAAGAGGGAAGAACTGCTGTTTTCTAGGTCGGAATTTATCCATTTAACATTTATCGTTGGCTAGTTTTTTGATCTTGAAGTAGTATTTTTTTTTAACTCTTTACATCAAGTGGCTTCGTGCTTTGTCTGGAGAAATTTCCATTAAAAAAAGATGAATTCCAAGTTTAAAAATTACTTGGAATCAAAGTGTTCTCTGTACATTCTTAGTCGCAGAAATGATTAATCAGAATCTGAAATCAGAAAAATCGGAAAAATTTTAGCCTAATTTTCGATTTCAAAAACGAATCTTTTAATTGTTTTTTGTTCGTTCCTTTGTTTAAAACTTAATTCTCATCTATGATAAAAACATATTTAAACTCTTTCGTTATACACAAATAACTTTTTGAGGCAAAAAAATAAACTTTGAACATTCCGTTTTACAAACAGAAACACGTTACAACGGGATTTCTAGTCTACGTTTACTTGCCTCCCCACGAGGGCAGAGTTAGACACAGAAAATTCAACTCTCTAAAAACGGGACACTCTGGATTGGAAGGAAAATTTAAATTACCTCGGTCTATAAGGATTTCTTTATCACTGACGGATGACGGAAAAAAATGAAGTATAATAATTAATAAGTGTTGATGGTCGGCATAAAAGTCTTTTTTTTAGATATGTTCAAAGATAAAGTAGAGGTCTGTATTACGACAAACAAAACGATACTGACTTGCGTGAAACAATAGTTTAAATATTAGGAAAAACAAGTATTTGCTATTTATTGAGGATTTTCCAAGACATATTTGGGTATCCGTCGCTAAAAGTTAATAAAATTAAAATGCATTGTATGGCGTTCTTATTTTTAATAATTCATATTACCATATAAACAATGCTTTCTAAACAAGAACACCATTTCTAATTCAATTTGCACCGCCACGCGCCATGTTCTTGAATCAAGAGACCCTCATCCCACATTCGCTTCAACAACAGACGAATTGAAAACACACCAAAAAAACGATGAGAAAAAAAAAGAGGGGGTATTTAATTTAATATATCTTTTTTTTATTATTATTATTTTTTAAATTCTGATGATGAAGTATATCTTCGAAAATTTAATTGAAAAAAAAAAATTGAAAAAAGTTGATAAAATTAAAATGCATTGTATGGCGTTCTTATTTTTAATAATTCATATTCTAAATGAGTTTTGATTTTATAGTCTTACGTTCAAATCACTAGCAGACTTCCATCTTGAAAACAACATGAACAAAACCATCAGTACCCTCTTTTATTCTAAACAATTACTAAATAAAAGATGAAAAAATTTAAGACATAAATGAACAGCGTCATATGTCCATATGTAGCGTGTAACCGTTCCCTTCAAAGTATCTTGTATCTTCTTAGCACCAACCACGATGACGTCAGCAGAAAAACAAGACTCAATGAAATTCCATTCTCTTTACGAATGCAATGGCTCGAGCATATGTAGTGTATTTTATCGAAAAAAAAACCCAGAGATAATGATGTTCTTTATTAATTTATAACATAAAATTAGAATTATATTCACACTTTCATTGTAAATCATTTCCGTGATTAAATCACCATCCTCCAATTCATAGTTACCGAATTCGAATTATCCTACGCTGTCTGAATTACCAAATTCTTTGGACACCGCAAATATTAACATTATAAAATATTGAAAACTTACCTGTTTAATATTTAGATAAGGGGGAGAGGTCAGTTCACTATGTAAGTTTCACGTAAATTTACCCCAGGTGGTATACAGTGACATTGTCTCGTGTAGGTAGTGAATTTACGTTAAACTAACGCAGCGAATTAGGCTCACCCTGTGATCCCTCCAAAAATTGAACGGATAATTTTTTTTCCAAAAAGTGTTTTTATAATCTAAAAATCAAGTGTACTGTAAAATATGTAATGCGCGTACCGGTATAATGTGCGTAGGTAATTGTTAGCATCACATCTGTTTAAAAATATGTCTACCCATGTAAAATTCTCATCCTAAACATTTCAGAATTGGCAGGCGTGGGTAAGTGGTTTTCATTTTAGTTGTACTTAGCATAATTTCACTTAGTTACGAACTTAGTTATATTTTTATTAACCCAGTAAATGTAACAGTTCAATCTAATTTTGTGAGGAATACATTTCAATATTTTCTTAAAAGATATGACACCGAATTCTACAAGGCCCAACCTCCCAGGCTTTATCTTCTTTCTGAGAAAGTGTTAGATTATTGAGTATCGCCTGAGGGGGCCTTACCGAGAAATTCCGACAGTGTGCTCAGGCATTTATTGTAGCTCAGAGTGCGTTTATCCTAGTGAGCTGGCTTCTCACCTGACCTTGTGCCTTCCTAGAGAGGAGGTGAATAATATGCCATGTAAATAAACTTGAACCTCTTAACCTTTCTCGTGGTTATGTTTGAATAACTATATTATAAAGCTAGAAGAATGTCCGTCCCAGGACGGGAAACAGTAATTCCCCCAGTGTCGGGGTTAGATGTGTCGGTAATATGGACACCACATCGTCTCCATAAGTTGTTTGTCAGAAATAAACATCAAAACGGTATACTTTGTAATCTTCGAAAAGAAAAGAAAGAAAAAAGGGGACAGTTTTCTGTCCCTTTTTCTTCTTTCTTTTCTCTTGCAGTATATATATATATATATATATATATATATATATATATATATATATATATATATATAACTTTTATTTCTTTCTCCTCTTCTTCTTTGCTTGACTTCATTCTTCCTGGAATTCAGCGACCAGGTTGGATCATAATAAAAAATTCTCTGCCTGATGATACCTCAGCTCTTGAGAGCTGTAGATCGATAACATCGACATGCCAGTGTAGCAGACCTTGTAAATGTTTGAATAAAAGCATTCACAATACAGCTCTATATTTTTATTGAGCACTCTTTTATAAGCCCGGTTTGATTCCCTTTGGATTTCTACCCTGTGGATTTTTACCCTACCTGGATTAATATATATATATATATATATATATATATATATATATATATATATATATATATATATATATATATATATATATATATATATATATATAAATATATATATATTAAACAAGTTATTTGTCGACTTAAATTTATTTGTCCCTTTTTACTAAAAAAAGGCTCAGGTCGACTATGTTCAATTGTTTATAAAAAAATTTAAATAACATTTGTCAACTAACGACGAACTACTGCAAATCGGCTTTGTTTTAAAAGAGAAATAAATCTTTAGTTGCCTCATTATCTTCAATCAATTAGCGTGAAAACATTCGAGAAAAACATAGTTATAAAGATCTACTTGTGCAATGTACGCATGCTACCGCACAGGTGAATTTTTACTTTTGTGAACATATATGCACACATTACACGAGTTTTTACGGTCAGCCGAAAAATTAAAATAACAATTCTATAACTGAATTTTCAGAAATTTAAAAAGAATCGACATCGAAATCGGTAATTGTATCGGGATCGGGAATTTCGAGCAGAATCGGTAATTGTATCGGAAACGGGGAAAAATCTGTGGAATCGTCCCATCACTACTTTTTATACGTACCTCCCACTAGACTTTCTCTTCTCTCTCTCTCTCTCTCTCTTTCACTCTCTCTCCCTCTCTTTGACAACTGGTTCAATATAAAAGAAAAAAAAAGAAACAGTAAAAAGAAAAAGTCGTCAGCAGCTGAGTGTTTGACCTAGTTTCAGTGTTGTTTTGGGAACACTTACCGGTAAGTATTCCCCCCCCCCCCATGCACTGATTTGGTGTCTGAATACTCCCAAGAAAACTGGATAGGGAGACAGTATCAAGAGATCGAAACCAGCCTGGAAAAGAACAATAGCCAGAAGGCATACCAGTTCGAGAAAGACCTGACGAGGGCAAAACAAGGGTGAACTACCACCATCAATGACAAATATGGGGACTGTCTGACAGAGATGCAGGCTATATTGAAGATGATAGAATACTGCTCAGGGGTGTACAGTGGCAGAGCCACAAGAGACCCAAGCGTACCGAATGCCCTTTCAGCATCCAACAATGACAAACACACAATCCTTCGTGAAGAAGTGGGATCAGCAATAAATCGCTAAAGATCGGGAAGTCAGAAGGGGTGAGAAACATACCGACACTTTCTCTCCAGCTATGGTTAGAATAGCAACTTGTGTCCAATCGATCGTATACAGTGAATCGGTTCCAATAGTATGTTTGATTGTTAAATCACAAAAAAAAGAGTTGACATGCCGTAAATATAAACCAAAACAAATAATCGATTGGGTATTTTTCTAGCTAGTTAATTGGAATGTGCCGATCGCGTTGTGGATAGCAACGTATAGTGATTACATAGCGTATCGCGTTCAAGCCCTGTTGCGTTTATGGCACCATTTTCACTGTAAATGTTGGTAACCTCCACATGATCCCTCCTGTGAGAAACTGATTAAAAGAGAATCGAGGAAACCAATGCCAATAAGAAAAATTAAGCAGATTAAAAATCTTAAAATGACCTGCTGGTTCAACATTGGTACATTGTTCATTTACGTCATCCTCTTACTCTCCTTCTCTAATGCCACAACTATTACTACTCCTCTTTACTTCTTTATTTAGGTCATTTATTTATTTACGGCACCCTCTTATTTTTCTTCACTTACTGCTAGGATTACTCCCTTTTCTTTTTGATTTTCGTCATTTATTTATTTACATAATGCTCTTACTCTTCTTCTCTTTCTCTAATACTTTTCTTCTTTATTTTGATCATTTATTTATTTACGTCATCCTAATACACTATTTCTCTTAGTCTGCTGCTGAGGCCACTCCCATTTTCTTATTTTAATGATTTTTTAAAACTTTTGTTTGCTTTAAACAAAACCTATTGCCACTGAGGCTACTATGATAGGGGCTATATTTACAGGGAGGATTTGGGTGGTGATTGGGCAGCAACAAGATACTTATTCACATTACATTTACATTTCTGAATATTGATACGTTCAGGGAAACAGGGAGCTGTGAGAGAATTCCAAAGGCAAGCAGTCCGAGAAAAGAAGCTATTAGAGTAGAAAATCTTCCGGAATTTAGGGACCTCTACAGAGAAGGGGTGTGATTTTGCTGCTAGTTGGGTTGATCAGGTGTATTTATGTTGGGCGGGAGGTACAAATGCAGTAAGTTAATCAAAACACATTTCGTGGAAGTACCTGTAAAACACGTAAAAATGATGCAACACTGTCGAAGAGGAAGAGACTATTGGTTGGTGCACCAGCTCAGATGTGCCAACAATATTTCATGCACGGACGAGTGGTGACTTTATAGAGATATAGAGTACTGGCAGGTGTGATAAGTTTTCTAGCTTTACAGCAGACTTGGCAGCATCTTCTACGTACTTATTCCAATTAATGTTGCCTGCGAATGTCAGGCAGAGGAGCTCAAACGTAAAAAGCTTCGTGAAGGGTGCTAACGGTCATCACAATCGGTTGTTGGAAAGGTGTATTATAGTTATTAAGGGAAAAGAAAACTTTGTCTTGGTACAATTAAATGTGACCATCCATTTTTTCGTCCCATTCCACTACTGAATGGGGGGGGGGGGTATTTTCCAGAATTCAGCCATTGCTTTGCTTGTGTGGGTATTATTTACACCATTTCTTTATTTACGTAATACTCTTACTCTGCTTCTCTTTCGCTACTGCTACTATTATTACTCCCAATTTTCTTCTTAATTTACATTATTTATTTATTTATTTAAATAATCATCGTATTCTCCTTCTCTTATGCCACTTCTACTACTATTACTACTACACTTTTCTTCATTATTTAGATCATTTATTTATTTACGTTATACTCTAACTCGCCTTCTCTTTCGCTGCTGCTACTACTATTACTCCCATTTTCTTCTTTATTTACATTATTTATTTATTTGAATAATCATCGTAATCTCTTTCTCTTATACCACTACTACTACTACTACTACTACTACTACTACTACTACTACTAATCTTTTCTTCTTTATTTATATTATTTATTTATTTACGTTATACTCTTACTCGCCTTCTTTCGCTGCTGCTACTACTATTACTCCCATTTTCTTATTTATTGACCTTATGTATTTATTTATTTAATCATAGTATTCTTCTTCTCTTATACCACTGTTACTACTACTACTACTACTACTACTACTACTACTATTCTTTTCTTCTTTATTTATATTATTTATTTATTTCCGCTATCCTCTTACTGCCCTTTTCTTAGGCTGCTGTTGTTACTACTACTCTCTTTTCTTTCGTTATTTGCGTCATTTATGTATTTACGTCATTCACTTACTCTCCTTCTCTTTCGCTTTCTACTACTACTACTACTACTCCCATTGTTTTCTCTATTTACGTCATTTATTTATATAAATCATCCTCTCACCCTGCTTCTCTTACGCTGTTGCTGCTGCTTCTCCCTCTGCCTCTATTCCCCTTCCCCCACCACTTCTGATCTCATTCACACTTCGTCCCACCATTTTGAAGTATTCAACGTGCAAACAAGCAAGCAAGATTATCAGCGTTTTCGTTTTGTATATCGATATTCAAATCAATGGAGATCGACAGAATTAATAGTGACTGTAGATCCTTGGAGCGGATATGCACTCTTTCAGGTGAAATAGTGTTTCCTTTTTTTCTATCAATCTTTCCAATTACTTGTTTTTGTTTTGTTTTTTGTTTTGGTTGACGCTCCCACATCCCTCACCCACCGATACCACCACCAATTACGTATTACCCACCCGTAAATCGTTTTTACCTATTCTTTATTTACTTACTGGTTCGGCATCGGTGTATCACTTCAAAGTAGTTTGTTTCATTCGGGTAATTTTCTCTTTTTTTTTTAGGGGGTAGGGGGTATTTTTTCTAGCTTTTTTTAAGTGAGAAGAATTGTTATTCAATAGCTTTCCGTTTCATGAAGGAATTTCAAGTTTTGTTTCCTTTTTGTTATGCGTTCTCCTCCACCGTCCCAACTTTTCTCTCTCCCTCTTACTCTCTATCTCCCCCTCTCCCCTCTTACTCTTTCTCTCTCCTCTTCCCCCCCCTCTCTCTCCCTCTCTCTCTAATCATCTCCTATTTATTCTTTCTGTCTCATTTGCTCTCTTTATTTTGTTACTCTATTTGGCTTTACTCTCTCTTTCGCCCCATTCGTCTCCCTCTATCCCCCATCCCTCCCTCTCTCCATCACTCCCTCCCTGACACACACACTATGTCTTTTTTTATTCCCTTTGGTTTTCTCTTTCTCTTCCTTTTCTCTCAAATCCCCGCTCCCTCTCCCTTTCTTTCTTTCTTTCTTTCTTTCTTTCTCTCTCTCTCTCTTTCTCTCTCTCTTTCTCTCTCTCTCTCTCTCTCGTTCTATCTATCTATCTATCTATCAAACACGCTCTTTTTATCTTCGTGTTTTTCTCCTTCACTTCGTTCTTATCCCCACTCTCTCTCTCTGTCTCACACACTATGCCTATTTCTATTTTCTTTTCTTTTTAACTTTCTCTACACTTTCTCTCTAATCCGCACCCCTCCCTATCTCTTTCTACCCCCTCTCTCTCCCTTCCATTTTTCTCTCTCTCTCTTATTCTCAAACACTCTCTTCTTATTTATTTTCTTCTATTTCTCTTCGCTCTTATCCCTCCATTCTCTCTTTCACTTTCTGTCTGTCTGTCTGTCTGTCTGTCTGTCTGTCTGTCTGTCTCTCTCTCTCTCTCTCTCTCTCTCTCGAAGTAATCTACATAAAAACACAACAACCTAAAATTAACATCACATATGAAACCAGTGGTAAAATTTTAAAATTTCTAACGTAATGCGATTTTGTTCTGTGATGTCATCCAGCGTTGCTGAATTCAAAATCACCAACGACTTCCTGGAACAATGCGAAAAACGTTGTATGCGCGTTTCTCCGCCGTCTTTTTTTTTTTTAAGTATCTTCTTTCTTTATCAGTATAATAGACAATATTTTTTGTCTTTCTTTTTTTATAAACGAGAAAGTGTCGTTTGATCTTGTGGTTTAGTTGTTAACGAAGCTCGTTGTGTAGTAATGTCCACAAGTTGTGTGTGCTCTGGTCGCACGTTATAAGTATTAGTAAAGAGTGCCACTGTATAGAATAATTGTTTACTTCCACCGTTACTCTTTCAGAATACGTTCGCCCAATTTTCAGATTCGCTGACAACTTGGAGATATAGAGATCAATATCTTTCATTTTCGGTATGGGAATGGCGGTGATGAAAGGGATACCGACTTGTACTTCCGGTTAAACAATGCGTTGCGATTATGAATTTAAAGAAAAAACACATTTATTCGCCCTAAAGTACTTATTTTACATGAATTAATATAATAATAATTTTATATAATAATCATTTTATATAATAATAGTTTAATAATTTAATAAGATAATATAATAAAATTAAATATAATTCACAATTTTGTCTTCAATGCAACCATATTTGATACGAATAGACTCCAGTTTATCCCGCCTAATAAACGGGTATTGTCCGGGCCTTTGGGTCTGGATTTACGCCGGTCTGTTGGGAGTTGTCTGGTCCTGTGCAGTTCTAGGAGGTGCACCCTCCCAGGCTTTGCCTCCCCTCTTTGGGGAGGAGTAAGTTTATTGCTTACTGTCTGAGGCGCCTCTACCGGGGAATGCCGACGGGGCTGCCCAGGCAATTTTTGAATGGCCAGAGTGCTCACCTCTCGAGCGCTGGCTTATCTAATCACACTTTCCCGACCTTGTGTCACATCTTACCTTGTGGGAGGTAGATAAATAAATAGACTCCAGTTTATCTCTGACTTGTCCACCTAGTTTCTGTCATGAATTTCCAACAGTCTCTGTTTTATCGCCGTTCAGTGATATGCCCCCTATGTGCAGCTCAATAACAGATCAACACTGAGCACTACTTAGTGGTTCTTAAGAAGATTTGGGCAGTCTTCAACAGACGAAGAGATCGTGTGAGGAGTAAACAGTGCGTTTAATTGGATGGGGCACCCCCTCATGAACACCGACATTTCAAATGATTCGTTTGAATGGCCGAAGGACACTTTGGTTATAGTCTCATTAGTAAGACGAATATATATATATATATATATATATATATATATATATATATATATATATATATATATATATATTGATTTTATTCCATTAGTTGCGACAAAACAAGTTTTGTTTCGTTGGTGCAAATAGCGACCAACTCATCGGGCTGGCGATGGAATTCAAATGGCATAAGTTTTAACTTCACCTTAACGGGAGATTGAAAATTGAAAATACATTGGAGGGGGAGGGGACAGAGTTGGGCTTTGTCTATAACGGTGACATGGGACATGAGAGGGGAGGGGGGAGGACCCCAACAAGTCGTGTTTCAAATTATTGCGTAGGAGGTTTTCCCGTTTGTGCTGTGATGATCTCAATTTCGGCCGGGGTGGGAGGAAGGGAGATGGGGCGACGGCCAGAGTGAGTTAAATTTAAAATGAGAATAAAATTATGATTATAACCGTCATTCCTATTTTATTTTAATTCTAATAAGTAATTATCATGTGGATAAAAATGTTTGATAATTTTAATTTAGGGTATTAATTGCTACTTCTGCATTTTATTTATTTTATTTTAATGTTTTGTTTATTATTTGTAGTGAATTTTGTTGTGATTATATATATATTTTTTTTAATTTTTTTTTTTTAATTTGTGATTATATTATACCGAGATCAATACTAGTGGAATCATTTTATAAGAGAAGTTTCATGGTGTTACCAGTTCTAGCATTAACAAAACCGATTATGATAACAATGATAACGCCTGCCAATCATACCTACGATAGTCGCAGTGATAATAGCCTTAATAAAAGCCTTAATAAAAATAAGAATAAAGATAAAGATAAAAATAAAGATAAATAGAAATAAAATTAGAATAAAAATAGAAATAACAAGTTTGTAAGAATATTAATGATAATAACAATAATAATAATAATAATAATAATAATAATAATAATAATAATAATAATAATAATAATAATAGTATTAAAAATAATAATAATAATAATAATAATAATAATAATAATAATAATAATAATCATAATAATAATAATAGTAATAATGATAAATATCACCATCATTACCATCTTGCTACTTGTGAAGTCATTGGGCGAAATAAGTCGACAAGTGATGGTAGGCTTTTTTGTTCTACTACCAATGACAAGGACTAAGTACCAGTTAATAATTAAGTGTTCAAGGTAGTGATCGAAGGGTTGAGTAATTGAGATTAGATTAGTCCAAGTGATATCAGTGTTAATAGCTGTCCCAGTTATGGGTTTATGTCAGAATTGGTAGTATGGCTGAGAGGCTATTGAGGCTGTGCATTATAGGTAGTACGTAGAGATTTGATGTTATTGGTAGTTTAGAGGGGTGGTTATATATTTATAGATTCATCATGACTTGTTGGGGTGGGATTGGGTGGTAAATTTGGGTGGGTGGGTAGGGGGTTATAGTGTGTTTTGGGGTAGTGTATAGTGGGGGTTTAATGTTATCATTCATTTTTGTAAAAAAACAAAACAAAAAAAACTTTTCATTTTATTTTTAAGTTATGTGGGGTTGGTGTGGGGTTAAAGTGGGGTATGTGGGTTGCTAAGGAGGTAGAGTCTACTATGTTTACAGTTGATAGATGTCTCTTGCTTTCTATTTAGGAGTTTGTTTTTGTTCTTAAAGCGGATAATTTCCAGTTTTTCATTTAAGCATAATCTACATGGAGAGTTTATTGATTTGCAGGTGCTGGATTTTTTCAAGATTTTCCACTTTATTATGGGAGTTTCTTTTTTGGTTTTTATTTTGTGGTAGTGTAGTGAAAGTCCAGTTTGGCCAGGATGGTCTGGGTTGTTGAAGGAGAGTTTATGGTTGTAGAATCTTTCCTTGAAGTTGTTGCCTGCCAGACCAATATAATAGTTAGTCTGGGATGGGTTTTCAGTTGAGGAGATAGATGCCTCATAGACCACTTGGGTTGATAGGCACTTTTGATTTAGGGGGCAGTTTGATTTGTTATTACAGTTGCATGTTCTTTTAGAATTTGAGGGTACTGGGGTGTTTAGTATTTTCATGTTGTGCTTTTTTATGATTTTTTCTAAGTTGTCACCACAACAATAGCTGAGTTTTAGTGTATTCTTATTAAAAATTTTATGGAGTATGTTGTTATTGGGGAAATGAGTGTTTATTAAGTTCAGGAATTTATTCCCTAATTTGGTTTTAGTTGAGTTGTTAAATGGAGGTGTATACCAGATAATTTTCCTATTTCTATTTTTGTTCCTATTAGGGTTATTTTGTGTAGTTGGAATATACTCTATTTTGGTATTTTTGTATCCACTCTCCTTTAGTGCTTTATTATAAAAGTTCTTATGTTTATTGAAGATATCTATATTGGAGGAGTTGTTGCTAATCCTTCTACTAATTGATTCCGGGATGTGTTTACTTACAGATCTAGGGTGGTTAGATAGTGGGTTGACATAAAGGGGGTAGGAATTATCTTTAGCATAGGGCTCATAAGTATCTCTATTGAGGTTGAAGGTAATATCGAGGAAATTGACCTGTTTAACATTTGATGTTATTTTAGCCTTTAGGCCTATTCGTTTCATTTCTTAGGATATTATTTTTTTGGTTTGTTCACATTTTTGTCCGTTTGTGTTTTTAACGTACATTAGGCCATCATCTCTGTAGAGGCCGATTGAATCGACTTCGAGATCTTTTGTTAGGTTGTATAGTAAGTACAGGCCAACCAAGTCTGTTACCTCGGCAGAGTCAAGAGAGCCCATAGATACATCGAAGGAAGAGAAATGGTCTTTCTTTGTCCATTGTTCTTTGTTATTTATTAGTACTGTGGTTCGACATTTTTTGATTATGTTTATTTCATCTTCCGAGATATTAGAGAGGAGAGTGGCGAATTCTATGACATTTTCGAAGAGTGCTCTGGTTATTGAGGGGTAGTAATTAACTATATCGAATTGTATAAAAGAGCATTTATCTTTATTTCTAATTCTATTGAACCAGCTTATGGTTTCTGCGGTATTAATCCACTGGTTTAAGTTGTAGGTGTTTTTAATTTGCTTATTTATGTTTTCTAAGATGTTTTTACTGATTTTGCCTATCTCTTGTCGGGTAAGATTAATAAGCCTGGTTTGAGGTTTAGTGTGGAAATTAGTTTTGTGATCTTTTAATAGTATATATGCTTCTTTTGTTTTTAGTTTACCTACTCTATCGCTAATCTTGAGTTTATCAGTTATAGTTTTACTATCTGAGTTGATTTTATCGATTAGG